>CALYLW010000301.1:28858-657110 GCA_944989445.1 Ampullaceana balthica | reverse complement strand
TTTGGTGTCGAGATTAACAAGACGGCGTTTCTCGCTATAAAATGTCGTAATTTGTAAAATGGAAACAAAGTAAAAAGAGCCGCGGTGATTTTAAGAGCTTTTCCCTAGAACCAAAGGAATCAAAGATATTGTTTTAATTTTTTGATTTATGGAAAAAGAAATTTAGCCTTGCCCATTAGATTTTTGTAACTGTTAAGGACCTTTGTTATTCTGGTAAAGTATATCGAGAAAAGCGTGCGTTATTAAAGCAGAAATACCAAAATTGATGGGAAATATTTAAATTCATCATACTTTCTATTTTCTAGACACACATATCGTGACTTTTATACAGAAGGGGTTTGATTTATCACTACCCTAATTTCCTGATACGTTTACACTCATTATTAAGGGGAATGTGAAACTCAAATCCAAATAAAGTTATTTTCATTGTGCCTACCCGTAGCATCGCACGGGCATTGCTCTCGTATATATATATATTACAATATGCATATCATGACAAATCCCTTTTCATGAGACATCCTAATCTCATGATATCTCCTCTCATATCATCTCCCCATCTCATGCAATTTACCCATGATATGACATTTCCCATCTCATGTTATTTCTCATCTGTCATCTCTCTGTCTCATGACATGTTCATTTTCACTTTCACGTCGTCTCTTCTCTAATAAGATGTTCCCTTTCAAAATTTTAATTTTTTCGAAAATACCTCTACCATCATTATTGGCATCCCCCGCTGAGTTGGTTCTTGCTGTATGTGGGTATTGTTATTACATGTAAATACACTATTACTATAGACACCGTGTAATTAAATGTATATTATATTCTCATATTACACGTAAGTACACTATTACTATAGACACCGTGTAATTAAATGTATATTATATTCTCATATTACACGTAAGTACACTATTACTATAGACACCGTGTAATTAAATGTAAATTATATTCTCATATTACACGTAAGTACACTATTACTATAGACACCATGTAATTAAATGTATCCTATATTCTCCTTTAATGTCACCAGTGACGTCGTCAGACGTGAAGGGAAAGCGTGTGTACAAAAAGGGGGGGGGGTCCATTAATTTAGTTTGTGATATAATATAGTCTTCTATATCTAATTTATTGTCCTGCCTGTGTGAAGAAGTGGTTAGGGAGCGAAAGGCTTTTGTCGAAATAGCGTGTGTCATGTATGGTCATGTCATGTCCATCCAGGATGTTTGTAATTGATTTCGTAAAGCTTAGTTATGTTTTTCCTAGATATACATTGTAGTTTCGGATTCCTGGTACATTTTAGATTGTAAAAGTCAAAATAGGTATTCAGAATTTAAAAATATATCATTTTTATATCATGTTAATATTTTCATAAATAAATAGTTCGCCCCCACCCAAGGAGGATACATTGTCCATTTTAGGCTAACTTTGACTTGCTGAAAGGCAATGAGAATCAGATTTACCTTTTTAATAAAATATTACTGATACAATGTGATTCTTTCCATGAAAAATCGTCGGGCCAAAGCTTTATGTATGTACAAATATAGGAAAGGAAAATACTACCCTATCTACTCGTTCGCAAGCCAACCTTTTTTTGACAAAATCTAGGGGAGAAAATGGAGAGGTCGGCTTATGAGCGGGTCATTAACGTATTTCTGCATGTATATTGAATATCGGTGTTGTTATTGTAGATCATCGATGTCCTTTTCTACATTCTACAAGATTCGACTGCTCTACCAGAAGCTATACTATATTATGAAACATCTGCACTTACCTTAATTAATCATTTTATTTATTTTTTAAACGTTTTAATAAAGTGTTTTACAAATTTTGTTTTCAACAAAGAATTTTAATTTACGCGCATTCGTCACTGTTTACCAAATAATTTTAAAATACCGGTAACTCTTGCGTAACAAAGAGCACAAAGACAAAGATAGGCAGTACAAATTAAACAATCATAATGACCGATTTAGCTTGCAGTTTTAAATAAATGTGTACCATTTTGTCTAAGCTGTCCTATTATTTTTAAGGGGTCGGCTTGCGAGCGGGTTATACACTTTTAATACTTTTCTCTTCCAAAAGTGGTGGGAGGGGTCGGCATATGAACGAACGGGTTATAGAACGAGTATATACGGTAATTGGTATTTATTTAGTTGTCACATAACGAGTTTGGTAATTTGGGGAGGGCTGTAAAAAGCATAGGCATCACGACTTAACTCTCGGGGGGGGGGTATATGTTAGTTATTTAACAGTGTATATACTGGTAAATCCTGAAAAAACGCAAAAAAAATTAAGAACATAGCTTCAAGAAGACTTCTTCAACTCAAAAACTTAGACGACAAGAAGTAAATAAAATTTTAAGTGTGCTGCGATGTGTAATCCATGTGTCATAAACCAGATAAAGTTAATGTCTTAAATTAATTTTGAAATGTTTTATATTATTGAATTTTATTATGAATCAGTGATACATTCATTACCGAAATAGAAATGTCTATTTGAAAATTAATTAAAACGTATTTTTACCTCTCTCTCTCTCTCTCACTCTCTCTCTCTCTCTTTCTCTCTCTCTCTCTCTTTCTCTCTCTCTCTCTCTCTCTCTCTCTCTCTCTCTCTCTCTCCCCGTTTCTCTTACTCCTTGTCTTTATCTCTACCTGTTAAACATCTTTCAATAAATTGAATGCCTTTTGACATTACTGAAATATATTCCGACATCTCTGTTACTGGAAAAGTTGCAATTAAATTAATTTGTTTCAGATTGTCACGGATATTTCCCGATTTTTAAAAATTTCTGATACATAAACAACTGAAATTCCTAAATATTTATGTCTCAGATAGTGCAAAATGGTGTTCTTTATTGGCAGCTCATAGTAATAAAATCCTAGAAAATCAAAATGGGACCCATTTTCGAAACAACAAGGATCTCCGCTACGAACTTGTAGAGAGGACAAAGCAAACTGTAACGAGGGAGACATCAAACTGTCGGAGCGTACACGACAAAATATCAGAAATGGCATACCTAAATGTCATAAAGGAAACATCGAACTGTTAGGATATACCAATTGTCTAGGACAGTGATGGCGAACCTATGGCACGCGGCAACAGACGGCCTCATCAGCCAGCACACGACTATATATAAATAAGTGGATTGGTTGAATTTTGGCTCGCGGTCCCAAAAAGGTTCGCTACTACTGGTCTACGAGGACATATCGAACTGTTAGGATATACCCAGTGGCGTAACAACGGGTTGGCATATGGGCAATTGCCAAGGGCGCCTGCTCAAAAGGGCGCCACTAAATCTCTAAATTTTTAAATTTGTATTTAAATAATTACAGTCTGACTTCTCTAAGTCGAACTTATTAGGATCCGAAAAAAATCCACTTATAGAGTTTTTGAGTTAGGGAAGATGGTGTAATAGGCTCCGATTAATCAAGGACAATGTAGATATTAAGGGGTGGGCGGAACAGCCATACCAGCTAGTAGGCTTGACAGGAAATAGAGGTGGTCTCTGATGAAAGGAAGCCAACTTGCTTTAACATTTAACACAAGCCCGTGATAGGAGACACCTTCCCCACTTTACGTAATTATTTTCATAAATAGATAAGAGAAATTCAATTATTCTTTCTAACAAAGGAAAAAAATCGCTAAGCTGAAACTTGTCAAGTTATCAAGGGCGCCAAAATTAAATTAGCCAAGGGCGCCAAAAACCTAGTTACGCCTCTGGATATACCAAATGTCTAGGAGGACACATCGAACTGTTAGGATATACCAAATGTCTAGGAGGACACATCGAACTGTTAGGATATACCAAATTTCTAGGAGGACACATCGAACTGTTAGGATACACCAAATGTCTAGGAGGACACATCGAAGTGTTAACAAATGTCAATCAGGACACATTGAACTGTTAGGATATACCAAATGTCTATCAGGACACATTGAACTGTTAGGATATACCAAATGTCTATCAGGACACATTGAACTGTTAGGATATACCAAATGTCAAGGAGGACACATCGAAGTGTTAGGATATACCAAATGTCTATCAGGACACATTGAACTGTTAGGATATACCAAATGTCAAGGAGGACACATTGAACTGTTAGGATATACCAAATGTTTATCAGGACACATTGAACTGTTAGGATATACCAAATGTCTAGGAGGTTACATCGAAGTGTTAGGATATACCAAATGTCTATCAGGACACATTGAACTGTTAGGATATACCAAATGTCTATCAGGACACATTGAACTGTTAGGATATACCAAATGTCTATCAGGACACATTGAACTGTTAGGATATACCAAATGTCTAGGAGGACACATTGAAGTGTTAGGATATACCAAATGTTTATCAGGACACATTGAACTGTTAGGATATACCAAATGTCAAGGAGGACACATTGAAGTGTTAGGATATACCAAATGTCTAACAGGACACATTGAACTGTTAGGATATACCAAATGTCAAGGAGGACACATCGAAGTGTTAGGATATAACAAATGTCTATCAGGACACATTGAACTGTTAGGATATACCAAATGTCAAGGAGGACACATCGAAGTGTTAGGATATAACAAATGTCAAGGAGGACAGAAGGAACTGTTAGGATATACCAAAAGTCTAGGAGGACACATCGACATGTTAGGATATAACAAATGTCTAGGAGGACAGGAGGAACTGTTAGGATATACCAAAAGTCTAGGAGGACACATCGACATGTTAGGATATAACAAAAGTCTAGGAGGACAGAAGGAACTGTTAGGATATACCAAAAGTCTAGGACACATCGACATGTTAGGATATAACAAAAGTCTAGGAGGACAGAAGGAACTGTTAGGATATAACAAAAGTCTAGGAGGACAGAAGGAACTGTTAGGATATAACAAAAGTCTAGGAGGACACATGAAACTGTTAGAGAGGAAACATCAAATTGTTTAGGAAAACACAACGTGATGCCACAGACAATGCATCAAAATGCCTATACGTACAATTGAAACTGTCAAAGAAGAGAGAAACATGCTTTAGAGGACATAACAAAATGTCAGAGAGGTAACATTAGCTATTAAAATGACACGAACTGGAAGGACGTCAATTGTCTCAGAAAGTATACTTAAAATGTCTTTTGGGGCAGAGTGAAGGTCAAAGGGGACACAACAAACTGACAGAGAGAATATAACCGACAAGACTTATAAAAAAAAACGTAGCATAAAGCATGATTTTATTTGACTTCGCAAACAGTATTGTAGTCACCTATTGTGTGGAGAGATGAAAATATGGATTTTCCATTTCAATTAAACAAGAACTTTTGTGTTACCGGTAGTTATTTTTAGTCCCCTATAGTCAAAAGGCTGTCATTTTGTAAAGGCATAAAAATTTATGTTCTGTCTGGTGCACTTTTTGAATTAAAGATTGAAGTGCACTGTCTTCCATTGACCAAGCTCTTGTATTAGAGTTGATAAACAAGATCCTGATATTTGTAGACCAACCCCACAGTCCTAGTTAACAGACATCAACATTCAATGACCCTTTGGCTCGTGGTCTTGTGGAAGCGTGTGTGCTATTTTTTGAATGATAAGGGGAAATGTGACCCCCTCCCAAAAAAATTAGTAGGCCCAATCGTGCTTTACCTCAAATGAACCCAGGTTCCGGTCCACTGAGTACAGCAGCCACTAACCTCACTTCTCAGAGTCAGTAACCTTCCTTAGGAATCAAAGGCGTAGAAAGGTACATTGATTTATGAAGGGCCTTTACATAAATCTATCTGTCATTTTGTCGGCATAAAATATGACGGGTAGGGAATCTTTAATAGAACTCAAGTTGCCCCAACTTAACTCATGCATAAATATTTTTGTTATATTTCTATTTGAGGCCGTCCATAAATGACGTCACGCATCTAGGGTGGAGGTGAGTCTACACATTTGTGACGATGTGCGACGAGGCGGAGAGTGGTGTTTGAGAAATGTGACATCACATCAAAACTCGGAACTTAAAATAAAAGTTCCACTTAAATATTGATTTCTCACAATTTATTTTATGACGTTTTACATGGCTTCATGCGTGTTACGATATTAGAGTACAGTGATTTTAAAATTGCTCATTTCAAATAGAAAATACGGCTTTTATGGGGAGAGGAGGTTGTGCAAATTTTTGTGACGTCATACTGGAGTACGTCTAAGTTTTTGTGACAAGGTGGCCAAAATCGCGCACGGCCTCTTTGACTTGTGAAATTATAAATATAAAAGGGGCCGTCCATAAAGTACGTCAGGCTCCAGGGGGGAGGGGGTGTAAGAAAGTGTGACAGTTTGTGACACGGGGGGTGGGGGTCCGGTCATGTGTGACGTCACGGTGTTTTTATATTAAATTTTAATTATTTTGCTAATAAAAAAACAACAATTTTTTTCGAAAGTGTGACGTACTTTAAGGGGGGGGGTTTCGAGATTTGTGACAGTTTGTGACGGGGGAGGGGTGGGGTAAAAATGGTCAAAATTAGCGTGACGTACTTTATGGATGGCCCCCTATGAGCTATCATCAACAAGTAAAAATTCATATCATCTAGTTACACTATTCGTACAATATAATGAACATTATTAAAATATTAGTAATAATAGCATAAATATAAATACAAAAAAGTTGATCACTAAGGAAGTAAAACATATCTTTCAATCATTTGATTCATGAAAAAATATCGACATCCAAATAGTGAATATCTTGGTGCACAAGGACTGAATAATGTTTTTATTATGTTAGAATCACCAAGTGAGCAGAGTTTAAAATAAATCATTTTCATTAAGTCACGTCTAGTTACATCCATTTCACTTTGACAAGTACTTTGCCCACCAACCCATAACAACAGACGTTCCCTGTGTTCATTCTCTCTTTCATAACTCTACCCAACAACACCTTACGCCCCTTAATTTAGGACCTGCCCACCTCCTTTCATCGGAACCAACCCTTTAACTCATTCACAACAGGTCAACGTCTTCATTTTGGCACCCACCTTACCACATTCATTTGACTACGCCGCAGACTTTGACCCACCAGCTGACACGGAGTGAAAGGGGGAAAAAATGAGTCTCACCCTGTGATATTAATATCAGAGTCAACTAGAAGTTGGAGATATTTTGTGGTATTCAGGTATGAAGTTTATTTATTTCTAAAGTCAATTATATCATTATATAAAATGTTCTTGTTTAAGCCGTGGCTGTTTTAACTCAACCTAAATTAAAAGTAAAATGACATTGATTTTTAAAAAAAACTTTTATGTGTAGACTTAATTCTTCTATATTTGCATATGTCGATTTAGAAACATTAAAAAAAGTCTAGGAAAAACAGTTGTATCTATTCAGTATTAGCCATCGAAATACTTTAGTAATACATTGTGTTTAAAATACGGTTGTAATTAGAATTGTTTTATGTTACATTTACTACAGGAAAAAGGTAAATAAATTAATAAACTATTCAAAATGTATGAACTTATAAACTTTACCTCTACTCTCTGAACTTATCAACCTTACCCCTACTCTCTGAACTTATCAACCTTACCCCTACTCTCTGAACTTATCAACCTTACCCCTACTCTCTGAACTTATCAACCTTACCCCTACTCTCTGAACTTATCAACTTTAACGTTACGCTCTGAAATTATCAACTTTACCCCTACCCTCTGAACTTATCAACTTTACCCCTACTCTCTAAATTTATCAACATTACCCATACTCTCTGAAATTATCACTTTTACTATTTTTCTCTGTAATTATCAACTTTACCCCTACTCTCTGAAATTATCAAGTCTACCCCTACTCTCTCAACTTATCAACTTTACCCCTACTCTCTGACAGGGCCGGCTTTAGGCATAGGCTTAGGCAAACTAGGCAGCCGCCTTGGGCCTCCGATTAGTCTCATCCTTAGTGGGGCCTCGTACAAGAATATCTCCATATTTATTTATTTATTTATTTTTCTATTACATTTAGGGCCATCAAATTCACTTCGCCTTGGGCCTCCAATTCCCTTAGGCCGGCCCTGTCTCTGAACACAGTCAACTCGTGCTCGGGAAAAAAATCTCTACCCCTTTATTTATTTCTTTTAATTAATTATTTCCATCTTTTTATTTAAGGACCCTTCTCTTTTTCACTATTCTTTAATTTCTCTGTTTTTCTACATAAATTTATCAGAATATAATGTGTATTGTAGAAAATCTATGTCCATGAAATAAATGTATTTTTATGTATTTACATACATTATTAATTTTTCTAATTACGCGTATCTTTTATTGATTCGCAGAGTGTAAATGTCTGCCTGAAACAAAAATGTCTGGCTTGGGCGATATTATTTACGAACAATACAGGAATAAATAGAATAAATAAGTTATTTTTAAAATATGTTTTTATTTACTTTGTTATTGAACAACGAAATATTGGATAATATTAAATTAACATGGTGACAAATATAATATATTACAACAGTGTGTGTCTCGATCTATTTTGGGTAAGTTATTTACTATGTTTTTTTTTATAGAGCATTGGATTGCATAACCATAACTAAACAATTATAAATACAATTTCGTTTCTTTTTTAACAACATTATTTTAAATTTAAGTTAATTTTCTTGAACTTAAAATAGGTTAATAATTGTTTAAATCAGTTAAGTGTTCTAATTATCAAAGAGCAAATGATAGCTCTTAGTTGATGGATCTTAGCCTTAAATATTTAAACTAATTTTGATCAACGAAACGCATTATGTTTTCAATAATATATAAACATTCTTAAAGTTGATACAATTAGATTAAGTATAAAATTAGATCAAGACGTTACACGCTATGCCGCTATGTCTATAATATAATCTATTTTCAGAACTCTACTCTAACTCTCACAAGCGACAGGCCACAGTTCACAGAATGTTTTCAACAAACCATCCTCACGTGGTCAGCTCCTATCATATTTCTGGTTCTGTTTGTTGTAAAAATGTTTTATCTCTGGTGTTTATCAAGCCGGACAGAGCGACCTTCACGTGGAAATTCAGTTTTGTTCATACTTAGAGCAGTAAGTATAGCTATAACATTTTTATAATACGTGAAAAATTGAATGCAAATATTATATACTAGATACGATCCGCGGCGTAGCGTACGCCGCAGAATTTCTCATCATATATAGTGCAAAGAGCGGGTGCGGAAGGTGAGAGAACGGACACAAACAGCAGCACGAAGTAATGTCAAGTGAGTAAACGTGGAGACATGCGCGTTGCGGTTGTTGTTATCTGACCCCCACCCTTTATTACTACCATCCCTTGCAAACAATAAACTGTGATTGGCCGACCCTAGCGAGGGTTAGTCATGTTCGCAAAAAAAGGTGAAAAGAATGGGCGGAAACAAACATTTAACATTTTTTTAAACAATGTTCCCGCTGGGCTTGAATCCAGGTCTTTCCGCGTGCAAGGCGGACGTGATAACAACTACACTACGAATCATGTTATTTTGTGAAGAAACAACGCAAGTGAACGCAAGAAGCATTGTTGCCCCCCCCCCTCTTTTTTTTCTTTTCTTCCCACTGCGCTTGCCAACTGTGATCGGTCGACCCCAGCGAGGGTCATTCGTCATGCTCATTTGTGCATGCGCATACTTGCTTTGGTGAATTATATAGAGAGATGAACATGATTTTTTTTGTAAAAAATTCAATTAGTACAATTAACGTCATGAAAGTACACATAATTTTTTTGAAAAGGAATATAAGTGCAACGCTATTTTAAGATCAACAGAATGTATATACATTCTCTAAATCAATTTTTCTTAAATTTTAATAATTTCAATGCCCTATAAATCAGAGGACTTTGACAAATACACATTTTGCCCATGCGTTAAAAAGGTCTTGAATAAGGCGAAATAAATAAATCGTGAATGGTAAACAAAGATAGAGTGAAGATAGATAAAGATTAATTAACAGAAATTGAAATGTAGCGAATATAAAAAATAATGTAAGCGATATAGAGAATGAAGAGAGGGTTTAGGAAGAGGGAGGGAGAGCACGGAAAAGAAAGAAATTAAATTAGACGAGAATAATTCTCGGAATAGAATTATGGTTTTCGCGTCTAACATCGAATAATATAATATCACCACTTAGTCACTAAGAAAATGACATTATATATTAAATCTCAGAAATAAAGAGCACAATAGTGGTTTTGAAATTTAAATAAGTCATATAATGAGAATTGTTCCATGTAGGACAGAGAACTTATGTCCTAATAAAATATCAGTATTTTATTTTTGAACAAACTTGAATATTTCAGGTGTGTATCACGTGTTTGATTGGCCTGTCAGTTATGTTACTGGCTAAAGATGCAAGCGACAAGAGTCACAAGGAGATGGCACAAGCTGTTCTCATCGGAAATATTCTTAAGTTAACATCATTTGTAAGCCTTATTTTATTTTATTGATCAACTCATCTTTACACATTTTTTGTTGAAAGATTAGAGGAGATACTGAAACAATAATTCTATCATCTCTTCCTCATTGGAGCTATTAGTAACTAGAATTATCTTTGTATAGTATACCGTCCCATAGCATTTGAAATTGCTTTGACATTGATCACTCCAATATTCTTGTAACTGTTATGGAGTATGAGAAGGAATTAAGATGGACAAAACCAATTTTACAATTATCCCAGATAAAATTAGTTTCTTTAAAAGGATCTATATAAAAAGCAAACTATATTCTGAGTAAAGTTTTTACTCACATTTAGATTTAACAACGAATGTTGTCATTTTCGGTTTTTTGTATAGTTTCTACTTTGACAGCAGGCAATTATTTACTTAAGGTTTCGGTCGATTATGAGTCAGACTTTTAGCAGCCGACCACAATTTTACCATGTTTTTATAAACTTGCTTTCGTTTGTGTCCGCATTGTTTTGGTTCCAGTCCGCAAAATTGGAAATTTTCCAACGTAAAATTAAACCACTTCTAATGGCCCTAGACATCTCAAAATTTTACCACGTATAGATCTTGGATGACAATGCATTGTATCAAAATTTCAGATCGCTCCAATGTACCATAATTAAATTAATGCATTTTTAGTTTATCTCAATATAGCATCTGTATTCGTCTGCTATTGTTGACATCCACGTGCCAACGGAGTTCACCCCGTGACCACATCCCTGTGGTATTAAAATGTTGGGCGGGCGCTTATGGGGTGTTTTTGGTATAAAAATTAAATAGCCCCGTAAAAACACAATTTTTGATTATAAATCCTTGGTATATGAGACAGAACTAAAAGTATTGATTATGTTCAAACGCGACATTTACAGACTGAAACTGACTTAACTCCCCTTTGCTGTAAAACGGGGGGGGGGAGGTGTGGTCACGGATGGTTGGACTGAACTCAGCGTGACATGAAAATGTAAACAATAGCAGGCCGCTACATAGAGTTACATAGAGATAAACTAAAAATGCATTAATTTAATTACGGTACATTCGATCGATCTAAAATTTCGATACAATGCATTGTTAGGTAACTCGATTCTATGTGCAAGATTTCAGCTCGATGGCATCACGGGAAGTGTGTAATGTTTTACTTTTGTTTTTCCGTCCGATCGACCAACGAAGAGATGGATGACGACAAGATTTCGAAGTTAATATAAGGTATTTAATAAATAGAAGGTAAAAAAGATTTTTTTAAATCACATTTTTATAAGTGGACTAAAAAGAATAAAATAAATAGAGGTAAAAAAAGGTCTTCAAAAACCACGTTTTTATAAGTGGACTAAAAAGAGAAAATAATTTAAAACTTATAAGTTAAATTACTTTCATTTAAAAGGACTAAGAACGTGGGGCGGGTGCTTATGGGGCCGTCCATAAAGTACGTCACGCTCCAGAGGGGGGAGGGGTGTAAGAAATTGTGATAGTTTGTGACAGGGGGGGGTAAAAAAGGTTAAAAATAGCCGGACGTACTTTATGGGCGGCCCCTATGAGGTTTTACATATGCACTTCACTCATTCTCTCACTTCTCTTCTCTCTTTTGCCTTCTAAATTACAAATCTTTAATTTTTATACCGCCCCACGTTTTTAGTCATATTAAATTAAAGTTCTTAAATTTATAAGTTTTAAATTATTTTCTTCTTTTTAGTCCACGTATAAAAACGTGGTTTTTAACAATTTTTTTTTACCACTATTTATTAAAAATCACTCTGACTGTGGAATAACAATTTGATTAACGAATAAATGTTTCGGTTTCATGGTAAAATAATTGACTAATACTCTGCGAACAGTGATCACAGCTACACAATGACTAATATATTTCACGTGATTTCTAAAAATGTTCATTAAGTCAGTGGTCGTCAATACATTTCGAATTAGTTTCCACTCTTTCGTTCTGCTCTACCTGCCATAGAAAGAAATCATATCAAAGTATTTTTTTTTAAAATATATTTCTAAGTTCAAAAATTCTTTCCCCCACAGCTCTGCGCACTGACTTTGCTAGTGTATGAACGTTATTGTTACGTTGCTTCATCTGGTCCTCAGTTCGTGTTCTTTGGTGCACTGACATTGACAGAGACCCTGTTGTTGTATCTCCGGAGCGTAAAAAAGGTCATTTCTGTTTTTAAGATGCTCTACTTTTATTGGCAAATTTTGTCGGTTTAAATTAACAATTCACCTTTGAGTAATACCAAACAAAATTTCTGCAAAACTAAATGTTAGGTAAAACAAAATAATTTTAGCATTTACTAAATGAATGTTGGCGACTGCAAATAAATATTAACGTTTAAAAAACCAAAAAATACTATTTGCGCCAAATTAAATTTTAGCTTCAAAGAAACTGAATTTTAGCCCAGTGAAACTGAATATTAGGCTTTAGCAAAAGAAAACTTTAACATTATTACAAAATTACTGCACTATTCTGGCCAAACATACATTCAATTTTAACCTGAAGTAAACAATTATTTCATTCATTTCTCTTGCCAAACTTAGTGTAAGCTTCTATCATATAGTTCAGCCAGTATTAGTTTCATTTCAAAAGTTCAGTTAGTGTTAGCGTCCATCCAAAATTTCACTCAATTTTAGCTTTCATCTAACAATTCACTCAATGTTAGCTTTCATCCAATAGTTTACTCAATGTTAGCTTTCATCCAATAGTTTACTCAATGTTAGCTTTCATCCACCAGTTTACCCAGTGTTAGCTTTCATCCACCAGTTTACCCAGTGTTAGCTTTCATCCACCAGTTTACTCAGTGTTAGCTTTCATCCACCAGTTTACCCAGTGTTAGCTTTCATCCACCAGTTTACCCAGTGTTAGCTTTCATCCACCAGTTTACTCAGTGTTAGCTTTCATCCACCAGTTTACTCAGTGTTAGCTTTCATCCACCAGTTTACTCAGTGTTAGCTTTCATCCACCAGTTTACCCAGTGTTAGCTTTCATCCACCAGTTTACCCAGTGTTAGCTTTCATCCACCAGTTTACTCAGTGTTAGCTTTCATCCACCAGTTTACCCAGTGTTAGCTTTCATCCACCAGTTTACCCAGTGTTAGCTTTCATCCACCAGTTTACCCAGTGTTAGATTTCATCCACCAGTTTACCCAGTGTTAGCTTTCATCCACCAGTTTACCCAGTGTTAGCTTTCATCCACCAGTTTACCCAGTGTTAGCTTTCATCCACCAGTTTACCCAGTGTTAGCTTTCATCCACCAGTTTACCCAGTGTTAGCTTTCATCCACCAGTTTACCCAGTGTTAGCTTTCATCCACCAGTTTACTCAGTGTTAGCTTTCATCCACCAGTTTACCCAGTGTTAGCTTTCATCCACCAGTTTACCCAGTGTTAGCTTTCATCCACCAGTTTACCCAGTGTTAGCTTTCATCCACCAGTTTACCCAGTGTTAGCTTTCATCCACCAGTTTACTCAGTGTTAGCTTTCATCCACCAGTTTACCCAGTGTTAGCTTTCATCCACCAGTTTACCCAGTGTTAGCTTTCATCCACCAGTTTACCCAGTGTTAGCTTTCATCCACCAGTTTACCCAGTGTTAGCTTTCATCCACCAGTTTACCCAGTGTTAGCTTTCATCCACCAGTTTACCCAGTGTTAGCTTTCATCCACCAGTTTACCCAGTGTTAGCTTTCATCCACCAGTTTACTCAGTGTTAGCTTTCATCCACCAGTTTACTCAGTGTTAGCTTTCATCCACCAGTTTACCCAGTGTTAGCTTTCATCCACCAGTTTACCCAGTGTTAGCTTTCATCCACCAGTTTACTCAGTGTTAGCTTTCATCCACCAGTTTACCCAGTGTTAGCTTTCATCCACCAGTTTACCCAGTGTTAGCTTTCATCCACCAGTTTACCCAGTGTTAGCTTTCATCCACCAGTTTACTCAGTGTTAGCTTTCATCCACCAGTTTACTCAGTGTTAGCTTTCATCCACCAGTTTACCCAGTGTTAGCTTTCATCCACCAGTTTACTCAGTGTTAGCTTTCATCCACCAGTTTACCCAGTGTTAGCTTTCATCCACCAGTTTACCCAGTGTTAGCTTTCATCCACCAGTTTACCCAGTGTTAGCTTTCATCCACCAGTTTACCCAGTGTTAGCTTTCATCCACCAGTTTACCCAGTGTTAGCTTTCATCCACCAGTTTACCCAGTGTTAGCTTTCATCCACCAGTTTACCCAGTGTTAGCTTTCATCCACCAGTTTACCCAGTGTTAGCTTTCATCCACCAGTTTACCCAGTGTTAGCTTTCATCCACCAGTTTACTCAGTGTTAGCTTTCATCCACCAGTTTACCCAGTGTTAGCTTTCATCAAACTTTAATTTAAAGTGAGTCTTCTACCATCACTGATCGGTACGTGTAAACAATACACATTTTTAACAATTTAAATACTTCCATGAAACCTGCAGAACCCCTCTGAGTACTATTTCAATGGAATAAATGCATAGAGAGTTGTTCAAATATTTCTTGAAATCTCTATATCGACCTCAATGTGAATTTTTTTAGTTAATTAAATAGTTATTATTTCCAATACAGTATAGATCTTAGATGATGTGATTATTTTAAAATGTGATTTTATTATTTTCAAAGTAAAAACGTCGATCTTTACATGCTCAATATTGTTATCTGCACAGACTAGCCAAATGGATGCTACACAGACTAGCCAAATGGATGCTACACAGACTAGCCAAATGGATGCTACAGATTTTGACTTAACAGTGACGATGTATATATTCTTAGTTATAACATTTCTACTTTGTTTTTTCTCTGATTCGAAGAGAATTAAAGACTGGAATGCTCCTAACAAAGTGAGTGCAATTTAATCATTGAATTATTATTCAAGTATATACATTTTTTAAGCTTTCTGTATCGACTCAGCAAAATTGAACTTAACAAAGTTAAACAAAATGAATCTTACAATAAATGTAATTTAGAAAGTCATACAACAAAGTTTTCAATCATTCCTTGTTGAACAAGAAGTTTTCTGTGCACATATTTCAAACAATATCTACATACAGTGAAGTATTGAATCTCATGTCTGATCCTAACAGAAAGAATGGCCGGAACTAAGATCGTCATATCCAAGCTTTCTTGGCTTTTTGTGGATTTCAAGGCAAGTTCTTGTCCGTAATTAAACTGAAATAAACAGTGTTGCTCATATGTTTTCTTCATTTTATATTTACGATGTTTGCTCGTCAACCTTTGAAAAGAGCATGACCTTAAATTTAGACTTGGATTTAAAAATATTACTTCATTACGTTGGAGTGATTTTTCCCTTAATTTTTAGCATTTTACTCTTTAGAATAGTCTGGAATGCTCGAAGACGTCTTTTGACAGATGATGACATTTTTGAATTACCTGACACTGCAAAGGGAAATTACTTGATACCAGAATTTGATAAATCTTGGAGTAATGTTGTTAACCCTAGAGACACACTTGAGTAAGTCATGAGTTAGAGAATAATTTTAAAACTCTGTTTCTGCACTAATATAAAATCTGAACAAATAGACTTAACATTGCCTTTATCACGTTGTGGAGACTTTTTTTTTAAAGTTGTATATTTCCTGCAAATCCACAAAACGTATATTTAACACATCTTTTCGAAATCGATGTGTTCTTGGTTAACATATATAATGTGCTTGAAAATGCTGCACTAAAGCTAACATTTGCATTGGTCAATACATGTTTCGTACTCTTAGCTAGTACGTAGCTGGGAAGGGTGGGAGGGCTCTATAGCTACAGACCACACCCAGTGACACTATCTCAGGTTGCCTTACTCTGAAATGATTGCCTATTTACAGTTAACACATCTGTCGGTCGAGACGAATTTCATATTCGGATAAAAAGATCACGCTTACAGTTAACAGAGCTGTAAAAATCTAATTTATTTTCTAAATTGATAAACAATAAATTTTTCGACCCCAAAAGTAGGTAAGAGAAATCCGGTTTTGTACATGATTAAAGAACGTATAATTTCGCTGCCAGGGGCTTCCTACTATCGGATCTTTTGCAAAAATATGATAATGACTTCTGATACGGATCAACTATTAATTTAAAGTAATGCGATGAGATTAATAGTTTCTGGTAATTTAAAATCACAGAAATGGAAATATTATATAAAGTATACTTAATGTTATATAAAGTATACTTGTGTTATATAAAGTATACTTAATGTTATATAAAGTATACTTAAT
This sequence comes from Ampullaceana balthica, assembly GCA_944989445.1. Lineage (NCBI taxonomy): Eukaryota > Metazoa > Mollusca > Gastropoda > Lymnaeidae > Ampullaceana > Ampullaceana balthica. The sequence continues at coordinate 640,465 of CALYLW010000301.1, read as the reverse complement.
GTTATATAAAGTATACTTAATGTTATGTAAAGTATACTTATGTTATATAAAGTATACTTAATGTTATATAAAGTATACTTAATGTTATATAAAGTATACTTAATGTTATATAAAGTATACTTAATGTTATATAAAGTATACTTAATGTTATATAAAGTATACTTAATGTTATATAAAGTATACTTATGTTATATAAAGTATACTTAATGTTATATAAAGTATACTTAATGTTATATAAGGTATACTTAATGTTATATAAAGTATACTTAATGTTATATAAAATATACTTAATGTTATATAAAGTATACTTAATGTTATATAATGTATATTTAATGTTATATAATGTATATTTAATGTTATATAAAGTATACTTAATGTAAAAAGAGCTTTAACTTAACACTAAAACAAGAATTACTCGTTATTTTTTCTTTAAAATACCCTAAAAATATGTTTTGTTTTTATTTGTTCTTGTAATTAGTATTTATAACAAATAAAAAATATTCAATTCGACTTGTAGTCCATTAAAAGAAACGAGTGAGATGAGATCAATCCTACCCACGTCACTGTATTTAGCTTTATTTTCTGTTTGATCTCTTACATACTTGCTGTTTGCTTCGGTAAAGGTTAGAGTGGAAAGAAAACATGTCTTTAGAAAATGTCTTACGTATAAAAAGGTCAGCTATAATTTATATTTAACTGAAATCACACAAAAATTTTCTCTATACAAGCAGCAGGGAAAATATTTCGGAACGATCAAATGTCACTGGACATTCTTCCAATAAGGATTTAACTGAAGCTACGAAGAATATCAAAAGAATTGTCAGCTGGGACACGAGAGACACAACTGAACGTACCTCTAAACCCCCTTTCAGTCTGATAAAGGTAAACAGTCTTCATCTTTGAACATCTGTTCACTTCGCTACCTTGTAAATTTCTATTTCGAGATCTACGCGTTTTTTTTAAAACATAATTCCGATAAAATATTTCTTTTTAAAATATATCTTTATGCTCACAGGAAAAGTAAGCGTACCAACATAGATGATTATTTTCCCCCAACAATCTGTATTAGATAAAGGCTTAAATTAATTTGCATTCAAATGAAATACATTTTAATTGACATAAATTTGAACAACTTTTAATGCTTATATTTGGTTAAAAAAATAATGGTTGATAGAACTTGCTAGGATTGAAAAAGGAATGAAACATTTATAAGTTTAATTACCACCTTTTTTTACAGTAAATATAATACTTCCAAAAAATTTAAATTATCTCACTGATTCGTTATTCAAACAATGCAGGTTTTGATGCGCCTTTATGGATTAAGGTACAGCTTTGGTTTTTTCATAAAAATCATTGGTGATACCTTAATTGTCATACAGCCAATCCTCATGAGGTAAATATACTTGTCAACATATTTTAGAACAGAAAAAGAGGTCCAGGAGAGAAAATGGTAGGGGATAATCAACAGTAAGCTTTCATTCTGTTAAGCTCCTCTAATGTAATGAGTATCCAAATATTTTCATATGCTATTATTTCTGGCGACTCTGGTGTATCAACACAAAAAAAGATATTAAATAGGGTATGGGTAAGCCTCGAAAAGATACAAGAAAACAACGAACGTTTCGGCAACATTGCTTCATCAGTAAACAAACAAACAGGATAACAAGATGTCATGAAATAAAGTCAAACATATGTGCAATGTGTTGTAGTCCAAGTAACTTGAACCAGAAAGAAGCCCATACAAAGTTCAATAACTTCAATTGTAGCTAGTTTGATGGCTGTCTCAGGACACTTTTTCATGTGGTGTATTTAGCAGGAGGTAAGGGGCCGTACTTTACGTACGTCACACTCCAGGGAGGGGGGTGTAAGAAAGTGTGACAGTTTGTGACAGGTGGAGGAGGTTCCGATCACGTGTGACGTCACGGTTCTTTATATTAAATTTAATTTTAATTATTTTGCAAATAAAAATATTTTGTTCGAAAGTGTGACGAACTTTGGGGGGGGTCCAAGATTTATTGTGACATTTTGAGAAAGGGTTAGAAATGGTCAAAAATAGCGTAATGTACTTTATGGATGGCCCCTAATGACTATATCTGAGAATTTCACCTCTTGCCGTTACTGAACGATTTATATTTCATTGAACACATTCAGACATTGAGTTCTATGTGATACATCCTCTAACTAGAAATATGTGCTTTTTACCCTAACCAGACTATTTACTATATAACCTACCCAGCTTTGTACACTACAAACCCTACTCAGATCAATGTACTACATACATACCGAGATTAATGTACTACATACCTACCCGATTAACTTTCTACATACCTACCCAGATTAATGTGCTACATAACCCAGATTAATGTGGTATCGTTAACTGACAAAACGGCCCCGGACAAAACGGCCCTGAAAAATGGGCCCCGACATAACGGCCCCAGTCAAAACTGCCCCTGTCAAATCAGTAACTGTCAATACGGCCCCGGGAAAAACGGCCCCTGTCAAAACAGCCCCGGTCAAAACGGCCCTGGTTAAAACGAATATTAAACTTATAGACTTTGATGTGAAATTATGTGGGTTTTTTTTTGTATCGTTGTCTTTTCTTTACATTTTTCTTTATCTTTAATTAAATTATTTCCTCTCCGTTTCTATTGTAACAGAGAACTCATTAAAACAGCTGAAAATCAAGAAAGTCTATGGATCGGAGTATTTCTCACAATTCTGTTTTTTCTCACAAACCTTGTAAAAAACTTCACACATCACCACAGTTCATTCGTCAGTACTAGGATTGGATTGGAGATCAAATCATCACTTGTAGCTTCTTTATTTAAAAAGGTGAGTGACGTCTTAAAAGTTAGATACAACTAAAATGTTCACGCCACATAGCAACACGTTTATCTCTTTGAGTTGAAAATTCATCGGACATCGTAATGAGTTTAACTGCCACAAATTCGGGTGTAGAAGGAAACCTTTAAATGCACTAACAATATATTTTATTTATAATTTGCTTTTACTTATACTAAAAAGAAATTGTAAGTTTGAGGTCTGCTTTGCACACACAATAAATAAATAAATAAATAAATAACGGTGCTAGGTCTGGCACATGGCGAGACTGTGTGAAAGGTGTGATTAGGGTTATCACCTGGCGTCAAATTATCCTAAGATAGTGCCTCTAACAAGGAAATGGGTTATTAAATACATGTCACATTTTTACACGCTGCGTGTGTCTCTATGGGCGCTGTGAAATAAAGATGATAAGACGTTATAATTGAAAATATACGCCATCTACTGGAAATCGAAATACTTAGAACTATACTGAATGAAATTACTTACTAAGTTGTTTTAGTGATATCTTTGAATCTTTGCTAAAACATAAGGCGACCAAATGACAACATTTCCTACGCAGCGGGATTTTTTTTTAAACATTATTATGCGATATTTTAAATCTGCTATTTTAATACACTATTTTCAAAATATCAAGTGCTTTATCAAGTAAACATATGTAGGTCATTCATACGTTTCGAGACATCCCACTAAACCTGGTCATGTTCTTTTCGTCAACATTCCACCCAGGCCATCCCCCGATATTGAGTATTGTGACTCCATTAACATAAATATCTCTGTTTTGACTAAAAGGATAAAACATCTTCTGTTAAATATACCATGAAGGATAATAGAAATACTATCAGGGGGTGAAACGTATTACACAATCGATAAACCATATAAAATTTGTTTGGTAGAGCAACATCCATTTCTCTTATTTTCTCGTCCCAATCGTGGTCGTTTATGGTCTTACCAAATTAAAGTCAATATTTTTTTCCTAGAGAAATAAATTCAGAGTCATGCAATATCTGAAACTGGTAAGTAAGGTTAGGTATTAATAACAGGCTTTTTAGTCTGGATTCTATTACCCTCTTTAATATTGGTTGTCTTGTTTGGTCTTATTGAAAAGGCCATTTTGTTGACCCGCTTCAACCTTGTTTTTTCAGTACACTGTGTATATGATTTAAACAGTGAATTTACATACCCCGACATGTCTTGTTCCCACTGACCAGTGCCCCTACAAGTAGCATAACGTGTGTCGCAAATCGAGCATGTTTATCACCTAACTAGTGGCTTATGAAATAATAGCTGTCATCTCCTATATGCTTTCACCAGACACATTTTCAGTGCTGCAATCCATGCGCGATTACTTAACTTTGTATTAAAGTTCTGAGTAATTAATGTAAAATGCCATCCAATAAATTGTTATTTAAAGTTATTTAAATGTATTTAAAATTGCCTAGCCTTAACCCATGCCAATCAGTTCTCAATAAATTACTGTCGTTAAAGATGATATGTTTCTTATTGAATGTATATTTTTTCTTTAATCATTGTGTATCGCTTGTTTATGTTTGTTCGGTTGTTTTTTTTTAAATTTATTTCCAGTTTTTAGACAGAAGTATAATTTATTTTGTAAAGCTGTTAATCAATAATGTTATTATAATCCATAATATTCTAATCCCATTTCTAGATGAGGAAAATTCACTTCCTTGACATCTCTAACTATTCACAGTAATACGTGTCATCTTCCTAAGGCAATTCTTCTACGACCACCCCACCCCTCCCATCCCGTATATTTCACACGATATCAAGCACCTCGATCATATCAATGTTTAAACACTTTGTTTTACAATGCGCATACAGTATATCAGTATTTACGTTGTCCTTAAAAGGCTTTTTTGTAAGTTATTTTAAATAATATAATATCATTTAGCGTCAGATATCGAAAGTTTTTTTTCTATTCAATTTATCGTTAATTTAACTCCCAAGAAAAGTGTCTGAAACATAATATAGATAATTACTTAGATAAGGCATGCACACTTTTTTTAGCTTTACCATATTCTATATTTGATAAAAACTAAGTAAACTCAAACATTCCACATGACGTGTTGGTAAACATTTTACCAGACTGACGAATATTCACATCAAGTGTTGCTATATCCAGAAGGAATCATTATTTCTCCACAGTTATGGCTAAGATCACTTTACTTTCCAACGTATTCGAAAAAAATGTACAAGAGTTTATTATTTAAATATTGAGTATCAGGTTGAATTGTATTATTTTAAGTTCCATTGCTCAGCCATGATCTAGACAAAATTCATTTCATATTGAAAACTTATATACCTGCCCTTTTACTCACCTATTTACATGCTTGGATTCCCAGAAGTTGATATAAAAGTAGTACTCACACTTGAAAAGAACGCCTGAAACTAAAAGTTGTTTGGCGTTGCACTAGGTTTGACCGCGAAACTACATAACTGCTTGCACCAACTAATCAATGTGTAAGGTGACTCCTCAAGCCAGCTGCATGTATCCACGTCCACATACAAGTTAGACCAGTTGTATTTTGATGTCTGCGTGTTTTTTTTATATTTGATGGGCGGGATGTTTGATTTTTGGAAAGGGGTGGGCTCTACGCAATGATTCTTAAATTTTTCCCTTTTCAGTGTAAGATGTTATTAGATTTATTATGTGTCGTAAAGTTGGATTTTGTTTTCATAGTAAGCATTATGAACTTTATAAACTTATTTTTTACCATTGTTGACTCCCGAAAAACTGCACATTTGCTTTTGTTTTATTTTAAATAGAAACATCAGTTGACTCCACTAAAGATATGTTACATTGTAATCAACGATATACACTAAAATTTAACTTTTTAAAATCATCAAATATATCCTTTAATGATGAGAACCTATATTTCCGTCATATCTATATACATAATTTACCAGAAATTATAACAAGCACATGACGCGAGCAAATAAGAATGACGAATGATCCTGGCTAGGGTCGACCAATGTTTATGGTTGGCAAGCAAGGGGGTGCAGGGTGGGAGGGGGCAGGTAACAACAACCATAGTGCGCATGCCTTGAGACCAACAATGCGTCGTCGGTGGTCCCCCCGACGTACACTCGCGTTATTTTCATATCTTCGCGCTGCTATTTGTGTCCGTTCTCCCCCCCCCCACCCCATTCTTTGCACTATCTATGGGCAAGTCTGTGGCGTATGCTACACCACGGGTCGTGTCTAGTTAAAACCCTAAAGAAATTACATGCTAATTTTAAACTAGATATTTACAGGCCTATATCTGTTTTCAGTGGTGCATTACTTTACAAAAATATAATATAAACTGAAAAAATGTCCAACATGAAGAGGTATCGAAAAAAAAATCTTTAAATAGCTAGGGGTGGGGCATTTCATTTAAATTTTCCCTTTAAATATGATCAACATTATCTGTTACAATTTCAAAGAAAAAACAATACCGTCTTCTTCACAATATACCGTAAGATGCATTGTTTCTATTGTATGGTTGCTTGATTTTGTAAAACATTTTGTTGAGACAAATAATCCTTAGGAGATTTATGCTTAGATATGTTTTAGAAACACTGGGTTAGATAAATGGTTGAATATTGGTCGCTGCAACGTTTAAGTACACAACAAGAATATAAGTATAAGACGAGAGATAATTTTTAACATAAAACGTTTTAATAACGTCGCTCGTAAACGATGTGGGTTTAATGGTTATTCAATACTTTTTATCGCAATGTCCCCGTAGCCTGGCGACGCATTAATGCTTTGAAAAATCATCTATACCAGGGGAGGACAATTGTTTTGTTTCGGGGACCACTTTGAGGTAGGGGATTTTAGCGCACCCCCTTGCTTGCCGGATTTTTAAAATGATTGTATTCGTTAGTTAACATTAAATTTCAGAAATCAATAAATAAAACTTGAACTAAAGTGGTATGTTATTAAATTTATTTATTGTGCTAAATTCATATTGTCAGATTTCTATCTGCTAGCATATTTAATTATAGAATCGGTTTAATGAGACAAAATGCACCCTATCAAACTTTATTTTTTTTCTGCTGATATTTTAAATATCAGGAGTAAAGTTACGTATTGAGATTCTCATCACTGCCTACAAGTTTATGTCTGTCAAAGAGCGTCTGTATTTACTCTTGATCTGTCATCACTGCCTACAAGTTTATGTCTGTCAAAGAGCGTCTGTATTTACTCTTGATCTGTCATCACTGCCTACAAGTTTATGTCTGTCAAAGAGCGTCTGTATTTCGTCCTGAGAAAGTTTGCCGCCAAAAATGTTATGTATTGTTTTGTGGTGTCGTTTCAGATTGTACTCCTTAATACGGAAATCGTTTCATTACACAGTAAATCAAATTGCTTTCTAGTTTGTATTAACAAAGATATACTTGTGTGTCTATTCTATATAAAACAAACTGCATTTATCAACAGTTTTCTGCTTTTTCGGAGGATTCATGTCCCCGCAAAATTTGGAAATTTCAATATTTTACTTTTGCAAAGAAAAAAAATAAAATGAAACTGACAAACCCGAGAAGTGCATATTTACACTATGCATTGACGTAGCCGCTCTAATAGAAAACATGAGACGAACTTTCGGTCGCAAGCATGAAGCAAATCTCAGTTGAAGGCAGGTTTTCTGAACTCAGTGGCGGGCCGCATTTCGCAAGTGGGCTGCACTTTGCCCACACCTGGTCTATGATAATAAAAGGCAAAGCCCTGACTGATTGACTGACTGACTCATCACTAACTTCCCGTTTAGGTAGAAGCATGAATCTTTGGGAAGTTGTTGAAGACACTCCCGCAAAGGTTTACCAGCGGGGGGGGGGCGGGGGGAAGGGGGGGGAGGAAATACCACTCAAATGTTGTTGTTTTTTTTCATATATGAACTATATAGAAATTTTTTTAAACTTTGGCTGCTGTGTAAATTTAAGGATTTTGACAAAACTTGTTGCATAGAAACTTGTTGGTCATATATTAAAATACTAAAGGGCAATTAACTCAATATATCCATTCGTTCAGAGATGTGTGTCTTTTTTCATTAAACGTTTAAGACTTTATTTCCCATTCAAATTCAGACGATCTTGACAAATATTGACAAACAAATATATTCATCTTGCTCAAATTAAAATCAACAGTTGTTTTGAATTTTATATCTAGCACCGATTGAACTCGAGGACCATTTTAATGTTATTTGTATTTCTTTTGTAGGCTATATAGACATTATTTTATTCATCCGATCGCCATGAAGCTTTGGGAAGTTGTTGAGTACACTGGCATATACAGTTTTGAAAATACCACTTATTCGGGACCGGAGACCCAATATGTCTCTTTTTTTAAAACTTGATCTATATTTTTAAAAAAGTAATTAATTTAAATTTTGTCTAATGTGTAAATGGATGGATTTTGAATAAATTTGGTACATAAACTTGATAACCCATACTGAAATAATATTGTGCATTAAACTCATAACGTCTTTACCTTCGGTGCTGGGGAATACAATCTTCCTTTCATACACATTTAAACGCCTATTTCCCATTTAATTCCACGCGATATTAACAAATATAGACACAAATCTCCATTATGATCCAGCTTGAAATCAACAGTTTTTTTTTAAAGTTTACATCTTGCACCGATGTAGACGGGGGGGGGGCTGGTGGAGGAATGGGGCTTAATGTATTTTTTATAAAAATTTAAGCTGTATAAATATTACTTTACTTATGCGATCACCATGAAACATTTGGAACTTGTTAAGTACATTGCCTCGAATGGTTCTGGCTACAATGGATGGTTCTTCATCAAATTTGGTTGACGCACTAATATGTGTTTTAATATAAAACACAAAGTTCCCCTTACACTCATATTAAAAATAAATATCAAATAAATATTTATTGTGTACTGATAGAATAATGATGTCATGACATTTCATATCTCACTTACTGGTGTAATGAATCATGAATTTGTTTCTAAGAGCGAACATTTGACAAGCTATGTAAGACCAAGTGTGAGCATTCCTCCATGCTTCACAAGACTTAAAAGTGCTATACTGAAACCTTATACTGTGTATAGCTACACACTTATTTAAGTAATCAGTATGAAGTAGTGAAGCTATGAAAGTAAAATTCCATTGAGTATTCTATTTTTTTAAATCCTTGCTTTCAATTGTGCCAATATCTCAATAGACTGTAAAATCTCTCTCAATGACAATATGGAAAACTACATTGAAATCTCTTTCAATGACAGTATAGCACAACTACATTGAACTCTCTCTCTCTCTCTCTCTCTCTCTCAATGACACTATAGCAAAAATACAGTTAAATCTCTCTAAATAACAGTATATCAGTACTAAAGTGAAATCTCTCTTAATAACAGTATAGCAGAAATAAAGTGAAATCTCTCTCAATAACAGTATAGCAAAACTACAGTGAAATCCCGCTGAAATCGAAAGTATTAAAGGTTTTCAGTCATTCTTGGCTCATTGTTTTGTTCGTGTCAATTTCGAGAAACTCCTTTCACGACTAGCATTTGACACAGTAATTCTTAGTTTCATAGTTTAATATTCAAACTTTTTCTACAACTTTCACTTGTAAATCCACCGAAGCAAATCAATATGCTCTCAGTATGCAATGTTGTCATCACTATTGTTATCCTTTACTAAGGTAATGTGGCACTTAAGGCGTTTAAATATAACTATCTTATCTGTGACATTTGTCCATGAAGACACTTTATTTTTTTAAAAATAAATACATCATCAAAAAAGGTTGATGTCCTCAGTTCTGACATTCTTACAAACCTGTTAGAGACAGATTACAGTTAGTGATGTGCAGAACTCAAGCTAACGATATCGCCGTCCAGATTGAGTAAATTCATGTATGTGTTTAGGCCATTTGTGTAAAATTATGGAGTACTTTGGAGAATTTATTCTTTGCTGCATCAATTCATCAGTATTTTAATCTTATGCACTGAAAGATCCGTGAAAATGGTTGCTACAACACATTGAAGTGCTCACCCTGTTGCTGTTAAATCAATGAAATCAATGTAATTGTGGGGTGAATGTTTTGCGGCTGATGAAAGCTGTATGTGATCCCCTAGAAGATTTGTACACAATTGGTTCAAGGTTCTTTACAAAATGTATGGGATTTCACTTTTATCTGCCCCATTTACATATTTGAAAAATGTATCGTAAATGGCAGCATAAACAAGCAAAGGCTTCATTCTTTATAATATGGTGACCAAGCTCGAACACTTAAGTGAAGAGTAATTCACCACAAAAAACGCTACCATCTAGTGGCATATGCTATTGAAAAAAAAGCGTTTTAATTCTCAGACCATAGAGACTTAAAAATTAAAGAAGAAAAAGGCAAGAGAAAAATAAAATGATGCAGGGTGTATTTAAAATTTTCATTATGAACTATTATTATTTTATATTATCTGTTACAGACGCTCCTTCTGTACAGAAGATTATTGCGTCCTACACTTATCCATGGTTTGTGTCTAGTCCTGCATTCTTATTCGAGTTTTAATGTTGATAAGAGTTGGTCTTCATTGTTTCTTCAGGCTACCCATTCCATGCCCGAATTCCGGACGGGAAGAACGACAATGTGTATGTGCTTGTTCTTGCATACGGAATAAGAAAGGTGTTTTTATCCTTACGTCTATCTGAGGGTTGTATTAAGTTATCTTTGTGTTGTATTTCTGAATTAGAATTAATTGCTTTATGTATGATTATTACTTTACTCTTGGTTCTTCTAAATGTATTGTTTCAAGGTTTAATGATTTATCTAATGGTGTTATTCTTGTAAGTTTTGAATATTCTCTAGTAATGAATCTGGAAGCTCTTTTTTGAATTTGTTCTAGTTTATCAATGTTTTCTTTGGTGGATTGGGTCCCATACAGAAGATGCATATTCTAGTACAGGTCCCACCAAAGTGAGGTAGCATTTTAGTTTTATATTTTTATTGCATCTGCAAAAGTTTCTTTTTTTATAGAGCCTAAGGTTTTGTTTGATTTACTCTATACTACATTAAAAGCGATAAATAAAAGTGGAAGCTATGTCAGCCGATCACGTCTAACTCGCGCATGCCCAGGGTCACAATCAGTGTATCTTTCACAACAGTAATTCTCATATCTTGACACTCATACTGTAATCGTTGTTTTAAGGCAATGAGAATGAGCAGCGAATCAAGGAAACAGTACACGTCAGGGGAGATCATCACCATGATGTCAGTTGATGTACAGAAGATACAGGAGATGTGTCGGCTTCTCGTGAGGCTGGCTGGAGCTCCTATACAGGTATGTCAACAGAATGTTGCCACCGCTGATAAAACATGAGCAGATAATAAAACAAACCAGTAAAAACAAAGTTTTTGACTATAAATCGCTTATATATGAGACACAACTAAAAGTATTGATTATGTTCAAACGCGACAAATATTTACAGACTGAATCTGTCTTAACTCCCATGTGCTTTTAACCCCGGGGAGGGGGGTGGGAGAGGGGAAAGGTCTTCTCACCGATCGCTGGACCGAGCTCAGCGTGACACGTAAAATGTAAACAAAAGCACGCCGGTACACCTGGTTTAAAACACGAGATGTGTTCACCGATCGCTGGCGTGAAGTCAATTGACCCGTAAAATGTAAGCAATAGCGACAGCTACGTATAGTTTATATAGACAAACTTAAAATGCATTAATTTAATAAATGTATTTTCGATCAATCTGACATTTTGATACGATGCATTGTTAGGTGACACGAGCCTCTGTGTCAATTTTCAGCTCGATGGCATCACGGTAAGTGGGTCATTTTTTACTTTTTTTTTCCGCCCGACGACGAACGACAGAGAGAGACGCCGGTGAAGTTAATATAAGGGATTTATAAAACAAACCCGTAAAAACAATTTTTTTTACTATAAATCCCTTACATATGAGTCATAATTAAAAGTATTGATGATCTTCAAACGCGACAAACATTTACAGACTGTATCTGCCTTAACTCCTGCTGTATAAAAGGGGGGGGGGTAGGGTTGGGAGAGGGGAAAGGTCTGGTCACCGATCGCTGGACCGAGCTCAGCGTGACACATAAAATGTAAACAAAAGCACGCGGGTACTTCGATGGGTCGCGTCAACGCGTGACTGAACAATCACGTGAAAAAAAAACAATAAAAAACTTTGAAATTGAATTACATACGTTATATAGAGATAAACTAAAAATGCATTAATTTAATTACGGTGCGTTCGATCGATCTGAAAATTTGATACGATGCATTGTTAGGTGATACGGGTCCGTGTGCCAAATTTCAGCTCGATGGCATCACGGAAAGTGGGTCATTTTTGACATTTGTTTTTCCGTCCGACGAAGAGATGACGACAGAGAGACAATATTTCGAAGTTAATATAAGGGACTTAATAAAACAACCCCTTAAAAACAAAGTTTTTGACTATAAATCCCTTATATATGAGACATAACTAAAAGTATTGATTGTGTTCAAACGCGACAAACATTTACAGACTGAAACCGAAATTATCTCCCCTGGCTTTAAAACTGGGGGAAGGGGGAGGGGGTGTGGACATGGACGGGTGGTGTCAACGCGTTAACTCAACTCCAGGTGGTTTACCTGGTTAAAACCCGAGATGTGTTCACCGGTGGCTGGCGTGAAGTCAAGTGACCCGTAAAATGTAAACAATAGCGACCGCTACATATAGTTTATATAGATAACTAAAAATGCATTAATTTAATTACGGTACGTTCGATCGATCTGAAATTTTGATACGATGCATTGTTAGGTGACACGGGTCCGTGTGCCACATTTCAGCTCGATGGCTTCCCGGGAAGTGGGTCATTTTCGACTTTTGTTTTTCCGCGGTGCCCGACCAAGACAGAGAGAGACGGCGGTGAAGTTAATATAAGGGATTTAATAAAACAAACCCGTAAAAACAAAGTTTTTGACTATAAATCCCTTATATATGAGACATAACTAAAAGTATTGATTATGTTCAAACGCGACAAATATTTACAGATTGAATCTGTCTTAACTCCCTTTTGCTTTTAACCTGGAGGGGGTGGGAGAGGGGAAAGGTCTTGTCACCGATCGCTGGGCCGAGCTCAGCGTGACACGCAAAATGTAAACAAAAGAACGCCGGTACACCTGGTTAAAACACGAGATGTGTTCACCTGTGGCTGGGGTGAAGTCAAGTGACCCGTAAAATGTAAACGATTTCGACCGCTATATATAGTTTATATAGATAAACTAAAAATGCATTAATTTAATAACTGTACGTTCGATCGATCTGAAATTTTGATACGATGCATTGTGAGGTGACACGGGTCCGCGTGCCAAATTTCAGCTCGATGCCTTCACGGGAAGTGGGTCATTTTTTACTTTTGTTTTTCCGCGGTGCCCGCCCAAGACAGAGAGAGACGGCGGTGATTTAAAAATAATCATTAATCGTAATCAACCACTGTTTAAAAGTAAACGACTATTTTAATACAAGTTTTGGGGTTGTTTTTTTATAACTTTTATTTCTTTTCTTTTGCTTTGTATGTTTGAGTTGGTCAAAGGCATGTACATTAGAATAAAATCTATCAATTAAGATGATAAAAATCTGCTCGGGAATTCGCAACGTACAGAAATAAATCCAATAATTACTTGTGTCCCATCAAATCGATTTCACCGATGACAGACTATTTCCAGATCAATTTTTTGTATATTCAAATTTTATCATTTATTTTTTCAATACATTTTCACTACTCGTCAAAGATTGCAGTAGCCTAAAACATATTTCAAATTGAATGACTCGTTCAGTTGTTTCAAACGTTAATTTTTAAAAATACTATTACTGATGGCGTTTATTTCTTTGTTAAGGTCGTTGCATCTGCTCTTCTTCTCTATTATACTATTGGGATTTCGGTTCTGGCTGGACTGGCAACACTCTTTCTTCTACTGCCTATCAACTCTGTGTTGGCATCAAAGATGAGAAAAACCCAAGCCATCAATATGACACTGAAAGATGAAAGGGTAAAGTTGACCACTGATGTTCTGATTGGAATCAAAGTAAGTCTTTTCTCTAATACTTTTAATCTTGTGGGATAATCAGGGTCTTTTTTTTTAAAAAAGCTTAACAAATATATTAGTTTTGGAAACTTCAGAAAATATGCACTTGAACAATTTAATTGTATACTTGGTCATTATAATTTCCCCTTAAAACAACAACATATATTAATAGTATATAACCAATCGAGTATTTATCTTTACAATGTATATTGGAACATCATACATTCTTTACAACAGATATATTAATATCATAGACTCTCTTCTACTTCTATAGATATTAAAATTCTATGCCTGGGATAAAGCATTTGAAGAAAAACTGTATAAAATACGAAATGAAGAGCTGAAGAATTTAAGGACATTGGCATACTACAGGAGTGGAATGGCTGTTAACAACTGGACAACACCATATCTGGTACAATTTTATATCAACAGACTTTCACGTATTTTGGGTATATATTGTGCACATGTATAATATAGAGTTGCTGAATTCCATATTGAAAGTAAAAATATCAATACACAGTTACTATCGTTGCGTTGGTCTAATCACATCTGACTTTGAACAACAAGAAATGTCATGAAATATTCTTAAGGGCTCTGTTGTCATGTCTTGAAAATCATTCAAAGTTTTAGTATTTAGCTCCCCCACCCCCAGTTTTTCATGGTGTTCTTTCTTTTTTTTTCTTTTCAAATGACCCGATTTTATTTCTACTGCACTAGACTTTTCAGTCTTTTTCTGTATATGTGTAAAAACCTTTACGATCTTTAACGTGTGTAATGGATAAATTAATTATTAATCTCAAAAATCTTGTTTTTGGTCACACAAAAAAGTCATTTCTTTTGTCAATCAGAATTTTTTTATATATTAGTATCAGTTTTCTCTGTATTAGTATGGTCTTTGTGTAACTAATCATGGAGTAATTGTTTGTACGTTTAAAAGAACTACGGATCACTTAATTACCGCGTTGCGCCATAAAATACGATGATGATGTCTAGATCAGTGCTTCTCAAACTTTTTAGTATTGCGGACCGGCTGAAATTTTTTCCATTGCACCAGGGACCGGTGAACTATTTTCCCTGTACTGACGTGTTAGCGAAACGTCCTTAGTATCTTCTGCGGACCGGCATTGGATGGCCCACGGACCGGCACCGGTCCGCGGACCACCACTTTGAGAAGCACTGGTCTAGATTATATGGATGTTATAAGAACTACGCACTGGGACTTGTTAATATAGTATTGGAAATGAACACATTATAAACTTTGTTCTGTGTATTGTAGTATCTTATGTTAAAGATTATATAATCTACTATTTTATATGACTTTAAAAATATGTTTCACGCCGTTCAAATATAAAGAAGGCATTACTGAAAAAATTTTAAAGTTCGTGCTAAAATTAAAAATATATCGAACTATTATCGCACTCTTTTGTTACTAAAATTCATGTTATCTTTTTCTCCTTCATGCACTTTCCCTTTGTAAATTTGAAATATCTCGATGTTATTTAGTTCAAAGACATTCTTTATCACCATTTAAAATAATACTTCAAGATGTAAAGTATATTTTCTGGAACTTCTACACGTGTTTATATCACATAAAATCATTTGAGTCTGTATTTATTTATTTTTAAACAGTCATAATAAATGTACACGCTTTTATTCATCCACATAAAATTAATTTTATGAGAAGGTTAAATACATCATTGTTACCTTTTAGATCATATGAAAATCAACTTCCAGTGTGTAGCACCACTATGGCTCTCGTCATCCTACCGTCTCGCAAGACGATGGTTCATCACCTTTGGGTTGGGTTTCATTTCCTCGAGTGACTGTGCAGTCCTATCCTTGAGTGACAGTCTTTACCACAGCTTTTGCACACGAGTTCTGTGCTTCCCAATGTTTTGGCCTTTCTCCAAGCTCTTCTGTCTGTAGCCTTCTCTAGCCTTGGTTCCTCGGCTACTATGACGCCCTCTTTTAGAAACTGTTCGCCACGCAAATCGGTCTTCTGCCTTACACTCCCAGTCGCTTGTGCGTAACTGGCTGCTTTCATGTCCCTATATCAGACATCTTTAAATCGCATACGTGGGCGACCTGTCTTCCTCTTTCCCGATAAAAGTTCTCCATTTAGGAGGTCCTTGTGGAATCAGCCAGGGCTCATTCTTTTTACATGTCCTAGCCATCTCAGGCTTCTTTAAGTATTGAGAACATGCTTTGGATATTGGCACGCATCAGAACCTCACTATTTGGCACTTTGTCTTGCCATTTAATGCTAAGGATGCGATGCAGGCACCTTAAGTTTGGTTTTCTCCGTTAGCCTGGTGTTTTGCCAGATCCGTTTATTTAGTTTAGCAATTGCGGCAGCTACCTTGCCAATGCTACTGTTTATTTCTTCCTCGATGGGCAGTGTATTGGAGACATTGGACCCCAAGTAGGTGAAGCTGTCCACAACCACCAAGTTTTCATTGTCGATATTGATGGTAGGAGGAGAACGTGTGTCTTGGGCCATGATTTTTGTCTTTTTCAAGCTGATTTGCAGACCAAAATTCTTTGCAGGCGTTGGAGAAGCTTGACACGAGTTGTTGCAAACCAGTTTATATGTGTGCTATCACTGCCGCATCATCCGCAAATAGTAGCTCACAAATAAGGACATCTGTCGTTTTGGTTTTGGCTCGGAGACGGGCAGTGATGAAAAGTCCTCCATCAGCTATGGTGTGTAGCCAGATTCCATCACTGCTATCCTTAAATGCGTATCAAAGCAGTACAGAGAAGAATATTACGAACAGTGTTGGTGCGAGTACACAACCTTGTTTAACTCCGCTGCTGACTGGAAAGGCTTCTGACGCAGCTCTATTGAAACAGCCAAGTCGCATGCCCACAAAGTCGTACGTCAATGTGCCAATACCTACTGGCTTAACCTTTGCTCCAGTATACAGTCAGCTGCAGACATGGGCAATGCCAAAGCCATGTGTAGCACCATACTTTGACATTTCATCTTATTCATCTTATACAAACACTTTATTGTTGCATTCCCAGTACTGCTGGGGCAAACAAAAATTATTTAGTCATCGTCAAATTTTTTAAACATAAATGTGACCCCACAATTTGCCCCTCCAAATTTTAGGTTTGCCACCGCTGGCAACCATAGTAACGTTCTAATGTGCCACAGCCTTCTTCCACCAATTTGTACAATATTATGACACCATATGACCTACAAAACTTTACACTTCGATTCTTTTTTTAAAAATACATTGGTTTAATAAAATATATATGACAACTGATATTATTATTATTATTATTATTATTTGTTCACTTATATAGCGCAGTACCCCAGCCTATAGCTGGACTCACAGCGCTTCACTTCTTCGCTCACTTCATTGGCTGCCTATACAAGCCCGTATTGATTACAAACTGGCCGTTCTCTGTCACAATTTCTTTTCGGACTCATGCCCATCGTATCTTACTGAACTTTTGTCGGTCTACTCACCCACTCGCAAGCTAAGATCTTCTGCAGACACACGCGTTCTCTCTGTTCCTACGACACGCACCAAAACGTTTGGTGAAAGGTCATTCTCTTTTTGTGCAGCCAAACAATGGAATTCTCTACCATTACACATACGTAGTATTCAAACAACCAAGTCTTTCAAGACTGCACTTAAGACACACCTTTTCACAACTTATTTTTAAAATTGATGAAACAACATTTCTTGTAAATGATTAACGTAGCTTATGTATAATGTATTGTAATTTTTTGTGTTTGTTGTGATATGAAAGTTAATTTAATACTTATAAGTATGTTATTTCTTTCATGTAAAGCGCTGTGAGCCCAGTTCCTTACTGGGATACAGCGCTATATAAATAATCAATTTATTATTATTATTATTATTATTATTATATGTTCAACTACATAAAACTCATTGCACTCTAAATGTTCCTAAACATAGTTACACATGCAAAATTTCATATAAATGTTCAGAAATGGACGCATCACCGTCATAGACTGTTAATTTGATGGAGCAATCCTTAGCGAAAAAGGAATCCATGATGAAGATCCTGATCCAGAAATAATAACAAGACAAATACACACAATTAAATCAAGAGTTCAAGGCTATGCATGCCTGTTAGGCGTAGCCTCGTTCTCAAGATTCCACCAAGAAATTTAATCGCAATGGTCGTCCCGTGCTTCGTTGTAGTCTGTATCACTTCCATCAGGTTGAACCGAGTCACCTTGTAGTGAGAGTTCAGTCTTTTTTCCACTCTTGTAATAAGTTACACACGCCAAGACAACGCTCAAGTCAACGAAAGAACGCGCTCTACATGCACTGACAACTGAACACGCGACCAGGGAACACAAAACTAATAGAATTTTTTTTTAAGAATCAGAATCTACAAAACGTTGAAGCATTAAGAAAATTCACAAGACCCATCTAAGGATTAAGTATCCTGTAAAAGTAATTTGACAAAATAACCAGTAATAAAATACATAATAAATTTTTGTATGAACATAAAACAACATATTTAAAGGGTCTTAGATTTTCAGTAAACAGTTAAAACCCGCAATGTGAACCGCTTTGAAGGACATTGGATTTGAATAATAAAATTAATGTAATTTAGATACGCGTTTCTTTTAAACGTTACTATTCATAGTAATTTCAATGTGTATAAAAATATATTTTCGTGTTCAGTTGTCGTAGGTTCAAGTGTCTATAGATTCAGTTGTTGGCGTGGTCACTTGTCCATGTGGTAACTTACCTGTGTGGTCACTTGCCCATGTGGTAACTTACCTGTGTTTTCAGTTGTCCATGTGGTAACTTACCTGTGTGGTCACTTGCCAATGTAGTAACTTATCTGTGTGGTCACTTGTCCATGTGGTAACTTACCTGTGTGGTCACATATCTGCGCGGTCATTTGCCCATGTGGTAACTTACCTGTGTGGTCACTTGTCCATGTGGTGACTTACCTGTGTGTTCAGTTGTCGTGTGTTCACTTGATGACTGCTCAGTTTTCTAGAACACAATAATTAATACACCCGCACCCACTCAATTTTTTTTAAATGTTTAAAAGCACACTTCTTAGACTTCAGATTTTAATTTAAACTTTGTAAATACTGAAGGCCGAAAAAAAAGTTAAATACCCTGTTTTAAATTTGGAAAGAAAACGAATTTCATAACAATTATCTAACATTGATTCTGTTTTTATTTTTTTCAAAAGAATAACAAAATAAAAATAATCATAATCATATGTTATGTCATGTATAAAAACTTACGGTTATACGAGAATTTAATTTCTGTCACAGGTCACCTTAGCAACTTTCTCTACTTACGAACTTATATCTGCGAATGGTCACCTTGACCCAGCTACCGCTTTTGTGTCCTTGGCCTACTTCAGCATCCTTAGATCTCCGTTGGTGGTAATTACACACGTTGTTGCAAGTGTTGTTATGGTAAGCTGTTGGCGTTTGTTATTTTTAAAGAGGTTTTTTTAGCCTGAAAGTGATTTTAAAGTTAAAGGTTGATTGAATTGTTCAATAATTTACTTTACTAATTTGTCTTAACTGTCCCACGAAACTCTACCCTCACTCATGTAACAACTTTTTGAATGTCCTATTGCTCTCCTTTCTTTTAGCATTCTGCATATTTTCTAGCCTCTCTAACATTAACTTAACTCTTTATTTTTATAATATACTAGCAGACCCATCGTGCGTTGCAATGATCTCAGTAAAAAGGAGTACATATAGATAAAAAAGGAATTACATTAAGGGTCACCGGGCCTATCAGTTTAACATATGAAGTTAAAAATCTGTTCATTTCAATCAATTTCATAACAAATATATAAATATATTTATCTATATTTCTCAATATCGTGTAAAATTGAATGGGGAATACAATATTAAAAGTTTAGTTTAAAAAAACACATTTAGGGCCCCCAGTCCCAAGGAAATGGAAATTAGGAGTTCAGTGCCCTATAGTAATTTAATATAGGCTCTTAAGTTTTTAGATACCGAGTTTGGTCAAAAGTTATTTTCTCATTATCTAACCATTAAACTAATTTTTATATAGATAATGATAATATTTAAAAATACATTTAGGGGCCCACGGGCTCATTCGGCTCAAAATGTACATTTTGAAACCCTGTTCATTTAAATTCAGTTTCATCATGGATATATTTCTCAAGATCGTTAAAAACTGAGGGGGAAATAATATCTTACAATAGTATACAACAACAAAAAAGACATTTGGGGCCCCCGGCGCATTCGATGTAAGATGTAAATTTCAACATGCTGTTCATTTTAATTCGGTTTCATCATGGATATATTTCTCAAGATCGTTAAAAATAGAATAAATAATATCTCAAACTCAAACTTATTCGAAAAAATACATTTGTGGCCCCCGGCCCTGAACAATTGGACAATAGAAGTGCAGTGCCCTTTGTTGTTTTAATAAGGCTAATAAGGGCTAACAAGTTTTTATATACTAAGTTTGGTTAAGATCCATTCATTTACTCAGTAGCTAACACATAAACTAATTTTTATATAGCTCATATAAGCAAAAAACGACATTAAGGGCCCCAGGGCCCAATTAGTGCAAGATGTCAAGTTCAAAACACCTATTTATTTCAATCAATTTTATAGTGGATATATTTATCTATATTTCTCAAAATCTTTTATAATTGAATTGGTAATAAAATCTTCAACGTTTATGAAAAAAGACATTTTGGGCCTCCAGCCCCGAAGAAATGAACATTAGGAAATTAGTGCCCTATAGTATTTTAATATTGGCTACCAAGTTGTTATATACAAAGTTCGGTTAAGATCCATCAATTTACCTAATAGCTAACGCTTTAACTAAATTGAAATCCATTTAATCAACTGAGATATAAGTAGTTTTAGCTTGTAAATATTCATTATAAAATAAAGTGTTAAACTTACTCAACTTTGAAAACTGTATACACTAAATACAAATATTACTTCTCAACTCTGATGTCTCATTTTGTATTTATATTATATATTTAATTCATTTATCAGTCGGCAGTATCCTTGAGGAGAATTAATGACTTTCTATATTGTGAAGACATGAGAGATTATGTCGGTAAAACACCTTCAGCTGGTTAGTAGGGAGCCACAAACAGATCATTAATTTTTTAGGATAAAATTGTAGAACAACTCTTGCGAAGATAACACTGTTGTGAATTTTTTAATAATTATTAAAGACCAAATATTTTACTTTTTGACTGTTGTTTTGCACCATTCATTTTCTGTCACAATTTGTTTTGAAACTTAAAATACAACAGATTTTAATCATAAAATATGACTCTGAACTTGTAAAATAAGATTCATTTTCTACATGACCAGAAATCATTTATATTACTTTAAGGATGTGCTGTGTCAGTCATTGAGAGCTCTTTTGCATGGGACACTTTTGGTGAACTTGTTTTAAAAAAGTGAGTGCTACTTCATTTTTTCAAACAATTTCTTATATTAGTAAAACAAAATTGTATAAGATTAGTAATACATTCTATATATAAAATTTTCAAAAAAAAATGTTTTTGAAACATCTGACATCTTTTGTGTAAAGCTTTTTGACAAATTTTATGTCTCACTCATTTCAGTTAATTTTTTTAATAAAACAATGTAATTTTTTTTTATGTAAAGGCAACATATTCTGTGTTGCAGTGTAAATATGCATATACCAGACAAGTGTTTAGCTATGATTGTGGGCAAAGTAGGTTGTGGTAAATCTTCATTCTTGTCTAGTCTTCTTGGAGAGATGAAGCTGGTGAAAGGGTCACTTGATATTAAGGTATGATAGGGAGTTTTTAAACGGTTTAAAATTAAATATTAATGGCATTTTCAATGAGACTGATGAGTCAGTTGTGCTGTTGTTTACTTCTGTCCTCCATCAAAAGTTAACTTGTCACCCATCTAAATCTTTACTTTAAAATGCCATATTCAGTTCTTTTATAATGAGCAGAAGATACATGGCCTATATGTAATTGTTTTGTCAGTTAACCAAAATATTATTTTACTTTCAGGGATCAGTAGCTTATGTTGCCCAGCAAGCCTGGATACAAAACTGCTCAGTTAAAGAGAATATTTTGTTTGGAAGTCCATTTGATAAAGATAGATATCAAGAAGTACTTAAAGCCTGTGCACTTGAGAAAGATTTGAGCATTTTACCTGAAGGAGATGAGACAGAAATCGGAGAAAAGGTTGACAAATTAAATTATTTTATAAATACTTTTTATTAATCTTACATACTCTTACAGTAATTAAAAAAATACTGATATTTAATTAAAACTTTTAGCATAATCTTTTAGTTCATTAAAATCTTTTACCCCAATTAATATGTCATCTCTAGGGCATAAATTTAAGTGGAGGCCAGAAGCAGAGAGTTGCTTTGGCTAGAGCTGTATATTGTGACAAGGATTTATACTTGCTAGATGATCCTTTGTCTGCAATGGATGTTCATGTTGGCAAGCACATTTTTGATCATGTTCTTGGTGTTGATGGATTGTTAAAAAATAAAGTGAGAATTTAAATTTAATAAGCAGCGCCAATGCATAGTTTTTAATAAGATAAAGCTAATTTTGTTTGTTGAATATATTTTGGCATTGTTTTATTGTTAAACTCTGTAAACAAATGTATACTCACCTCCCGCTCTCACCAAAAAAATTTTGTTACTGTCCCATCATGTGTTACATGATTTTCACCCACCTAGTTTATTCACACATCAATATATTGTTGTTATATTCTTTAAACAGCATAATCTGATTAACCAGTAATTATATATGACCAAAAATAAATTTGGCAAAAGGATTATAAGCTTTAGATTTTAAAATTTTTTAAACACATATTTAATATTAAAACCTCATTTGAAACTCAAATTCTAAATGTGCTTATAGGTAGACTACATACAGATGTCAGTGCTACAAAATGACTTCATTGCAAATAAAACTCACGATCTTTCGGCAACCATAGAGCATTTTTTTGTCTGCAAAAAATGCAACTCAATTTCCATGCTCACCTCATCTACAATGACTAAATTTTTTATGTTATTTTTTTAGACACGAATTCTTGTGACACATGGAGTTCAATGGCTGCCTTATGCTGACACTATTGTAATGTTCAGAAACGGGGAAGTCAGTCACATTGGATCTTTTGATGATCTCATATCAAAAGAGAGCTACTATGATGAGCTTTTAAAACTTCCAAAAAAGCATGAAGAGACTGAATCTTTATTGTCCAACTCTTTTTCAGAGAGAGAAAGGAATGTTGATGTAGATTTTTTTGAAAGATCTTTGAGTATTGTGCACTGTAAGTTATGTATCAAGTAAACATCTTTTTAAGTGTACTTTGAACACTTCAGATTTAATTGAAAGTGTTAGGAAAAATGCATTATTGTATTTTTAAATTAAACAATATATATATGTGTGTGCGTGCGTGTATGTATAAATATATATATTTACAATATATTTAATTAATTAATTTATTTAATTAATTAATTAGTTAATTAATTATATATATATCACATGAACAACAATCTATACTTCAATCAAAAGTCACCAGTGAAGAATCTATATTTTTTGGAATGGAAAAATACAAGCCAGATATCTCTCTTGATAGGTAATGTACAACTTTTATAAAACTAATTCACCTCACTACATGTACTATCAAAATAAATTTGAGAGGGAACAAAGTTATCATAAAGTTATAGTACTTGACATTTAATCTGAATAGAAACTTAGACATACCTGATTTCAGAATGTTCAAACATTTTTTTTCTCTTTTATTTTTAATATAATTATAGATATCCTTTGGTGTCAAAAAACATACTTGAAAGAAGACATCTAACCTCTAACACAGACTTGAACCAGCTATATCAAACCAATGATGACTTGGGAAAAATAATTCACAGTGAAAAAATTACAGAAGGGACTGTAAGGGAGATATTTGATTTATTTTATTGATATTTTGTGTAATAACTCCACATTTTCATCTAAATGCAATTATGTTTTCTTACATAATAAAATATACCTTTTTTTTCAAAGATGGGGTATGAATTTGAATGAAATAAAATATACGTATTATTTTATAACCTTCATTACATATTAAATATGCTTTCAATTTGAAAAGCTTGTGACAAACTTTAAACAATTTTATAACATTAAACACAAATATTTTAGCAAATTAGTTTTGGTGTCGAATTTTCATTTTGAATAAATTTTTTTAACCTAATACAAGGCCTTAGATTTATATATTTTACAAGAATTTATTTATTTTCTAATTCCTTTTAAATATATTCTTGGAGTTTGCATTAATGAGAAAATATTTTATCTTGTACATGTTCCATTAGGTGAAGCTAAAAGTCATTTTTGCCTGGATCTCAGCAGCCAGTAAACCAGGAATCATTCTTGCTTATATCATTCTTGCATTTTTTCAAATTGTAAACATAGAATCCAATTTTTGGATACAGTTCTGGGCAACTGACCCCATGCTTATAAATTTGTCACTGTCTAACACAACTGAATACAGTGAAAGAAATCAACTCTACATTGGTGTTTATGGAGCATTTGGTGCTATTCAATGTAAGAACGTGGTGCTTTTCACTTTACTTATATTATGGCATATGCTCATTATGTAATCGTGCATCGCAAACAGAAATTTTTTATACCCTTCCCCAACCCAATGACCATACTTCCCTCTATAATCAGATATCCTTGAATGATTTCTATGTTGTGTCTTGAATTTGAACTTCTTGATGTCTCAATGTTCTCAACCCCCCCCCACCCCACCCCAACCTTTCTTTCTAAGGTCTTTCATGGTCTTTGATTAGCAAACTGATAAAATCTAAGGAATTAATAATAATTTTATTTTGTTGATAATCCATTTGTAGGTGTTTTTTGTTGCTATTTTTCTTCTGGCCCATAGCCAAAACTATTAAATTTTAACAACACCTTCTTGTGCTTACAACATAATATGCAAGGCCAATTAGTAAGGCCAAATAATATGCTTATGGCACAATATTTTTTAAATATTTAATCTATAAGTGCAACATATTACCAGTGATTCATAAGTTATTGTTCACTAACTGTCCCTGAACCTTTGAATTCAATTCTTAGTTCCCTAATCTGATTTCACAAGCAATACTTACATGTACTTGAGTGATAATATTAATTTATATTTTTCTAGTCCTGGATGCTCATTTATTTATTATCTCTTTCATCCTTTTATTTATAAATGCACCTCCACATCAGACTCTCTATGTAACAAAAATAAGGCCTTATATTTCTTCTGTAGGCTTTAAATAAAGAAATGATAATAATGGCTTGTTACAACACATTTTTTTAAATTTGCAGTTGTGCTATTTATGATAGGATTTACAGCATTCTGGGACTGTGCAATAAGAGCTGCAAACAACCTCCATAATGGAATGCTAAGAGCTGTACTTAGGTAGTTTTCTTATTTATTTTTACCCATCTGAAAGAAGCATTTTTGATGCTTAATGAAAAAGTTTAATCTTTCAGTTTTCCTATTTCATAGAAGTTATTAATATACTTTAATTTTTGTTTTATGTTTTTGCTTTTTATTTACAATGCAATAAAATATTTATGAATTTACATTTATTCGGATTATAAGCTTTAAAAATATATATCAAGTGATTTTTTTTTCCTAAATGTTAAATAATATTAAGAAATAAGAGTTATCCATAGGTTTTTATCCAGACCCCCCCCTCTCCCAAATCTCTGAATAAATTAGCCTACCCTAGTTTCTATCTGCACCTTAGACTTTACTGCAGATAAACTCTGTTTTAGTCATGCCATATTCATGAATAAATTATGAAATTATAAAATTATAATTACAACAATTTTTACTTTTTTAAAAAGAGCGTGATATTAATGACATTTATTTATTTTTTTAAAATTATGACACTTTTACTAGTCACTCAATAATTTCTTGAATTTGTCATTAAAAAATGTATCATCTGTTGTAATTATTTCAAAAGCATTTGAGTTAACCAAAATTTGTTTATGGCTTTTAATGCCTAAGTTTCATGGATAGTTTAGCCTAAATTTAAATGGTTAATATGATGTGCTGTTAAATCACACTATATTCAATACCAGAAAACTGGAGGTTCGTGTCTGGCAAAATTAGTTTCCTAATAGCCCCCCCCCCTTAACCTTCCAAATTAAATTAAAATAATTAAAAAGTTACAGAGATATATATACCATTTTTTGAATTTTCTCTGTCCTTATATATATTTTTGGCCAAAATATAACCTTAAAAACCTCTAGATTGGAAGAATTTTTGTCTATTTTAGATGATATGAAAACTGCTGTTAGGTATACATGTTTTTTTTTGTGAGGTAACATTTCTTTTAATTACCTCCAGAATAATTTAAAATTGGTTATACTATTAAAGAATACTGTGGAATTTCTCAGGTCTCCAATGGAATTTTTTGACTCAACCCCAGTGGGTCGGATACTGAATAGATTTTCAGTTGATACTGATATAATGGACTATGGGTTGCCGATGGTATTTGTGGACTTGTTAAACTTTATGAATCAAGTCATAGGAACAGTATTAGTTGTATGTCTTAATGTGCCATTATTTGTTACAGTCATTATACCTATCTTCTTGCTGTTTTATCTTGTAATGGTAAGTATATTTATTTTTATTAATCTTTAAAATTTTACGATTATTTTATTATATTCTTTAAAAAACAGAAAAAAAACTATTTTTAACAAACCATTTTATTTCTTGTTTTATGTGGGGTTTTTTCACTTTAATCTAAATTTCTAAAAGCTAAGTTTAAAATTCTGATATAACTATTTTTCAAGACTGTGAAATGGTGTGTGTGTATGTTCAGGTTTTTTATTAAAATTTAAAGCTACCCTTCAATAATAAATTAGTCAATATATTTCTCAGAAATTTTACTTACCAACTGCGTGCCAACTGCAGAGGATAGACACTGTGGCAAAGTCACCAATTTACTCACATTTTAGTGAAGCCATCGGAGGTGTAACTACAATTAGGGCATTCAGTCACCATGAACGCTTTTTACAAGAATCTATTTTAAAAGTAGATGAAAGTGTGGTCAAGAGTCTTATATTGTATGCCAGCTCTAGGTATTTTTATTTATAGTTAACTTTGTTCATGTACATGTATTATTTAAAAGGTAACATTTTTCAAATTTTATATCAATTATAAACTTTTTTAAAAAATTCTATTAATTTAGAATCTTTATTTTCTTTTCCATTTCTTAGTTGGCTCAACATTATGATTGGAAATGTTGGCATGATCTTTGTGTTAGCTGCTATGATGTTTGCGGTCACTACCGTTGATCTTGTTGGAGGACATATAGGATTAGCTATCTCTTATTGTGTGGAGGTTTGTAAAATAAACTCTGTATTTTAAAAAAAAATAATTGTTACAATATCAGAACTAGGATTTCAAAAAAGTTAACTATTTCTTAAGCTGAAATTAATCATTTTTAAAGATACATAAACCAAATTTGGGGGAAAACTTTAAAAATTAATGAAGCATGGTGGTCGAGTGGCATGCCCGCTCGGCTGGCGTACCGATGGTCACTGTTTTGAATCCATGTGACGGCAAGGGGCCTAGAGCATCCCTGAGTCCATCCAGCTCCGAATGGGTACCTAACACTAGTTAGGGAAATAAAGGCGGCTGGGTAATGTGTGGAACCCTCATAGCCGTTGCCTGTGAACGCTGCATCACTTGCCAACAGACCTGCATGGTATGTGGACGCAATTATCTTTTGTATAGAAGGAGCGTCTGTGTAGATACCACAAATAATTGTTTTTATCCTAAAGTTAAATATTTTATAATTTTTTCAATATTTTCCAGTTCTCAGTGTTTCTTACTTCTGTGGTTCAGCAAATGACTGAGTTGATACAACATTCAGTTGCTATAGAACGAATTCAGGAATTTGGCAACCTTAAATCAGAGGTAATCTGTTTTTCTTCTTACAACCTGTAAATGTAGACCAATCAAAAGACAAATTTTACAAGCTTTTATCTTTGTTAAGAATTGTATGCTTATATAGTTCAATTCACTGTAACATTTATATCAAAAGACCATTTGGTTAAGGGTGACAACCCTCCTATCATCCTTGAGATAATACATCTGATTGAAATGTGGCTTATATACTGGAACCATGATCGTGCCAGACAATCACTGATGGAAAACAGAAAAAAATCAAATTTCAAATAATGACAAAATAATAATTTAAAATTTTCCCGGGGGGGGGTGTGCTGGGGCACAAAAATCATGGTGAAAGTGTTTTTTTTAAAAATTTTCTGACTGATTTCATTAGAATGCAATATAAACATTAAAACATAAAAAGGTAGGCAGCTTTTAAAACATTTTACAATATCTCAATTCCTAATTAATGACTTAAAATACTTATTATAAATATTAACATATCACTTACAATTTTCAAAACATCTATACAGAAAATTTCTGGAACTAAAGTTTTACCTGACGAATGGCCAAGCAAAGGTCAAATAGAATTTAAAAACTTTGAATTACGTTATAGAGATGGATTAAGTCTAGCATTGAAGGGTATTTCAGCTGTTATTTGGCCTGGAGAAAAGGTATGTCCGTTAAATTTGCACTTATTTTGATTAATTTTTTTGTAAAGATCTTTCATAGCTTTATCTTAACTATGCCAATGATTAATGCATCCTACACTCATCCATGACTTATATCTAGTCTTGCATTTTATTAATTTTTTAAATGTTGATAGTGTTTTGGTTTTCCTGGTTTGATTAAGCAACCCATTCCCCGCCCTAATTCCAGAAGTGAAGAAGAAGAATTTGAATTAGTTTTTTCTTGCATGCTTAATGAGAAAAGTGTTTTTATCCTTCCAAATATTTTCTTCAAAAAATTTGTAACACAAAGTTAATCTGTAAATCTTCTGGATCAGTCAGTGGTTCCAGTACTTTTGTGTGGCATACTCCTCAAGATAAAAAGAGAACCACTTGGAGCACTTTTTTAGGTCTTTTAGTTAGAAATGGTCTTTTTTGTTTGCTTATTCTTCAGATTTTGCAGTTACATCTTTTTTTTTCTTCAAAACTTGACTTCATTCTCCTCTTCTAAACTTTTTGTTATACATTTTAAAAACTTTAAATACCATCTTATGTTGTGCAAATGTTTAAAAATTGATTAGGTAACATAATATTATGTTTTATTTTTATGACCCAAGATTGGCATTGTTGGTAGAACAGGAGCAGGTAAATCCACCATAACCTTGGCATTATTCCGCATCATAGAGGCAGCAGGTGGTTATATCTGTATAGATGGCATTAATATAGCTGAAGTTGATTTATATAGATTGAGATCAAGTATATCTATTTTACCTCAGGTAAAACTTCACCTCACTGATACAATTTAAAATATTTATTGTAGCAAAATAAAATAGCTTTAAAACAAGTTTTTTAATGGTATATTTTAAAAATGTAAATTGTCACTATCTTCCCTGATTCAAAAGTTCATGGATTTTTATTAACGGTTGGTTTCAATTGAAATCAATAACACTTCACAAATAATAATATGTCAACTATTTCTTCCTTAGGACCCGGTACTCTTCTCTGGCTCTTTACGCATGAACATTGACCCTCTAAATGATTATTCAGACCAGGAGGTTTTGAAGGCATTAGAACGTGCCCATCTCAAGGATTTTGTAAAGGGAGTCGATGGACTAAAATTTGATGTAGGTGAAGAAGGAAAAAATATGAGGTAATTCCTATTGGAGATGATGTAAATTACACATATTTGAATGAGAGCTATAGGAATTAGCTGTCAATGAAAAATAATTAGTGGTCTTTGGTGTTTGGAAGTTAAAAATGAAGAGCACTTAGTAAAAAAATCATGAAAACAAATTAAATTCGTGGTACATATATATAAATACATGTACATTGCTTTTTACTTAAGGCTTTCTGGTTAAAATTATATTAAATTACAATATTTTAATTATTTTTCTTTAGTGTTGGACAACGACAGCTGGTATGTTTGGCTAGATCCCTGCTAAAACAAAACAAGATTTTAGTCTTAGATGAAGCTACTGCTGCAGTTGATATACAAACAGATTCCCTCATACAGGTAAAACTGTGGTAAACTTTAAAAATATTAACATACTAGTGTATTACCTGTCAAAAATGACAGAAGTTTTCAAAATAAATATATTTCAGCTGAAATCTATTAATTTTGAAAAAATACACATCAGAAAAAAAGAACAATGTAATACAGAACTTTCATTTATTTTATTTATTTTTATTTTATTAATTTAATTCCATATTGAACAATTCTATGCGGACATTCGAAAAGAGTTAAATTTTGGTGCAATAATTTTTTTTTCAAGGCTTTTTTTTTAGCGGTGCGCTGCTTTCTAAAATTAGTAGCATTACGAACGGACACCCCAAATCGACATACATAGCAAATTATGTATATTGATTTTTTGAGCATTTATAAGAACACCAACATAATTGGTGGTCAAAACAGATTTTTTCTTTTTTTTTGAAGACAAAAGAAAAAAGATCTTATTGGAGTTTACAGAAAAACTCTGCTTGACAATATGTGCTCATAAAATGATGTGTAAGCATACAGTATGAAAAATTGATAATATCTGAAATATGGCTAATAAACAAACTCCCAATTTTAAAAAAAAACTATTCTCAAAAATGAAACCAGTCTTGAAATCATTCTTCATCTCCTCTGTAACTAAGATACAAATTTTTAATACCAACATGAAAGCAGTTGTAGTGTTTGAGGCCAGAAACATGAAGACGAATAGAAACTACAACAAACAGAATACAGACTTTATCAGCAGATACCTGAAAAATATACAGAAAAATTAAAATATTTATTATGACAATATTGAAAGCACCCAAAAGAGGGAGATAATAGAGAGATGAATTCTATGAAGAAAATGGGGAGATGCCAACTAAAGATAGTAAGTAAAGTGGAACCCACAAGGCAAACTTAACAAGAAAGACCTAACAAAACATGAAGGGACTGAGAGGAAATAGATAGGAAAAACTAAAATTACTAACTAACGACCATGTCAAGGGGCATCCTTTAACAAAGGCCCTATGTTCTGAAAACTTTAAGAATCCAAATTCAAATTTAGATGAAGCTAATCATTAATTTATCACAATTTACGGTTTCATACACAAAGCTATAAATGAGGTGCACAAGGCTAACCATAACCAAAATTCTTATACAACACAAGCCTTGGTCTTGCCTTAAAACAGGATGTTCCACTTAGCTAATCTAAACCCAGGAACATAATATAGAGCATCCACATCACTTAAAGATATCTGTTAATTGCTTAATGGTCTAGGTGCCTGTAGACTTGATAAATGTGTAATCCATAATTTTTATAACCCAAAAAAACCCTTCAAACTTTAAACCTAAATATAATACATTGCTGTTTTTGCTTAATATAGCCTTCTAAAATACATTTTACAAATTTTTTAATTTGTTTGAGAAATATTGACAAGAAGCTGAAAAGAAATCTCATCTATTAAGTTGAAGCCCTCTTAATATATTAAACTCAAAGTTTTGTCCTACACTATAATCTTTTAAGTAAACAAAGTTGTAGATTTAAATTTCCCTTTCTAAAAAAGTCTTATTTATGCATGGTCACACCTTTGAGGCTTTCCTGAAGTAAATCTGTACATTTTGGCTAAGAGCACCATTTATAACAAATCATCTAATATTTTTAAGCAATAGTTTAGAGTTAAATT
Organism: Ampullaceana balthica; assembly: GCA_944989445.1. NCBI lineage: Eukaryota > Metazoa > Mollusca > Gastropoda > Lymnaeidae > Ampullaceana > Ampullaceana balthica. The sequence continues at coordinate 608,805 of CALYLW010000301.1, read as the reverse complement.
ATTTCTTTCTAGGAAACAATTCGCTCAGAGTTCAAAGGGTGCACAGTAATAACCATAGCACACAGGATAAATACTATAATGGATTATGACAGGTAAGTTTCAAATCATAAGATTATACATTATCATATTATGACATGTAATTTAAGTGAAATAATTATTATCCAATTCAAAGTTATTAAAATAAAATTGATATTCAATAGAAAACCTTTATTAAATAATTTGGAACCCTAAAACACAGGTTCAGACAGGACAATGAACCTCTGGATTTTACCAGCTTTAAGCAAGGCAAATATATTCAGCGCACATCCTTTTGCTGCTACAAAAAATGTCATTAAATTCAAATAGACTCCTAGAGCCATAGTGATATATTCTTGTCACTGACCTCGTCATAACTAGGTGCATGGAACTAGCAAGTGAACCTTACAAGCATAGCTTTCATAGTGACAACTACAAAACAGGACATTTCTCATGGTACTGTAATACCAAAGAGATAGTATAATGTTGGAAATTGTATCTGAGAACTGTCCTCTGCTCAAGCAACTAAGAAGAAACACATCACTTCAGTTTTGTACGTGGTAGGATGCCCTTGCAAATGTGTCACTATAAAACCAACAATCATTTTCAGTGTTGGATCCCCTCCACACCAGAAAGATTCTTTTCTTGGAGACACACTAGATCAGTGATGGCGAACCTATGCCATGCGTGCCACAGATGGCACGCAGAGCCTCATCAGCTGGCCTGCAACTAAAATATTACTCCCTTAATCAAATACTGTGCTGGCACTTTGTGTTGGCACTTTACTATATATAAGTAGGTTTTAATTTAATTTTGGGCACGCGGCCAAAAAAAAAGGTTCGCCATCACTGCACTAGATCATATCTCCCTCATTTTAATAATGGGAAAAAAAACAAGCCAAATTATATGCAGATGCTTGACAACAGAATTGATTCCTTGTTGACAGAAAGACCACAGCTTTAGTCAAGGCATCCTCCAGATGAAAAACAAAATTTTGATTAGCACATACAATAGTTCAATGGTTCTAAGAAACAGAACACATTGCATAAGACGTGGGAGACACAAATATCCTAACAATGTAATGTAAAATTTAAGAAATTGAAGTGACGGCAGTTATTCATTACAAATGAATATCTTTCCTTAATTGTTGGAAAGACATTTTCCTATGTCTCATTTAAACCCAAGGATCTCAAGGTTCAAAATATTCATTAGCTGGCTGTAATTTCTTAAAGTAACAACTTTTTAAGTTATTCTTATAATTCGGTTAATAATCTGCCTTCAACCTATCCTTCTGGCTTATTGTGCCTTCCTGAAAGATTTCTAGTCACATCATGTTTCCTTTTCTTTTTTGCAGTTGAAGCAAGCCAATCTATGTATGCTCTTCTACCCCATTTATACATTTTTACCATGTATCTTTTATGTTTCTCTTGTGATTTTGTCTCCTTTGCAGTTGCTTTCTGCAGACTTCATTTCTTCTTATCTTATCTATTACAGACGCTCCTTCTATACAGAAGATTATTGCATGCTAAGCTTATCCATGGTTTCTGTCGAGTGTTGCATTTTTATTAGAGATTTAATTATGGACTATAAAACTTTCAAATTCCTGAAATAATAACAAACAAAACATTAATTAATTCATTCATTCATTAAACCATTCAAGGAATGTAAGTATTAATGTTCTGCCATAAAGATTTTTTAGTGTAACATTTGCATCTCTCAATTTTAATTTCTATGTTAAAACTAAAAGAATTATTTTATACCTTTTTTTCATAGAGCGATTGTGATGGATGCTGGAGAGATCAAAGAGATTGGACTACTGAAAGATTTACTTAAAAATTCATGCAGTCTTTTCTATGGTTTAGCTAATGAGGCAAATCTAATATAACCCCAACTTATGTATAAGGATTAGTATTAAATGGCTTGAAAATACTGAACAAAATTGCTTTTAAGACTTTTTATAAGCATTAGTGGTCCTCTTCAAATGTTTCTCACACTAACCCAAACCCTAAGCCTAAACTAAAACAGTATTAAATTACAACTTCTGTTCAGAACATGTTACCTTTTTTGTCTTCATTTAAATAGTTCATTTTTATTTAATATTTCACTTCAGAAAGAATTTAGTACTTCTCCCACAAAACGTTAGGAATTGTTTATAGTGAAATAAAAATTTAAAATTTAAACAATTATGTATTTATTAAAGGGAAAAAAAAATCAATTTTTTGCTAAACGAAAATAGACCTTAACCTTGCTACAGATCACGATTTTATTCAGTAGGTTTATTTAAAGTATTGTTTTAAGTAGGTGGAAAATATAGTCTGATACAGAAAAAAATTGTTCAGAATGAAAAAAGTTGCAAGAGTTGTATTGAAAGGAAATGTACCAATGTTTTGATGGCACTAAAAGATAAAAATGAATAATGTTTACCATGAAATTATAAGATTGTCTTACTTGTCTAAGTAAAGACTAAAGTATTATTTACTTATATTATATTGTACATATTTTAGAAAAAAAAACAGTGTTAGTAGTCCACATACATTTTTAATTCGATATTAAGCCTTTAAATTTAAGATGTACTTGTAGATTTGTTTCAATTTAATTATTTTTTTGTGACTACATAACTCAGATATCCTAATATTGGATTATTAGATTATACTGAAATTCAAATGTTGAATGGCAAAAGTTTTCAATATTTGTGGGTTAATCTCATTCATTCCAGTTTTGTATATTGCACATACTACAAACAATGTCCCCTTTAAGCTGAGCGGCTGCGCAGATATCTTACCGACGCCGCACAGCAGTTTAGAATTGAGAGCCTTCTCGTCCATGAAGGGCATCCACCGATCATCGTCTGCGATTCCTCCAAGGGCAAAGGCCACTTAAAGAGAGACCTATCCTTGGACAACTTCTCCAGGATCTTCCAGTCACGGCCAATTCTCTCGATGTCTGCCTCCAATTCTCGGCGCCAAGTGTTTCTTGGACGGCTTCTTTTCCGCTTACCCTGTGGGTTCCATTTCAGGGTTTGCTTTGTTGTATTAGAAGCAGGTTTTCTTAGTGTATGACCAATCCACCTCCACCGCTTCTGAAGAATCTCTTCCTCAATGGGCTTCTGTTTTGTCCGCTGCCACAGTTCCCGGTTGCTGATTTTGTCCGGCCAGTGAATTCTGAGAATCCTTCTTAGACAATTGTTGATGAAGGACTGGATTCTGGTCAGGTTTACCGCCGTTATTCTCCATGTCTCGGCTCCATATAGCAGCACAAGTTTCACCATAGCGTTAAAAATCCTTACTTTTAACTTGCTGCCTAAGTTGTTGGAGACCCAAACATTTTTGAGTTGCTGGAAGGCTGCTCTTGCCTTTCCGATCCTTATTGTTACGTCAGCATCCGTACCACCTTGTTTATCTACCACGCTGCCAAGTTAAACAAAACTGTCCACCTCCTCAAGGGCTTCTCCTTCAAGCATAATGGGTGATGTACTGGTGGCATTAACCTAGAGGATTTTACTCTTCCCTTTGTGTATGTTGAGACCCATGCTAGCAGAAGTGGATGCGACGATGTTTTTTTTCTCCTGCATCTGTTGTTGGGTATGTGCAAGAAGGGCAAGATCATCAGCAAAGTCAAGATCACCAAGTTGATCCCACAAGGTCCATTGTATGCTATTCCTTTTCTGCTGTGTAGATGTTTTCATCACTCAGTCAATGGCTAACATGAACAGGAATGGTGACAGCAAGCAACCTTGTCTCACACCAGTCTTCACCTGGAAAGCATCTGTCACATGCTGACCATGGACAACTCGGCTGTTTATCCCTTCGTACATGTTTCTGATTATATCCGTAATCTTCTGTGGCACCCCGTAATGCCTTAGCAATCTCCACAGGGTTTGCCTGTCAACACTGTCGAAGGCTTTTTCATAGTCAACATAGTTGACATAGAGCGGCGAGTTCCACTCTAGTGACTGCTCTAGAATGATGCGCAGTGTCGCTATCTGGTCAGTGCAGGATATGTTGGTGCGAAAGCCAGCTTGTTGGTCCCGCAACAGAGGGTCTACAGCGTTTTGCATCCTGTTAAGTAGTACACGGTTGAAAACCTTTCCTGGGATGGACAGCAGGGTGATCCCTCTGTAGTTCGAGCAGGAGCTTAAATCCCCCTTCTTTGAGATCTTGATAAGGTATCCCTCTTTCCAATCAGAAGGAACTTGCTCCTTTTCCCATATCTTCATAAACAGAGGGTGTAGCCTTTCCGCACTGGTTTCCAAGTCACCCTTCAGTGCCTCTGCTTGGCTGCCATCAGGTCAAGCAGCCTTTCCATTTCTGAGTTGTTTAATGGCCCTGCTAATCTCTTCTTTGGTGGGAATATTGCAGTCAATTAGCAGGTCAATCAGCTGATTGGATTAGAATTACCGCGCAACAAATTTTGCAAAATATAGCAAAAAATGTGTATGCTGCGCAACTTTGCACACAAGTTGTTGTTTTTTTACTTTGCACACGGACGAACGAACCTTAAATCTTAATTTTGTATCTAGCTTCCTGCATGATTTTAAATAAAATATTCTAATCGGGTCTAACAAAAGAGGCAAATAGCTTGAAAAGAAATCAAAATTTCTTTAGTTTCCATTGAAACATAAATAAACGTCAGCCAATTTCTTTGCAGTGTGAATTAACACAATGCTGTTCTTTTTTTAAATTAGTAGTTATGGCTATCAAATTAAACAAAAATTTGTTAATAGATATTTAATAAAACTTTTCTTTAAAAAGTTATTCCATAGTAAATTCCTTTTAAGTTCATCACAAGTGTCTCCATATTTTATGTCAAAAATAATATATAGACTCTAATAGAGATAAAATCTTTATCTGTATTCTCGATTTTCCATGGCAGTTTTTAAAATAAGCTTATTCAATTTTTTTATATTTGGCAAAAGACCAAACTGAGAGAATGGGTTTAGGGATAATCATGGGATTTCAAATATTTTTTAAAAGGATTGTATAAGTCTCTCCCAAGCAGAGATTACCAAAGATGTTTTGTTTTGTTTTTTGTTGTTATTTCCCCATTTTGTGTGGTGGGGATGTCGGCTGATAAAGCTAAGAAAAGTATGGGAGGGGGAGGGCATTACACTGAATTTTGTGTTACAATTAATATGAAGACATTTTGTAGATTACAATTAAATATTTTTTTTTCAAAATTCAGTTGTTTTTTTTTAAATTTTCTTCTAAGGTATGTAACTTGTGTTTAAAAGCCATATTATTATTATTAGTAGTAGCCTACTAGAGATTAGAGATACTTAATAATTCAGTTTCTGATGTTTGTATTTAAAATCCTTACCATTTTTGCTGGAGATACTATGTAATTCGGTGGGGTTAGGGGGCCGTCCATAAATGACGCCACGCTCCTGTGGGAGGGGGGGGGTCAAGCATTTGTGACGATGGGGAGGTTAAAGAAATGTGACGTCACATAAAAAACGAGCATCTTTAAATAAAATTTCCACTTAACTAATTCATTGCTTGCAATTTATTTAATGACGTTTAATGATGTTAAAAAAGTACATAGCCTAAATGTTTTTAAAAGTATATTTTAGTTGTTCAAAGATATTTACTGTAATAACAAAAAATATATGAAAGTTTTAAATAATTTGGGCGTGATTAAAAAAAAATTAAGTTAAAGGTTTGGTTTGTAAATGGTTGGTGATGTAATAACTGTTACCACCCGCCCACAGGTGTTGACACGCCTTGCTGAAAAAAAAACAACCAAACTCGCTCCTATTCCCTTGTGTTTCTTGTGTAGGCCTAGCAGAAAAACTGATTTTAATAAGACATACAAAGTTGTCAGTATGTAAAGTTTATCAATTAAAACGTTACTACAGCCGCCAATGTTCCCTTTAATCTGCGTGGTTGCGCGGCCGCGCAGTTCTCTGGCCGACGCCGCGCAGAGGCTTAGAATAACCGCGCAGCAAATTGTGTAATATTACACATAAAATGGATGCTGCGCAACGTTGCTCACGACTTTTTTTTTACTTTGCAGTTGCACACGAACCACCGAACCTTAGAGGGAACATTGACATTCAAGCTTCTGTGCCATATGACCTGACTGAACGTTATGTCATTGTTCTTGATTCTTGACATTTTGTTTGAATGTTCAGTTTAATGTAGTTTTAGTTTACGAGTATGGTGAATGCATTTACAGAAGGAATAAAAGTTTGTAGAGCACAATAGTCAGGGCCGGATTAAGCCATCTTGGTGCCCGAGGCACAAACCCACATGGGTGCCCCCTTCTGCCCCGATCCCCCACTGACCACTGGTATGTTCAATATTAAGCAAACCAACTAACAAAACAGCTGTTAACACACAGGGGCGTCACAAGGGATTGCGGACCGCACGGGTGACACCAAAGGGTAAAATTCTGTATGCCTCGTTATTTGGCATAGGCATACTCGGAGGAGGTCTATGGGGTAAGTTGTGAGGGGGCGACACCATGACCTACCGAACTGGATGACACCCACCCCAGGGACGCGCTGTAAACACATATGTTTGTACTAGTATAACTCAAATAAAACCTAAGGGAAGTTATTTCTGTATTTAATAATAATAGACAAACATTCTGTAACTATTTTAATAGATGAGAAAGTCAGAGAAAGCAAACCTTTACATTTTAAATTTCTTTTTGTTAGATTTACATCATCAAAGTTAATTTTGCGCAATATGTCCGTCTCAATCATCAGCAAAGATAAGGAATCAAGCCTTTCTTATTTCATTAACGATCTAGTTGGATTTTTTGTACGTTTTAACTGAGAAAAAGAGCGCACAGTTAAAACTCCGTAAACATTAATGTTAATAAAACAAACCCGTAAAAACAAAGTTTTTGAATAAAAATCTCTTATATGAGACACAACTAAAAGTATTGAATATGTGAAAACGCGACAAACATTTACGGACTGAATCTGTCTTAACTCCCCTTTGCTTTATAACCACAAGGGGGAAGGGGGGTGGGAGAGGGGAAAGGTCTGGTCACCGATCGCTGGACCGAGCTCAGCGTGACACGTAAAACGTAAACAAAAGCTCGCCGGTACATCGACGGGTGCCGTGAACGCGCGAAATGAACTGTCGCGTGAAAAAAACAAACAATAACAAACTGTGAAAATGAATTACATACGTTATATAGAGATAAACTAAAAATGCAATAATTTAATTAGGGTACGTTCGATCGATCTGAAATTTTGATACGATGCAGTGTTAGGTAACACGGGTCCGTGTGCCAAATTTCAGCTCGAAGGCATCACGGAAAGTGTGTCATTTTGACTTTTGTTTTTCCGCCTGCCCGCCCAAGACAGAGAGAGACGGCGGTGAAGTTAATATAAGGGATTTAAAAATATGCGCAAGTCCATTTCTAAATTGGAAAAGCAAGCTGGATGTTGTCTCTATTACTTTGTATGATTCTGCATGGCTCAACGTGATGTTTTGAGATTTTGATGCACGAAACTTGTGGCGAATATATGATTGTAACTTTTGTAGTTCAGTATATAAATTATTGTTCAGATCTTCGGGATCAGGAAACGGATAAGCATTTATTAGTCCTATATAAAACTGAGATGTTTGTAGTACATCAACCTGACAAGAAAATCTAACTGCTATATCATTATATACCTATCGTCATCTACCCATCTCTGTCTCAAGTTTGTCAACAATGGCTTAAAAAAGCAAATATGCGAAATTTGTCTCTGGGTTTCAGAGATACCCCAGTGGCATCACCATCAATGACCACTGTCTTTCATGCAAGTGATCTGCTAGTGAAGAATACAAATCAGCACACGTTTTCAAGTTTACATGCTCATTTTGTAGAGTTTGACTGAATCTGTGAAAATGTAACACTTCTTCACAAAAGACTAGCGTGAGAGCAAATTCTAATATTTGTATCTTCTTTGCAATTTTCAATTTTTGTCTGCTTCTCTTCTGGTGTCCCCCTTCTGTGACAGGTCTTATTGTAAACACTCTAACGCTTCTATAATCTGAGGATGAGACTTTAGAATAGCTTTAGTTCCAACAGCATGTGCTTCCCATCTGGTATCGGAAAGAGGGTTTACCAGCGTTCCATCCACATAGCATCCTTTCAGAATCTTCCATCTGTTGGTTTAAGCTGAGAAAAAAGGATCGATCAGTTGCACGGTATGGAAGACGTTTACTGCCTCTAAACAAGAGTCAACGACACTTCTGCCTACCAGATTTAATGAATGGGTAGCACAGGGTATGTAGATAGAAAACTTATTTTCCTCTAGAATTTTGTTCTGCATGCTCTTGTAATACCAAGACATATTAGTTGCGTTATCCGTGACTGACCTCTGCATTTCGCAAAATCAATATTGCAAACTTCACGTAAGTACTACAACTTTTGCTTAGCCATACCTTCACCGGTGTGACTTTGCAGCTCCAATAAAGTAAAAAAGCGCTCAAATGGGCCCTCCATCTACCACATATCGAAGAACAACGCTTAACTGATCTTATAAGTGAAATATCGGGTATTGACAAGCTGAATTAATCGAAAGCCTTTACTTCATCTGTAATTACTTGATGGACTTTTGGGGACAAAATTTTAATCAGTTCTTCTCATATAGTTTGGGATACATAAGAAGGATTTACTTTTCCAGAATTTCCTTATTTCGCAATGTGTGATGCTAAAAATGGATCAAACTGACTGACCAACTCCAGCAACCCTAGAAAATTCAATTTTGTAAAGATCCACATTTTTCATTTGTCCCTTTAAAGGCGATTTCAGGGGTGGATTAAGATTGCAGGGGGCTGCAAATCCACTTGAGGCCCTGTCCAGCCACTTTATTATATAATTTAATAAGTTTGGGGTCCCTTAATTTAGTCTTAAATCATAGGGGCCCCTTCCCTGTAGCCCAATCAGCCTTCCATTTAATCCGTACCTTTGCGATTTAATATTACATTTGTGATTGGCTTACGTCATGTCGCTTATGGACAATATACAAATTTTTTCTCGAGGACTTGTGGTGCCCCCCAAACGCTTGGTGCCCAAGGCACTTACCTTGTTTGCCTATAGGTTAATCCAGGCCTGACAATATTATGTTTTTGGAAGTATGCTGTTAACTACTGTGTGGAATGAGATGCATGGATGGTGGCTAGGTTGCATTCTATAGCCATCATGACCGCTTCATAAATCTGGCCAAATCCGGCTGGCCATAGAGTCATAATATATATATATATATATATATATATATATATATATATATATATATATATATAATATATATAGGCCTATATATATATATAATGGCTCCAGCAAATCCGGAAAAATCCGGCTTCGGTTCCGGCCGGATTTCACTTCATAAATCTGTTCGAATCCGGCTCCGGCCGGATTTAAAAAATTTGAATCCTAGTTACCATATTAAATAGATTGCAGATTTACACTAAATACATATTTAAATGTCAAAAAATATATTTGCTTGTTTTCAATTAGAAAATACGGCTTTTGTCAAAGCTTTGTGGCGTAATAGTGGAGGGGGGTCTAAGTTTTTGTGACAAAGTGTGGGGAGGGGGAGGGGTGGTCAAAAATCGCGTGACGTCATTTATGAACGGCCCCTTACCTATATTTCACAGTTCCTTGCAAAAAGAGAAACGTGACAAGCTGTTGATTGCTGAAATGTTTTGATTATAACTCTGAAATTCACAAAATCCACACCTGTGGAATATAAAAGAAAATAAATATTTGTCCTCTGTTTTTCATCCAAGTGATATAAAAACACAACTATTGGTATTAACGGAATTTCTAATAAACAATCAGGAATTTATTATTTTATGTGTCAAATTGTGAAAAATGAACAATTTAAATATGATATTGGCGATTTGACGACTGAAAAATAATATTACTTTGAATTGTGTGTGTGTTTGTACGTGTGTGTGAGAGAGAGGGGGCGTGTGTGTTCTTTCCTGGGGTCTTAAAATCCCTCGCTATGGCCTATGGATAACGACGGCTTACCAGTCTTATTTTAAATCCGTTATATTAACTTCCCGGTCTTGTCTGTCGTGGTCCCGCGGAATAAACAAAAGTAAATAAAAACAACCCGTAAAACAAAGTTTTTGACAATAAATCCCTTATATATGAGACATAAATAAAAGTATTGATTTTGTTCAATATAATACGCACCACGCGACGCACTAGCATAAACATTTACAGACTGAACGTGAATGAACTCTCTTCGCTGCAAATCACGGGATGTGGTCATCGATGGCTGGAGTGAACTCCAGTGACCCGTAGAGGTCAACTATAGCAGACGGCTACATAGATATAAACTAAAAATTCATTAATTTAATTACGGTACTTTCGATCGATCTGAAATTTTGATTCGATGTATTGTTAGGTCACACAAGTCTATGTTCAAAATTTCAGCTCGATAGGATCACGGGAAGTGAGTCATTTTTTACTTTTGTTTTTTTTTCCGCGGGCGCGCGAGACAACGACAACCAGAAAGAGAGACAAGACCGTGAAGTTGGATCAAAAAAACAACCCGTAAAAACAAAGTTTTTGACTATAAATACCTAATATATGTGACATAACTAAAAGTATTGATTATGTTCAATATAACACGCACCGCGCGACAGATCCCTGTGATATCTCGAGCGCTGGAGTGAAACTCCAGTGACCCGTGGTAAGTGGAGAATAACTATGGCTGACGTTACACATGCTACATAGAGGTAAACTAAAAATGCATTAATTTAATTACGGTAAATTTGATCGATGTGAAATTTTTATACAATGCATTGTTAGGTGACACAAGTCTATGTGCAAAATTGCAGCTCGATAGGATCACGGGAAGTGGGTCATTTTTTACTTTTGTTTTTTCCGCGGGCGGGCGTGACCACGACAGTGAGAAAGACAAAACGGTGGTAGTTAATATAAGGGATTTAAAAAAGACAAATTTAAGAAATTATAATACTTTTTTTAATACATATTTAAAGTCATTCATAATGATAATTTGACTGCAGCTATCAATTTTATTATTCATTCTTTTTATTTTTTTATTTTTTTTAAATGCTCCTTCTATGTAAAATATTAATTTGTCCTAAGTCAAGTTCTACAAAATTTTTACGAATTACCAAAATGACAGATCAGATTTAGAATACTTTCGCAATTTGATGATGTGAATAACCTACGACACAATACGATTGGGTGGAAAACAATTTTTAAAATATTATGTTTTTACTAGGGCTGTTAACGATTAATTTAAATTTAATCGTTACCTTTTGAAATATTAACGATTAATTAATCGTTAATTTCGATTAAAGCCAAAAATTGAAATTTATGGTGTCATAAGTAACATTTATTAAACGTACTTGTCGAAAATCTAAATAACACTGGAATGTCTCCTTTATATGACATCTTTTAACCAACAACGCAAACAGACAAGTGTATTGACATTATTTGGTTCAAGTGATGAGCGGGTCTTATTGACAATATAACCAGCCGAGCAGAGCAATCATTCACATAGCTTTAGATTGTCTCAGCTGAAGTTTCTGATATTGTAGTGGATGTTTGGTTTGCAGGTGATATTTAAGCGAAGTTTTAGAACCATGGTAGCAATTTTCCCTTTAAGCAGCGCGCCTGCGCAGATATTTGACCGACGCCACTCAGGAGTTGAGAATCACCGCGCAGCAAATTTTGTAAAATATTGCACAAAAAATGGACGTTGTGCAACTTTGCACACGAGTTTTTTTTAACTTTCCACACGGACCAACAAAGCTTAGACTAAAAGGGAACATTGCATGGTAGGCAAACGATTTCTCTCAATGGACACAGTCACAGTAACCTTTTTTTCAACATTTTGAACAGTCACGTCAGTCAATAGTTTAAAACCAAAATATTCGTGTAATCGTCCGGAGATTAGTTTATATTTATCGGCCGAAATATTTTACTTTTTTACTTCCAGTACATTTATAAGTGGTGGGTCGATTAATCGTAAAAAAAATTAATCGTTAAAAAAATGTAACGATTAATCGGGAAATTAATCGTTAATTTCCGCAGCTCTAGTTTTTACATTACATGTAAAATGAATTTCTTTATAAGTGGAGTTTTAATTCTTCTGATTGCTTTACTGTTATTAGAATTTTTTAAAAATACATGAACATATATATTATTCGTTCAACTTTAAATTAAAGAACGAAAGAAAGTTTTAGATTTAAAGGAGCAGGGCCAATCACTCTTGTTTATTGAAATGTGACAAAAGCAATGCAAATAGTGATCGAAAAGTAACTAAACTTGACTGTGAAAATAATAATTTACGCAGGTTTTGTCTGTTCTTTGCTTATACTCTTCTTTTGTCTTTACACTGTCACTGAACTGGACTTCAGATGCAAATACAATATTTGACTTTGATTTGAATTTGAAATACAACTTATTATTTATGATTTTTTATGAAAAGAACAGGAAACCCCTGGGAAAAATAAAGACGCACTTTACACACTATTACTATTATGAACATTTAAAGCTTGTTAAAAGTGAAGTTTTGTCACCTATATTATTTGGCAGCAAATTTTTATTTTCTTGTGAGACGTTTTTAATTTATTAAATGCTTTAATAATATTATTATTTATGGAGTGGTTATCCCCAGAATTTTGTGAATAACGTTGTCGTTGAACGTTATCCTCACCTCAGAAATCTGTGGTTATTCAGACCCAGGGTCTCTATACTTTAAAGACCTCATATCCATCATCTCTTCGGCATGGTAGAGTATAGGACATTTAACGTTGAGGTACAGGGTTCGATTTTCGCTGTGTGGAATTGTTTTTTTTAAATTTTAAAATTTTTTACAGGGTTTGATTTTTAGATGGGGATTCTTTTTTTAAATTTTTCTTTTTAATATAAAAATATAATTCTATTTTAAACCTTTTGTTATTGCATAATAATTAAATGATTCACGTTCATCCCACTGCGACGCGACCTTGGCCTTGGTAGCGGCGCAATTGACATATTATATGTCAATGTCATATAGGCCTACTTATACTAACGATATTGCTAACACTTAACACTACTAGTACTACAACTAATAATATTACCAATACCCTATCCTATATTATAAATAAATATATTGTCATTGTCCTATATTCTCCAATAATACCTATATTACTGAAGGACCGGCCTAAATGAATTGGAGGCCCTTGGCGAAGCGAATTTGGTGGCCCTATATAAAATGTATCAGAAAAAAAAATAAATATGGAAAACTTCTTGTGCGAGGCCCCTGTTAAGGATGAAACTAATCGGAGGCCATAGGCGGCTGCCTATGCCGCTATGCCTAAAGCCTGGGCCTAGATTACTATCACTACTACTAATAATAGTACTAATAGCCTTATCTTATCTTATCTTATACTAATAATAGTACTAATAGCCTTATCTTATCTTATACTAATAATAGTACTAATACTAATAGCCTATCCTATTATATATATACTAGGGGTTGTAGGGCGCCTACGGCGCCCACACCGGCTTTAGGGCGCCTACGGCGCCCACTTTTTTGTCAAAACCTCAGGTAACTTATCTAATATATAAAGATGAAAGTTTGTGTGTTTGTTTGTTACCAATGGAATTCCACACCGTTGGACCCAGGATGCTGAAATTTTGCATGGGGCTCTCATTCGACCCTAGACAGGTCGTAGGCTATGTTTCAACCCCAGGTGACCACCCCTAGGGTAAGGGGGCCCATAATCAGAAAATGTAGAGCCAAATAAAGACAAAATAAATTCTAATTTCGATATTGAACAGCTTCATGCGGGCATTCAAAACGAGTTCATTTTGGTGCGTTATTTTTTACAATACTTTATTTTTAGCTGTGCGCTTTCAAAAATCTTTTATTGTCAAATTACGGTGCGCACCTTTTCGTGTACGCATCTAAAAGTGAGCAGTGTAATTTTATTATAATAACATTCATATTTGTTTTGGCCTTGCGGTACAAAACAGTGGCCTTTTATACAAATACTTTCTTGATATTATAGATCTGTTAACACTATTTCATTACATTTGTCACACGATGTATGGTATTTATTTTTAAATTAAGAGTTTTATTATGTTGTTTCTAATGACTCAAATTTTAATTTAAACAAATACTAATTATGTGAGGGTATTTTATATGGAAAGAAATTGCCCAAGTCAAAAAAGCTTAATCGTAATTTAGAGGAACTATACGTTTGTTTTTCTTAAAATTTGTTGCGTGTTCTATATTAATTTTTCTTGCTTATTTTACTTGCTCAATCCCTTAAATTTAATTATTAAAGTTAATCATCAATGAATATTACATGCATATAAAAGCCTACGACCAATGCTGAGTTTTTTTTATTACATAAGCTCTATAAATTTACAATTTAAACCTTTCTACCGGACTTATAAACAAAAGTATATTAAACTCAATACAAGTGAACCTATAAGCAATTAATTAAGTTGGGCGGCGAATTGAATATGCCATGGTCATTACGCTGTTGCGGAATAACAAAAGCCATTTTAAAAATAGATGTTTAGTCAAACATAGCATCTTTTTTTCCTATTTCGTAAATAATTTATTTATTTTTCAGAAACTAAATCTGGTGTTTGAAATATAATTTACAAACTATGATGTCCCATCGGGAAACATGGTCCAAAACATACTTGAATTCCTTTTTAAAATTATACCTATTACATAAAAGCCGTAAATTTAAATCGTATAACATAGAGACAAATATAAAAAAGCATTATATATCATTTCCATATTAAAACACTAATAAATAAAGACTATCAAAAAGTATACAATTTATTTTTGGAGCAGTACTGCATTACAAGACTTCATTTTAAGCGCCCGCCTTTAAATTGACTAAAAACGGTGCGCAAATTTTATTGCAAGCTTTTTAAATAAGACTGATTTAGTTTCTTCAAATTCTTTTAGAAACTTCATTACATTTACTAATGAAGTTTCAAAAAGAATTTAAAGAAACTAACTCAGTCTTATTTAAAAAGCTTGCAATAAAAAAAATGACTTAAAAAGGGCATTAATTTAATTTAAAATCCTGCAAACAAACATTTCTCATAGCTATAGATTCAACGTATCAAGAGATTACATTCGGAATGAAACTCGTGTAGTCTTTAATGCGCTGATAAAACATAAAAGAAAAAAGGTAAAATGACCCATCGGGAAACATGGTCCAAAACATACTTGAATTCCTTTTTAAAATTATACCTATTACATAAAAGCCGTAAATTTAAATCGTAAAACATAGAGACAAATATATAAAAGCATTATATATCATTTCCATATTACAACACTAATTAATAAAAACTATAAACAAGTATAAAATTTATTTTTGGAGCAGTACTGCATTATAAGACTTCATTTTAAGCGCCCACCTTTAAATTAACTTTAATTGACTAAAAATTGACTATATTTTTTTCACTTTTGTCCCTTTCTACAAAACGGTCCCATTTAGCGATGGATTCTAAAATCTTATATGTTGCTGTTTCACCAAGGGATTCAATTCTTTTTTGATTCCCGTTTTCAGATAAGACATTATATTTTGTAAAAAAAAATGTCCTGTTTTTGTTTCTGGAAATTAGATAAAGGGCGATTTTTACTCATTACTTTTAGTTCAGAGTTCAGTCGTGCTTAATTGTTTTTAGTATGATTCGTAAATTTTACAGACTTTTAGTCAAATGGGAAGTTGGACCATTAGTGAGAGGGGGCTTAGGCTTTTATTAGTATAGAAAAGGGGAGGGCACTAAATGAAGTTAATCAAGAGAAATACACAAAAATAAGAAGAAAGTAAATCGTTGCATACACATACATACTTAACAAATAACTATTTGAATATTTTCAACAACATAATAAAACTTGCTCATTACTATAAACTTACTTATTAAAGTTAAGAATCAATGATCTTGACATGCACATAAAGGCCTAGGACCTATGTTGTCATTTCATGTTTACATAATTTTATGTTTACATAAGCTAAACAAATTAACTATTTAAACTTTAGCTACCGAACTTATTAAGAAAGTCATTAAACTTAACACAAGTGAACCTAAAGATCACTAATTCCGTGTAGTTAGAAGCATAAAACTCTGGGTGGTTGTTAAGTACACTTCCGCGGTGGTAGCGAGCAAAAAAAATATTTAAATATCAATTTTCATATAGCCCATATAATGAAAAAAACGTCTTTGTGCCCCCGGCCCCCATGACTGAATTGCAACTTTTTTACGCAAATGATCGTCGTGAGAGGCTACTCAACAACTTCCAAAAGTTTCATGCTTCTACCTACACGCGAAGTTGGAGAATTCAATTAGTGATGAGTCAGTTTTTTATATAAGAAAAAAACTACATAGCCTATGACCTGTCCCGGGTCAAATGAGGGTCCCATGCAAAATTTCAGCACCTAGGTCCAACGGTGTGGCATTCTATGAGTAACAAAACAAACAAAAGAAACAAACAAACAAACTTTCATCTTTATATATTAGATGGGGTTTTCCCGCTTTGGGAATGTCAATGTTTGACTGTTGCACAGTGCGCACTATTTTGACACATGCTTGGTGTGACGTAGTTTGGTGTGGGATGACGTCAATAGAGAGATATGCTAGAGGGACGATTTTGTAGCGGAGAGCACGCACAGTGTTGTTATTATTTTGCCTTGAAGGATTTCTTTGTTCAATTAAAATATTGATTCTTCTGATGGTGATTTTACTTATTGAGTTGAAGCCTTGTGAGTCATAAAAATCATTAGAACTTGACATTCTTAAGAAGAACAAATAAAATTAATCTCTTTAGAATGTGTTTTTTAAGATTTTACAATAACTAACCTTACCTAACCAAACTTGAAGTAGTAAACAAGTTTATATATTAGCCTATCTAATACCTTTCAGCCATTTAGTGGTGCTAATAGAATACATTAAATTCATCTGTTCATTGATGTTAAGAAGGATGAATTAAATACATATATTTATTGATCCAATGAAGGTTAAATTAAATTAATCTCTTCTGAATTTTTTTTTGGATCTTATAATCAATACAAAATATCACTAAACAAATTATATATCCAAAACTTAAATTAACACTTCATCTGTTTTACAAATGTCTAAACACAATTGATGTGTCCGAATTAAACAAATAGTCATGGGGTAGCAAAATTTAAACTAATTTAATAATTTACTTATAAGTTACTTATTTATCTAAGTTACTTATAAGTTTATTGATGCTAAAAGGGGGGGGGGAACCTTCAGTATGGTATTTAAGAAGAAAGTTTAACAAAGGGAAATACTTAAAAGCAGTTGTACACTAAAACAATATATAAGCTATTATGTTCCAATCTTTCTTCAGAGAAATCATGCCCCCAAAAAGAAAAACTCAATTAGGTCGTGTTTCTAAAACGGCAAAGAAGCAAGCCTTACATAGAGAAAATGAAACGAATGAACAAACACAGGCAAGACTTGCTGTTGAGAGAGAAGGAGTTTCAATCAGAAGAGCTAATGAAACCAGTGAACAAACACAGGCAAGACTTGCTGTTGAGAGAGAAAGAGGTTCCATAAGAAGAGCTAATGAAACCAGTGAACAAACACAGGCAAGACTTGATGATAAGAGAGAAAGAGTTTCAATCAGAAGAGCTAATGAAACCAGTGAACAAACACAGGCAAGACTTGATGATGAGAGAGAAAGAGTTTCAATCAGAAGAGCTAATGAAACCAGTGAACAAACACAGGCAAGACTTGATGATGAGAGAGAAAGAGTTTCAATCAGAAGAGCTAATGAAACCAGTGAACAAACACAGGCAAGACTTGATTATGAGAGAGAAAGAGTTTCAATCAGAAGAGCTAATGAAACCAATAAACAAACACAGGCAAGACTTGATGAAAAAAGAGTCAGATCTTCAATGAGAAGAGCAAATGAAACAAATAAACAAACCCAAATAAGACTTGCAGACCAGAGAAATGGAAATTTAAACAGAAGAAGAAATGAAATGCAGCAAGACCTAAAAGGTGCTGCTCATCAATATGACCCAGATATTCCATACCATCAACATGAAAAGGTCAACATTGGTGAGATGAACTTGATCTGCAAGAATTGCAGTGCATTTAAATGGAAAGATGAGCACCCTGGAATGTGCTGTTCAAATGGCAAAGTTAAACTAAAGACTCTGCAACATCCACCTGAGCCACTTGATCATTTGCTTCAAGGTGTATCTCAAACGTCTAAACGCTTCCTAGCCAACATCAGAAAATACAACTCATGCTTTCAAATGACATCTTTTGGTGCCAGCAAAGAAATTCGTGAACAAGGATTCATGCCAACATTTAAAGTTCAAGGCCAAATTTATCACAGGGCTGGATCTCTGCTGCCAGCTGAAGGCGAACCTCAGTTTCTGCAGATCTATTTCATGGGAGACCAAGCTAGAGAAGTCCAACAAAGATGTGCAAACTTTCCAGACTTGCAACAAAATGTTGTTTTGGAGTTGCAAGAACTCTTACATGCAAACAATGCCTACCTTAAAATTTTCAAGACAGCTCTAGAAAGAATGCCAACTGATGAATACAAAGTTGTGATACGAGCTGACAAAGCACCAAGACATTAACACCAAAGGCGGTTCAATGTACCAACATTTGATGAAGTGGCCATTGTCATGGTAGGAAATGAATTTGACAGACGTGACATTGTCCTCCAAAGAGTTGCAGAAACTCATCGCTCTTATGATGCTCTGCAATACCCCCTAATGTTTTGGCAAGGTGAAGATGGCTACTCCTTTGGCATTCCTCAGACAAACCCAGACACGGGAAACAATGTTTTGGGTAAAAAGGTTACAGCAATGGACTTTTATGCATATCGAATCATGATTCGCAGTGGTGAAGATAACCATCTCTTGAAATTTAGACAGCTGTTCCATCAATTCATCGTAGATATGTGCGCGAAAATTGAAAGTGAACGCTTGCTCTACATCCGTCTAAATCAAAAGAAGCTGAGAGTTGAAGACTACATTCACCTCAGAGATGCCATTGCAAATGATGCCAATCCAAATGATCTGGGGAAAATGGTTATCTTGCCAGCAACATTTACAGGAAGTCCAAGACACATGCATGAGTACACTCAAGATGCTATGACTTATGTCAGAAATTATGGAAGGCCAGATTTGTTTATCACCTTTACATGCAATCCACTATGGCAAGAAATTCAGGCTCATCTTTTACCTGGCCAATCAGCAGTGGATCGACATGATTTGGTTGCTAGAGTCTTCAAACGAAAACTATCAAAATTAATGGGAGTCATTACAAAAAGTCATGTCTATGGTGAAACAACTTTGCAAAAACCATTCTCTATTGTGTGGTTCCAAGGTACTATACTTGGAATGCTTCTCAAAAATTATTTAAACGCCGAAAACAAGGAGCAGATGTTGAATATCATCCAGGGATAAAATCTTCAGATGCATTGGGACGTGTGTACACCGTTCACCCATCTAATGCAGAATGCTTCTTTTTGAGGATGCTACTTCATGTTGTTAGAGGACCAACATCCTACACTGACTTAAAAACTGTTGTTTGTAATGTGTGTGCTACATTTAGGGAAGCTTGCCAAATGCAAGGGCTACTAGAAAACGATCACCATTGGGTTTTGACCATGGAGGAGGCATGTACATCTCAATCACCTACCCGTTTGAGACATATGTTTTCAATTTTGCTGACAACATGCTCTGTTTCTAATCCACTTGCTCTCTGGGATACATTTAAAACAGATTTGAGTGAGGACATTATGTTGCAAACCAAGAGAGAGAATCAAACACTGCTAATTGAGTTCTCTAATGAGATTTACAACAGGTGTCTTATGTTGTTGGAGGATTTGTGTGTATCAATGTCAGGAAGGAACCTTGACCATTTTGGGTTACCAACGCCTCAAAGAAATGAAAACAATCTTCAGAATAGTGAAATTCTACGAGAACAAAATTATAACACAAATGAATTGATGGCCTATGTCTCAGAAAATCAACCACGTTTAGTTGAGGATCAAAGAGCTGCCTACATTCACATCTTAGAACTGGTTACCTCAAAAAAAGGTGGAATCATATTCCTTGATGCTCCAGGAGGTACAGGTAAAACATTTGTGATCAATTTGCTCTTGGCTACAATCAGACGAGACAAAGGTATTGCTATAGCAGTTGCTTCTTCTGGCATAGCATCAACATTGCTTGCAGGAGGTAGAACAGCTCATTCTGCCTTCAAGTTACCTTTGAACATGAACCATTCTGAGAATGTAACCTGCAACATATCAAAAGGATCAGGAAAGGCCAAGGTACTAGAACAGTGTTCTCTCATTGTCTGGGATGAGTGTACAATGTCACACAAGCGAGCTCTTGAAGCCTTGAACAACACTCTTCAGGATTTAAAAGGAAACACAAAACTAATGGGAGGAACAGTTGTGGTATTAGCTGGAGATTTTCGACAAACTTTGCCTGTCATTCCAAGGTCAACACCAAGCGATGAGTTGAATGCCTTCCTCAAAGCTTCAACTCTGTGGAAACAGGTCAAGAAAATGACTCTGACAACCAACATGAGAGTCCATTTACATGGAGATAATGCAGCAGGCTACTTCTCACATCAATTGCTTCAACTTGGCGATGGAAAGTGGCAGGTAGACCCAGCATCAGGAACAGTTTCTTTCCCATCAAATTTTTGCACTGTAGCAAAGTCACTTGAAGAGTTGAAACTTGCCGTTTTTCCAAACATCCAAGACCAGTTTAAAAATCCTGAGTGGTTGTGCGAAAGGGCCATTCTTGCTCCAAAGAATTCAAGTGTCAACAGCATCAATTCTCAAATTCACAATTTTCTACCAGGCATTTCAAAAAACTACAAATCTATTGATACGGTTACAGATCCGGCCCAAGCTGTTTACTATCCAACAGAATTTTTGAATTCATTAGATCCTCCTGGCATGCCATCACACAACTTGGAACTTAAAATCGGAGCTCCTATCATACTTCTGAGAAATTTGGATCCCCTAAACTATGCAATGGAACACGATTGAGCATCAAGCATCTCTTACCTCATGTAATAGAAGCCACAATTTTGACAGGCTGCGCCAAAGGAGAAGATGTCTTCATCCCAAGAATTCCACTCATACCAACAGATATGCCTTTTGATTTCAAGCGCCTCCAGTTTCCAATCAGGCTTGCATTTGCCATGTCTATCAACAAGGCACAGGGACAGTCTTTAAAAGTGGCAGGCATTGTACTTGAGGAAGCATGCTTTGCCCATGGACAGCTATATGTGGCATGTTCTAGAGTTGGGTCACCAAGAAATCTTTTCATTTTTGCACCAGAAGGAAAAACCAAAAATATAGTCTATCGACAAGCCTTAATATAAGCAATATATAAATTACATGTACTTATTTTTAATTACATTTCAATTTATTTTTAAAATTGTTTTTGAATGAATGAATTGAAATAATTTTTTTTTAATCTGTTGACTATTATTTTAATCGTGCGACGCCGGGTAACCCGGCTAGTAATAAATAAATACGAAATATTAAACTTCCTGAAATGTACACAAAGTATTTTATAATTATAAATCCTGAAATCCTATTTTTACATCGTTCCCTTTTCCAAAATAAAGATATAAGCTAAAAGAATGACGTCATATAATATATATTTTTTACAGCGCGTCTTTAATTTGTAATTAATTTGCACACCTTTTAATGCACACCTTTTTCTAAATATAAGATCAAACAATGATGTCATGTTAAATATTTTTACAGTGCTAATAATCACCACACGATTTTTTAACTGCTATAGACTGTTGTACATCGTTCCTCAGCGTTCCACATCCGGTGACTTGGGCTTTTATATTTATTATATATGATAAATATATTGGCCTATATCATATTCATATATCCAAAACGCAATGGACTATACTTATACCAGTGAGCTAGATAAAAATAGCTCAGTGGACTGAACAGATTCTAAAATATAAACTTAAAATCATTATGAAAAACAATAAGGCTGGTACTGTTTTCTTATTCAGGTCAGATATAATTATTATAATCAACTTGAATTTACTTGATATACATGATATAATGATATATAATGCTCAAAATTAACTTTGAGAATAGTTCACTGAATTCTCCCATCAGATATAATTATTATAATCAACTTGAATTTACTTGATATACATGATATAATGATATATAATGCTCAAAATTAACTTTGAGAATAGTTCACTGAATTCTCCCATCAACGTCGAGGCATTCACAGAATTCTGGGGATAACGTTCAACGTTATTCGCAGAATTCTGGGGATAACGTTGAAAATTATTCTCAGAATTCTGGGGATAACACTTTCCATAATTATAGGATGTTGCTAGTCATAACGCTAGCCAGGAAACTAAGTCGCTTCAGTATCTTAACAAACTCTTCTTAATATTTTATATTATACTAGCAGACCCGTCGTGCGTTGCAACGATCTCTTTAAAAATGAATAAATTGAAAGAAACCAAAGATTGGTATGTTTTAAAAGAATTATGCCATAAACCTTCGGGGAAGTGATAAAAAAAAGTCCAAGTTTAATAGCAAACTGTTACATAAATTAATAATTAAAAACTTACAAAAGGAAAAACGATATTAAGAGGCCCAGCCAAAAAATGAGTGATAATTTAATTTTTTTATTGCCATTGTACTCAAGCTAAATTTCTCAATATCGTGTAAAATTGAATGGGGAATTAAATTGTTACAGTGTAGTAAAAATGACATTTGGGGCCCCCAGCTCCGAGGGAATGGAGATTAGGAGTTCAGTGCCCTATAGTAATATATTATAGCTATATACTGATATAAAAAACGAAATTTAGGGGCCCCTGGGCCCATTCGGTGAAAGATTTCAATTTAAAAAAATGCTGTTCATTTTAATTCAGTTTCCTCATAGATATATTCCTTAAGATCGTGAAAAATTAAATGGGGAAAACTATCTCAAACATATACGAAGAAAAGACATTTGGGGCCCCAGGCCCCGAAGGAATGAAAATTTGAATTTCTGTGCTTTATAGTATTTTAATATCGGCTGCCAAGTTTTTGTATACAAATTTTGGTTAAGGTCCATTCATTTACTCGGTAGCTAACGCATAAACTTATTTTTATATACCTCATATAAGCAAAAAACTACATTATGGGCCCCAGGGCATAATTATCGCAAGAAATAAAGTGCGAAAGACTTTTTAATTTGAATAAATTTCAAAATACATACATTTATTTATGTGTCTCAATATTGAATGAACGATAAAATATTGAACATTTACTAAAAATGAAATTTTGGGCCCCCTGCCCCAAGGGAATGAAAATTAGGAGTTCAGTGCCCTATAGTAATAAAATATAAACCCTTAAGTTTTTATATATTAAGATGGGTCAAGATCCATTAATTTTCTCAGTATTTAACGCGAATACTAATTTTTATACAGCTAATATAAGGGAAAAAAACGACATTTAGGGGCCCCTTTAGTGAAAGGTGTCAATTTCAAAAACCTGTTCATTTAATTCAGTTTCATCATAGATATATTCCTCAAGATCGTGAAAAATTGAATGGGGAAAAATATCTTAAACATATACGAAGAAAAGACATTTGGGGCCCCCGGCACCGAATATATTGACATTAGAAGTTTATAAACCTTAATTATGTCAATATGGGCTACTAAATTTTTGTATGCAAATTTTGGTTAAGATGCATTCATTTACTCAGTAGCTAACGCAAAAACTAATTTTTATAAAGCTCACATAAGCAAAAAACGACATTAAGGGCCCCAGTGCAAGATATAAAGTTCAAAATACCTGTTCATTTCAATCTGTATAATAATGGATACATGTGTCATTAGTTGTCAATATTGTTAATAATTGAATGGTGAATAAAATCTTAAACGTTTAAGAAAAAGAATTTTTTGGGCCCCCAGCCCCGAAGGAATGACTATTAGGAGTTCAGTTCCCTTTAGTGTTTTAATATTGGCTATCAAATTTTTAAATACAAAGTTTGGTTAAGATCCATCAATTTACACAGTAGCTAGCGCTGAAACTATATTTTATATAGCTCATATAAGCAAAAAATGACATTATGGGTCCCCGGCGCCCCATGAGTGATAAATTTAGAAAAAAAGTTGCCAGTCTCCAAAAGTTTCATGATGATCGGATGAATGGTTTAGTCAGCTATAAAGGACATGCACACAGACATACATTGATTTTTATATATATAGATTAACAAAAACGACATTAAGGGCCCCCGGGCCCAATCGGTGCAAAAGAATAACTTTAAAATACCTGTTCATTTCAATCTGGATCATGATAGATATATTAGTCCATGCTTTTCAAGATCGTGTAAATCATAACGGGAATAAAGTATTTAACGCTTACAAAAAAAAAGGATTTTGGGCCCCCGGCCCCGAAGGAACGGACATTAGGAGTTCAATGCCATATGGTACTTTAATATAGGCTATCAAGTTGTTATGTACCAAGTTTGGTCAAGATCCATTAATTTTCCAAGCAGCTAAGCCTTAAACTAATTTTTATATAGCTCATATAAGAAAAAATTCTCATTATTTAGCCCCCGGCGCCCCATGAGTGTTACATTTTGAAAAAAAGTAGCCAATTTCCATCACGTGAGCGTACTCAAAAGTCTCCAAAAGTTTCATGGCGATCGGATGAATGGTTTAGTCAGCTAACGGGAATAACATATTTAACGCTTACAAAAATAAAGATTTTGGGCCCCCGGCCCCGAAGGAACGGACATTAGGAGTTAAATGCCATATGATACTTTAATATAGACTATCAAGTTGTTATGTACCAAGTTTGGTCAAGATCCATTCATTTTCCAAGCAGCTAAGCCCTAAACTAATTTTTATATAGCTCATATAAGAAAAAATTCTCATTATGGGCCCCCGGCGCCCCATGAGTGTTACATTTTGAAAAAAAGTAGCCTATTTCCATCCCGGGAGCGTACTCAAAAGTCTCCAAAAGTTTCATGGCGATCGGATGAATGGTTTAGTCAGCTAACGGGAATAAAGTATTTAACGCTTACAAAAATAAAGATTTTGGGCCCCCGGCCCCGAAGGAACGGACATTAGGAGTTCAATGCCATATGATACTTTAATATAGGCTATCAAGTTGTTATGTACCAAGTTTGGTCAAGATCCATTCATTTTCCAAGCAGCTAAGCCCTAAACTAATTTTTATATAGCTCATATAAGAAAAAATTCTCATTATGGGCCCCCGGCACCCCATGAGTGTTACATTTTGAAAAAAAGTAGCCTATTTCCATCCCGGGAGCGTACTCAAAAGTCTCCAAAAGTTTCATGGCGATCGGATGAATGGTTTAGTCAGCTAACGGGAATAAAGTATTTAACGCTTACCAAAAAAAAGATTTTGGGCCCCCGGCCCCGAAGGAACGGACATTAGGAGTTCAATGCCATATGGTACTTTAATATAGGTTATCAAGTTGTTATGTACCAAGTTTGGTCAAGATTCATTCATTTTCCAAGCAGCTAAGCCCTAAACTAATTTTTATATAGCTCATATAAGAAAAAATTCTCATTATGGGCCCCCGGCGCCCCATGAGTGTTACATTTTGAAAAAAAAATAGCCTATTTCCATCCCTGGAGCGTACTCAAAAGTCTCCAAAAGTTTCATGGCGATCGGATGAATGGTTTAGTCAGCTATAACAGACATGCATACATACATACTTTGATTTTTATATATATAGATAATACGATATTAATAGATCTATGATCTGGGCTTATTTATGAAATATATGTGTGTATTAATTCTAAAATCTCAATTTATTTAAATATATTTTATCTATGTATCCGCTTTACAGAATAACTTATAAGCAATGCAAAAATTACAATCACCAGGTTTGCCAACACCCTAATTATGGTTTAAAGAAATATTTTATATTTTAAAAAAAAATTAATTTAAAAAAAAGAAGAAGATAAAAATTGACAATGGTATTGGGATTAAAATTTTAAAAATTATAACTATTTATTATTTTTTTATTTTTGGACGACACTAGCACTAGTCGTAGCAGTAAAATTATTTAGTATGGTTACGACAAGTCGTAGCAGCAGACAAATCGTCGGGATGTTGCTTGTGCTACGACTAGTCGTAACACTTGCTACGACTAGTCTTAGTACTCTTAGCAGTAGACACTTCGAAAAAACTAAGTCGCTATAATATTTTAACAAATTCTTCATAATATTTTATACGCATATATATTACAATATTAATAGATCTGGGCTAATTTATGTGTTATGTGTGTATTAATTCTAAAATCTAAATTTATTTAAATATATTTAATAACGTATCCGCTTTTCAGAATAAATAGTACACTCACTGGGTTTTTTTTAAAAATTGTTTAAATAAAATTTTCAAAACTCCGCCGGGAGCGGGATTAGAACCACATATCGGTTTTATCTTCAAAGTATCGTCCATCACTATCACTTCACCTAGCGCAGCTCATGCCAGATTGTGATGTTTTAAAATTATTTCTTTTTGTCATTAAATGGACACAAATCAAGTTTTTTTACCTTAAAAATTCATTAATCGGCTTACCTAGTAATCATGAAATTTGATTATGAGAACTAATGTTTAGTATTAATTTTAGCATAATTAAAATACAGCTTTAGTCGTAACTGTAAGCACATAGCATATTTTTTACGACTAGTCGTAGCTGCAGACAACTCGTTAATTATAATGTCATGTTAATGTTATTTTACACAGGGTGAAGACTAGTAAAGAGGGTAATAAGCCCCAGGTTTTCAACATGTTTTCTTTTTCGAAGTGATTATTCGCACGGTTTTGGCAGTGTGAATAACGCCGAGCATTATCTTCACAGCCCGTCAGTGCATGTGTCTTCTAGTGGCTGGTCATGTTAAAACGCGCCCGGTGTAGACAAAATAATAGCGGATAATAACAGTCGATTCAGCCTAAAATGTGTAATTTCTATGCCAATACTAATTCAAATTTCATGATAACTGAATTTTTAAAGAAGGACTATTGTAAAACTTGATTGGTTTACATTTAGCAATAATAAGTTATAATTTTAAAAAATTCAAATTTTATCAGCTTCTCCAGGTGAGTGGTTAGTTTAAGATTAGATGAATTATTGGTTTGTGGTTCAAATCCCAGTGGGGTTGGGATTTTATCTTACTTGTTTTTTTTTATAACCACAATGAGGTTGCTTGCAAACACTCAAGCAGGCTCACGTTTCCAAGAAACGTATTATTATTTTCCCCCATGCCTGTCTTATCTATTCTGTTACTCACAGTTAAAGTTACAGACTCACACTTTAAAATTTTTATGCAATACCATTATATCGTCTTACGCTTTTGCGTGCTTTAAATTTGCTTTAATGGATTTAGGTTAAGCACAGGTACTATGCTAGTTTTGGTCAAGAATAATAATTAGCCTACTATGACTATGAATTAGTGTAGTAAAGTGTTTCGTCCAATTATAGTAAAATTCTTTTCATGAGGAATGAAAGTTAATAAAGGTACTTCATTATATATCGAATAAAAATACCAAGTTGAGTGCACTGGAACAGCTAATAATAGTTTTATAACAGCTAAATCCATGGTATTAATAATTAATGATTAATCATTTAACAGTATGCAGGTCTGCTCAGGTTTTTGCTAAAATTCATACAAAAATATAAGATTCCAGTCACTCCAAAGACGGTTAAAATGCCAAATTAATTATTTTATACCCGCCAAACCAAAAGATGTCAATAAGCAATGCTACATAAATAATAAGCAGCAATAAGAATTTAGATATTGTTCAGCTTCATTCTCACGGTAAAAACCATGCGGCAATGAGAATAATGCTAAGCACGATCATCATGGTTTACCATGAGGATAACAGACGTTATTATCACGGCCAAAACCGTGCGAATAATAACGCTTGCCTTTCTTTTTTTCCTTTGAAATCAATCAATTTTATTACTGTACATTCAAACAACTAATGCTTTTAAATTTAAGTCTTAGGCAACCAATATTTCTATGAGGGAAAAAAAAATTTCAACATAATTATGAAGCAACATAGCAAAAATATATTAAAAAGTTAGACATGTCCATTAATGAAACTTAACCGAAATGGGGGCAATAAGCCCCATTTTTTAGAAGGTATATATTTTCACAGTGATTGTTGACAACTCTCATTGGTCCACTCCATGTCTTAAACATAAGGCTCTTCTTGGATTTCTAGGCATTTAACATGGTACCAAATGCTTTGATTCACCCTTTTTTGTGTCTTGTTGTCAGTGACGAAGTCTGTTTCATGACAGATAATTTTCTGACTGGGGTGACCACATAATTTCAGCATCCTGTTAAGTATTCTAATGTACTTGTAGTTCAAATCATTTCTTAATGACCGAAAAGACCTCAGCCTTAGCCCTTGCATAGTGCTCTGTTTTTCTTGGGACCAATGTTGGATGGTGACTCGGATAGCCTCACAACCAGTCAAGACTAGGTCCATGATCCACGAATTGTGACTAATGAATCTATATATATAAAAATCAAAGTATGTCTGTGTGTGTGCATGTCCTTTATAGCTGACTAAACCATTCATCCGATCGTCATGAAATTTTTGGAGACTGTTAAGTACCTACCTGGGATTGTAACTGGCAACTTTGTTTTCTAAATTTAACACTCATGGGGCACCAGGGCCCATAATGTCATTTTTTGCTTATATGAGCTATATAAAAATTAGTTTAAGCGCTAGCTACTGTGTAAATTGTTGGATCTTAACCAAACTTTGTCTTTGACAACTTGATAGCCAATATTAAAATACTATAGGCCACTGAACTGCAAATAGTCATTCCTTTGGGGCTGGGGGCCCAAAAATTCACATTTCTTAAACGTTTAAGATTTTATTCACCATTCAGTCATTAACAATCTTGACAAATAATGACACATGTATCCATTATTATACAAATTGAAATGAACAGGGGTTTTGAACTTTATATCTTGCACTGAATGGGCCCCGGGGCCCTTAATGTCTTTTTTTGCTAATCTATATATATAAAAATCAAAGTATGTCTGTGTGTGTGCATGTCCTTTATAGCTGACTAAACCATTCATCCGATCGTCATGAAATTTTTGGAGACTGTTAAGTAACTAACTGGGATGGTAACTGGCAACTTTTTTTCTAAATTTAACTCTCATGGGGCACCGGGGGCCCATAATGTAATTTTTTGCTTATATGAGCTATATAAAAATTAGTTTAAGCGCTAGCTACTGTGTAAATTGTTGGATCTTAACCAAACATTGTATATGACAACTTGATAACCAATATTAAAATACTATAGGGCACTGAACTGCAAATAGTCATTCCTTTGGGGCTGGGGGCCCAACAATTCACATTTCTTAAACGTTTAAGATTTTAGTCACCATTCTGTCATTAACAATCTTGACAAATAATGACACATGTATCAATTATTATACAAATTGAAATGAATAGGTGTTTTAAACTTTATATCTTGCACTGGATGGGCCCCGGGGCCCTTAATGTCTTTTTGTGCTTATATAAGATATATAAAAATTAGTTTATGCGTTAGCTACTGAGTAAATGAATGGATCTAAACCAAAATTTTAATACAAAACCTTGGTAGCCCATATTAAAATACTATAGGGCACATAACTTCAAATGTCCATTCCTTTGGGCCGGGGGCCCCCAATGTCTTTTCTTTGTATATGTTTAATGTATTTTCCCCCATTCAATTTTTCACGATCTTGAGGAATATATCTATGAGGAAACTTAATTAAAATGAAAAGGTTTTTGAAATTTAAATCTTCACCGAATGTGCCCAGGGGCCCCTAAATGTCGTTTTTTTTCTTATATTAGCTCTATAAAAATTAGTATTAGATTAAAATACTGAGAAAATTAATGTATCTCGACCCATTTTAGTATATAAAAAATCAAGGGTCTATATTTTATTACAATAGGGCACTGAACTCCTAATTTTCTTTCCCACGGGGCAGGGGGCCCAAACTGTCTATTTTAGTAAATGATTAATTTTATCAAACATTCAAATTTTTAACAATATTGAGAAATATAAATAAATGTATGTATTTTGAAATTTATTCAAATGAACATATGTTTCCCACATTATTTCTTGCAATAATTGGGCCCTGGGGCCCTTAATGTCGTTTTTTGCTTATACGAGTTTTATAAAAAATAGTTTATGCGTTAGCTACAGAGTAAATGATTGGATCTTAACCAAACTTTGTATACAAAAACTTGGTAACGGAACTTTTTATGTCGATTTCTTTGGGGCCGGAGGCCCCAAATGTCTTTTTTCATATATGTTTAAGATATTTTTCCATTCACATTTTAACGATCTTGATAAATATATCCCTGATGAAATTGAATTAAAATGAAAAGGTTTTTGAAATTTACATCTCGCACCAAATAGGCCCGGTCCCCCTTTATGTCGTTTTATTCCACTATATCTATATTTATAAAAATCAAAGTATGTCTGTATGTGTGTGTGTGTGCATGTCCTTTATAGCTGACTAAACCATTCACCCGATCGTCATGAACCTTTTTGAGACTGTTTAGTATGCTCCCTGGATGGTAGCTGGCAACTTTTTTTCGAAATTTAACACTCATGGTGCGCCGGGGCCCAATAATGTCATGTTTTGCTTAAATGAGCTATATAAAAATTAGTTTCAGCGTTAGCTACTGTGTTAATTAATGGATCTTAACTAAACTTTGTATATAAATATTTGACAGCCAATATTAAAATACTATAGGGCAATTAACTCCTAATGACCATTCCTTCGGGCCTGGGGGCCCAAAATGTCATTTTTCTTCAACTTTTAAGAATTTATTCCCCATATATTTATTAACGATCTTGAAAAATAATGATAAATGCATCCATTATTATCCATATTGAAACAAACAGGTGTTTTGAAATTTCTGTCTTGCACAGAATGGGCCCTGGGGCCCTTAGTGTCGTTTTTTGCTTACATAAGCTATTTAAAATTTAGTTTATGCGTTAGGTACTAAGTAAATGAATGGATCTTAACCAAACTTTGTTTTCAAAAAATTGGTTTCCCATATTAAAATACTTCAGGGCACTGAACTTCTAATGTCAATTTCTTTGGGGCCGGGGACCCCAAATGTCTTTTTTCGTATATGTTTAAGATATTTTTCCCATTCACGTTATAACGATCTTAAGAAATATATATCCATGATGAAACTTAATTAAAATGAACAGGTTTTTGAAATTGACATCTTGCACCGTATAGGCCCGGGGGCCCCTTAATTTCGTTTATTTTCCCTATATTGGCTAGATAAAAAAATTATTTTAAATATTAAATAATGCGAAAATAACTGGATTTTGACCAAACATAGTATATAAAAACTATAGAGCCTATATTACATTACTATAGGGCACTAAACTCCTAATGTCCTAGATAAAAATTAGTTTAAGCGTTAGCTACTGTGTAAATTGTTGGATCTTAACCAAGCTTTGTATATGAATACTTGATAGCCAATATTAAAATACTATAGGGAACTAAACTGCTAATATTCATTCCTTTGGGGCTGGGGGCCCAAACATTCACATTTCTTAAACGTTTAAGATTTTATTCACCATTCAGTCATTAACAATCTTGACAAATTATGACACATGTATCCATTATTATACAAATTGAAATGAACAGGGGTTTGAACTTTATATCTTGCCCAGAATGGGCCCTGGGGCCCTTAATGTCTTTTTTTATCTTATACTAGCAGACCCGTCGTGCGTTGCAACGATCTCTTTAAAAATGAATAAATTGAAAGAAACCAAAGATTGGTATGTTTTAAAAGAATTATGCCATAAACCTTCGGGGAAGTGAGAAAAAAAAAGTCCAAGTTTAATAGCAAACTGTTACATAAATTAATAATTAAAAACTTACAAAAGGAAAAACGATATTAAGAGGCCCAGCCAAAAAATGAGTGATAATTTAATTTTTTTATTGCTATTGTACTCAAGCTAAATTTCTCAATATCGTGTAAAATTGAATGGGGAATTAAATTGTTACCGTGCAGTAAAAATGAAATTTGGGGCCCCCAGCTCCGAGGGAATGGAGATTAGGAGTTCAGTGCCCTATAGTAATATATTATAGGTTCTTAACTTTTTATATACTAACTTTAGTCAAAATCCATTTATTTTCTCATTATCTAACGCTTAAACTAATTTTAATATAGCTAATATAGTGAATAAAACTACATAAAGAGGCCCCGGGCTTTTTCGCTGCGAGATGTCAATTTCAAAAACCTTTACATTTCAATTCAGTTTCATCATGGATATATTTATCAAGATCGTTAAAAAGTGAATGGCAAAAATATCTTAAACATATATGAAAAAAGACATTTGGGGCCCTCCGTCACCGAAGAAAATGTCATTAGAAGTTCAAAAACCTTGAGTATTTTAATATGGGCTACCAAGTTTTTTATACAAAATTTGGTTAAGATCCAATCATTTACTCAGTAGCTAACGCATAAACTAATTTTTATATAGTTCGTATAAGCAAAAAACGACATTAAGAGATAGAGGGTCCAGTTATTGCAAGAAATAAAGTGCGAAACACATGTTCATTTGAATAAATTTCAAAATGCATAAATTTATTTATATTTATCAATAATGGTAAAATTTGACTGTGCGATAAAATATTAAACATACATTTTGGGCTCCCTGCCCCAAGGAAAAGAAAATTACGAGTTCAGTGCCCTATAGTAATAAAATATAGACCCTCGAGTTTTTATATAATAAGATGGGTCAAGACCCATTAACTTTTTCAGAATTTTACGCTAATACTAATTTTTATACAGCTAATATAATGAAAAAAAACGAAATTTAGGGGCCCCTGGGCCCATTCGGTGAAAGATTTCAATTTAAAAAAAGCTGTTCATTTTAATTCAGTTTCCTCATAGATATATTCCTTAAGATCGTGAAAAATTAAATGGGGAAAACTATCTCAAACATATACGAAGAAAAGACATTTGGGGCCCCAGGCCCCTAAAGGAATGGAAATTTGATTTTCTGTGCCCTATAGTATTTTAATATCGGCTACCAAGTTTTTGTATACAAATTTTGGTTAAGGTCCATTCATTTACTCGGTAGCTAACGCATAAACTTATTTTTATATACCTCATATAAGCAAAAAACTACATTATGGGCCCCAGGGCCTAATTATCGCAAGAAATAAAGTGCGAAAGACATTTTAATTTGAATAAATTTCAAAATACATACATTTATTTATATGTCTCAATATTGAATGAACGATAAAATATTGAACATTTACTAAAAATGAAATTTTGGGCCCCCTGCCCCAAGGGAATGAAAATTAGGAGTTCAGTGCCCTATAGTAATAAAATATAGACCCTTAAGTTTTTATATATTAAGATGGGTCAAGATCCATTAATTTTCTCAGTATTTAACGCGAATACTAATTTTTATACAGCTAATATAAGGAAAAAAACGACATTTAGGGGCCCCTTTAGTGAAAGGTGTCAATTTCAAAAACCTGTTCATTTAATTCAGTTTCCTCATAGATATATTCCTCAAGATCGTGAAAAATTGAATGGGGAAAAATATCTTAAACATATACGAAGAAAAGACATTTGGGGCCCCCGGCACCGAATATATTGACATTAGAAGTTTAGAAACCTTAATTATGTCAATATGGGCTACTAAATTTTTGTATGCAAATTTTGGTTAAGATGCATTCATTTACTCAGTAGCTAACGCAAAAACTAATTTTTATATAGCTCACATAAGCAAAAAACGACATTAAGGGCCCCAGTGCAAGATATAAAGTTCAAAATACCTGTTCATTTCAATCTGTATAATAATGGATACATGTGTCATTAGTTGTCAATATTGTTAATAATTGAATGGTGAATAAAATCTTAAACGTTTAAGAAAAAGAATTTTTTGGGCCCCCAGCCCCGAAGGAATGACCATTAGGAGTTCAGTTCCCTTTAGTGTTTTAATATTGGCTATCAAATTTTTATATACAAAGTTTGGTTAAGATCCATCAATTTACACAGTAGCTAGCGCTGAAACTAAATTTTATATAGCTCATATAAGCAAAAAATGACATTATGGGTCCCCGGCGCCCCATGAGTGATAAATTTAGAAAAAAAGTTGCCAGTCTCCAAAATTTCATGATGATCGGATGAATGGTTTAGTCAGCTATAAAGGACATGCACACAGACATACATTGATTTTTATATATATAGATTAACAAAAACGACATTAAGGGCCCCCGGGCCCAATCGGTGCAAGAGAATAACTTTAAAATAACTGTTCATTTCAATCTGGATCATGATAGATATATTAGTCAATGCTTTTCAAGATCGTGTAAATCATAACGGGAATAAAGTATTTAACGCTTACAAAAAAAAAGGATTTTAGGGCCCCCGGCCCCGAAGGAACGGACATTAGGAGTTCAATGCCATATGGTACTTTAATATAGGCTATCAAGTTGTTATGTACCAAGTTTGGTCAAGATCCATTCATTTTCCAAGCAGCTAAGCCCTAAACTAATTTTTATATAGCTCATATAAGAAAAAAATTCTCATTATGGGCCCCCGGCACCCCATGAGTGTTAAATTTTGAAAAAAAGTAGCCTATTTCCATCCCGGGAGCGTACTCAAAAGTCTCCAAAAGTTTCATGGCGATCGGATGAATGGTTTAGTCAGCTAACGGGAATAAAGTATTTAACGCTTACAAAAATAAAGATTTTGGGCCCCCGGCCCCGAAGGAACGGACATTAGGAGTTCAATGCCATATGATACTTTAATATAGGCTATCAAGTTGTTATGTACCAAGTTTGGTCAAGATCCATTCATTTTCCAAGCAGCTAAGCCCTAAACTAATTTTTATAAAGCACGACATATAAGAAACAATTCTCATTATGGGCCCCCGGCGCCCCATGAGTGTTAAATTTTGAAAAAAAGTAGCCTATTTCCATCCCGGGAGCGTACTCAAAAGTCTCCAAAAGTTTCATGGCGATCGGATGAATGGTTTAGTCAGCTAACGGGAATAAAGTATTTAACGCTTACCAAAAAAAAGACTTTGGGCCCCCGGCCCCGAAGGAACGGACATTAGGAGTTCAATGCCATATGATACTTTAATATAGGCTATCAAGTTGTTATGTACCAAGTTTGGTCAAGATCCATTCATTTTCCAAGCAGCTAAGCCCTAAACTAATTTTTATATAGCACATATAAGAAACAATTCTCATTATGGGCCCCCGGCGCCCCATGAGGTTAAATTTTGAAAAAAAGTAGCCTATTTCCATCCCTGGAGCGTACTCAAAAGTCTCCAAAAGTTTCATGGCGATCGGATGAATGGTTTAGTCAGCTAACGGGAATAAAGTATTTAACGCTTACCAAAAAAAAGACTTTGGGCCCCCGGCCCCGAAGGAACGGACATTAGGAGTTCAATGCCATATGATACTTTAATATAGGCTATCAAGTTGTTATGTACCAAGTTTGGTCTAGATCCATTCATTTTCCAAGCAGCTAAGCCCTAAACTAATTTTTATATAGCACATATAAGAAAAAATTCTCATTATGGGCCCCCGGCGCCCCATGAGTGTTAAATTTTGAAAAAAAGTAGCCTATTTCCATCCCTGGAGCGTACTCAAAAGTCTCCAAAAGTTTCATGGCGATTGGATGAATGGTTTAGTCAGCTAACGGGAATAAAGTATTTAACGCTTACAAAAATAAAGATTTTGGGCCCCCGGCCCCGAAGGAACGGACATTAGGAGTTCAATGCCATATGATACTTTAATATAGGCTATCAAGTTGTTATGTACCAAGTTTGGTCAATATCCATTCATTTTCCAAGCAGCTAAGCCCTAAACTAATTTTTATAAAGCACATATTAGAAACAATTCTCATTATGGGCCCCCGGCGCCCCATGAGTGTTAAATTTTGAAAAAAAGTAGCCTATTTCCATCCCGGGAGCGTACTCAAAAGTCTCCAAAAGTTTCATGGCGATCGGATGAATGGTTTAGTCAGCTAACGGGAATAAAGTATTTAACGCTTACCAAAAAAAAGACTTTGGGCCCCCGCCCCGAAGGAACGGACATTAGGAGTTCAATGCCATATGATACTTTAATATAGGCTATCAAGTTGTTATGTACCAAGTTTGGTCTAGATCCATTCATTTTCCAAGCAGCTAAGCCCTAAACTAATTTTTATATAGCACATATAAGAAAAAATTCTCATTATGGGCCCCCGGCGCCCCATGAGTGTTAAATTTTGAAAAAAAGTAGCCTATTTCCATCCCTGGAGCGTACTCAAAAGTCTCCAAAAGTTTCATGGCGATCGGATGAATGGTTTAGTCAGCTATAACAGACATGCATACATACATACTTTGATTTTTATGTATATAGATGAGCTTTATAAAAATAGTTTCTACGTTAGCTACTTAGTAAATGAATAGATCTTCACCAAACTTTGTATACAAAAACTTGGTAGCCTATATTAAAATACTATAGACACTGAAATTCTAATGCCAATATTTTTTTTCGTTTATGTTAAAGATATTTTTCCTATTTACTTTTTAAAGATCTTGAAAAATATAGCCACAATAAAAATGAACTAAAATGAACATGTTTTTGAAATTGACCTCTTGCACTGAACGGCCGCAGGGGCCCCTTAATGTTATTTTCATAAATTAATTTAAACTAATTAATAAGCAACATGACCAAAGTCCTCTCACAAATGCTCTCCATTCAAAGTAATACCGGAAAGTTTTACATTTATGTTAATTTAGAGCTCTTTATAATCAACTAGTAGACCTGTGGTGCATTGCAACGATCTCGGTAAAAAGGAATAAGTTCAACGAAACCAATGAGTGGTACTTTTTAAGGGGCTGTTCATAAATGACGTCACAAGATTTAGGCCAATTTTTACCCCCCTCCCTTTCTCATCACAAAAACTTAGGAAAAAATGAAATTTAGGGGCCCCCGGGCCCATTCGGTGTATGATATAAATTATAAAAACCCGTTTATTTTAATTCAGTTTCATCATGGATATATTTCTCAAGATCAATAGAAATAGAATGGGAAATAATATCTTAAACATATAGGAAAAAAGACTTTTGGGGCCCCCGGCCTCGAAGAAATTGACATTAGAAGTTCAGTGTCTTTTAGTTTTTTAATATGGGCTACCAAGTTTTTGTATACAAATTTTGGCTAAGATCCATTCATTTTCTCGGTAGCTAACGCATAGACTAATTTTTATATAGCTCATATAAGCAAACAAGTAATAAAAACTCGAATGAGTATTTAAACGCAATTCCAACAAAGAATTTCTGATTTTTTATTCAAGGGAAATCATTCTAGATTACATTAAAAGTCATTTCAAATCAGTAATTCTGAAAGTAAACAAAAAATGATGTCATATCCCCTCAGGCTACATCACACCAATAATGTGTCAATATAATGCGCACCCTTGGGAGAGCTACCATCTCCTACCAAGCGCGTCCTCAGGCGGTGGATAGAGGAACGACCTTTAGATATAAAGGTTAGCCGTGAATATTGAATAAGCGGCCGCGGACCAACTGGTTTGCTGTCGTTGAGGATGAGGTGGGGTACCCCTTGGTAAGGATACTCTTAAAAAATGCCTCATAAATCCCAGGAAATGACTGCAAAAAGTGAACATAGAGCGCTTAAACTCTAAACCCGGACAGATGAGGCCGTTAGCTAGGGATAGCATTCATCTAGGAGAGAAAACTCCGAAATAAAATCAACTGCTGCCTTGCAGGAGGTGGGAGGGGATCCACAAAGGCTAGGGAACCTTACCCGAAAAATAAGGCAGTTATCCAGAGGCTGAAAGGGAACCCTCCCAGATGGTTTTTGCGCAGGGCCAACAACCCAGCCATGTAAAAAGAAGATTGTTACTGAAACTGAAAGCAAAGCAAACACACATAACACAGTCAGAGGCGAGAGTAGAGCTCCGCAAAGGAGACTAATGAAGCCTTGTGGGGAAAGTCAATAGAATCCCACAAGGCCGATCACCCTACTCAAACCGATGAAAAAGAAAAATTACCTCATCCACAAGGCACCTCTCAACTTGGGAACATGGAATGTCCGAACACTACTAGAACCAGGCAGATGCGCCCAAGTCGCCAAAGAGATGGTAAAGTACAAACTACAAATTCTGGGACTAAGTGAAGTACGGTGGAACACATTTGGAGAAACTAGACTTCAATCAGGTGAAATCCTGCTCTTCTCTGGAAAAGAAAATGAAGAAGACACTCATGAAAATGGAGTAGCACTCCTATTGAACAAAGACGCATTTAGGAGCCTCCTTGAATGGGAGCCAATTTCAGACAGAATAATCAGAGCCAAATTCCTGTCCAGGTTCAAAAATGTCGATATCATTATGTGCTATGCTCCAACCAACCTTGCACCTGAGGAAGATAAAGTTGCATTCTATGAAAAACTTCAAAGTATAATGGATAAAATACCGAAAAGAGACATACTGGTCGTCATGGGCGATATGAATGCTAAAGTTGGCAATGACAACATAGAGAGAGAGAAGGTAATGAGCATACATGGAGTGGGCAACATGAATGAAAATGGAGAGATGTTTGCAAACTTCTGCACATTCAATGAGCTGGTGATTGGAGGCACCATCTTCCCACACAAAAATTGCCACAAAGTAACGTGGGTCTCACGAGACAACAAAACAGAGAATCAAATAGACCACATCACTGGAGGAGCACATTGCAGGATGTACGAACAAAAAGAGGAGCAGACATTGGATCAGACCACCATCTGGTTGTGGCCAAGCTAAAAATAAAGCTAGCCAACCAAAGGCCAAAAACAGACAGGCGAATTAGATTTGACCTAGGCAAGCTCCGAAACCCACAGGAAAAGAACGAACTACAGCTAACCCTTAAAAACTGATTTGCTGCACTGCAACTAAACGATGATAATGAAGGAAACATAGACAAAACCTGGGATAACTTCATAGAAATTATTACAGTATCTTGCAAGGAAATACTAAAACCTGCCCCGGAAAACAAAAAACACTGGATCAGCGATGAGACATGGCAAAGAATTGAAGATCGGAAACATGCAAAACAAAAAGTGAATCAAGCCAAAACAAGAAAACATAAACAACTTACTCAACAAGAGTACCATACAATTTCAAAAGAGGTCACAAAAATGCTTAGAAATGACAAACGAATATTTTATAGTAAGCTAGCTGAACAAGCAGAAGAAGTAGCAGGAAAAGGAGATCTAAAACAGTTATACAAAA
This sequence comes from Ampullaceana balthica, assembly GCA_944989445.1. NCBI lineage: Eukaryota > Metazoa > Mollusca > Gastropoda > Lymnaeidae > Ampullaceana > Ampullaceana balthica. The sequence continues at coordinate 569,504 of CALYLW010000301.1, read as the reverse complement.
TTATTAAACTCTTGAGTGGCAAGAAATTTAACTACAATGTACCAGTCCGAGATAAACAAGGTAAAGTCATTTCCTCCATAGATGACCAGCTTAGAAGATGGAAAGAATATTTCCAGGAAGTACTAAACAGACCGACCCCTCTGAACCCACCCGTTTTGACCACAGGAGAAACATTGGACATAAATATGGAAGAGATATCCAAAGAAGAAATATGGACGGCCATCAATCAAATGAAGACAGGGAAAGCAGCAGGTGTAGACAACATACCACCGGAGGTCCTAAAAGAAGGAGGAGCTGAAATCATCAACCAACTCCACAGTATCTTCAACTAAATTTGGTCAACTGAAACCCCTCCTGCAGAATGGAAAAGGGGCTTACTGATTAAAATTCCAAAGAATGGGGATCTGTCACAATGTGAGAAATGGCGAGGAATTACTCTACTATCAGTACCAAGCAAGGTCTTTAGCAGAACGATACTAAACAGAATAAAAGATGCCTGTGATGATCTCCTGAGAGAAGAACAAGCTGGGTTCAGAAAAGGAAGATCGTGCATTGACCAAATAGCAACACTCCGGATAATTATAGAACAATCTATTGAATGGCAATCTCCACTCTATGCCACATTTGTGGACTTTGAAAAGGCATTTGATAGCATAAATAGAGAAACTATATGGTCAATAATGAGGCACTATGGAATACCAAATAAAATAACTAACATCATCCGAAATATGTACAAAAACTTCACCTGCCAAGTAGTACATAATGGTAGACTAACAGATGAATTCCATGTCACAACTGGAGTCAAACAAGGATGCCTCCTTTAACCACTTAGACTGGGTCACAAAAGAAGCTTATGCAAGCTCAGGAAAAGGAATCCAGTGGAACCTAATGCAAAAACTAGAAGATTTGGAGTTTGCGGATGACTTGGCCATTCTGTCCCACAGACTCCAAGACATGCAAGACAAAGTCACAGCCTTGAGCGAGACTGGGAAAAGAGTAGGACTCAAGATAAACATTCAAAAAACAAAATTTTTGAAAATAAACTTCCTACAAGATGGAGTCATCCAAGTAGAAAACCGCAACCTGGAGCAAGTTAACAACTTTGTATACCTTGGGAGTGTGGTCAGTGTAGCAGTAGCAGGGGGAACAGATGAGGACATTGAACGAAGAATAAATTTGGCGCAACAGGCTTTTGCCAATCTGAAACAGGTCTGGAGATCTACACACATCTCTGTCAAAACAAAAGTAAGGATCTTTAACACCAATGTTAAAACGGTCCTACTTTATGGATCCGAAACATGGCGGACGACAGAGACAACAAAAAATAGACTCCAGACCTTTGTTAACAGATGCCTCAGAAATATTCTGAAAATAAAATGGTTCGATAAGGTCGAAAACTCCAAGCTGTGGGAGAGGTGTGGACAAAGAACAGTAGAACAACAAATCATGGAAAGAAAGTGGAGATTGATTGGACACACCCTCAGGTAAGATAACAGCAGGGCTAGGCAGGCCTTAGATTGGAACCCCCAGGGCAAGCGACAACGAGGAAGACCCAAGCGTACATGGAGACGGAGCATGTTGGACGAGGCTGGAAGGACTGGGAAGATCTGGGAAGAACTGAAGCGACTGGCAAGGGACCGTGTAGAGTGGCGAGCTTTGACAGAGGCCCTATGTTCCACAAGGAACTCAAAGGACAAATGATAATTCGCACCACGCAACAATCTAACATAAGCATTCACAAAGTGGGAAAACCCCATTAACTATCATTCTAGATTACATTAAAAGTAATTTCAAATCAATAATTATGAAAGTAAACAGAAGAATTGCTATCTACAAATTGCTGCAAAAATTACGGGAGTCGAACGGAAAGAGATTTTTCAAAAATTCCTTCTCCAACATTGTTTTAAATATTATTAGCTATCGTTTGGCGTTTGTTTCAACCCGATAGCTGTTATGGTTGGCGAGAAATTGAAAAAATACTTATATTTTTTCTGTTTTTTTTATTTAAGGAAATCCAGTAAACCTTTTCGGTATTTTTTTGGCCCTTGCACATCCTTGAGACCTCCTTAACATATTTGCAAAAGACCCAAACCCTCTATCTGGTATGGTTCAGAAGGAGTTACAGGATCAAGCGTTACAGACATTTCAAATATATAAACGCAATTTTTCCTATGGGAAATTGCGTTAAAAACGACATTAAGGTCTCCAGGGCCCATTCAGTGCAAGATATAAAGTTCAAATACCTGTTCATTTCAATAAATTTCATAACGGATATATTTATCTATATTTCTCAAGATCGTTAATATTTGAATGGGGAATAAAATCTTAAACGTTTTTGAAAAAGACATTTTGGGCCCTCAGCCCCTAAGGAATAGACATTAGGAAATCATTGTCCTATATTATTTCAATATTGACTATCAAGTTTTTATATACAAAGTTTGGTTATCATCATCATCGCCCTTCGTCCCACCTGGGGCATAGGCCACGAACAAAGGTTCTCCAGGCATCCCGGTCTTTCTATCTGCCCCCAGCTGTGCCCGCTCATTTTGGTGTCTGCCTCCAGTTCCCATCTCCAGGTCATTTTGGGACGACCTCTTTTTCTCTTGCCTTGGGGTTCCATGTGAGGGCTTGTCTCACAATGCTGGATGTAGGTTTTCTGAGAGTGTGGCCAGAGATGGATATCTCCATATGCGCTGGCAAATTAGCTCATCCACTGGCTCTTGTTGTGTGCGTTGCCAGAGGTCTTCGTTGGTGATGACATTGGGCCAGCGGATTCGGAGAATTGTTCAGAGACATGTTTTTATAAAAGCTTGAAGGTTTTTTGAAATGGCTGCTGTTATTCGCCATGTTTCTGCTCCATACAACAAGACAGGCTTTATTGTGGTGTTGAATATCCTGACCTTGGTATGGAGAGTCAAGAGCAAACTTTTTTTAGCTGTTTAAATGCTGTTCTTGCTTTGCCAATTCTCATTCTTACATCGGCTTCAGTCCCTCCTTGTGTGTCAATGATGCTTCCAAGGTATGTGAAGCTATCCACCTCCTCGAGATTTTTTCCTTCCAGTGTTATTGGAGTGTTGTTTGATGTATTTATTTTAAGGACTTTGCATTTTCCTTTATGGATGTTCAGGCCAAGGCAAGCGGAGGGCTGTGCTACATAGTTGGTTTTCTCCTGCATCTGTTGCTGTGAGTGCGATATTAATGCCAGATCATCCGCAAAGTCCAGGTCATCAAGTTGTTTCCACAGTGTCCACTGGATACCATTTCTCTTCTGGTTAAGATCCATCAAATTACCCAGTAGCTAACGCTTAAACTAATTTTTATATAGCTCATATAAGCAAAAAATGATATTATGGGCCCCCGGCGCCCCATGAGTGTTAAATTTTGAAAAAATATTGCCAGATACCATCCCGGGAGTGTACTCAAAAGTCTCCCAAAGTTTCATGGCGATCGGATGAATGGTTTAGTCAGCTATTAAGGACATGCATACATACGTACATACATACTTTCAATTTTATATACATGTATATAGATTTCAAATTCTTCATCCAAGACCCACTTTATTTTTCAAAAAAAAATTGCTTCCTCACTAGCAGAACATGGCCTACAACTATCGGTTTTTAACTCAAAAATGACATACACAGATTGTTAAACCTGAAAAAGGGACTCACTTAGTATAGATGTACTAGAGAGAATTAGAGGGAAATTTGAAAATCTCAGCTTAAAAATATGCTTTCATTATCAAAACAAAGCGACTGAGCAAAAGTTTTAAGACACTTTTGAATGAAACAGGAAACTGGAGAAAAAAATCACTCATACAAAGATGCAAAGTTTTAATCAATGCCATAGGTTAGAAACCCTAACATGGTTGTAAATTACTGTATTCCCTATGTATTTAGATTCTTTCCACCATGTAGAGCTAAAAAAAAATAGCATCATCAATTTTAGTCAATGACCCCTGTAAGTGGAGTCTATTGCCCCAAGGTGCCTATTACCCCTCTTTACCCTATTTATATTAGCTATTACAGCTCTAATTTTTAAGGCTTTTTAATTTCTAAGGAATTTTTGGCTATAGACCAGTAATGGCGAACCTATGCCATGCATGCCACAGACGGCACGCAGAGCCTCATCAGCCGGTACGCAACTAAAATATAATTTCCTTAAATCAAACCACTTTGCTGCCACTTCGTGTTGGTACTTTCCTATATATAAGTAGTTTTTAATTGAATTTTGGGCACCTGGCCCCAAAAAGGTATGCCATCACTGGTCAAGACGATACATAGTCATAGTCCCTATATATTGTAGATGCTTTTTCTTTATAGAAGATAATTGCATCCTAAGCTTATCCATGGTCTATGTTGAACCTTCTTGTTCATGAGGAGCAGCAGTCCTTTCAAGAGCGTAGGCCACTACAACTCCTCCAGGCATCCCTATCCTGGGCCGGTCTCTCCAGTATGACCAAGTCTCTGGATATCTGTGTTAATCTCTCAGTGCCAAATGTTTATTTGACGACCTCATTTCCACTTTCCTGAGGGTTTCCAGTTTCAGGGCTTGCCTTGTTGTGTTGGAGGTAGGTGTTGCATATGACCAATGCATCACCACCTCTTCTGGAGAATCTCTTGATCTACCTGCCTCTGCCTAGGTCACTGCAACAAATCCAGGTTGTTGATTTTGTCAGGCCAATGAATACAGAGAATCCTTCTTACGCAATTATTAATTGAGGACTGAAGTCTTGTTTTGTGTCTAATCTTTCATTTTTATTAGAGTTTTGATTGTTGACAGTGATTTGGTTTGCCAGGTTTTTTCAGGGAGCCCACCTGACTGCCATATTGGAAGAGGATTAGTATCTGTTTGTTCTTACACATGGAACAAGAAGATTGTTTGTATCCTTATGTCTCTCTGAGTGTTGTATTAAGTTGTTCATTCAGTTATATTTCCAGTTAGAATTGAATGCCTTATGTATTAATAATATTATTACTACCTTTCTCTTCTCTTCTATCCTCTTTTTGTTTCTAAGTTTAAGGATTTAACTACATGTGTTACTCCTGTCAATTGTGAATATACACTAGCAATGTCCCCTTTAAGCTGCGGCCATGCAGAAATCTTACTTGCGCAGTGCAGCAGTTTAGAATTACCACACAGAAAATTTTGTAAAATATTGCACAAAGATGGATGCTGTGCAACTTTGCACACTAGCTTTTTTAAAAATACATTATATTAACTTTGAAATCTTGTCGTCATCTCTCTCTGTCTGTCGTTCGCTGGCGGGCGGAAAAACAAAAGTAAAAAATGACAAACTTCCCGTAGTGCTATCGAGCTGAAATTTTGCACATAGACTCGAGTCATTAACAATGCATCATATCAAAATTTCAGATCGATCGAATGTACCATAATTAAATTTATGCATTTTTAGTTTATCTCTATATAACTCAATGTAGCGTCTGTTGTTGTTTGCAATCTTGTGTCCCTTGCTTGAGTTCACGCCGGCCATCGAATACCACACCTCCCCCCTCCGTTTTTACAGCATGGGGAGATCAGTCGGTTTCAGTCTGTAAATGTTTGTCGCGTTTGAACATAATCAATAGTTCTGTCTCATATATTTTTTGATTTATAGTCAAAAACATTGTTTTTACGGGGTTGTTTATTACTTTGTACATGGACCAACGAACCTTAAAGGGAACATTGTTCACTAGTTATAAATCTTGCAGCTCATTTTTGAATATGTTCTAGATTATCTGTTTTCTTTGGTAGATGGGTCCCATGCAGAAAATGCATATTCTAGTTTAAGCTTGACAAATGAAGTGTAGCGTAGCATTTTAGTTTTATGCTCTAACTAGTGGAAAAGCCTGCTAAGGCTAAGGCTCACACACACGCATAGTTCGTGCGTTGTTTTGGTAATTGACGCTCTGTGCTAAAACAATGGCGTCTTATAATATTTTTTTTACAGCAAAATGTTTTAATTTATTTATAATAATTTTGCGTGCCTTTTGAGCGCCTTTTTGCGATGGGGAGACACACTCATAGGAAGGCCGATTATGTATTAGATTATGCTCTAATTACATTTGTACAAGTTTAAATTGTTTGCTTGTTTTTGTTTTTTTTTGGTCGGGGGGGGGGTTAAATTCCTCATTAAAAGTTTCGAACTTATTATTACTCCTAATTCCTTTTCATTTTATTGGGATTATCAGTTCTCTATAAATGAAGTTCTTTGACATACTTTAATGAGTTTTTAATTTGTGTAATTCATCTAGGTCTTTTTGTAAGATTTTGGTTCTGACTTTTTAAAGTTTTAAAGATTGTACAATCATTCAATCATCAGCAAACAACCTAATTTTTGTTCGTGTTGGGATACTTTTGGATAAATCATTGACGTAAATTAGGAAAAAGTAAGGGGTCTTGAACAATTCCCTTTAAGTAAACTAGTATGGTGAACTTTATCAAATGCTTTTTAGTAGTATAGTAATATTGTATCTACTTGATATAATTATTAACTAGTCCTTTTTACAAGTCTACAAACCAATTAATTGGGTCACATGACCTGATTTTCCTAAAGCCATGTTGATTTGGGCAAAGAACTATAAATTATGTTAAGTAGTTTACGAGTAATGCTTGTAAAAAATTAAGTCTATACTATAATTACCCGAATCTGTTCTGTCTCCTTGTTTAAAAAGGGATATCACATTATTTATTTTTCCCATTTTGGGGCACTTTACCCCTGGTTTAGAAAGGCCTGGAAAAGTACCTCAAAGTTTGGGGCAGTTGATTGTTTAATTATTTGCGCAATCTAGCTTGTAATTCATCCTAACCAGAAAGTTTGTTTGTTTAAAAAAAATGTATAGTTAATTTATGTCTCTTCTACAGATATATTACCTAATTCTTCTATTTTCTTTGAGTTTATTGAGGACATCTTGCCACCTCACACTGAAAATGCTAATGCGAAAAATCTGTGGAAGATGTTAGCTTTTGTCACGTTACTATAAAAGGTTTTATTGTTTTGGCATTTTTGTAGGGCTATTCCTGTTGTTTCAATTCTTTTAGTGTTATGGTCCAGGGCTAAAGTTTACTTAAATAAAGTCAACTCAAGCCACGAGTTAAAGTTTAAAAGCAATTTAATCTGTGAACTTGAAAATTAAATTGTGTAACAAGCAGCTCTATATGTAAACAAGAAGTTAACATTATGTCAGTCTCAAATACAACTATTAATAATAAAAATAGAGCTTTCAACAAGAGTTTGCACCCACAATTTAAACAATGCCATAGAAAATTCTATATAAAGAACATTCTAACATGTGAGTAATGTCACTTGTTAGCTTAAAAAAAACTGTGTAACAAAAAGTCATCTCAATGCCAATTTATACTTTTTCCTGTAAAGTCTCATTATTTTGGCATCTTTGAAATGTATTTAAAATTTTTGTAACAAACATGGCTTTCAATTTACATATTACATTTAAATTGATTTTTAATTATCTTTGAATTGAATTATTCATTTATAGAATAACAGTATCGAATACTTAATTTTACTAGTGTTTTTTTTTAATGCATAATTACTATTAAGTGAACATTTATTTCAACATTTCCTGGTTTTGGATAATGAATCAGTTAAGGTGAAAATGTTTTACAAACCTCTAGACATTATTCTGGTTGGAAATTTGTTTACAATATCTAAAATCTGCTTATATAACCTTTTACATTTTATAACATAAAGAGAGTACATAGTATTTATGTTTTATTTTTGACAGATACAAGAATTTTAGGACTTAATTAAGCAAAGAAATGTGTTCGGAGCTATTTAATAGACTTTGGAAAAGGCTACTATGCAGTCAACACTACAGCAAGTGTGCTATTTATGCCAAAAGAAATTATAAATCTTTTCAGAGAAACCAAATAATGAAGCCGTCTCAATTCTATATTGCAAACACAATCAACTTGACATTAAAACCATCAACAATTCAAGGAAGTCTGAGATTTCTTAAGTGCAACCTACTAAATTCATTATCTTTCAGTACATCTGGTTTAGCAAGCGATGAACCAAATTTTGAAATGCTAGCAGCAGAAGTACTAAGTACAACAACAAAAATTGATGTGATGGCCGGAAGTATTCCTGTTGGAACTGTCTCAGCTCTTGTAAGCACTGTTAACTAGGATCCTAACATTTTGCTCAGGAAGAAATCATGCTCTTAATTAATGTAAAATGAAAATGGGCCTATTGGCATTATTTGATTAATTCTTTTAACGACCAGCATATCTATTTTTACTCATTCCAGAGTATCTAGGTAATATAAAATATCCAATCTATTTAAAATTATCCCAAAATTGTATTGCTTTGAGTTAGAGTAAGTACCTGGTATTTTTGTTCTCTACTTTCAGCTGAAAAACCTCCATACTTTGGGATTGCCAATGCAAGCAAGCTCAGAGCTACTGTCTAGTCGCCTTTGGTTAATAAAACAACAGGATGATGTCATAGCTGTAACAGAACTTCTCAAGTCATATGGCATAAAACCTGAAATTATTATTGCCATATTGAAAAGTATTCCTTATAATTTTCAAGATGGCTCTCTCCCTTTTAGTACTTTACTTAATGTCATCAGCAACAGTTTTGAAAATTTTAGAAATCTGGGATTAACAGAAGCTGATGTTCGCTTGCTGTTAGCATCCAATCCAGATGTGTTATTTAAAGATCCCAAAACATGTCGCATGGTATTGAGAAACTTAAAAGGCTTATTGCCCATAGTTGATGCCATTTGTGTACTTAAAAAATCCCCAAACGTACTCTCTGATCCTTGGACAGAAACACAAAATAAATTTGATTATGCTTTCTTCACTATGGGATGTGATTTATATCAGATTATGAATTCTTCTATCTTTTCACACAGTTTTGAACATGTTATAAATAGACACACCTATTTGATTAAAACTGGATTTTTTGTGCCAATTAAAAAGAAGAATGCATCAAAGCTGAATCCCAACCCTCAGCTATCTATTATTGTGGATACTCCAGACCAGCTATTTGTTGATAAATTTGGTGGGCTGAGTATGGAAGAGTTCTCAGTATATCTGGAGATAATGAAATTAGAGCTAGAAGAAAATGAGTTGCTAGATTCAGATGATGAATCAAGTGATGAGGAAAGTGATGAAGATATTGAAACAAATAAAAAAATAAAATAAAATTTTACAATCATGATTGCAGTCAAAGCAACAACAACAAAAAAGATGAAAATATATGTCATTATTATATGAAAGAGATTGTTGTAGTTATTAAAGCATGTATTATTGAAAAACACTATAACAACCTGTTTGTTCCTTCATAAAAAGTGAATAGTTGTTTATGTTCTTACTTTTCAATAACAGTAACAGTGATTCAATTAAGCGAATGATAGAGCTTAGATGAGCCTGAAATTGACATAAATGTTTTGTAATAGTTTCATTACAAGCTACAAATCCACAAAATAAATTATAGAGCAAACTTAAACTCAATTATAAAATTCATTATAGTGTTAAAAATTAATACTGTAAATGTAAAAGATATTTTAATATCCATAATGTAAATGTTAAAGTGAGAAGTTTTCTTTCATATGCTATTTGTTGTTTTTTATTTTATTTTGAGTAGTGAGGTTATTTTGTGATTTAAAATATAGTAAATAAAAAATCAAACTTAAAGAAAAAATGAATTAATTTGATAAATAAGGACTGCAGAATGCAATGTGAGGTTTCTGGGATTTAAAAAATACACTGTAGTGACTTTAGTAACAAAATATTCTTAACATTCATCCATGAATTTTCCTTAGCTTATTTTCAAATAAACTATACTATTTTAAAACAAGGTCTATTACTATTAAACGGATAACTACAAATCCTCACTAGTAGTTACATCCTTCAGTATAAATATAGCATAATAAAGTTGTTATAATTTCTAATCAGAATTCATAATAATTAAAAATAATAATTAAGCATTACACTAAAACTTTTTAAAACTAAAACGTTTTTGGTGTACAACATATCCGTAATCATGTATTTTTCATTGAACACTTAATTTGTTAATAGGGGCCGTCCATAAATGGCGTCACGCGATTTATGCCGATTTTTACCCCCCCCTCCCCCTTCGTCACACTTTGTCACAAAAACTTAGACCCCCCTCTCCAATATGACGTCAAAACGCAGTGACCCATCCCCTAAAAGCTGTATTGTCTATTTGAAAATGAGCATGTTTCAAAACACTTTATTGTTATTTGAGTATGTATTGAATGTAAGGCTGCACTTTAATATCGAAACACGCGTGAATCCATGCAAAATGTCATTAAATAAATTGTAAGAGATCAAATATTTAAGTGGAACTTTGATTTAGAGTAGCGTGTTTCGACGTGACGTCACAATTCTTAAACTCCCCATCGTCACAAATGTGGGGACCCCCCTCCCCCTAGGTGCGTGACGTCATTTATGGACGCCCCCCCTAATGAATCCATAAAAAGCAAAACTGCTTATCCCATTATTGAAGCTAAACCGATTTCTAGTTTTTAAGTAGCTTTTCAAATGGAACTATCATGATTTACGAGATAATTTTCTGTTATTCCTTACTACATTTGAATCCAATACTCCCTATGTCCCATTTTAACTGTTGCGTTAAAGAAATTTCAATGGAGAATGGGGGGAATGACTCACCCGTGTTTTGAATCCTTGTCGTTAATTGGTTTCTAAAAATGAAACGGTTAGAAGAAAAAGTAAGTAATAAATTCAATTTAAAAATGAAGGATCTATCCTAAAATATTTAAAATGGCCAAAACTTCGAACTCCGTAATGCCGTATTGGATGTAAATTCTTCTGATACCACGGCTATTGAAATGCAAAACCAAGAGGATGATTATGTATGACACCGTCACACTTATGTGTTAGTACCTGCAAGTGATTTTTCTGTTAAAGAGAAGATTACTATATAATATCAGTAACCGATTTAATTCCAACAACTTATCAATTTTCAACAAAAAACAATGACTAAAGAATGTTTTATTAGAAGTATATTGCCCAAACGTATAGATGAAAATTAATTAAATTAGTGATTGTTATGAGTGCAGCGACATTGTAAAAGTTTCAAACATATGAACATTAACTTAAACAAATCAGACACGAACCTTGATCTAAATGGAGGGATGCGAAAGCCAACGCGAGAATGATTTTTACCATATGTCAACTTTTGGGGGAAAACATATGACGTGATTAGTTGGTGAGGCCTACTATAGCATCATTATTTTAGATTTTCATGTCATTTGTTTTGTAAGATTAACTCGAGGAGTGAATAAAAGTTTTTTCTCGTGTATTGAATTGAATAACTTGCAGCAGCTAAAATCCAAAGTAGTCAATCATGAATCAAGTGATAAAAACTGCCTACATTTTTGCAAATAAAATTACAAAAAAGTCTTTAAAAAGTATAGTATAGCCATTTGAAAAAGAACAGCAATACGTAGCGGGAAAGAGATTTACACAAAAATAAATTTAAATACCTAAAATTCTGTTTAGAATGCATGGCATTAAATTTCTGGCAAAACTTAACTTGGTTTTTCGCGTCCAAAAAGAAGGCAATACTAATGCAAATATGCAATACTAGTAACAAAGCCCGACCAAGGACGGGAATAAGTGTAGGGTGACCTGTGAAGTTCATGGATGCTATGTTTTGGTAGTTGTTATGCTGAAGCGTTTGCAGGACATTGTCGTCGCAGGGCAAGGGATGTGGACAACAAAAACAACAACAACAGCAAAACAACAACAGCAAAACAACAACAACAAAACAACAACAAAACAACAATAACAGCAACAAAAACAAACAACACTTACAACTCTTGCCACTACCCCCCAGGACCATAAAGGAAAAAGCATTTTACAGAATTATCATTGGAATAAGCGGCAGGCATAGTGGGAACAACATAATGAATTATGACCAAAAAAACTGCACCAAAAATAACTCGTTTTGAACCTCCGCGTAATATGTAAATTTTTCTCCACTAGTTATTGGCTGTAGGCGTCATATGTGTTTGAGGGACCAATCGCTATAGATGACGGGACAGAAAGGACAGAAACTTGCCTTTTATTATATAGGATTTTGGAAGTAATGCATGTATTTGCTAGCAAACTACCAACGCCATGGGGGTGAGACTGCAATCAGGCTGAGATCGCTGACAACCTAATCGTTTTGCCACACCCACTCTTTCCTTTCCTATATAAGCTCACACTTTTCCCTTCTTGCTTCATTGACTCTTCGGATTTCACCGCAGCTAAGTTTTTATTTTTTTATATTCTTATTTCTTTATATTCGTTTTATTTGTGTACCTTTTTTGTTCATTGAGGAAGGCTCTTTGCCGAAACGTTCGCTGTTTTGTTACGTACTGTCAGGCTGACTCATACCCTGTTTACATGTTATCCATTTACGTGCAAACGACGATCTCATCCTCTTAGAGCACCAAGTAAAAATGAAAAGGGGTCAAACGCATTCAATTATGTATTTGTTATCACAAATTCCTCATCGTCATCAGTCGCTTGAACGTTTCAGTCGTTAGGGGGAGCGCATGGACACATCAGACACCAATCTCCACATTCGCCTATCTTGAGCGGCGGCCAGTAATTCATTCAACCTCAGCCCTGTCCAATCTTTTATGTTGTTAAGCCAACTTTTCCTCTGTCGACCTCTTCGACGGCCCACTTCTACAGTGTCTTGAGGGATGAATTTTGTTACAAAAAGTTCCTGAATCCATTAACCCTCTACAATGGTGGAAACTTAATGAACACCGATATCTGATAATGTCATTCCTTGCCAAGACCGTTTTTGTGCATACCAGTTACCTCAGTTCCATGTGAATGATTGTTCAGCTTGGCTGGTTATAATTACCAGTCACATAAACTTGGATGAAATAATCACTAATTTTGCAAAAGTTAAAACAAGAAAAGTCAAGCCTTTGATATATGACATAGGACTAGGAGTGGATCGGTGGAGTGTTACTGAAATTGGATTTTAAATGTGATTTATTATCGTTATGCATGAAATACTGAGTATGACACATTGACACTATTGTTTATATTTATTATACATGATACTTCAAGTATTGCTGTAGTCTGTATTAACGCAAAAATATCCAGTTTTATCCACCAATTTAGTTGATTTAGTTGGTAATAATTTAGTAAATAATAGACTGTAAATTAGTTTTGTTCCCTTCTTTTGCATTTTTTATATTCACGTTGTATGACTGTTTCAGTCGGAGTACGTAATTATTGTGATAACTAAAATATGAGAAATTCACTTATATTTTTCTAACAATTGAAAAAGTCGCAAAGCTGAAACTTGTCAACTTATCAAAGGCGCCAAAAATAAATTAGCCAAGAGCGCCAAAAACCCAGTTACGCCTCTGCTCACATCCATATACAGGACAATAGTTTTAACGAGAGCTATGTATATATAGCATGCATGAGCTTTTTGGAAGGCTAATGTTTTTACTGGTCCATATTTTGATTAATATCGTCATTGCCAACCCAATTCTAGCTCGTATTTCAACTTCACAAGTACCATCTCTAGATATTATGGCTGCTGGGTATTTCGATTCCAGCTTTTGTTGGTTCATTATGATGTTTGCCATACTGGCAACTTTGGTGTTAACCAATATCTTGCTTTTCTCTGAGCTGATTTCCATTCCATTAATTAACATTCCATATTCACCTGCTCTGTCCGCAAGTTTGTCAGTGAGCTTCTGTAGTTCTTTACTGTTCCCAGTCAAAAGATCTATATCGTCAGCGAATCTTAGGTTGCACAAGGGTCTTCCACCTATAGATGGATGTGTGGTGATCACTGAATGCTTCTTGCTTGATGTTTTCTAGGAAGATGTTGAATAGGACATGTCAGAGAATGCAGCCTTGGTGGACTCTAATCGACCATCTTGAAGAAGTCCCCTACACATCCTTCAAACAGGACTGCACTGCTTGCCAGATTGTAGAGTTCTTCGATCACCTTAACCAGCCCTTCTTCAATGTTGAAAATTCTCATAACTTGCCAAATTCCCTCGTGCCATTCTCGATCTTATGCTTCTTCAGGTCTAAGAAGTTATGATGGATTTCGCGTTTGTGCTGTTGATGTTTTTCTATGAGCAAGCTTCTGCCTGGTCTGAAACCTGACTGTTCTGCCAGTAACACCGCGGATATTGGCTCTAACCTGCTGAGGATGATTTTTAACATTACTTTGCTATATAGGGTTACTGATGAGACTGATTCTCCTATTGTTCTGGTATTGTTTCCTATTATCTTTCTTAGGTAGTGGTATGATAAGCGACTGGGTACATTCTTTGGACCATACCTTATTTTCCAATATGTTCTGGCAGAGTTTTGTTAGAGCTTTGGTTACCACTGCACCTCCATGTTTCAGCAATTCAGCAGGGATGTTATCATTCCCAGGCGACTTAACCCCTTTCAAGTTCCGTACTGCCTCTTTAACCTCGCTCACCAGCACTGGTGTATCGACTTTCTCTCTCTTCTGTTGTTCATGTAGAATGCTGATATTTTGTAATAATTGTACAACTCCGTGCAATATTATGTCCATCGTCCTAGTACCAACGTTCCAACAGTAAGGGGCTTGCCTTTGCTGTCCTCAATTATCGAAGCTGACGTCTGGTGTGGTTTTGTAAGGTTTCTTCGACAGATAAGCATAATAATGTGTACCAGAGCCCTGATCACACATCACCGACTTGTACTTTTAAAGAAGTTGGGTGCCACAGGTCCACGAGAAGGAAGTATGAAAACACAATGACAACAGATAAAGGTAACCATGCCGGATCGATCGAGGCCCTGATTAACAAGCGCACACTCACTACATGTCATCAGGTTGGGGGGCGTTAAGTTTTCTACTGGAACCGACTCAATTAGGCTTCCCAGAGAAGCAATAACTATAGAAACATTGAACGTACGAACCCTGTGCCCGTGTAGAAAAGTAAAATTCAAAATTCAGTGCAATTTAAGAGGATACATTTCTCCAAAAATCATCCGTGTGATTTGTGATACAGAAGTTCAGACATTGTTTAACTACATTCGAAGTATCAAACAAGTCGAGTTGTGCTATTAGTATATAGTAAAGATTGGGAATCAACAAGTAGAAGTTTTAGAATCTTTCAAATTTTTTATCGAAACAAAATATGAAATTGTTTACGACATTCCTGAATTTATTGTAAGATGCTCATGGTATACTAACATAATGGAGTGCAGGGGTCAAATGTATGATAAACTGCTGTCATTGCTGGTAGTTCAACAAAGAATCAAAGATTCCTTATTCAGCGGCGTAGCGTGGGTATGTGCAGCCCGGGGCAGAACCCAGGTTTTCAGCATGAAAAATATGTTGATGCTTTAAAAATGTATTAGAAATTAATAGTATGGACAATATACATTTTAGGTTAGAAATTAATAGAAGAGCTTTAATTTACTTATTAAAATTGAAGTTTTCTGTTTATTTTCTAAAAAATTATTTTAACGATTTCCATTTATAGAAGCTAATTAACAACGAGAAATTTGCCGCCCCCAAAGTACAAAATGCGGTTTAGTAGCATTATTATCAGAAGAATTTATATCCAATATGGAATTTGAAATGTTAGCTGCTGTATTGTTTAAATGTTTTAGGGTAGTTCATTTATTTCTTTTATCAATTTCTTATTTGTTTTTTTATTTTATTTTGATAAAAGGCTCCACTTTAAAAAAAATAATTCTTTCAAGCAATTAACGACGAGAAATTTGCCGCCCCTAAAAAAAGTACCGCCCGGGGCATTTGCCCCCTTAGCCCCCACTCTCGCTACGCCACTCTGCTTATTGTCAACTTACACATTGCTCGAAAATTCATTTAACGTGCGTTTGTTTACATGCTGCCTCAACCGAAACGAACTTTATATCACCTTTTTTTGGGTAAATTAAAACGTTGCTATGCATTTTTTCCATAACCATAACCACACACGGTTTGGAAGATCTAAATGCAGCTACAAGTACTACAAGCAATACTGTGACATCTACATGATGTTTTTAAAATGACTTGAAATGAGAGCAAGGATCTCACCTGACATTGACAAACAATGATTTTGTTGAACTCATTGGCAATAAAATATTCAAGCCCACTTGATTGTGATTTATTAAAGGGTCGTCCATAAATGACGTCACGCGATTTTGGCCGATTTTTCACTCCCCCTCACCACGCGTCGTCCCAAAGTCTTAGACCCCCTCCAAAATGACGTCTCAAACCTTTGCGGGCCCCCCCCCCACAAAAGAGGTATTTTCTATTTGAAAAATAGCATTTTCAAACCACATTTTTGTCATTTTAGTATGTATTTAGTGTAAGGTTGCACTCTAACATGTGTGAAGCAATTTAAAACGTATCAAATAAATTGTAAGAAATCAAATAAATAAATTGATAATTTATTACACTATTCAATTCAATATATTTAAGTGGAACTTTTATTTAAAGTTGCCATTTTTTATGTGACGGCACATTTCTCAAACACCCCCCCCCTCGTCACACATGTGTGGACCCAGTCCCTCCTAGGTGCGTGACGTCATTTATGGACGGTCCCTAAAGATCAATCATTACACTTACACTTAATATGATCGAAGTGACCCTACAAAGTATACTAATATTACTTCGACTATTCCTTACAACCTTCGAAAAAAATACGTGCAGTGAGAGAAACTTGTCTAAATTTAAAACCAATCAAAATTAAGTACGATCAGCAATTATTACACTAAGACAGGGGTGGGCAAACTTTGTAGGGCGAGGGCCGCATTAGTAAGAAACGAAATATCAAGGGGCCACACCTAATCAAAATTTAGCCTCGCTTTAAGTACAAACATCAATCTTTAACATAAATTTATTATTTTTTTCGATATTGCCGCAGGCGTCCGCGGGCCGCAAAGAACTCCGTAATGGGCCGCATGCGGCCCGCAGTTTGCCCACCCCTGCACTAAGATGTACTAATCCTCCTATTTTGGTTATTGATCATGAAATGACTAACATTTCAAAATATTGACTTTAAATGAACGAAATAGAAGAAAACTTTCATATCAAACATGTCAGTTTCATTCCATTCCCTAAGCTTGCTCAAAACGTATAAATCTTTTTTCCTTTTTTTTTCATGACTAATGTTTCTAGCAAACACTTGAGTTATTTCATGTTTTCCCCCTCATGATTTCCTACAGCATGACTCTTTCCTCTTACCTTTCCTCCATAACTCTCTATACCTCTACACTCTTTCCTCTTACCTTTCCTCCATAACTCTCTCTACCTCTACACTCTTTCTCCCAATAACTCTTTATATTATAAATCTCTTTACATATTCCTTTTCCTCAACAAATTGAAAAGTTTAAATAACATGTCTGTCACGGTTATGTCAGAAGAAATGTCATGACTAAACTAATAAAGAATAAGAGACAACCCATTTTAAAAAAATGTTTCCTTAAACAGATATAGGGATAAATTAAAAGAAATTACTGTTTTGACTGTACTATAATAATTTTCAAGGAATAATAAATTTTTTTTCTGCTGTGTTTTATCTTGTTTCATTTAACACAATCCATCAAATCAGAATCCAATAAACTCATTAAAAAAATAAGTGTCTGTAAGTAAGTTCAAATTTAAACAAACCATGACCACCTACATAAACTAAATGAATTAAATGAACTGGTTTAATCTATTGTGATGAAAGATGTTTAGAGAAACTCGTGCAACAAAATAAAAATTTAGATAAATATCTAAATACCATTTGATACATATTTACAAGATACAGTATTGAGAATAAACTTACTGGTAAAATACAATGAAATAATCTAAGAGTAAAAAATATTCAGCCAATAAAGTGAAGAGTTCTCCCTTGAAAAAAAACCCACTTAAACCCTTTATTTGGAATATAACATTTAATAAGTTTTATATTTTGAAGTCATTTCAAAACGCAATTCAACTAAACAAATCTTTATAGCAGTGGGTGAAAGTGCAAAGTAAAAACTAAAGAAAAAATAACATTGCAAATGTGTAAATTGAGAGTTTGTTTTACTCTTTATGTTTTATTATTTTGATTTGTTCTGTATTACATCATACAAGGACAGAAATCCTTACATGGGGAGACGTTAAAGATTGTTAAAATACATCTGAACTCAAATTAACAAACCTTCTGTCTAGCTTCTTAACATGTTAACAGTGCAAACCATTATGGAGTAATAGACATAATTACTGGTATACTGTAGGTGAATAATATATATGATGTCATTTGTATTTAAAACAAATTAATATAAAGATTTCTTAAAATGACTCCATACAGAACACATTTGTTTAATTTGCACACTACTTTCTCACACATTCTTTACATTTTCCTGTTATCATATGGGAGTTTTGCACATAATTTTTTCTTTTGGGGTGTAGTTCGGATATGCATAGATTTAGTTAATATTTGTTGCTGTACTGATAAAGTCATTAGGTACAATGAAAGAGTTTGAGTCTAATGAAAATAGCTTAAAAGATATTCTTTGCAGCACACACATTGTTTGTGTCTCATTAATTTACAAAACTCTGAAACAATTTTTTTTTCTCTTGAAATTGAATCAACAAAAAATTTGGGTTTTTTTGTGTGCTGAAAATGAAAATTAGTTATTAAGAGGAAGATAATAAATTTTAATCCAATTCTATTTGTCAAATAATACTAATGATTTCATGAATTATTTCATTATGACTGATTTGATTTAGACATCTGCCATATTTATTTGAGCAATCAATCTGTAGTAGTGCTTATGTAACAACAGTCAAATGATTTCAGCCAACATACAACAATTCCATTTCACCATCTCCTGGTCCAGTGAGAAGTCTTTTAAAAATTTAATTTGTTTAAAATTTAATATTTAATCACCTTTAAAAATAATTTCCCCTGGAGGCTCACAAAGATTCTGTAAAGAAGCGGACTTGAGCCAGAAGTTCTGTACTAAGGGTTTTCTGATATCTGCAATCTGTTTTGGTTAGTATTGAGTCAGAAAATCTATTTTGTCTCATTCCTATGAAGGTCACTCTGCCAGGTTTTTTGATGTCCCTTAATTTTTTTTTAAAGTAACATTCTCAAATATTTCAGGAAAATATGCTTTTTTTTAAGGTAATACTATAATAAATTGAGATGTGCACCGTGATGCACTCATAAGTACATAAGCTTTGTCCCATGGATCTAGTTTATGGAGTGCAGCCAGTTCCATTGGTCTAAAATATCTGCATACACATTTATCAGTGTGGCAATGTCCACAAACTTCATCCTTGAGCTTCTGTAAACACAAGTCTAGGCAATGATCTTTTGAATCAATGTTTTTTTCTTTAACTTTGTCAGCAATGATTTCTTCTGGAGCTGTTGATGTTATTTGACGGAAAGGTTGAACAGAACTGGGAGATCCTTCAATGACCTGTTCGTACAATAGGTCTGTGGGCTGATTGTTTATATAGTTGCCATGGACATGAGTGGATATTCTCACTTTATCACTTTTTGGCTCACCATCTCCCTGAAAACTTTCCTTGCGGCTGCGTTGATGTTGAAGTGTTTGACTCCCTGGTAAAAAACATGTGCAGAACTTTGGACCCGAAAGTAGATCCTCTTGTCTCTTCTTCGTAATTCCTTGTGCAAAAGGAAGTCGTCTAAATTTAACCAATGGTCCCCTCTTGCCTTCTATGATGCCTTCATTGAGTTCTGTTATTTCTGGTAGGTCACGGGCACTGGGTATACACACAACAACCTGTCCATATAAAATATAACCTCAGTCATAACAGACAAAAAGCAAATGCAAATTCATCATCATCACATTCCATTACCCAAATAGTTACAAATCCAAGCCCTGAAGTGCCCGAATGTCTACAAACCTTGTGAATCAAGCCATGAAATAGCCCAAAGATTACAAACCTTGTGATTCATGCCATGAAATAACCCAATGGTTACAAACCTTGTACTCTAAGCCGTGAACTGATCCAATGGGACACATGGCAAAGCTTTGCTCAGATTTGGTCTCTGGTGTAAATGTCATGGCACCTTCAACTTTTAATGGTATTCCCCGGTCTAATAACTGTCGGCAGAATGGCCCTGACCCTAAAATAATTTTTTAAAGGCAATAAGATGAGTTAACCAAGTTATTTAGAACTTAAACATTAATGTTTGTCTATTTAAAAAATATATTATTGCAAACAGGATCAACGTCTCTCACACAACATTCCTAAATTAGCTTATATCAATAACAGGGAAGAGATAACACTGCAGTACATTTTTAGAAACATGATAAGTCACTGATCCATGAGAACTGATTTTCTACATTTAAACCAGATAATTTTAATGCTATATTACAATCAGAGTTAGACAATGTGCTGACAGCTAGTCAACATCCAGTACAGTTAATACAGTCATTCACAAACTCACCTATCTTTAAATAACCATTTGTAAAAGAAATTGTTAACAGTGGACATTTTTTGACAATAATGTTAGTAGATGCAGACCATGTTTAAAAATTTACTGTATTTTTTATACAGAACTTGAGAGGCCTTGCAATTAAGGTCTAATGATTTCTTAAGTGTTGGGATATAATTGTTAATATTAGCAGCTAATGATTTATGTGATTTTCTTCTTTTTTTTTAATCCAATAAAAATTATTTAGCTTAAAATAAATTGTTTAATAATTTTTGTAGACAAATTTATAGACTTGAATTTGAAATAGTAGGCTTCACTAAAAGTTACTCAAATTTGCAAATGCAAAAAATTATCTGTGAGCAAGGTTTCTCAGACATGAAAATGCGTAATACAGATGCAGTTCTCTGCTCATTTATACAAATTTCAGTCTATACAATGAAAGCAGTTTTACAAACCTATTTAAATAAAGTAATTAAATACCAAAAGACTCAATATGTACATTTTAGTCACAATTAATAAAATATTATCAGTCATTTATAACAGTGCTTCTCAAACTTTTTAGTATGGCGGACCGGCAGGAATTTTTTCCATTGCACCAGGCACCTGTGCACTATTTTCCCTGCGCTGACAATTTTTTCGGTCCTTTTTTTGAGAACATCTGCGGACTGGCACTGGATGGCCCAAGGACCAGCACCGGTCCGCGGTCCACCACTTTGAGAAGCACTGATTTATAACACCAATGTCATAACTTTTTTTAAAAAGTGTTTCAAAATGATAACTTTCTATGTCTAGGAAATGATCATGCAGACTGCAAAAACAAAACAAAATTAAAAAGCTCATTTACTAAAATCTTTATATTGCAGTAATCAAACTCTACTTACCCAACAGCAGCATGTTTGAATGTAGAGCTTCCCTAGAAATGGCCCAGTATCCTAATGGTGTATAATGATGCCAGGATTGAGGCATGGATACAGCTAACACAGCATCATTGAAATGTAACCTACAGCCATTGTTACATTCAATCATTGAAGGATTTTTTATATTTTTAGGCACAGTTGATGATTTTAAAGGATTCTCTAATGGTGGTTCTTTGTGGCAATTAAGCCGACCATTGGGGGATGACTGGGTTTTGGGCTGAGGCTGGGGACCTACTTGTGGTGAGTTAGTGTTGAAATATAGTGGTTCTGCATTTTGTTCATCATCGATACAAGGTGAATTTTGATTGGAGATACATAATTTTAAGCTATCTTTCATATTGAGATCATTCAGTAAGAAGTCTGAAAGTTGGTTAGCACATATAGTGCAATCATAAGGCTGTACTGAAGGTGAACCATGCTCAGAGTGAATAATGAAGTGTGGCTTAGGTCCATCTGTGGGAAGACCTGCTGAAGAGCTCTGTAACAGGAACAGAAATATTGTGAGCAAGAATATCTTTAGTTTTGTTTTTTAGTTAATCTATTTTGGACCACATCAAGGTCTCTTATTACTTTCAATTAGGGCTGCGGAAATTAATGCTTAATTTCTCGATTAATCGTTAAAAAATGTTAACGATTAAATTATTTTTTAATGATTAATCGACCCATCACTTAAAAATTATTGGAAGTCAAAAAGTAAATAAAAAAATTAATAATAAAAATAGCGGCCGATAAATAATAACCAATTTCCTGATGATTACACGAACATTTTGGTTTAAAACTATTGACCAAAAGGAATTTTCAAAATGTTGATTAAGTTCATTGTATCCATTGTGAGAAATCGTTTGCTCACCATGGTTCTAACACTTCGCCTACTTATCAAACCAAATGAAAAGCGTATTAAGCTAATGGCAGTAACAGAAAACGATGACAGCTCTTCTGATGAATTACTGCGTTACAAAATGGAGATAAAAGTTCCTGAATCCATTAAACCTTTACAATGGTGGAAACTTAATGAACACCAAAATCCAATAATGTCATTCCTTGTCAAGACCGTTTTGTGCATACTAGTTACCCTATTTTCAATTTGAATTATTGTTCAGCTCGGCTGGTTATATAGTCAATTAGACCCGCTCATCCCTTGAAACAAATAATATCAACACACTTGTCTTTTTGCGTAGTTGGTTAAAAGATGACATATAAAGGAGACATTCCAGTTTTATTTAGATTTTCAACAAGAAGGTTTAATAAGTGTTACTTATGACACCATAAATTTTAATTTTTGGCTTTAATAGAAATTAATGATTAATTATTCGTCAATTTTTCAAAAGTTAACGATTAAATTTAAATTAATTGTTAACAGCCCTACTTTCAATATTTTTTACCCACAATTATTTCATGGCAAAACCTCACATCACCACAAAAACAAAAAATGCATTCTAAAAAAATGTCTACTATTTTCAATTTAAAACATATGTACAGCTCATGCTAAAAACCATACATGCACCAGTTAAGTTTGTCAGTCTTTAAATCATTGAAATTGAAGGCCATGTGGTTGAAAACTGAATTTATATATATTTTTTAAAGTTTTATTACCTGTTAAAAACTCTTATGATTCTTATTTTATGATATTGTAACCAGTCAACATTCCTAAAATATCCCTTCTCAAACACCCCCCCCCCTTCCACTCCCTCAATGATAACACTTAAAATTTAAACAATAATATCTTAAAATGTAGCTAAATGAATAACTATTCTGTAGACTTTAATGATATCAAAAATAAGAAAAATCAAGTTTAATTCAATAGCACCATGTAGATTAAAATCTTATTTTTATTATTTTGATTGTGCCTAGTAGCTAATTGAATATACTCAATTTTACAATAAAAGAAATAGTCACATACACATTATACATTTTTATTTAGTGAAAAATATTAGCGCAAATAGTTTTGTATAGTCAACACTTACTTCTAAATGGTACAATTTACAACGCTCCTTCCTGTTGTCAACTATTCTTAAAACTCTTTGAACTGATGGTGGGCAACGAAGTATGTTCTAAAGAGAGAAGAAAGCAAGATGATATAAATGAAATTGTTTCAACATTGATTCACTATTTTCTAAGTCTAACCTTTAAATCTCATTGGCACATGATTTGAAATGAAGAGGGCTTTTTTTATTGCATTTTATGATAAATTTTTTAAAAAGAATTCATGTCATTTAAGGGTTATTGAAATTTCAGGTAATTGTAAACTGTGTTTTACAACATGCAAGATAAAAATAAACAAAAGCTTTATAAATATAATAAACTTAATTTTTTTTTGAATTAGAGTCAGAAATCCCCTTTTCTTTAAAGTTTAAAGATTCTTCCTGTAGTCTTCGAAAATAAATTCACCATAATCTCAAAATAGTATTTTAATCATTAAAAAAATTTCACCAATGTTTGTATAATATCAAATGTATGGTAAAAAGTTCTACAATTTAATTTTCAACAGCTAGTAACAAAGGTTCCCTTTAAGTTTCATTGGCTCATGAGCACAATACTTATGCAAATTATCCATTTTTTCTGTGCAAAACTTTACATCCTAAACATGAATATTATCCTTATCAAAATTTCGGAAACTATAAACTGCTGTCTAAACTGCTGTCTAACAGCAGAGCGGCCTGGCAGCCCTAGAGGGAACATTGTAATTTGATGAAATCATACAAATAAATAAAACAATACAAAAATTCTCACTGATGTCAGATCTAAGTCAGTCGATTTAGTTGTAAAGAGACGTAGTTAGACCCTATAATGATAGGCATGTAAGATGTGAATGAATTTTAAATGACAAAGTTATGTTATAAATCTACATTGATGTGTATTATCAAAATTGGCTGAAATTGTCATTTTTGTCAAAACTAATGACCAAAAAAACCCTTCTGGATAACCATTGGGTTCAGGTGGATCTTCAAATCATTAAAAATATTTTTATAAAGTTATGTCTTTCATTGTTTCCTAACACTAGATACTTAATTATATTAACATACCTCCAGCCCTTCACTATTAAAACCTTGCGGCTGACATTCAGACAACATTCCGGCACACCAAATAGTGCTGTAAGGAAACATGTCTTTCAGTACAGACATCAGCTTTTCACTTTCTGGGATCCATGTCACCTCATCAATAAGAAATCTGATCTCTTTGTTATCACCAACACATTTATCTATCTCTGAGCTAAGAGTGGCTGCATCCTCTACTAAGTCTATATCAATTCTCTTTGCTTTCTTAGACGTTCCTAGTTTTTTTTTAAAATTGAAAATCAAGTCTTTAAATAGGTTTGTGACACAACTTTTGTAAAAAGAAATAAAAATTCTTGTTTCAATTAGGCAAGAAAGACAGAAAATATGACTTCTAAAACAAGACAAATGATTGCTAAGTATAAAATGAATCAGTCATTTTTAAAAAGTGTCCTTAAACAATGAAACACAGCCTTTAAGGTGATTTTTAACATTACAAAATCAAGTTTAAAAATTTCAAGGGAGTTCAATCACTATGTCACAAAAAGATGTTTTAAATATTTTGTTCTCTTATTCTTTGTAAATCCGTTGTGTATTCTTTTCAATGTCAAAGATAAAAATAAAATAAAAATTGATATTAATTGAATGGATTGGGAAAACACTCAAATTGTGTGCAATCATTTTTAAACATGAGTTCAAACAATAAATGCCAATAAAAACTTAATTTGAATTATAATTTATTTGTCCTGACCCCGGCTTCTTCTACTTGCTAAGTAAAACCGATTTAAATGTGACAGGCCTTATATTGAAACAATTTCTTAGAGAAGAACAGTTTAAAGAATCTTTCTCACCTTTAGACTTACTGAAAAGCTCATCCCTACTGTTGTTGACAGTACTCTCCATCACATGACCCACCGTTCGACCCTTTGATCCAAGTCTTGTGTTTAGAATAGCGACATCAAAACCATTTCTCAGCCATTGGCGACCTAAATAGGAAATCCCCCATGCTTTTTAAGTTATCATAAATACAGTTATAATGATATAAGTCTTCTTTCTCAGAGAGATCATTGGCTTAAAATCTTGTGTCTAGCCTCTTAACATTAAACTAAAGTCAGCAAAGATAGCATTTTTGATTCACATTGATAGTCTCAATGGCTTTTTAATGTGACTCCCCAAATATTTAAGAATATATAAATGTGAGACCATTGTGAACGTGATTTTAAACTGTTCGACTTTGAGGCTGACATGAAATAAGTAAGTTAATTCCAAAGGGAACTTAACTTTCTAATAAGAAAGTAATAGTAATTAGAAGCATGGCTGATTAATCTGACAAGTGATCAGTGCAAGGAATAAATGTTGAAATTTTCTTTCATGTTGTTTTTTTCCTGAATACCCCTAAACCTATCGTTGAGTTACCATAATTGTTATAAGACTACTATAGTTTTTTAGGAGTGAAATATTATCTCAGTGGTATTATCTCTGTGTCCAGATTTAACCCAGGGTTAGTCTTGGTCAGGCCAAACCATACCTGGGGTTAAAATAACTGAGGACATGCCATCCCCTCTCCCCCAACCTATATCACTACTGTACATTGAGAAACAAATTAAAGGCTTAGTTATAATTTAGTATTTTGAAATTTTATTGTGTTTTGGGGAGGGCTGCGGAAATTAACGATTAATTTCTCAGTTAATCGTTAAAAATTTTTAACGATTAAATTTTTTTAACCGATTAATCGACCCACCACTTATAGATGTACTGGAAGTCCAAAAGTAAAATATTTCGGCCGCTAAATATAAACTAATTTCCGGGTGATTACACTAACATTTTTCTTTTAAACTATTCACTTAGGTGATTGTTCAAAATGTTGATAAAGCTTGTTTCCATTGAGAGAAATCGTTTGCCTACCATGCAATGTTCCCTCTAAGTCTAAGCTCGTTGTTTCGTGTGCAAAGTTTAAAAAAAACTCGTTTGCAAAGTTGCACAACGTCCATTTTTTGTGCAAAATTTTTACAGAATTTTCTGCGCTGTAATTCTAAACTCCTGCATGGCGTCGGTAAAATATCTGCGCAGCGGCACTGCTTAAAGGAAACATTGCTACCATAGTTCTAACACTTCGCTTACCTTACATATCACCTGCAAACCAAACATCCACTACAGTATCAGAAACTTCAAATGAGACAATCTAAAGCTATGTAAACGATTGTTCAGCTCGGCTGGTTATATTGTCAATAAGACCCGCTCATCACTTGAACCAAGTAATGTCAATACGCTTGTCTGTTTGCGTTGTTGTTTAAAAGATGTCATATAAAGAAGACATTCCAGTGTTATTTTGATTTTCGACAAGAATGTTTAATAAATGTTACTTATGACACCATAAATTTTAATTTCGGCTTTAATCGAAATTAACGATTAATTAATCGATAATTTTTCAAAAGTTAACGATTAATTTTAAATTAATCGATAACAGCCCTACTTTTGGGATATGTGAGTTAATAATGAAATATTAATGATTTAAAAGTAAAAACTATGTAACCAACTTTATAAAATTATATATATTTTTTTCTAAATGTTTGATAGCATGGGTTATCTTTAAGGAAAAGAAATACCCACCACATTCTATTTTATCTACTTTTTTTTCATAATTAAAGGGGGGGGGGTGTAACACCTTGCAAATAAATGTTTGGATTGTGCGAAAACTGCTATGAAGTCAAGTTTGTAGGTCAAAAACACATAATTCTATCTATAAAAGTGTTGAAATAATATGGTGTCGGTGTGGCTAATATTAACAAGTAACATGGGAGACAAATTCTGAGAGTCTGAAAAAAATTATAAGGAATGCGTTTCATATTTGGTTGGCAAATATGGTAACTTTGAGAAGGCTGTGCTAATATAATCTGAGAATATCTTTGCACTATCACACAAACACATGGGTATTTAAATGTTTATTAGTAAGAACTTGTGCATATGTTACTCTCATTAAACTTCGACATTAACTTGAATCACACTTCTAACATATAAATAGAGTACCAAAAGGGCAGAGCTCATAAGGGCAGCACCCAAAAGGATAAACAAAAATCTCCGGCATTACAGTTTAACCAATTTTTTTTTAGTAATAGCAGTCAAACAAATAAATCCACTTTGAGGTTAATACATTAGGATTTTTAAAATATCTTTGCTAAAATGATCTGATTTAAGTTAAATATATTGAAATCATCACCACAAGACTTCAAACATTGTACTCTAATGTGGTTAACAAACTAACAGAAATTATTTAAAATTGTCTTAAACAGATCAACTCCATCATTAAATAAAATGGGCAAAAATCTGTTACCTTTCAATGAAAGAAGCAGGGTCTTTCCAGAGCCTGCAGGTCCCCAGACATAGAAATACTTTTCTTCCCGTTTTAACAAAGCGGCTTGTTGACTTGATAGCAAAACTTGTGCGAACCTAGAAAATTTGGACAAGACAGTTCAAGTGCTACAAACCTGAACAATTAAAGGACAAGACAGCAGAAGTTGTGCTTAGCTGAGGTATTGAAAGACTTGATAGTAAAAGTTGTTAAAACCTATGCCATTGAAAGATAAGGTTGTTTGCAATACATATATTCACAGTTGTTGAACACTTACAGAAGTTG
Source organism: Ampullaceana balthica (assembly GCA_944989445.1). NCBI lineage: Eukaryota > Metazoa > Mollusca > Gastropoda > Lymnaeidae > Ampullaceana > Ampullaceana balthica. Next base: position 541,552 of record CALYLW010000301.1, on the reverse strand, counting down.
ACATCACAGGAAAAAAACGTATGTATTTTAAATCAAATTACCAGTACATAAAATAATAATAACAATTTATCAATCAACTCTATCTAATGGAATCGACTGTTCGGTTTGGCAAGATGAGCAATGCAACAGCAATGCAATAAAAAATTGATCTGTTTTTGTTGAGTTTAAAGTATATTATTAACAAATGTAAAAGTAGAAGTAGAAGTTATTCTAAAAAATGTTTATCCTATGAACATAAATTAAATTAAATTTTTTTTAATAAATAAACCGGCTTTCATTTTCTTTATATACTGAAAATAACCAGTTACTTATTCTTTCTGAATTTACCTATTGCCTGTTTCCCATGCAGCATCATTTAAATTTCTAACTTCCATTCGTGGCTGAACAAAAGACCAAACACTGACAGTGGAAACTAAGCCAACAGTCCTGAAAAGATGAAAATACTTTTCATGAACAATTAAGGCATAAATCTCTTTTTAAAATTATTTTAGTGCATTAAAAAGCTACGCAAAAGTAATTATTTATTACCTACCGGTAATTACAAAAACAATGATTTGTGTCTAGAAATATATTACACACAAAAACATGAAATACTAACAATGTTTGTGCACAGAAATAGTTCAGAGTACATTTATCATTTGTAAAGGTGGGTAAAATAATTATATGTGAATCATGTGATTTAAGAGTGATTTAATAATAATAAGCGATCCCAGTTTAGTATTTGTGCACATATTTCGAGGGCAAGACCCTTTTGAAAATTAACATATCAGAATGAGAAAATAATTTTACTGTTCTTTTATTATGAAGCAGACAATTTAATAACTAATTAAATTTTGAGTGTAATGTCTTGTGTTATTATGACCAATTTTTTTCAACAAACCTGTAGGCGATTTGTTTCATTGACTCCAGCTTGATACTTTTTGTCCCTTTAAGCAATGTGTCATTCCACCATTTTTTTAAATTAATGAAATAGCCTGTTTCATCAGGAGTGAAATCTTCTTCACAAAGAAAATTAACAGCAAGAGAAAGTTTGTGTTCAAGTAATAGCTAAAAAGTAAAATAAAAAAGTCATCTTTAAATAAGCCATTAAATAAAAATTTTAAATAATATATAATAAACAACTATAAAAAATTGTGTTATAAAGTATTGACAATTGATATAACATTTTTAGAAAATTGTTGCATAGGCAGTGGCGTAGCTAGGGGGGGGGCGGTCCGCCCAGGGCGGCACTCATTAAGGGGGCGGCATTTGTGGGCATTTGAAAAGTACAACCATTTCAGATAACCGCCCTTTTTATTTTGAAGGGGGAAAACCACGGTGAAACAAAAATATTTGTAATTTCGAGTCTTAATTAACGGATTCGCACATTTTTTTTATTACATAGTGGATATTATAACTAACGCAAAACCGTTTAAAAATTTTTAATCGCTCAAAAAGGAATCCATTTATTTGGAAAACTAAGCGGTATAAGTCACAGATGACTCTTTTAAAAGAAAAGTACCCAAAATACACATCACCGCTTGGCCGAATAATATGTGCTATTATTATGCCACGACAGTTTTTATGTGGAATTTTGACATTCGCAGAATAATGCGCGAACACGTACCTACAAGGCATAGTAGTTCAAATATTGTGTTTAACTTGCAAGTAGTCATTTATATTACTGTTTCAGTTTTCAGAAAATTATTGTAAGTTAAGTTAGTAAAAATTTAATTTATTTTGCTTTTATTGCATTAAAGTAGCACAAATAATTTGTGTTTTTCATTAAAATGCGGTTATTCATTAAAAATGTTACGCCTATCCAATTTATTAAAGTAATGTGTAAATAAGTTGAATTCGTCTATTTTATGGAAAATCATTTAGATTTATGATAAAACTATGAAAATATTCAAATTTCTCCGTTAATAAACACCACAATAAGAATAGATAATTTCGAAAAAAGACACACCAGTACGTTAAAATTTCAAGCGTCTTGAAAAAATTGACATCGGAAGAAGTAACTAGTAAAACGAGATCAGATGCTGGAATTTTACTCAATTCAATGCAATATTTTTCTTTTCTATGTTATCTCAATTTATGGGAACCCGTCATTTTTTAAATTAATTCAAGCCCATTGCATGGAACAAAGAGATGTGCAAATAGAAAAAAGATGTTATATCAGCAAAACAATTTGTGAAGAGGTGGAGATATCAATTGAACGCGGAATTAGGAAAAAAAAATGAGTGGGGAAAATTAAAAAGACGTTCTATCTATAGAAAAAGAGGTACATCTAGAAATGTTTTTATCCATGGATGGAATTATAAAAGAACGCTTTGATGTGTTGCATGTCCTTGCAAGAAAATATTCGTATTTAATACCATGTAACCTACAAAATGAAGCATTGGAACATCAAATAAATTACTTTATTGACATTGATAAAGAACAGTTCAATATGGAAAGAAAAAGGATCCAGGTTTTTATGGCTGTACCTACACTACAAGGCATTATGTTAGAAAAACGCCGGAAAAGGCCGCCTTGATCTATTAAAATTTATTTAACAGTAAAGATTGGAAAATTCTGTACCCAACATTGTAATTTTGCTATGAATTTTTTCAACTATTGCTATCAGTATCGCTAGTTATGAAAGGAGCTTCTCCAAACTGAAGTCGATAAAAAATTATCTTTGTTCCACAATGAGCGATTAAAGACAACAAAATCTTGCAATACTGTCCATAGAACAAGATATTGCAGATAATTTTAATTTTGATAGCATAATACACGATTTTTCTATTATGAAAATTAGGAAAGTAAATATGTGTTACATACTAATGTATACAATTTCTTTGTAAATAAAAAAAATAATTTATTTATAAATACAAAATAAAAGAATAGTGACTGGTAATGGGTTTTTTTGGTGTAAATTTGGAATATGTTTTGTCTCATTTGAGCTGCTACCTCAGTAACTTTCTTGTGGCCTTTAAAAAAAGTATCTTGTATTTTATAAATTTGTATTTATAGGTATATAATCTTATGCGGCCTCTTTTATTACTGCTTACATAAATATGGCATGCAATGGTAAACATGTTCCCCACCTTTACTTCGTTTCAATTACAATTGTTTATTCATGTTTATTAATTTATAAAAACCATAAAATAATCGATTAACTGGCCGTCCATAACTATCGTCACGCAATTTTGGCTCATTTTTTACCCCCCCCCCTCATCACACGTCGTCACAAAAACTTAGACCCCTTCTTCAATAATACGTCACAAAGCTTTGACCCCCCCCCCATAAAAGCCGTATTTTCTGTTTGAAAATAAGCATGTTTCAAATAAAAATTTTGTCATTTAAGTATGTTTTAGTGTAACGCTGCATCCTAATATCGTCAATAAATTAAATGTAAGTAATCAATATTTAAGTATGTATTTAGTGTAAGGCTGCACTCTAATATCGTAACACTATCGTAACACGCGTTGTATATAAACGTCATTAAATAAAGTGTCAGTTATCAAATATTTAAGTGGAAATTTTATTTAAAGTTGCGCGTTTTGACGTGACGTCACATTTCTTACCCCCCCCCCTGTCACAAATGTGTGACTCCCTCCCCCAGGTGCGTGATGTCATTTATGGACGGACTCTAAAAAGGGCGGCAAATTGGAGACCGCCCCGAGCGGCAAAAGTTCTAGCTACGCCCCTGTGCATGCTGGATCAACTGGATTTAGCCTTTATCTGACATTTTGGAATCACATCAGAGGTTTTTAATGTAGTTTTAATTATTGGCCCATAATGAAGATCAAAAGAAAAGATCCATAAATAATTACAATTTAAATGATTTTATGTTTTTAGTAGGGCTGCGGAAATAATCGATTAATTTCTCGATTAATCGTTAAAAATTTTATCGATAAAAATTCGATTAAAATATAAGAAAATATTTATAATATTTTAAAATTTTTTAGTAATAAATAATAAATTATTAATAATAATTTATATATATTTTTTTACGTACAAACATCTCCCGCGTAATATTACAATTTATTTTATTAATTTATGTTGACCGGCAGACGTCAACTATAAAATGGCTGACAGCCAGAGCCGTCTTTACACCATTTTGGGCCCCCGGGCAAAGAAATAGTGTTTTTGGCCCTTCCCCCGCAGGAATAAAAAATGAATATACATAATATATATAAATAAACATATTCCCATGGGGCCAATATGCTCGTGGGCCCCCGGGCAAATGCCCATCGGGCCTATGCGTTAAGATGGCCCTGCTGACAGCATCAGCTCAGTTAAATTTAAGCATATAAATAGAAAGTTGAGCAAATATGTTGTTTTTAAGCTAACTGCGGATGGCAAAGTCGAAGATGGTGAAAACGTTTACTGTGTCCACTGCCATAAACAATTCTCTTTTAAAGGATCAAATACATCGCTGACGTACCACCTTCAGCACAAATCAAGTATCAACACATTGTCATGAAATTTAGTTCAAAATATTCTTAATTTTCAATGTCCGTGAGAAATGTTCAGTTTAATGACGTCATAAATTTCTATTTTTGGTTTTAATCGAAATTATCTATTAGTTAATCGATAATTTTTCAAAAGTTAACGATTAAATTTAAATTAATCGATAACAGCCCTAGTTTTTAGCAAATTTTTTCACTTGAAATTGACATGACTACCTTCAGATTAGAAAGCACGTACTTTACTTTTTTACTCATTTGACAAATTACCAACCAATCATGTTTCATAGAAAAAAATTGGTTAAATTATTTCACAAGATTCCTGGCAAACACACATGCAAATTGGTGGATTGGTATTTGTTTTTAAATTTCAATACGAAAAATCTTCAATTATTATTTTTTGTATTATTAATTTTTTAACAAGATTCCCAGGTAAATGAGATACAATTATGAATTCTATCAAAAAGGAACCGTTTCTATCAAAGTCAATTACTTTAAAATTAATAATTATTGTAATTACGCTTATGTGCATTTTCAAAATTTCAAGTCATTTGAACAGTATGATTGGATAAAAATTTAATACATTTCTTAAATTAAAAATAGTGAAATAGCTGTAGTGGTATTTTGTGTTTTATATAATTTTTTTTTAAAATTAAATACATCAGTTTTAGTACCATTATTGAGAAAATTCAACCAAAAGCATAAAAATTTAATGAAACTTGCATTCAAATGACCATGTAACTGTATATTTGCCACGTAATATGATTTTTCAGGAAATTTCTATTTAAATGTGACATCATGCATCAACAGTTATACATGGCTTTCTGAGATTATTACAAAATAATGAACCATAACTACAATGGAGTAACTGATTCAAAACTTAGTTAGCCATTGAAATATTTTTATTACACAATATAAAGAAACTTTATGGTCTGCTATTAACAAGATTCTTATTCTATTGAAAGGCAGCTACTTGTTGTGGACTTAATGCTATTATTTATAAAACTCCATGCACAGACAATGGTTAATTATCATATATATTACAGAAGCTCCTTCTTATCTTATCTGTTACAGACGCTCCTTCTATACAGAAGATTATTGCGTCCTACGCTTATCTGTGGTTTGTGTTTTAGTCCTGCATTTTTATTAGAGATTTAAATGTTGATAAAGTGCTGGGTTTTCCTGGTTTCTTCAGGCAACCCATTCCACGCCCGAATTCCGGACGGGAAGAAAGAAAATGTGTATGTGTTTGTTCTTGCATATACGGAATAAGAAAGGTGTTTTTATCCTTATGTCTATCTGAGGGTTGTATTAAGTTATCTTTGTGTTGTATTTCTAAATTAGAATTAATTGCTTTATGTATGATTACTACTTTACTCTTGGTTCTTCTATCCTCTAGTGTTTCAAGGTTTAATGATTTAACTAATGGTGTTAATCTTGTCAGTTTTGAATATTCTCCAGTAATGAATCTGACAGCTCTTTTTTGAATTTGTTGTAGTTTATCAATGTTTTCTTTGGTGGATGGGTCCCATACAGAAGATGCATATTCTAGTACAGGTCTCACCAAAGTGAGGTAGCATTTTAGTTTTATATCTCTATTACATTTGTTAAAGTTTCTTTTTATAAAGCCTAAGGTTTTGTTTGATTTTTTAATAACTTCATTGACATGGGGATTCCATGATAGTTTCTCATTTATTAAGACTCCTAAGTATTTTGCATCATTAGTTTGGGTCAGTTCTTTTCCATGAATGAAATATTTTGAATTTATTTGTTTCTTTTTCTTTGTTGACACTTTTCTGGGTGGAAAGACATGCTCCAGTTAGTTTCCCATTTTATCAATTCATCTAAGTCTTTTTGTAAAATTTTGCTATCTTGTTCTGATTTTATTGTTCAATAGATTATACAATCATCAGCAAATAACCTAACTTTTGTTCCTGTTGAGATCATTGTGCCCTATGTAAAAATCATCTCAATCATCTTTGTGATTACTCCAATATCCTCTATTATCCTAATGAAAATTTTGAGTGCCAAGAAATGGTAGATCTCAGAGAATGGGCTAAAGTTATGCTTAAGTCATGCAAGAACCAAACAAATATATTACTTTTAATATAACAAATACTATGTTTAAGTTTATACATGTTTTTCATACTTCAAATTTAAACATTAAAAATATTTTCTTGAATAGTCCATTTTTATTCATGCTTGCACTTAAATAATACAAATGTTAATGAATAAATGATATAGGTATAAATTGTGAATAGCTCTTATCCCCCAAAAAATTAAATGTAATAAGAACTATATATATGCATACGTTTTGATGAATTATTAACTCACATTCTTGAAACGTTCACATTTAGAGTAGAATTGGTTCAAAAAATCTCGACGTAGTTTTGGTAAAGCAATGAGCTTAGTCATCTGTTGGCAGGACAGTTCCAGGTCATTCATTACATACAACATAACACCCTCATCACGTAACAGCTGTTTAATGGCCTTATCAATGGCTGTATCTAAATTCCTGATATAAACATCATCCAATTGTGCTGCCTTTGGAAAATTGTACCCTACCTGTTTCAACAGTTTAATATCATTTTCAATGTCACATAAATTAGGTATTTATTTGGTATAAAGAATGTTAATTATATCCTATCCTATACAGTAAAACAGAAAGTCATAGTATTAAAATCAAAATAACTGTGAGCATGTAAACATTTATAGTTATTTATACTTCTAACCGGTTTTATTTATAATATAAATCTTTAAAAATTCTGCTTCCACACCCATTCTTGATTTCAAAACAAACAAATAAAAAATAAAATCCCAATAGTCTTCCGACACTTCCTCCTATAGCCCCATTCCTCATGTAGCCCCATTCCTCCTGTAGCCCCCATTCCTCCTGTAGCCCCATTCCTCCTATAGCCCCATTCCACCTGTAGCCCCCATTCCTCCTGTAGCCCCATTCCTCCTGTAGCCCCATTCCTCCTATAGCCCCATTCCTCCTATAGCCCCATTCCTCATGTAGCCCCATTCCTCCTGTAGCCCCATTCCTCCTGTAGACCCATTCCTCCTAAATTTTATTACAGAAATATATTTTTTTTAATGTAATTGCTTGAAACATGACATGACTGTTCTTTCAACATGTTTAAGTCAAAAGTTAAGGAGTGAAAATTAAATTATTAATATTTTCACTTACAGCTTTTGTCTGGACCAGTAGCATTCCTGCAGACTGGTTCAGTATAAGAATGTCTAGTTCTCCTCTCTGAGCAACATCCTTGGGTAATCTTAGACCTATACCTGTGTGCTCTTCACCTTCCTTACTACCTGGCAATGTGGTCAAATTTAAATGCCAATATTAAGTTTAATATACATATGTCATAATTTTTTATATGGAATTAACAAAGCATAATATGCACATTACTTACATCATTATTTAAATTTCCATAAAACAATTATTTATTATTATGCATTAATCAGGCTTCTGTTATTTTTAGAATCTGATAATGCACAGATATCAAGAATTTTACTTTTTAAAAAATAAGGCATACATTTGAAAACTGGCAAGTTATCTTGAAAAATATTTATTTTGATTAGACTATAGATGTCTAGTTTATATTTATAAAGATTAAACTTTTTGAGTTGCTGCAAGGATAATATGAAAAAGAAATGACAAGGCAATCTACCAAAGAAAACATACAAAAATTATAGTAAACTCAAAAAAGAACTGTAAGATTAATTACTAGTGAAAATTCACAACTGACACGTGTAACTTCATTAGTTAAATTACTTAAACTAGAAACACTAGAGGATAAAAGAACAAATAGCAAAGTAGTAATAAGTCAATAAATTCTAACTAGGAAATACAATGCAACAACAATCTAATACAACACTCAGAAATAGGAACAAAAAAACGTTTCTTGTTCCATTCACAAGAACACATACAAATCCTCCTTCACATCTGGCATTCAGACGTGGAATGGATTGCCTAAGCAAAAAAAACAACACACTATCAAAATTAAAAACTCTAATAAGATTAGACATAAACCATGGATATGCATTGGATGCAATAATCTTCTGTATAGAAGAAGCGTCTATACTCTCGATGAGATAAAGGAGTTATAAAACAGGTCTCTCTTGACAGATTAACCAAATAAAATAGATGAGTTTACCCAAAAAGGCCTTTCACTGCACTTGTCAGAAAAGTTTATATACTTACCTCGCTGTCCTTTCACATATTACCTTCCAACTGTGCTTGTATCTAAATTTTTTATACTGTTAGATTACTTAAGTAGGCTTCTTGCCTACTTGTGTTCAATAACACTTTATGACCTGTATTATTTTTATGTAAAATTAAGTAAAATTTCAATTAAAATAATTTTTAATGTTAACTTCATAACCCACTTTACAGCAGATGTTTTCAATTTTATGTAGCATACTTGGAATTTGAGGCAGTCCATAACCATTTCAAAAAACATTTCTTATTTTCGCCAAATAAGACACAAGCATAATTTTCTGTATGGTTGCATAATATGACGCAGCCCTCCCTATCCTTTGGAGATTAAAATCTCTGTTTTACATTAATGGTTAGATACTGGTGTCTTTTTAAAATTTAGTTATTGTAAATATCGTTATTTGTATGCCTACAGACTTACCATGATTACTCTCTGCATCATCTACAGCCAAGAAAGACAGATCCAGTTTGTTCAAATAGTTGTCATATTCAAAGTTGGACACAATAAACATGGCAGACTCACAACTGAAGAATATTTTTTAAAATGTTTCTTAAAGATACCTATATTAAGCACAGTTGGTTTCAGGGATGTCGTTTTCCCTTTCTACCACTTTAGTTTATTTGGTTATCAAACATTTCAAATTATTAACCTCATTATTATCTATTATCTTTAATTAATAACTCCAATCAAATGTTTTAAAATTGTAACATTCCAAACATGAAAAGCAGTAGATTTTGTTCTTATAAAAGTTTTTTATTTTAATTCATTTGGCATCCAAACATGAAGTTGTTATATGAGCAAACTCATATTGTCTGTACGTCAAAACCATGTTTTGCTGCAGTCATTTTGAAGCTATAATATTTGACCCTAACCGACCATATGCAAAGTATCATTAATTTTCAACAAATTATGCTATTAAAATGTATAATAAATCAATATATCTTTATACACAATAGGACTGCAATAAAGCTTTTAAATAGATTAGATGAGACACAAAATATCTGCTTAACTCAAACAATAAATTTTTAGTTTAAAAAAGAGACAATATACGAGAGTAAATTTTAAAGCAAAAGCCTTCATTGATAAATACCATTAAAATTTCAAAAGAATCTTATAAATTTGTGTTTTAATGGGGTTTCTCAGCTGTTACCTGGAAGACCAAAAGACGCCCAACGGGACGTAACCCATAAAGAGCACTAGGCTCGGGGCTACTGATTCTCTTCCACATGTAGGTTCAAAGAATGGGATTTGTTCTAAATTTTAAGTCTTAAAAAGCAAATATTAATCTTGTAGACCATTAGGCATCTTAGGCTTATACTTGTCACAAGTTAACAACCTGCTATGTAAGTATAAAGTTGCCACCTTGGAGACCATTTTAGAAAACACATGAACAATTTCTGTTTAAAAAAATAGGCCCTTTGCTTTGTTAGTAAATACTTTGCCGGTGCTAACCGTAATGGTATTTGCAACATTGCAGTTACTGGCATATTATAGATTGTATATATATGGAAAATTAATCAATAAAATGATTTTGTTCATTGAATCTGTATGTTATGAACAAGATGCTTTAGTGTATTTTACCAGTTTTGTTTTTAAATTGTAATTTCTCATACTTTACTTCCTTTCAGTGTTTTTATTTTTTTTATTTTTCCACTAGTTTTAATGGTAGGGTAGATTATTTACTATGTAGACTTAATTTTTAAAATAATTGTTTAATTGTACCAATGAAGGCATTTAACGAAATGTTTATAGCTGTACATGGTCTTTTATTAAAACTTAAAATTCATTCTTTAATTCACAGAATTAGTTAGTGCCTCTTTTTAAAAAAATGTTAATAGCTGTACAAAAGTGACACATAGAAAACCATAACAGTGTATAACTTTAAAAAAAGTATTATCAGTTAGGATAAGAAAAATGAATTTAACAAAAAAACAATAATCTCACACTCACTTAACATTTAACTATTACGCACTAAATGCCCTTGAATATATCATATGTAATATTCATCAATATTGGATGCAAAATAGCTTTTTAGACAATTAGAAACAAAGAAGTACAAGAAAATACAAACATTTTTCAATTTATAATGTCACTATAACATTTTTAGAGAAAAATTTATCATTTGTAATTCTTTAGCAAAACTTTTATAAATTTCTAATGTAGTAAATTTTCTTAGACTATTTCAGACTTATACTAATATTCTATTATTGAGCAACTAATGTCTAATAAAAGGAAAAAATATTGTGCACATAATTTTTTGTTTAAATTTGAACTTATAAAAGATAATGTGCAAGTCTTAAAGAGTTAAACTTGTAAAAAAAAACAATGGGTTTATTTTTAGCATAAGCAATTTCATGTACATGTATTTAGATCAGGGGTTCCAAAGTCCGGCCCGCGGGCCAAAACCGGCCCACGAAGCAATTTTAACTGGCCCGCAAAGCAATTTAAACTGGCCCACTGCATTATCTAAAATAATTAATTGACTGGCATTTTATTTCTTTAATAACATTATATTTATAAGAAAAGTTAAAATTTTGTACTGTTTCAAATGATGGCGAAAATCGATAACATTGTATTGTTTACCGATTACTAGACTTTCAGTCTTTAAAGACCAAACAAGGGGAACAAATTTAGTTGCTTCTGTTTCTCTGCTGGCAGTGACGTTAAATTACTAAGTAAACAATATCTGTATTTATTACTGATGGTGCCCCTGTCATGACTGGTGAACACTGGTGACTAGCTAAACTATATATACTAACGTGTATCAAAGTCAGCGAAGAGGCTGGCAAAGATTTTAAACTTCACAGTATCATTCACCAACAAGTTCTTTGTGCCAAGCACATTTGATGTGATCATGTCATTAAGCCAGTGATAGTGATAAAAGCTATAAACTCTATTCGCTCAAAAGCCCTGTTTCACCACCAGTTTCAGCAGTCTCTTCTTGACATCCAGAGAGAATACCGAAATAGGGGCTGTCCATAAAGTACATCACGCTCAAGAGGGGGAGGGGGTGTAAGAAAGTGTGACATGGGGGGAGGGGGGGAGGTCCGGCCATGCGTGACGTCACATATTAAATTTGAATTACTTTGTTAATAAAAAATAATTTTTTGTTCGAAAGTGTGACGTACTTCAAGGGGTTCCAAGATTTGTGACATTTTGTGACAAGTTTAAAAATGGTAAAAAACAGTGTGACATACTTTCTGGACGTTCTGATATGCTGTATCACAATGATGTAAGATGGCTGAGTTGGGGTACAGCACGTCAGCATTTCTACGCACTTAAAAAAGACATTGGGCAATACATGGAAGTTAAGGAACAACCAATTCCAGAACTATCTCAACCAATTCCAGAACTATCTGATACTGCTTGGCTGGCAGATTTTGCTTTTTTAGTTGATGTGACAAGACAACTAAACGTTTTTAACACAAATCTTCAAGGGCGCAATGCAGTTCTAATTATATTCAAATATCATGGCCTTTGGGAACAAGCTGCAACTTTTTCAAGGCAACTGTTTCAAATGCAGCCTAATACCACACATTTCCCTTCACTACAGGAAATAATGACACGTTTTCTAGGAAGAAGCTTCAATGAGCAATGTATGTTGCTGATATCACATCCATGGTTGATGAATTTCAAAGACGCTTCAGTACTTTGAAATTATTGAAAAGGAAATCATGTTTTTTTATCATCTTTCTCTGTTGACCCTGATAATGCTCCAGGCAATCTGAAGCTGGAACTCATTGAGCTTTAAACTGATGCTGAATGTCGCAGCAGACAACAACAGCTTTCTCTCATTGTCTTTTACAGTCTGCTGGATAAAGAGAGATTCAAAGAGATTTGAACATTTGCTTAGAAAATGCTCAGCTTGTTTGGCTCAATATAGTTGTGTGAGCAGACATTTTCAGTTATGAATTTTAACAAGAACATTGTGAGGATGAGACTAAGTGACTCTCACCTGCTTGATATCATATGTATCAGGCATTGAGCCTGACCTCGCATATTTACTTCATTCAAGACCTCAGTTTCACCTTTCACAATAAAATTTTGCAAAAAAACTTCTCAACCTAAGTCATAATTTTTATAATATTATTTTAATCCGGCCATCGAATATCTTTACTTCAAGGAATATGGCCTGCCACGCAAAAAGGTTGGATGCCCCTGATTTAGATTTATACATCAATTAAATAACTAATATAAAAAAATTATCAGATACAAAATATTTTTATTAGTTGGATTATGGAAAGAAAAAAAACAACATTTTCTAGTAAAGAAATTTAGACAAAAGTATCAAAACTTTTAGTTAAAATCACAAAATTACCAAAAAGAGCAGTTGAGAAAAGCCAGTGAGACAGTGCATCAGACTTTTCAGTGTTAAAGAAAATAAAATATACTTAAACATGCACTGATAAAATTAAGGGATCATGCTGATTAAATATATGAAAAATGCTAAAATATTTTGTTTTACCTATAGCCTATGTAAATTATTCTGACTTTTTAACAGTACATTAAAAATGAAGATTCATTAACATAATTTTATATTTTACTTTGGACAATTTTTGTTGCTGAATTCTGTCAAAATGAAGGCCCATGAACTTATCTTTATAATTAAAATCTGTAACTTTTTACATGTTACATAGAGTTATATCGCAAAATTGTTTTTTTTTAAACAAAACAGAGTTCAACAGTTAAAGCATTTCTTTTAGCCATACAAATATTCTAAATATTAACTCTCAGCTAAACAAAAATAATTATACCTTTCTTTGATAAGAAGATCACTTAAACTCTCAAATGCTCCACACACAATATTTTCAGCACTATTAGTTTCTTTGTCAGTCTGTGGTGGTACACCTGTTAACATTTTTTCAAGAAATTTTTCAATTAGATAAGTATGTAATTTATGTATCTTTTAAATAACTAAAAATTAAGAAAAAAATCAAATAATTGCACAAATACAACTAGATTAAACCAAGAAGACAGCAAATTAAAATATACACTGAATTAAAAGCTTCTACTCTTATAGCACACTAAATGTTGCTACTCAAAGTCAAAATGCAAGAGAGGTACGTTGTTACAAAGAATGTTTTTTTCCTTCAACTTCCATATTATTTTACATAGTTGTATCTTAACATTGCTATAAACACCTGTTTCAGGATTTCACTTTTTAAGTATACTTATAAGTTTAACAATTTGCTCCACTCTACATCTGAACAATGTAAAAAGAAAGTTACTGAATAGAGCATAAGAGGAAAGCCTGAAAAAGGCATAACAAGACAAAAAGCGAGAGGGACCAGACTAGGGCACTAGGAAGAAATTTAACACATTTTAAATAACAGAACATTGTATGCCAGTTTTTTAATTACATATTGCATTACTTGAGCAATTTTAACATAGAAACCAATGAACATCAATTTCAAGACATCAAGCATCTAAGTATAAACATCTATAGATATTATTTCCACCAATGCAACGAGACTCACCTAATATTTTACTGTTGGCTGCTGACTTGTTTTTTTCTCCTGGCAGAACTTTCATAACATTGAACTTAACAGGTGGAACTCTCCATGTTTTTCTTCCAATATCTTTATAAAAGTTTTCTCCCTGCATTTGAATCCTTTCCATCAGATTCTCAATTTTCCCATCAGCGCAGAATTTTAAGTTCTTTGCCATGATTATTGTTTCCAAAAATAAGTAACTTGAAAGCATCAGCTGAATTTCAACATGGTTTAGGTGACAACCAAAACATCCAGAGGCTTTTAATGACTGGTACAGTATAATCCTATTTCTTAAATTTAATTGTTTTAAAAGTCTCTATAAACTCTGTTCTCTTGTTCAATGAAAAACTTTTTCTATTAAACAGTTCTGTACTACTTCTGAGCACTGATAATGATACTTTTCCTTTCATTATGCCAGTTGCCACTGGTAGTTATAGAAAGGTCAATCTAGAAAAAAACTGGTATCCATATCTTTATTTATGTAGGCCCTATTAGAAACAAAAATATATCATTAAAAATTTATTTCTGTCGTTTAAAAAACACAAATGAAATTAAAACATTAAAAATTTAACAGTAAGCAGTAAGTCATCTACAAATACAATGATATATATTATATTTGGCAATCCTCCGAATCCTGGTCCCAGATTATTTTACACTATAAGAGAAAGTATAGTACACCAAAGAATGTTATTTATTAATAAAACACAGCACAAGTGTTATTTATTGTCCAATAACCAATCATCAAATTCAAATAATAAATATTGTAATTGTCACACAGCTTTTGCAAATACATGTAGCTGCAGAAAACGTTCTGTTTGTAACTGTTGCGCCAGTCGCGCTGAAGGTAAAACAATTTGAGTAATGTTTATCGGAGCGGCTGATTTACCTGTCATTATTTTTTTAAAATAAAATTATGAAAATATGCTGAAATATATACTTAACAAAATAACGTCAATAATGTCGTAATTGTTTATGACCGAGATGTTTCTGTAAGTAACATACACAAAATAATTTGGGACCTTGATTTGGAGGATTGCCTTATATTTATATCATTTAGAATAGGACTGCAATAAAGCTTTTAAATAAATTATAAAATATCAGAGACACATACAAATTTAAATTAAAATTATTTAACGAAAACAATAAATTTAAGTTTTATTATTTAACTAATACAACAGTAAACGTTTAGTAATCAAGCCAATATTAAATATTTACATCTTATTATGATCTATATATATAAAAATGAAAGTATGTATATATGTATGCATGTCCTTTAATAGCTGACTAAACCATTCATCCAATCGCCATGAAACCATGGGAGACTTTTGAGTACGCACCCGGGATGGTAACTGGCAACTTTATTTTCAAAATTTAACACTCCTGAGGCGCCAGTGGCCCATAATGTTTACTTAGTTTACTTAAAAAACTTAACTACTTTGGAATCTCAGGTTCCTTACATCACTGGATCCAAGACTTCCTTTTGGGCAGGGAGCAAACTGTAATAATTAATGGATCTAAATCTGCACCAATAAAGGTTAACTCAGGAGTTCCACAAGGAACTGTGCTAGGTCCCTTACTCTTTTTAATTTATATAAATGATTTACCCAACAACATCTCAACAGGTACAAAAGTTAGGTTATTTGCTGATGATTGTATAATCTATAGAACAATTAAATCAGAACAAGATAGCAAAATTTTACAAAAAGACTTAGATGAATTGATAAAATGGGAAACTAACTGGAGTATGTCTTTCCACCCAGAAAAGTGTCAACTGTTAAGAGTAACAAAGAAAAAGAAACAAATAAATTCAAAATATTACATTCATGGAAAAGAACTGACCCAAACTAAAGATGCAAAATACTTAGGAGTCTTAATAAATGAGAAACTATCATGGAATCCCCATGTCAATGAAGTTATTAAAAAATCAAACAAAACCTTAGGCTTTATAAAAAGGAACTTTAACAAATGTAATAGAGATATAAAACTAAAATGCTACCTCACTTTGGTGAGACCTGTACTAGAATATGCATCTTCTGTATGGGACCCATCCACCAAAGAAAACATTGATAAACTAGAACAAATTCAAAAAAGAGCTGCCAGATTCATTACTGGAGAATATTCGAAACTGACAAGAATAACACCATTAGTTAAATCATTAAACCTTGAAACACTAGAGGATAGAAGAACCAAGAGCAAAGTAGTAATCATACATAAAGCAATTAATTCTAATTTAGAAATACAACACAAAGATAACTTAATACAACCCTCAGATAGACATAAGGATAAAAACACCTTTCTTATTCCGTATGCAAGAACAAACACATACAAGTTTTCCTTCTTCCCGTCCGGAATTCGGGCGTGGAATGGGTTGCCTGAAGAATCCAGGAAAACCAACACTTTATCAACATTTAAATCTCTAATAAAAATGCAGGACTAAACACAAACCATAGATAAGCGTAGGACGCAATAATCTTCTGTATAGAAGGAGCGTCTGTAAACAGATAAGATAAGATAAGATGTGACTTTTTCTTACATGAGCTATATAAAAATTAGTTTAAGCGTTAGCTATTGGGTAAATTAATTTAGTAAATTGATGGATTTTAACCAAACTTTGTATGTAAAAACTTGGAAGCCCATATTAAAATATAAATAATACTGAATTTCTAATGTCCATTTCTTCAGGGCCGGGGGCCACAAATGTCTTTTTTTAAATATTGTTATATATTATTTTCCACTCAATTTTTAACGATCTTGAGAAATGTATCCATGATGAAACTGAATTTAAATGAGCACGTTCTATAAAATGTACCTATTGAACGCAATGGGCCCGGGGGCCCATTAGTGTTTTTTTTTCCTATATTCACTATATAAAAATTAGTTTAAATGTTAGATAATGAGAAAATAACTGGCTTTTGACCAAACTTGGTATATAAATACTTTAGAGCCTATATTAAATTACTATAGGGAACTGAACTCCTAATGTCCATTCCCTTGGGCTTGGGGCTTAGTGCCCCAAATGTCTTTTTTACTACACATTTAATATTGTTAAATGTATTATAATAATTGTATTCTCCAATCAATTTTACACGATTTAGTCAAATTTAGATAAATAAAAATATAGATAAATATATTCTTTGAATGTAGGATTCCATTTTTACTGATATCGTTATGTTTTTTTTTAATGTAGGCCTATGAATTAATGATATGTTGGTATTGCATAGTCATTGTCTTGACTTGACGACCTCTATCAATTATGTGCCAATTTTATTATTTGTAAATGATTCACAATCATCTTCCTTCATGTTACGATTATTAAAATTCGTGATTATTTTTACTATTACTAACTATAAACTATATGACTTATGACTATATGTCATGTAAATTTAAAATACTTTGATAGTAAAACGTCTGGGCTGAGTCTCACTCTCTCGCTTCTTTTTAATATTTAATTTAATATTTTTTATTTAATAAACCATTAACCAGTAATTTGAGTAATGTGTACACTACACTAAATTTAAATCACTATACCAAAGTATTCTAAGTCGGTGTTATTCCAAATTGATTACAAAACGTTGGTACCAAAACTGGATTTCTGTCATACATTTTACAGCATACTAAACCTACCTGTGTCCCCTGTGTGTGGTGTAGTGACAACTCAGACAGGTCTGTCAAGGCGTAACACAGGAGCCTCTGACACGGTTACCATGACCTGTCTACGTTGTTAAAATTACACTTTACAGTACACCAAAGCTGGTAGTTCACTTGCCTCAAATAGTCGAGTGGTTGACCTGATTTACCCCAGTTCCACTATCTAATCGGAATGTGTAACGTAATCGGACAGCAGTCAACAGTAAACTATAAATAATAATTTTAAATTATAAAAAATGAAGATAATTTTTTTTTCTATAGTCTATAGGAAATATTTTTGGCTAATAAGGCCGAGCGATAGTTGAAAAATGAACATTTGTAATAGGGGGCAGTCACGCGATTTTGGCCGATTTTTCACTCCCTCTCCCCCTAAGCCCTCCCCCCTCGTCACAAAAACTTAGACCCCCACCCCTCCCATAGGACGTCTCAAAGCTTTGCCCCACCTCACATAAAAGCTGTATTTTCTATTTGAAAAATAGCATGTTTCAAATCACTTTTTTGTCATTTAAGTACTTATTTAGTGTAGTGCTGAATTCTAATATCGTAACACGCGTGAAGCTATGTAAAATGTCATAAAATAAATTGTAAGAAATCAAATATTTAAGTGAAACTTTTATTTAAAGTTGTGATTTTCGAAATGACATCACGTTTCTCAAACCCCCTCCCCCCCCCCTCGTCACAAATATGTGGACTAGGCGCGTGACGTCATTTATGGAGGACCCTGGGGCTGTCCATAAATGACGTCACGCGATTTTGGCCGAATTTTTACCCCCCCCCTTGCCCCCCTCGTCACACTTCGTCACATACGCTTAGACCCCCCTGCAATATTATGTCACAAAGCTTTGACCCCCCCCCCTTTTAAAAGCCGTATTTTCTAATTGAAAAAATGCATGTTTAAATATTTTTTTTTACATTTAAATATTATTTCACGTAAGTCTGCAATCTATTACAGGATTCGAATTTTTAAAATATGACCGCAGCCGGATTCGGACAGATTTATGAAGTGAAATCCGGCCGGAGTTGGATTTGAAAAATCACCGGATCCCGAAGTTGCCGGAGCCGTTATATATATATTTTTTATGGCTCTACTGGCCAGCTGGATTTGGCCGGATTTTTGAAGTGAAATTCTGCCGGAGCCAGATTTGTAAAAATGGCCGGATTCCACATTTGCCGGAGCCGAAACCCGGTACATCCCTAATCGTAACTAGGGCTGTCAATATTGTTTAAAAAAAGCTGCTCGGGTACACGTCCAAAACGCAGGATATTCCAGGAAAACCAACACTTTATCAACATTTAAATCTCTAATAAAAATGCAGGACTAAACACAAACCATAGATAAGCGTAGGACGCAATAATCTTCTGTATAGAAGGAGCGTCTGTAAACAGATAAGATAAGATAAGATAAGATATTAGCGGTCGTGACGGCTATAGAATGCAACCTAGCCACCATCCATTCACATCATTTCTCACAGTAGCTAAACGCATACTTCCAAAAAACATACTATTGTGCACTAAAAACTTTTATTCCTGCTGTAACTGAAAATGCATTCGCCATACTCGTAAACTAAAACTACAGAACGTTCAAACAAAATGTCAACAACAATGACGTCACGTTCAATCAGGTCACACGGCCCAGCATCTTGAATGTTAATGTCCGCTAGGCGGCGGTTCCCTATAAGGTTCGTTGGTTCGGGTGCAAAGTAAAATAAAAAGTCTTGAGCAAAGTTGCAAAGCATACATTTTTAGTGCAATACTACACGATTTGCTGCGCGGTTATTCTAAACCTCTGCACGGCGTCGGACAGAAAACTGCGCGGCCGCGCAACCACGCAGCTAAAGAGAAAATTGGCGGCGGTAGTAACTTTTTAATTGATAAACTTAACATACTTACAACTTTGTATGTCTTAATTAAATTAGTTTTTCTGCTAGTCCTACACAAGAAAGGGCGCGAGTTTTAATTTTTTCAGCAAGGCGCGTCAACACCTGTGGGAGGGTGGTAACAGTTATGACATCACCAACCATTTACAAACCAAACCTTTAACTTTTATATTTTAAATCAAGCCCCAAATTATTTTTAACCCTTTGTTTTGTCCAGATTTTAAAAAAAAACAAATTTAAAAAAAACATTAAAAAAATAAATTACAGTAAATATCTTTGAACAACTAAAATATGCATTAAAATTTTAAATACTTTTTTAACACGGTCGCGATAGGAGTGGAGGAAGGAATGAGAAGGGGGAGGGGGTAGATTTAAAAATGAATAGAGGTAAAAAGAGATTTTAAAAAACCACATTTTATAAGTGTACAAAAAAAGAAGAAAATAATTTAAAACTTACAAGTTCAAGTACTTTGAAACATATGACTAAAAATGTTGGGCGGGTGATTGGTATAAAAATTAAAGATTTATAATTTAGAAGGCAAAAGAGAGATCTATAAGTGAGAGAATGAGTGAACTGCATATGTAAAACCTCATAAGCGCCCGCCCAACGTTTTTAGTCATATTAAATCAAAGTACTTGAACTTATAAGTTTTAAATTATTTTCTTCTTTTTAGTACACTTATAAAAACGTGGTTTTAAAAAATCCTTTTTACCTCTATATATCTTATTATTTTTAGTCCACTTATAAAAACGTGGGTTTTAAAAATATTTTTTTTACCTCTATTTTATATTTTTATACCAAAGACCTCATAAGCGCCCGCACAACGTTTTAATACCACGGCAATGAGGTCACGAGGTCAGAGGCGTCACTAGGGTTAGTGTCACCCGGGGCGGTAGCTCATGGTGTCACCCCTTCACGACTGAAGGGGCTGTCCATAAATGACGTCACGCGAGGTTGCCAATTTTACCCCACCCGCCCCAAGCGTCATACTTTGTCACAAAAACTTAGACCCCACCCCTTTTTTACGATATGACGTCACAAAGCTTTGACACCCCTCCCCCAAGGCGTATTTTCTCAATAACAATTAGCATGTTGCAAATTATTTTTTGACATTGAAATATGTATTTTGAGTAAGTCTGCACTGTAATATCGTAACACGCGTGGTCATTGAAAACGTAATTAAATAATTGGTAAACAATCAAATATTTAAGTGGAACTTTTATTTAAAGTTTCGCGTTTTTGATGTGACGTCAAATTTCTTAAACACCCCCCTCCTCGTACCACATCGTCAGAGATGCGTGGACCCCCCCCCCAATGGCGGATTAAAAAGGGGGGGGGTGCTGAATGGACTAAAGCCCCCAATAGTTTAAGGGCCCCTAAACTTTTTATGAATTATAGTGTATAATAAAGATGCAGGCCATTATGTTTGTACGAATCCCTGAAACTGCCTTGGACAGTCATACGCAAAGCTGCAAATGAGTAGGAAGTATTATGGAAACCAGGCTATTCTTCGTGAGAAGTGCATTGTAGCTCATTATGTGCCGTGCACAGCTCATTCCTTTAATTTGGTTGGGAAAAGAGCAGCAGGTTGTCCTAATGCGGTCAGGTTTTTGTTTGTCTTCTGCAAAATCTTTATACCCGACTTGTTGCACCTACTCATCGTTGACAGGTACTTCAAAAACATATGAAATTGATACATGCTAACAAAGCCTTGTCTGACACAAGATGGTCAGCCTGACATTATGCTGTAAGGTCTGTTAATAGCTCATACCATGAGAATATCGCAGCACTGGAAGAATTAGCAACGAATGAAAATCAGCCACGTGACTGCCGGCTTGAAGAAGAAGGATTTCTAAAGGAAATTGAACAATTGGAAGTCGCTATTTTACTTGAAATTTGGGAAACAATTTTAGAAAGGAAGTCTCTCATTGAGTTTGTTAAAAAATAGCATTCTTAATTTTATTCCTATGAAGACAAAGGAACAAAAAAGTCCGTTGTAAAAACATTGTAAACAATCTTCAATACTATCAAACAAAAAAGATCGCGTCAGTTTGATAAAGGGACATCAACAAAACAGTAGTCTCTTGGAGAAAAAAATCAAGATTGAGGTATTTCTGGTAATCATTGAAAAACTTTCTTAAGCCCTACAACATTGGTTAGGTGCATATAAATACATCCATGAGAAATTTGGCTTTTTTACAAACCTAACTGAGCTCAGCACTTTCGCCTACCGATGGGCAGCAACCAAGTTAATGGAAGAACATTGAAGTGATTTCGAAGAATGGGGTCGGGTAAATCCGAAGCAACCGTTTCGTCCCCCTCAATTTACTAGCAACGCCATCGAGCGGTGCCGGTTTAGGGCCAGGAGCGCCAGTACGGATTAGCAAAAAGTGCCGCGAAGAACGCATTGGACGCCAGCTCTGAGGAAACCTTCCAGTGGGGGTTGCACCCTAGGTAGGTCTTTGATGATCCCCCGGTCTGCGGCGGTCCTAACCATGGAGACCCGTGTACTTTGCCGGGATGGCTCCAAAGTGGTAGCGGGTCGTAGTAGGAAATTCCACCACCTCCTTGTGAGGGCAACTTAGTGGGAGGCACCTTCGGCTGTATGTCCTGGATGCCCAGGTGGCCGCTTCAGAAGCGACCGCTTTTGGGGGGGGGTCCTCAACTGTTACGTCCCTTTGGTGGCCAGATGGATAAGGGGGTCTTCCGGGAAGACCCATAAAGAGCACTAGGCTCGGGGCTTCTCATTTTCTTCCACATGTAGGTTCATGAGTGATTTCAAAAACTGCTTACCTTCAGAATTAGTCCAATTTTCAGAACTCTTAAAAAAGTTATTGTCCAGCACCAGGCTCAGGCTAAGGAACAGGAATTAGCACAAAGCGAAACTCAAAAAACTTGCACAGAGCTAAAAATGTTGCTGCTTTTGAATGAGCTATATTTCACACAGTGCTATACAAATGTACACATCGCATCTATCTTTCAATGATGACATCAAACTGCACCTGAGAGCGATCCTTTTCAAAGTTGAAAATAATATATAATGAGTTAGAATTTGCACGGGACGAAAAAGGCTGAATATGTTCTCTCTAGTAAGCATTGAAAAGGAACTTGTAAGCTTACTCAGCTTTATTGACTTGATTGAAAACTTCGCCATTTGAAAAATTCGCAAACGAAAGGTGTAGGTTGAAATAATAATCATTCATATTTTTCAATAATTTTTGTTATTTCAAATAGAGAAAAGAATTCGTTACCTCATGATTTTTTTTTAAAACGGAATAACGCGTAATACTATTCTTTACGGGGGCGCGTTCGTAAGCACTAAACAGCGTAAGTCGGGATGGGACCGTCGTAACCCGGAGGACTACCTGTATATAAACATGCATATCTATGCTTTCACGCCTTTAATAAATATGTATATAAAAAATATTAACCCAAAGACATTGAAATCATAATTTTCCTCAAGAAAAACATCAACAATGAAAACCCATCTTTTGATTTTTTTCTTTGGGGGAGGGGTGGGTGGTGATAAAACTCGTATTCCCCCCACCCCACTGTGGTGGAGGGAGTCGTGCGGTGGGATTCGTTCATGCTGTCGGTGTGTCCAAGCCCAAATGGCTTTATATCTTATAAAACAGAAGACACTGCCTCTTTCATTCCAGCCTTTTTTAAAGATCTCTCTGCTGCGACTATTTCTTTTTTTTTCCTAATTTGTTTTAATGTTGTTCGTGTGTTGGGACTGTTTTATTATTGCAAGTTAACTGATATTTTTTTAATAAGAATTTTCACGTTTAACGTATTTCATTGTATTTCTTAGTTTCTTTCTAGATTAAAAAATTGTCATCTTTTGTTTTCTGACATAAAATCGTACACAGTAAAATTTTAGGCTCGGGTGTCACCCCCTGGTGGGTGTCACCCGGGGCGGCCCACCCCCCGCCCCCCCTAGTGACGCCACTGCACGAGGTGAACTCAGCACGTGAATGTGAACAATAGCAGACGGATACAGATGCTTATATAAAGATTACCTAAAAGATGCATTAATTTAATTACGGTACATTCGATCGATCTGAAATTTGGATACAATGCATTGTTATCCAAAGTCTATCTGTGGTAAAATATTGAGATCTCTACGACCTTCAGAAGTGGTTTAATTTTACGTTGGCAAATTTGAAAAATTGCGGACAGACATGAACGAAATCAAGTTAATAAAAACGTGGTAAAAACAAAAAAACATTGGCCTGCCTCAACTGGTAACTATCGTATATACTCGTTCTACAGCTGACTCTATACTCTATACTATTCTCTTCCAAAAAGAGGGCCATCGGCTTATGAACGAAGGGCTATAGAACGAGTACATACGGTAAATAATGTCAGCGTATTTCAAGGACACGTTAACTTCCTGTCATTGATTCATTCTAAGAACCGAAATCTTTTTTGTGTTTTATTATTTTTCTTTCATGTTCAGAGGAAAAAGCTGTATGAAAATACCTTGTAGTTTGTCAGAACTTTATTTTATTACCTTTTGACAGATACTTCTGCAGCATTTTTGTGTTGAAAGTATTTCACATGGAATATTCCAAACGACAATTTTTTATTTGATAAATATTCGCCAGCCGTACAGTGCATGTGCTTTTCGGGCATGCAGGTCATTGATATATGTCAGGGGTCTAACACTCAACCCTGAAAGACCTCTGACCCAACACCAAACTAGGATCTCATATCTCTGTAATTTGTGTAGTATTAATTCACACGGTGAAAATACATTTGAAAAGTCTATCACCATGCAGCAAGCCAGGCTGCTTGCCGTTCGTGAGATTCTTCGTCAAGTCTTCTACAAACTCGATCAGCTGGGTCGCACACGATCTTGGTATTGAGGTCTTGAGGAATAGGGTTACCATAATTGTCAGATGAAAAAAGAGGACACTAAATTTTCCATCAAATACGACCCTGTTAAGTCGCAGTGGTTCGGGTCCATACTAATGTAATCGCGAGTTAGGTGAATCGCGATTTATGGTCACTTAGTACAGATTTCAGTGTAACTTATTAAGCGATAATAAAGGATGCCAATAAAAACGTGTTTTCTTCCCTATAATATTTATATAAAACTAGAAGACCCGTCGTGCGTTGCAACGATCTCAGTAAAAAGGAATGCATATATAGATATAAAAAAAAAGAAATTACTTTAAGGGTCACCGGGCCCATCAGCTTAACATATGACGTTCAAAAATCTGTTCATTTTCATTATATATATATATATATATATATATATAGAGAGAGAGAGAGAGAGAGAGATTTAATTAAGTTTATACTCAAGTATTTCATATTTCAATACATATCCTGGTGTTACGTCACAAAATTTGGGAGCCATGGAATTACAGCGACTTAACCAATTTGGCACAATAACGAAGCGCAACTTAACGGGATCTAACTGTATTACGTGTTGTACCAATAAAATTAAAGTTAAACTTCATAAAATATTTTCTTATTTAATTATAAACTTGTATTAACTGAGTGTTCAGTGCACCACACTAGCTGACTGAAAAGAAACTGTAAGTTAGTAACTAAATTACTGAAAATTACAAAACAGTGGTGAAAGTATCTTATGCTGAGTCATTATCATCAAAATCGTTTTCATTTGAGCAAATTGATGTTGGGATCATAGGTGGTTTACTTAAGACGGTGAAAATTCCGGACAAAAGCCATTTTTCTGGAATGCCACCCGGACAGAGGCATAAAAAGGACGTGTCCGTAGAAGCCCGCAAGTATGGTAGCCTTTAATAGGGCTTAATTAAGCTTGGAACTCTGGCAGTCCCCATCGGGAAAGTTGACTTTGGGTTTCTTTTCGTCGATGTTCTATAATATAATATAAGGCATGATGGTTTTGCTTAAATTTGTATTAAATATTTTATTCAACACGAAAATTCACAATTTTACCTAACTGCATAATCTTTTTCCCGTTGTGGTTTTAACTGTAACTTTAGATATTTCCTCCTTTTTTTCTATATCCTGTGTCCTTGTTTGTTTTTGTTTTTCCTTTCATTTTATTTTATATGAATATTTTAAATTATTTTATGATATAATATGTTTAAAGAATTTAAATATATGTAAGTACCTATTTTATGTTATTGTACTGATGATGGCATTAGCCGAAACGTCTATTGTCGTTTTAGTTAAAAATAAAGCTCAAATTTATTGTTTTAATTGCACAATTTGTTTGTGTATTTTGTATTTTATTTAAAAGCTTTATCGCAGTCCCATTCTGTATGATATTTTTATGTTTACATATTATACTCCAAAACTTTACCAATAACAATAGTTATACCTCAGACATAATGGTTAACAAATTGTTAGCCAGGAAACCTAACTGCGGATCGGTAAACAGGAATGACTTTTTAGTAGAGGTTTACTGGTATGCATTTTTGCCGATATTGCCGATACCGATATTACTGATTTTTTTTTGCCGATATGAGTGTCGATATGAGTATTTGTTAGGACAAAAACCAGTCATATTTGATGACGTCATTCTTAAATTTATCACTCGTAATAATTAAAAATTTACATTAGAGGTCTACCAGTATGCATTTTTGCCGATATTACCGATAATTTTTTTTTCTACCGATATGAGTATTTGTTAGGACAAAAAACAGCGGTCAAATTTACCTCCACATTTTGTGACCTTAATTCCGCTGTTCGCGTCACGCATTTTTTTCTCACGTTTTATTAATGATTTTATTTTCAGGATCAATGCTGTAACTATAAATAAAATTATTATTTTTTTATTTTTTTTAAAAAAATATTCTTTATTTATAACTCATTTGACTTTGTATAAACAGTAAAATTTATCTTTAAACGAAGTTTCTGATGTGTTTACAGTTTACAGGTTCCAGATCATGACCTACATTATGACTCAGACAAAACGAACTGTCCGCTATAAAAATGTACACATACAATTAGGAACTCCTTTTGAACCTTCAACTTTGACTCCAAATTAATTTTAACGAATAGTTAAATAACTCCGCCGTAGCCGGTCCCAAGCCCGGGTGAGAGAGGAGGAGGGTTGTGCGAAGGGCTAGCATCCCTTCCCGTAAAAAAAGCCTTGCTACAAAAACGTGAACAAAGAAAAAAATAGGAAACTCGGACCTTGGAGATGATGGGTCTCGTAACAGAGAACTTATGAAGCTGGGTGGCCAAAGCCAACTGGAAACCACCCGGCAGACAACCATCCTCTCCACTAGGACCACCACCAACTTAGGAACATGGAACGTAAGGACCATGTTCGAAGCTGGAAAAACTGCCCAAGTTGCTGCCGAAATGCAACGGTACAAGCTAGCCATCCTAGGGATAAGTGAATCCCGATGGACTGGCTCAGGCCAGATGAAGCTCAACACAGGAGAACTGCTACTATATTCAGGCCATGATGAAGAAAACGCAGCCCACACCCAAGGAGTAGCAATCATGCTTTCCAAAACTGCCCAGAACGCCCTTTTAGGGTGGGAAGCCCATGGTCCCCGAATAATCACCGCAAGATTTAAGACCAAAAAGCAAGAAGTCAATATGGATCTTCTTCAGGTATACGCTCCTACTAACGACAGTAAAGAAGAGGACAAAGAGGACTTCTACAACAGACTGAGAACCCTTATCCAAAAGTGTCCTAGGAGCAATGTGATTATTCTAATGGGCGACCTAAATGCAAAAATAGGCAGCAACAATAATGGATATGAAGAATGCATGGGAACAAATGGCCTCGGAGAGATGAACGATAATGGTGAAAGGCTAGCAGATCTATGTGCTGCAGATGGACTGGTCATTGGTGGAAGTCTCTTCATGCATAGAAATATCCACAAGGCAACATGGATATCACCAGATATGTCAACGGCTAACCAAATCGACCATATCTGTATCTGCAAAAAGTTTAGAAGATCTCTCCAAGATGTAAGGGTAAAAAGAGGGGCAGATGTAGCCTCAGACCATCATCTACTGATTGCCCAACTAAGGCTCAAATTGAAAAAGAATTGGACAAGTGAGGGAAGCAAGCGCCAACGTTTTAACACTACTCTTTTGAAAGGGGGACCAAAACTTAATGAGTTCAAACTTACGCTAACAAACAAATTCCAGATCTTACAAGAACTTGGCAACGAAGAAACAGTTGACCAAAACTGGAAAAGCTTCAAAGAAATACTCACGACCACCTGTGAAGAAGTGTTGGGTCCAAGGCAACAAACGCATAAAGAATGGATCTCTAATGAAACCATGGAGAAAATCCAACAGAGGAAAAAGAAGAAGGCAAATCTCAACAACAGCCGCACCAGAACTGAAAAAGCTAGAGCATCAGCAGAATACGCAGAAGCCAATAAAGACGTTAAACGTAGTATAAGGTCAGATAAAAAGAACTACATAGAAGGACTAGCAACTGAAGCAGAAGAGGCAGCTTACCATGGAAACACAAGAGAACTATTCAGTACAATAAAAAAGCTATCCGGAAAGTTCAAAAATCCAGAGAGACCTGTTAAAACTAAAGATGGGAAATCTATACCTGATGAAGAGGGTCAGAAAAAAAGATGGATAGAACATTTTGAAGAACTCCTCAACCGACCAGCCCCACAATACAAACTCAACATAGAGCCAGCGGAACAAGACCTAGAAATAGACTGCAGCATACCCACAAAACAAGAGATAAACAGAGCAATTAAACAACTAAAGAAAGGCAAAGCAGCTGGTCCAGACAGAATACCAGCAGAAGCCTTGACAGCAGATATTACGACTAGCTCTGCAATGCTACACATTCTTTTCAAGAAAATATGGGAGGAAGAACAGATTCCGACGGAGTGGAAAGAAGGACATCTCATTAAGCTCCCAAAGAAAGGAGATCTTAGCTCTTGCTCCAACTATAGAGGAATAACTCTGCTATCCATACCAAGCAAAGTATTTAACAGAGTGCTGCTAAACAGAATGAGGGACGCAATAGACACCCATCTTAGAGACCAACAAGCAGGTTTTAGAAAAGATAGATCATGCACTGACCAGATTGCCACTCTGAGAATTATATTGGAACAATCCCTGGAGTGGAACTCACCACTATACATCAACTTTATTGACTATGAGAAGGCTTTCGATAGTGTTGACAGGCCAACCCTGTGGAAGTTACTAAGACACTACGGGATACCACAAAAACTGACTGACATAATTAAGGCTTCCTACGAAGGACTTACATGTAGAATTGTCCATGGCCAACAAGCAACAGCGGCTTTTGAGGTACAGACCGGAGTCAGACAGGGGTGTCTGCTTTCACCATTCTTATTTCTGCTAACCATCGACTGGATAATGAAAATGTCTACAGAGCAGAAGAGAAATGGTATCCAGTGGACACTATGGAAACAACTTGATGACCTGGACTTTGCGGACGACCTGGCCTTATTATCGCACTCACAGCAACAGATGCAGGAGAAAACCAACGATGTAGCACAATTCTCTGCTTGCCTTGGCCTGAACATCCATAAGGGAAAAAGCAAAGTCCTTAAAATAAACACATCAAGCAACACTCCAATAACACTGGAAGGAACAAATCTGGAAGAGGTGGATAGCTTCACATACCTTGGAAGCATCATCGACACACAAGGAGGGACAGACGCCGATGTAAGAGTGAGAATTGGCAAAGCAAGATCATCATTTAAACAGCTAAAAAAGTTTGGAACTGCAACAACTTGACTCTTCATACCAAGGTCAGGATATTCAACACCACAGTAAAGCCTGTCCTACTGTATGGAGCAGAAACATGGCGAATAACAGCAGCCATTTCTAAAAAGCTTCAAGCCTTTATAAATACATGTCTCCGAGCAATTCTCCGAATCCGCTGGCCAAATGTCATCACCAATGAGGACCTCTGGCAACGCACACAACAAGAGCCAGTGGAAGAGCTAATACGCCAGCGCAGATGGAGATGGATTGGCCACACTCTCAGAAAGCCTACATCCAGCATTGTGAGACAAGCCCTCACATGGAACCCCCAAGGCAAAAGGAAAAGAGGTCGTCCCAAAATGACCTGGAGAAGAGAACTGGAGGCAGACACAAAAATGAGCGGGCACAGCTGGGGGCAGATTGAGAGACTGGCGCAGGACCGGGATGCCTGGAGAGACTTTGTTCGCGCTAGCCCCAGATGGGACGAAGGGCGATGATGATGAGTTAAATGCCTTTTGCACAAGGCCATCTTTAATGAATGAAATAATGAGAACAAAGCAATAGTAATATAGTAATGAAAAAACCGCGTGAAAACAAAGTTTTTGACTATAAATCCCTTATATATGAGACAGAACTTAGTATTGATTATGTTCCAACGCGACGAACATTTACAGGCTGAAACTGAGTGAATTTGTCCTGGTTAAAGCACGAGATGTGGTCATCGATGGCTGGCGTGAAGTCAAGTGACCCGTAAAATGTAAACAATAGCGACTGCTACATATAGTTTTATATAGATAAACTAAAAATGCATTAATTTAATTACGGTACTTTCGATCGATCTGAAATTTTGAAACGATGCATTGTTAGGTGACACGAGTCTATGTGCCGAATTTCAGCTCGATGGGATCACGGGAAGTGGGCCATTTTTTACTTTTGTTTTTTTCCGCCAGACAGAGACAGAAGGGGGTGAAGTTAATATAAGGGATTTAATAAATTAAACAACCCCGTAAAAACAAAGGTTTTGACTATAAATCCCTTATATATGAGACATAATTAAAAGTATTGATCATGTTCAAACGCGACAAACATTTACAAACTGAATCTGACTTAACTCCACTTTGCTTTATAACCGTGGGGTGGGGGGGGAGGGGAAAGGTCTGGTCACCGATCGCTGGACCGAGTTCAGCGTGACACGTAAAATGTAAGCAAAAGCACGCCGGTACATCGATGGGTGGCGTTAACGCGTGAACTGGCACGTGGAAGAAAAACAATAACAAACCGTGAATTCGAATTACATATGTTGTATTGAAATAAACTAAAAATGCATTAATTTAATTACGGTACGTTTGATCGGTCTGAAATTTTGATACGATTTATTGTTAAGTGACACGAGTCTATGTGCTAAATTTCAGCTCGATGGCATCACGGGAAGTGTGTCAGTTTTTACTTTATTTTCCGCCCTCCCGCCTGCCAAACGACAAATGACAGAGATGGTGGTGAAGTTAATATAAGGGATTTAATAAAACAAACCCGTAAAAACAAAGTTTTTGACTATATATGAGACATAAATAACAGTATTGATTTTTCAAACGCGACAAACAATTACAGACTGAATCTGTCTTAACTCAACTTTGCTTCATAACCCTAGGGGTGGGTGGGGGGGGAGAGGGGAAAAGTCTGGTCACCGATCGCTGGTCCACGCTCAGCGTGACACGTAAAATGTAAACAAAAGCACGCCGGTACTTCGATGGGTCGCGTCAAAGCGTCAACTCAAACTCTCAAGTGGGAAAAAAACAATAACAAACCGTGAATTTGAATTACATACGTTATTTAAGGATAAACTAAAATGCATAAATTTAAATTCGATCGATCTGAAATTTTGATACGATGCATTGTTTGGTGAGACGGGTCCGTGTGCCAAGTATCAGCTCGATCGGATCACGGAAAGTGGGTCATTTTTTACTTTTGTTTTTCCGCCCGCCCAAGACAGACAGAGATCACGACAGAGAGAGATGACGACAGAACGACAGAGACGGTGGTGAAGTTAATATAAGGGATTTAAAAATGAGGTTGAATGTTTTATGATTGCCAGTGACAACACGCCTGAACACGGTAGATTTTATTATTCCATACGAAACGAAATGTTTTAGACATCTGCGGTTCTGCGTGCATCTTGGCTATTAGAGCAATTAGGGTATACTCGGCATCGGCATCACTTACACAGTATTTCCAAGTATTCGAAAATCGGCCGATACCTAAACTGTGTCAAAGTTAGCACATTAATTTGATTACTGTACATTCGATTGATCTGAAAATTTAATACTATGCATTGTTAGGTGAAACTGGGAGACACGTGCACAGCGGTTGTTGTTAAAAAATGGGGGAAATAACGGGCAGAAAAAAAATATTTTACTTTAAAAAAAACAAAAACATTCCCGCTGTGGCTTGAACCCAGGACTTTCCGCGTGCAAGGCAGAATTGATAACCACTTCACTACGAATCACATGTTATTGTGTGAAGGAACAACGCAACTTAGCGCAAGAAAAGTTATTGCACCCCCAGCCCCTTTTTTTTCTTTTCATCCCACAACGCTTGCCAACAGTGATCGGTCAACCCCAGCGAGGGTTATTCGTAATGCTCATTTGCAACAGGCCGTTTAGGTGAAATCTATGCTAATAAAAGCCAAAGCTCTCACTGACTGACTCACTGACTGACTCATCACTAATTCTCCAACTTCCCGTGTAGGTAGAAGCATGAAGCTTTGGGAAGTTGTTGAGTAGCCTCTCACGACGATAATTGGAGTAAAAGAATTTTACAATTCACACTCATGGAGGCCGGGGGCCCAAAACGTTTGTTTCCCTTATATGGACTATATAAAATATGAAGATCACTAATTCTACTATTTCCCGGGTAGGCAGAAGTATGAAACTTTGGACAGTTGTTGAGTACAATCCCGCAATGGTAAAATGCGAAAAAATATTTAAATTAACACTTCCTGTGGGCCAGGGGCCCAAATGAAGTTTTTTCCTAATATTAAAAGTGCCATTAAACAACTCAGAAATGGAAAGGCTGCGGGACCAGTTGGCATCCCAGCAGAGGCACTGAAGGCGGACTTGGAAACCAGTGTGGAAATGATACACCCTCTGTTTATGAAGATATGGGAAGTGGAGCAAGTTCCTTCCGATTGGAAAGAGGGATACCTTATCAAGATCCCAAAGAAGGGGGATTTAAGCTCCTGTCCAAACTACAGAGGAATCACCCTGCAGTCCATCCCAGGAAAGGTTTTCAACCGTGTACTACTTAACAGGATGAAAAACGCTGTAGACCCTTTGTTGCGGGACCAACAAGCTGGCTTTCGCACCAATAGATCCTGCACTGACCAGATAGCGACACTGCGCATCATTCTAGAGCATGCAGTCACTAGAGTGAAACTCACCGCTCTATGTCAACTTTGTTGACTATGAAAAAGCCTTCGACAATCTTGACAGACAAACCCCGTGGACATTGCTAAGACATTAAGGTGTGCCACAGAAGATTACGGATATAATCAGAAACATGTACGAAGGGATAAACTGCCGAGTTGTCCATGCTTAGTAGTTGACATATGCTTTCCAGGTGAAGACTGGTGTGAGACAAGGTTGCTTGCTATCACCATTCCTGTTCCTGTTAGCCATTGACTGGGTGATGAAAACATCTACACAGCAGAAAAGGAATGGCATTCAATGGACTTTGTGGGATCAACTTGATGATCTTGACTTTGCTGATGATCTTGCCCTTCTTGCACATACCCAACAACAGATGCAGGAGAAAACAAACATTGTCGCAGCAACTTCTGCTAGCATGGGTCTCAACAAACACAAAGGGAAGAGTAAAATCCTCAAGGTTAATGACACCAGTACATCACCCATTATGCTTGAAGGAGAAGCCTTCGAGGAGTTGGACAGTTTTGTTTCGCTTGGCAGCGTGGTAGGTAAACAAGGTAGTACAGATGATGACGTCAAAATAAGGATCGGAAAAGCAAGAGCATTCTTCCAACAACTCAAGAATGTTTGAGTCTCCAACAACTTAGGCAGCAAGTTAAAAGTAAGGATTTTTAACGCTATGGTGAAACCTGTGCTGCTATATGCATGGAGCCGAGACATGGAGAACAACGGCTGTAAACCTGACCAGAATCCAGCCCTTCATCAACAATTGTCTAAGAAGAATTCTCAGAATTCACTGGCCGGACAAAATCTGCAACCGGGAAATGTGGCAGCGGACAAAACAGAAGCCCATTTAGGAAGAGATTCATCAGAAGCGGTGGAGGGTGGATTGGTCATACACTAAGAAAACCTGCTTCTAATACAACGAAGCAAGCCCTGAAATGGAACCCACAAGGTAAGCAGAAAAGAGGCCGTCCAGGAAACACTTGGCGCCGAGAATTGGAGGCAGACATCAATAGAATTGGCCGTGAATGGAAGATCCTGGAGAAGCTGGCCCAGGTTAGAGATGCCTGGAGGTCTCTCGTAGGTGGTCTATGCCCTTGGAGGAATCGCAGACGCTGACGATGATCGGTGGATGGTCCTCATGGACGAGAAGGCTCAACAATCATATCATAGACCTTGACCAACCCGTGTCCACCAACTAATTTTTAAAAGGTCCAACATAGTTTGGGATATTTTTTTATGAAGCATATAAAATAATATTTAATTTTCCATGAAATTATGCTCAAAATGAACTTGAACTCAATTAAGCATTGTTAAATTGCGAGAGATCACACAATAAGTTATAACTTGTAGACATCTAAAAATGTAAAGAGTAGGATGGCAGTAACTTATCTTAGGCAGCTAGATGGTATAAAATCGGATTCTATCTTCCCTTTTTATTTTGGCTTTATCAAATAGAAAGAATGTTGGTGAATGTAAAAAGTTTTCACCTAACAAGTTTATAAGAGAAGAATATAACGTAAAAAACAAATGAGTTACAGTGGAAATGATAATAATATTTCATCTTCTATACCTCTTGTTTCCGTAATATCGTGAGACCACATAAAAGAACACAAAGGATGGCGTAACAAGATCATGATGAAGACAATGATTACCAAAGTTTTTATTTGTATCTATCTATTGGTCTACAAGAGCGAGAGGCTCATATAGCAGAAGTTAAATAAAAGTACGGGATTCTACGTGCCGGTGTTGTTCACCTTGTCTGGGTGTTGCTGCACACTAGTGGGTGTTTTCTGGTATTGACACACTTCGTAATGCAGTCATAATGCCAAAGCAGATTATTTGAAATGCAGAATAGAACAGAAAAAATTATATTAATGTTAAACTGACCATTAGATTAGGTTTTAAAAATAAAACCTAACAGGGTATAATAAGTACCACCAATCCCATGCAAGGTTATTGTTGTTCGTTTTTGTTTTTATCAGTACTCACGAGCAGAATAAAATTTACTTGAAAATATATTTTTTAAAACTTTTTTTTATGTAATAAAGGTATACATTGTTTATCAAATAATCTATATTCCCCTTAAGCTTCGAGGCCACGCAGATATCTTACTGACGCCGCACAGCAGTTTAGAAATACCGTGCAGCAAATTTTGATGGATTAATATAATATCTGTGTTTGTGGGGTGTAAAATCTTGCACGAAAAAGGGTTGCTGTGCAACTTTGACCATAGTTTGTTATTTTGCACACGTACCAACGAACCTTGAACTTGAACGGAACAATACATGTAAGTGTATAACACTAATAATACATCTCAACGATGATTGATAATCGGAAATTTTCATTTACTCTCTTGTTTAGTCGTAAACATTTTCTTTGTATAAAATAATAATTGACCTTGTAGAGGTACTAGCAAATTAAACCGAAATGAAAGAAACCAATACTAGTGTCGGTCCGGTTTGAGGTCTGGTACTCTGCCAATGAACGAAGGCCAAGGGTGGTTAATAAATAAACAAAGCCAGCTTTATTTTCATTAAGCAACAACAAGAACCAAACATAACAAAAATTATTTTTTTTTCATGTTTTTATGAAATCATATTTTAATTAGGAAAAGTTGGGTTAATTATTTTTTCATTTTTACAAGCTTTTATTTAACTCACACTGTTTGTATGTTGTATCCGTCAAATCTTGTAACGTAAAATTAAACCACTTCTGATGGTCCTAGAGATCTCAAAATTTTACCACAGATAGATCTTGGATGACAATACATTGTATCAAAATTTTAGATCGACCGAATGTACCGTAATTAAATAAATGCATTTTTACGTTTATCTTTATATATAATCTGTATCCGTGCTATTCTTGACTTTCACGTGAATGTCACCGGAGTTCACAACCAGCCATGGATGACGACATTCCAGGTGTTAAACAGCTCAGTAATTCGAAACTAAATCTAAATTGACATGTTAATACAAGAGGAACAACTGGTATTTGTGTAGCCTAGTTGGCCCAATTGTTAGCTTAATGGACCTGGAGGTACTGGGTTCAATTTTCAGTTGGGGAAACTGTTATTTTTTAAATACATAAATTTGTAATTAATAATCTATCTTTTTACCACTATCACATTTAAGTTATAGACAACGAAGTTTGACTAATTAAATTGAGTTGATTATGTCAAAAAATTGATTAAAAAATTGTGTTACTAAAAAGTAGAAAATAAATTATTTAAAAAATCTTTTTTTAAAAGGACACGCTTTTATTTACATATAGAAAGTGCACTAAAAAGAAGAAAATAAAAATTTTCAATCCGTGAACCTATCGACTGCACATAAAAGCGTGGGGCCCTCATCACAACTCGCAATCATGTACAAAGCTGCGAAACATAAATACAAATTTATATGAATATTAATAAACATTTAAAGTTTCACAACTTTGATCATATACATGCTACTATCATATTAATTAGAAAAATTTATCTATATGCAAAAGAGTAGTTGCAATAAGAAATGAGTTGTGATGGGCGCCCCACGCTTTTATGTGCAGTCGATAGGTTCACGGATTGAAAATTTTTATTTTCTTCTTTTTAGTGCACTTTCTATATGTAAATAAAAGCGTGTCCTTTTAAAAAAATATTTTTTAAATATTTTATTAAGGGCAATAGTCAGATACTAAGAGCATTTTGTGATTATTTAATGTATTTTTTTATAAATCATTTAACATTGACAAACAGTCACAATGCCCTCGAACACACAGTCTCAGCAAGGTGTTCAGATCAGTTTGACATAATGCGTGTCATAGTGATCAGTCATAGTATAACGAATAAATTAAAGCCGTTTTGTTGTTGTCGTCTTTATAATAATCATTATGTTCCTGCCTGAAAATACAAAAAGTATAAGGGAAAGTCCACCATTTCTTATTTGGACTCAAAAGGGAATTTACTCTGATAGACTTACCTCCACGTAAACCATTGGCAAACAACTCCTTAATTGGATGTAAACATGATCCGACTTTTGCACTAAAATTGAATGATACAACTAAACACATTACGTGGGATGTAGGCCTAAGCTACGAGCCTAAGCTACGAAACGGTCTGGAATCAATGTTGCGTGAAATGTAAGGCTACACTACACAAAACCCTCTACGGCCCACCACCTAATTTGCTCCATTGAGCGATTGCTTAAAAATAGCTCTCTTACTGTGACACTTGTCGCGAATGGGTATCTCCGGGTACGTCATATTCATGGTTGGTATGTCGTATTAGCTGAGGGGACATCCTTATATTTATTGCGAACATCAGTTGGCTGAGGGGTGGTTGGATTTAGGAGAGTTTGGTCCAAGGGAGGGGGTTTCGGTTGAATGCAGACGCATCAACAAATTAATTTGTGGCAGGCTTTAACTTTAAAAATAGGAAAGCAAAGACAGAACTCTCGTTAAGATCACACGCATAAGATTTGAACTTATGTTCTTATGAACTTATGCAGGAAGTGGGTCACGAGAATTATTCTTCACACTTTTGCACTCATTAAAACTCCTATGAATATCTTTCATACTTTAATTTATAATCAAAACAAGCCGTATGACACTGATTACTCGTGAGAGAGGAACAAGGGAGTTTAACATGGGTAGTGAAATATAATATAGGAATAAAGGAGGGCATGCGACTGTAGCAGGGCGGGCGGGGGGGGGGAGGAAGGTGAAGGTAATTCTTGTTTTGATATTTCAACTTTGTATTGTTAAAAGTAAACAAATTGAAGACATAGAAAGAAATATTGATACAGGTGGCCTCCTCTAGTTAAGGTAGCAATCATTAACAATGCAGTTCATTTGTAATTATATTTGTACACTCATCTAAATCATTATATCTTATCTTATCTATGCAGACGCTCCTTCTATGCAGAAGATAATTGCGTCCACAGACCATGACAGATGATCTGTTTGCAATTGATGCAGCGTTCACAGGCTGCGGCTATGAGGGTTCCACGCATTACCCAGCCGCCTAACTAGTGTCATTGTTTAAATTAAGTATGCGGTAGAGAAGCTAATTTAAAAGTGTACATGGGAAGGGAGTCACATATTAAAGCTTGCAAAGGAGATATGAAAATATGACGCTTTTTGCTTGCGTTGGTAACTTTCAATTAATGACAATTTAATTAAACTTAACGAAAAAAAACAAAAAAAACAAAAACAAAAAAAACTAACTCTTGCTATCGGAACACGGTTAACACGCACGAGTTTCATCATAAAGTTCACACATGGGTAGGCAGAGGTGTCAACTTATTTTATATGAATAAATGTGTGTTGTGTGTGTATTGGGGATTAGCTTAAACTTAATTAGGTT
The DNA here is from genome assembly GCA_944989445.1 of Ampullaceana balthica. NCBI lineage: Eukaryota > Metazoa > Mollusca > Gastropoda > Lymnaeidae > Ampullaceana > Ampullaceana balthica. The sequence goes on along the minus strand of CALYLW010000301.1, from coordinate 503,434 downwards.
AGAGTTAGAGCTAGAGTGGAGAAATGATCTGAAATAAATTCTAGATTCTCCACTGAAAGCTGAGGAAATATAAAGGAATTGAAGACATAAATGATAGAATGATATCGCACAGGATAAGGAAAAGTGATATTGATGGAAAAGGTGATAGGCCGTGATAGGCCCAACTTTTATATTCATAACACCATTGTTTCGCACTTGTTTAAAACCCAGTGCAACATTGCAGGGGAGTCGAGCCTGGACGGTGATTTCCATAGACACATTTTCACTTAGGCCTAATTGTTAGGTATTATTTTTTAATTATTTTATTTAATGTGTGTGGGGGAGGAGGCAGATTCTATATCAACATCGGGCAGGTCTAACCCTACATATGCCCAGCAAAACATTATGTACCTCTATAGTATCAGTCGATGCAATGCAAGTCACCACATCAATGCTACTAAATAAAGCAGATCCTTAAACGCCCTCTCTAGGACATGACTATAAATAAGAGGACTTTTACGTCCGGATTTCCTGGAAAATTTCTCGATAGCAAGCCTCTGTGTGGTCTTCCATCTGTCCAATCATGTATCGTGCAATTTCAAAATGTCCTGATAAACAGTCATGCTCATTAATATAGCGGTTTGAGAATATAAACACATGTAGGATTGTACCATGCCGAAAAGCAATGTCTTTTTACACGCTTTTATTTAAGTCAAAATGTTTGCATGTTGTATCCATCCATCCATCCTTTCTTCAAAACTTGAAACGTGAAAAATTATACCACTTTTGATGGTGCTAGAGATCTAAAATTTTTACCACATATAGATTTTGGATGACAATGCATTGTATCAAAATTTCAGATCGATCGAATGTACCGTATTGAAATTATTGCATTTTTAGTTTATCTATAGTCTATATATAAGCATCGGTACCCGTCTGCTTTGTTGACATCCATGAGTTCACCACGTGAACACAACACCGTGGTATAAAACGTTGGGCGGGCGCTTTATGAGGTGTTTGGTATTAAAAAAAATAGTGGTAATAAAACAAACCCGTAAAAACAAAGTTTTTGACTATAAATCCCTTATATATGAGACATAACTAACAGTATTGGAAAAGGAGAGGGGAAAAGTCTGGTCTTCGATCGCTGGACCGAGCTCAGAGTGACACGTAAAATGTAAACAAAAGCACGCCGGTGCTTCGATGGGTCGCCTCAACGCGTCAACTCAAACTTTCACGTGGAAAAAAAAACAATAACAAACAGTGAGTTTGAATTACATACGTTATATAAGGATAAACTAAAAATGCATTAGTTTAATTACGGTACGTTCGTTCGATCTGAAATTTTGATACGATGCATTATCTTATCTTATCTGTTTACAGACGCTCCTTCTATACAGAAGATTATTGCGTCCTACGCTTATCTATGGTTTGTGTTTAGTCCTGCATTTTTATTAGAGATTTAAATGTTGATAAAGTGTTGGTTTTCCTGGATTCTTCAGGCAACCCATTCCACGCCCGAATTCCGGACGGGAAGAAGGAAAACTTGTATGTGTTTGTTCTTGCATACGGAATAAGAAAGGTGTTTTTATCCTTATGTCTATCTGAGGGTTGTATTAAGTTATCTTTGTGTTGTATTTCTAAATTAGAATTAATTGCTTTATGTATGATTACTACTTTGCTCTGGGTTCTTCTATCCTCTAGTGTTTCAAGGTTTAATGATTTAACTAATGGTGTTATTCTTGTCAGTTTCGAATATTCTCCAGTAATGAATTTGGCAGCTCTTTTTTGAATTTGTTCTAGTTTATCAATGTTTTCTTTGGTTGATGGGTCCCATACAGAAGATGCATATTCTAGTACAGGTCTCACCAGAGTGAGGTAGCATTTTAGTTTTATATCTCTATTACATTTGTTAAAGTTCCTTTTTATAAAGCCTAAGGTTTTGTTTCATTTTTTAATAACTTCATTGACATGGGGATTCCATGATAGTTTCTCATTTATTAAGACTCCTAAGTATTTTGCATCTTTAGTTTGGGTCAGTTCTTTTCCATGAATGTGATATTTTGAATTTATTTGTTTCTTTTTCTTTGTTACTCTTAACAGTTGACACTTTTCTGGGTGGAAAGACATACTCCAGTTAGTTTCCCATTTTATCAATTCATCTAAGTCTTTTTGTAAAGTTTTGCTATCTTGTTCTGATTTAATTGTTCTATAGATTATACAATCATCAGCAAATAACCTAACTTTTGTACCTGTTGAGATGTTGTTGGGTAAATCATTTATATAAATTTAAAAGAGTAAGGGACCTAGCACAGTTCCTTGTGGAACTCCTGAGTTAACCTTTATTGGTGCAGATTTAGATCCATTAATTATTACAGTTTGCTCCCTGCCCAAAAGGAAGTATTGGATGCATTGTTAGGTGAAACGGGTCCGTGTGCCAAATTTCAGCCCGATCGCATCGCGGAAAGTGGGTCATTTTTGACTTTTGTTTTTCCGCCCGCCCAAGACAGACAGACAGAGATGACCGGCGGTGAAGTTAATATAAGGGATTTAATAAAAACAAACCCGTAAAAACAAAGTTTTCTACTATAAATCCCTTATATTTTAGTCATAATTAAAAGTATTGATTATGTTTCAACGCCACAAATATTTACGGACTGACACCGAGTGATGTCCCCTGTCTTTTAACGGGGGATGGGTGGTGAGGGGGTGTCGGCACGACGGTCGACGTCTAAGCGTCAACTCAAACTCACGTGGAAATAAAACAAACCCGTAATAAAACAAACCCGTAAAAACAAAGTTTTTGACCATAAATCCCTTATATATGAGACATAACTAACAGTATTGATTATTTTCAAACGCTACAAACATTGACAGACTGACACCGAGTGATGTCCCTTGTCTTAATAAATGGGGGTTGGATTTGAGGGGGTGTCGGCACGACGGTCGGCGTCAACTCAAACTCACGTGGAAGTGGAAGAAAAAAACAATAACAAACCGTGAATTTGAATTACATACCTCATATAAGGATAAACTAAAAATGCATTAATTTAATTACGGTACGATCAATCGATCTGAAATTTTGATACGATGCATTGTTAGGTGAGTCGGGTCCGTGTGCCAAATTTCAGCTCGATCGGATCACTGGAAGTGGGTCATTTTCGACTTTTCTTTTTCCGCCCGCCCAGCCCATGAGATGATGAGATGATGAGACGGCCGCGATGTTAATATAAGAGATTTAAATAAAACAAACCCGTAAAAACAAAGTTTTTGACTATAAATCCCTTATATATGAGACATAACTAACAGTATTGATTATTTTCAAACATTTACAGACTGAATCTGTCTTAACTCAACTTTGCATCATAACCCTAGTGGGGGGGAGGGGTGGGTGGGGGGGAGGGGTGGGTGGGGGGAGGGGTGGGTGGGGGGAGGGGTGGGTGGGGGGGGACAGGGGAAAAGTCTGGTCACCGATTCGCTTGACCGAGCTCAGAGTGACACGTAAAATGTAAACAAAAGCGCCCGTCGCTTCGTTGGGTCGCCTCAATGCGTCAGCTCAAAATTTCACGTGGCAAAAAAACAATAACAACCGTGAATTAAAATTACATACCTCATATTAGGATAAACTAAAAATGCATTAATTTAATTACGGTACGTTCGATCGATCTGAAATTTTGATACGATGCATTGTTAGGTCAGACGGGTCCGTGTGCCAAATTTCAGTTTGATCGGATCATGGGAAATGGGTCATTTTTGACTTCTGTTTTTCCGCCCGCCAAGCCCAAGACAGACAGACAGAGAGAGAGAGAGAGAGAGAGAGAGAGAGAGAGAGAGAGAGAGAGAGAGAGAGAGAGAGAGAGACAGAGAGACAGAGACGGCGGTGAAGTTAATATAAGGGATTTAAAAAGGGATTTAAAAACAAAGTTTTTGACTATAAATCCCTTATATATGAGACATAACTAACAGTATTGATTATTTTCAAACATTTACAGACTGAATCTGTCTTAACACAAGTTTGCTTCATAACCCTAGGGGGGGGAGGGGTGGGGGGAGGGGTGGGTGGGAGGGGGAGAGGGGAAAAGTCTGGTCACCGATTCGCTTGACCGAGCTCAGAGTGACACGTAAAATGTAAACAAAAGCGCACCGTCGTTTCGTTGGGTCGCCTCAATGCTCAAACTTTCACGTGGCAAAAAAACAATAACAAATCGTGATTTTAAATTACATACCTCATATAAGGATAAACTAAAAATGCATTAATTTAATTACGGTACGTTCGATCGATCTGAAATTTTGATACGATGCATTGTTAGGTAAGACGGGTCCGTGTGCCAAATTTCAGTTCGATCGGATCATTGGAAGTGGGTCATTTTTGACTTCTGTTTTTCCGCCCGCCGAGCCCATGAGATGATGAGAGAGAGACAGACAGAGAGAGACGGCCGCGAAGTTAATATAAGGGATTTAATAAACCCGTAAAAACAAAGTTTTTGACTATAAATCCCTTATATATGAGACATAACTAACAGTATTGATTATTTTCAAACATTTACAGACTGAATCTGTCTTAACACAAGTTTGCTTCATAACCCTAGGGGGGAGGGGTGGGGGGGAGGGGGAGAGGGGAAAAGTCTGGTCACCGATTCGCTTGACCGAGCTCAGAGTGACACGTAAAATGTAAACAAAAGCGCACCGTCGTTTCGTTGGGTCGCCTCAATGCTCAAACTTTCACGTGGCAAAAAAACAATAACAAATCGTGATTTTAAATTACATACCTCATATAAGGATAAACTAAAAATGCATTAATTTAATTACGGTACGTTCGATCGATCTGAAATTTTGATACGATGCATTGTTAGGTAAGACGGGTCCGTGTGCCAAATTTCAGTTCGATCGGATCATTGGAAGTGGGTCATTTTTGACTTCTGTTTTTCCGCCCGCCGAGCCCATGAGATGATGAGAGAGAGACAGACAGAGAGAGACGGCCGCGAAGTTAATATAAGGGATTTAATTAAACAACCCCGTAAAAACAAAGTTTTTTGACTATAAATCCCTTATATATGAGACATAACTAACAGTATTGATTATTTTCAAACATTTACAGACTGAATCTGTCTTAACACAAGTTTGCTTCATAACCCTAGTGGGGGGGGAGGGGTGGGGGGGGGGAGAGGGGAAAAGTCTGGTCACCGATTCGCTTGACCGAGCTCAGAGTGACACGTAAAATGTAAACAAAAGCGCACCGTCGTTTCGTTGGGTCGCCTCAATGCTCAAACTTTCACGTGGCAAAAAAACAATAACAAATCGTGATTTTAAATTACATACCTCATATAAGGATAAACTAAAAATGCATTAATTTAATTACGGTACGTTCGATCGATCTGAAATTTTGATACGATGCATTGTTAGGTAAGACGGGTCCGTGTGCCAAATTTCAGTTCGATCGGATCATTGGAAGTGGGTCATTTTTGACTTCTGTTTTTCCGCCCGCCGAGCCCATGAGATGATGAGAGAGAGACAGACAGAGAGAGACGGCCGCGAAGTTAATATAAGGGATTTAATTAAACAACCCCGTAAAAACAAAGTTTTTGACTATAAATCCCTTATAGATGAGACATAACTAAAAGTATTGATTATATTCAAACATTTACAGACTGAATCTGTCTTAACTCAACTTTGCATCATAACCCTAGTGAGGGGTGGGTGGGGGGAGAGGGGAAAAGTCTGGTCACCGATTCGCTTGACCGAGCTCAGAGTGACACGTAAAATGTAAACAAAAGCGCACCGTCGTTTCGTTGGGTCGCCTCAATGCTCAAACTTTCACGTGGCAAAAAAACAATAACAAATCGTGAATTAAAATTACATACCTCATATAAGGATAAACTAAAAATGCATTAATTTAATTACGGTACGTTCGATCGATCTGAAATTTTGATACGATGCATTGTTAGGTAAGACGGGTCCGTGTGCCAAATTTCAGTTCGATCGGATCATTGGAAGTGGGTCATTTTCGACTTTTGTTTTTCCGCCCGCCGAGCCCATGAGATGATGAGAGAGAGACAGACAGAGAGAGAGACAGACAGAGAGAGACGGCGGTGAAGTTAATATAAGGGATTTAAAAATGTGTGGGCTTCAGACGTGAATTTTAAAGAGTTTTTATTATAAGTTTTAAAAAATAGCTGTAAAAACAAAGTTTTTGACTATAAATCCCTTATATATGAGCCATAACTAAAAGTAGTGATTATGTTAAAAGCGTGTCCTTTTTAAAAAAAGATTTTTAAAAATATTTAATTATTTAAACTTAAGAGAAGTATGCACTTTGGTCCAAGTTTTTATTTAATTTAACTTGCTCTGTCCGCCCGTCAGTGTAACACTAAATCTTTTCATGGATTTTTGTCCCCAACTTGCCTTGGTCAGAATGTGCATATATACCGTACTCCTGATGATAATACACGATAAGACAATATAGAATAATTTGACTTTGACTAAATTAATAGTCACAATACCGTCAACCTCTAAGCCTCAACAACAAAACGTTCAAGTCAGTCTAACATTATGCTTGTCATAGTCTAACGGATAAATTAAATCAGATCAATATTATGTAATGATAAATGAAAACGTATATAATTAGTTCTTTTTAACCTGTAGTTATGTTATAAACTTGTAATTAGAGGTGTACCGGATTCAAATTTGTGAATGAAATTCTGCCGGAGCCGGATTTGTAAAATTGGCTGAATTCCGAATTTGCCGGAGCGGAAATCCGGTACACCCCTACTAGTAATCCGAGTTCTTTCCCAGTAACCGACACCTGGGAGCATTCAAAGTTAGTTATTTATTCTTTTATTTAAGCTCTCTTTAACAAAATCACCCACTGATAAAGAAAAAAAAAGTCTTTTAATAAATATGAAATACTAGGGGTTGTAGGGCGCCATATGCGCCCAAGCCGGCTTTAGGGCGCCTAAGGCGCCCACTTTTTTGGTCAAAATCCCAAGTAACTTATCCTTGTTTGATAAATACGAAATATTAAAATTCCTGAAATGTACACAAAGCATTTTATAATTATAAATCCTCAAATCCTATTTTTACATCGTTCCCTTTTCCAAAATTAAGATATGATCTAAAACAATTACGTTATATAATATTTTTTTTACAGCGCGTCTTTACTTTGTAATTAATTTGCACACTTTTTGATGCACACCTTGTATCAAATATAAGATCAAACAATGACGTCATATAATATTTTTTTTTACAGTGCTAATCACCACACGATTTTTTAAAACTTCTATAGACTGTTGTACATCGTTCCTCAGCGTTCTACATCCAGCTAGCCAGTGACTTGGACTATTATATTATTTATAGTAACTTGACATTAAATATATGCCATACGATTTTTAAATGGGCGATAGCTCTTAGCCCCAGTCAATGGCCGTAGTTGTTAGGAGAATGAACTACCAAATCAGGGCCGGAATTAGCTTTTCAACCACTCCGTGCAAAAGTGAAAAATTGCGCCCCTTTGTAATCCTTATTTTATATAATAAAAGCCACGTTTATGTCATTTCTGTCCTTTCTGTCCCGTCACCTATAGCGATTGGTCCCTCAAACACATTTGACTCCTACAGCAAATCACTAGCGAAGAAAAATTTACATATTACGCGGAGGTTCAAAATGAGTTATTTTTGGTGCAGTTTTTTTGTCATAATTCATTATGTTGTTCCCATCTTTAAGTGATGCCTCCCGCTTATTCTAATGACGATTCTGCTTTTTCCTTGATGGTCCTGGGGGGTAGTGGCAAGAGTTTTAAGTGTTCTTTGTTTTTTTGTTGCTGTTATTGTTGTTGTTGTTTTGTTTTTGTTATTTTTTGTTGTTTTGTTGTTGTTGTTTTGTGGTTTGTTGTTATTGTTGTTGTTTCTGTTGTTGTTGTAGTTGTTGTTTTGTTGTTGTTGTTTTGTTGTTGTTGCTGTTGTTGTTGTTTTGTTGTTGTTGCTTTGCTGTTGTTGTTGTTTTTGTTTTGTTGTTGTTTTTGCTGTTTTTGTTGTTGTTGTTGTCCACATCCCTTACCCTGCGACGACAATGTCCTGCAAACGCTTCAGCATAACAACTACCAAAACATAGCGTCCATGAACTTCACAGGTCACCCTACACTTATTCCCGTCCTTGGGCGGGCTTTGTTACTAGTTACATATAAGTATTCTTTAAAAAAAACTCCGCCATCCTTTGTGTGTCCTTTTAAGTGGTCTCACGATATGGTATTTGCCTTTTTATATTTTAGCTAACATCCACACAAAAAAAATCATTTTAACTTAAACTTGAACACAGTTATTAATACAAATACTTTACGTAATTAGATTTTACAAAAAATGCTTCATTAAAAAAAAAGGCATAAGTTTGTACTCAGACTTTTTTAAAAGAAAATTTTAGTTCATAGAATTCTCTTCTGAATTTAGAAATATTTAAGCTGTTACTGAGTTTATACTCAACTTCTAATTTAGCGAGGTTTGACAATCTTTATTTGGGATGTTTCCAAAATAGTTCTTGATTATTTTTAGTTTGGAAAAAATACTTTCCCCAGATCGGAAGTTACTAAAATGCCAAGAGCTAGTCTCAAGTTTGGAGCTTATTTCATTTTTGTCATGAAATTCTAATCTTCTCATGGTTCTAAATAATTTTAAAATAGAGAATACACCCCCTGATATTTCATTATAAATTGTATATCCACTGATTCACAATCTGTTAAAAGGCTTTCCAAATCTTTGCAGTTTGCCAAAATTACATAAGAACTAACATCTTTTAGTTCATATTTATGATATAAAAAAACAAAAGTAACTGTTGTGATGTTGCAGCTGAGAAAATCTTTTTTCTAAAGACTTGGTTGCAGTGTCAACAAGGTGGTAAAAGAGTTACAAAAATAGTATCTTTCCTGTGCATTCATTGTGGGCTCTACCTGATTTTCATCAAATTGACTTTTTTCCGACCAACTTGATGTCCTTGTATTGATTTAAAAAATTTTAATCTGCTTCTATTACAATTGCCATTTGACAGCCTCAACAAGGATGACAATAAAGTGATTATCTGATCTCTGATTCTTTTTTTAAAAAATATTGTAGCTTCTCAGAATTTTTATTGCCTAGGCCAGGGGTGTACAAACTTTTTGCATGGCGGGCCATATTCCTTGAAGTAAAGATATTCGCGGGCCGGATTAAAATAATATTATAAAAATGACATCGGTTGAGAAGTTTTATAGCAAAATTTTAATGTGAAGAGTGAAACTGAGATCTTGATTGCAGGAAATAGGTGGGTGAGGTTATGCCCAATGCCACTGGTTGTGATACGTATACTACTACGTGTGTGATAGCCATTTATTCTCATCCTCACAATGTTCTTGTTAAAATTCATCAATTAAAATGTCTGCTCACCGAAGTATGTGGAGCCAAACAAGCTGCGCATTTTGCTAGCAAATGTACGAATTTCTTTGAATCTCTCTTTATCCAGCTGACTGTAAAAGTCAATGCTAGAAAGCTGTTGCTGTCTGTTGCGACATTCAGCATCACTGTGCAGCTCAATTAATTCCAGCTTCCGATTGCCTGGAGCAATATTATGGTCCACAGAGAAAGGTGGAGACAAAAATCATGATTTCCTTTTCAATATTTGCAAAGTCCTTAAAGAGTCTTTAAAATTCATCAGTCATGGATTTGCTCCATGAAGCTTCTTTCTGTAAAACATGTCATGATTTCCTGTAGTGAGGGGCAACGTGTGGTATAAGGCTGCATGTGAAACAGTTGCCCTTAAAAAATTTTCAGCTTGTTCCCAAAAGCCTTGATATGTGAGTATATAATTATTGGCTTGCCACTGCATTGTGCCCTTGAAGATTTGTGTTAAGAACGTTTAGATGTCTTGTCACATCAAATAAATATGCAAAATCTGCCAGCCAAGCAGGATCAGATAGTTCTGGACTTAGTTAATCCTTATTTTTCTATGAAATGTCCAATTTCTTTGTAAGTGTGTAGAGGCGCTGAAGTGTTGCTCCCTGACTGAGCCATCTTACATCATTATGATACACAACATCTTCGTATAAGTATTCTCCCTGGATGTCAAGAAGAAACTGCAGAAACTGGTGGTGAAACAGGGCTTTAGAGATAATAGTTTATAGCTTTTATCACTTTCTTAAGGAAACAATGACATCTAAGGTGTTTGGCACAAAAAACTTGTTATTTAATGATACAGCGAAGTTTAAAAGCTTTGCCAGCATCTTCACTGACTTTGTTACAGACAAGTTTTCGTAGTTAACTGTGCTCAACAGTGATGGCTGGGACACCATCAGTAATAAATAAAGAGATTGTTATCTTGGCAATTTAACGTCATTAATAGCAGAACAAATAGAAGCAACTAAATGTGTTCCCCTTGTTTGGTCATTAAGACTGAAAGTCTATTAATTTGTAAACAATAACATGTTATCGTATTTTGCCACCCTGTGAGGTACTCAAAACAGCACAAAATTTCGACTTTTTAAAATAAATAGAATGGTTTTACAGAAATACTACGACCGTCAACTAGGTATTTAAGATGAGGCCGCGGGCCAGTAAAAATTGCTTTGCGGGCCGGACTTTGGATACCCCTGGCCTAGGCAATATCATAATTTTTGCCCTGTATGAGTTTACTAATGAGATTGGTGTGAGTTAATTTGCCATACCATATCACGACAAAACAGTACGAAATTTGAATTGTTGTAAGTAGTCCAGGTGCTTCATCTCTTATTGAACTATCTATACGTTTGTCCTCGTAAATGCCTTGCAATGCATCATATTTACCCGTCAAAAATGACGGAAGTTTTCAACATAAGAAATACATTTCAGCTGAAATCTATTTATTTTGAAAAAATTACACATCAGAATAAAAAGTAATAAAACACAGAATTTTTATTTATTTTTATTGTATTCATTTATTTTCATATTGCACAATTTTATGTGAAACGTTTGAAAAGAGTTATTTTCGTTACATTTATTTGGTGCGCTGCTTTCTAAAATTAGTAGCGTCACGGACAGAGAGACGTGACATACATTGCAAATTATATGTGTTGACAGTGTTGATGTATCGTCTATTATTTTAAAGGATAATTTTATATGCTATACAATTGAAAAATGATTTATGGCCTTATTTTTGGGACTTGTTTTTTAAATTCATTTTTCTGATCGCTCCTCCGCATTTCCATAAAATGAATTTTGCGCCCCTCGATTTTTTTTACTCCTTGCATTTGCACGGAAAGACGGAGTGTTAATCCGGCCCTGCAAGATTTTTTCCAAGGACCAAAAGAGCATAATAGTAGTATATACAAAATATTAATTTGTTTAACTCCACGTATGCAGGGCCGTCTTCACGCATAGGCCCGTTGGGCATTTGCCCGGGGGCCCACGAGCATAGGGGCTCCATGGGAATATGCTTATGTATATTATGTATATTTATTTTTTATTCCTGCGCGGAAGGGGCCCAACACTATTTCTTTGCCCGGGGGCGCAAAGTGGTGTAAAGACGGCTCTGCACGTATGAGTAACACATAATATTGTTCTGCTACCCGGGGTTATTGAAATGCTTTGAGAGGTGATTTAGCTATAAATATTCTGAATAAGACGGCTATAGGAAGAAAACCATTCTACTGATGGGCACTGATGGCAGCTTCGTCTAAGAGTAAGAGTTAAAAATTATGATCGAAGCAGAAAATGACTTATGTCCTTAAATGCATTAAAAAAATTATTTTAAAAAAAAACAAATAAGAAAGATTGATTGTGCATTGAATCATGTTTTAACAAGTTTGTTTGTGCGGAAACAGCAGAGCTTGGAGAAGATACAATGCCACGGATAAACGATAAAGTTCTGGAGTTCTGGTGTTTTCTGGCACTTGATTAGTCTACTGATCTCACGTGTTGATTCGTAGTGTCAAGTGTTGAAATTTATTCAAATACAGCATGCATGGAACAATAATTGAATAAGACATGTTCATGGAAATGCAAACAATTCAGCAAAAGTATAAATAAACTTCAATAGAATTAGCATGTTACTGTAGTCTGAAGAAATAACATATCTGGAGTCAGGGCCGGCGCCAGAGTATTTGGCACCCTAGGCGAACCTGTCGCACTGCGCCCCCGCGCCCACGGCAACTACGGTAATTATTTAATTAATATTAACTTTCACAAAGGAATGCTATGCTGCCGTTTGTTTTAATTCGTACTTACATTCAATACAATCTATACATGTATAATCGTATATTATGGTATATTCGTATGTAATGTAATTTCAAAACTTTATTTTTCGCGCTTTTGCTTTAGCAAATGTGGAGACGAGTTCCATCAGTTCAATGTCTCTAGCAATATCATGTTCAATTGACAGAGTAGCTAGTCCAACAAGTCTTTCTCGTAGCATGGACGTTCGCAAATATGTTTTTATCAGTTTGAGCTTAGAGAAGCTTCGCTCACCACTAGCCACAGAAACTGGAAGTGTCAAGAGGATTCGCAGAGCTATAACAGTGTTGGGGACACTATCTGTTAGATTATTTTTCAATGTAAAGTTTAGTACATCCTGTGGCGATGTACAATTTGCAACTCGTCTTGAAATGGCTTTCAGTTCACTGCTTAGATCAACTGCATCAATATCTTTGGAGTCTCCATATTGCAAGGAACAAACAATGCTCGGGGATTGACATCTAAAATTCTTAGTTGGACACCATTGTCTTTTCCCTTCATATTGCTGCCATTGTCATATCCTTGACCGCGTAAATTTTCGATAGATAAAGACATATCTTCTAACTGTCGAAGAATAGTTTCAGTCATACCAGCACCAGTTGTCTCCTTTAGAGACACAAAACCCAAGAAATGTTCCTTTATGGATGCTGCTGCTGCAATCTCATTTTCTGGATTTGAAATCACATCCACAAAGCGAATGATCATGGTCATTTGTTCAACATGAACGGCATCTGGTGTGCAATCTAGAATTATTGAAAAGTACTTAGCATCGCGAGCAGATGCTAAAAAATTTTGTTTGATTGCATTGGATAAAAGGTGAATCAGTTCATTTTGTATGGCTTTGCCTAGATAATGTACATGTGTCTCATTGTCTCTAATCTTTCGAAGATGCTCATCCATAAGTGGGTCAAACAAAGCTAGAAATTCCACAAATTCCAGAAAGTTCCCGTTATCAGACGTGTTCAGTTTCTCATGTGTTCCACGAAATGCAAGATTTTGCATACCAAGAACTCTAACTAAAGCAATCAGCCATTTCAAGATTTGCTGCCAATACTGTTCTTCTTTTTTAATGAGACGCAAATGTTCAGCATCAATTGTTTTCATGTGTCGCAGTCGCAGCTCAAGTTCCTTCCATGACTGAAAATTCTCTAGATGTTCACTGCTGTTCTCATGCCCTTATAGAATTGCGGACATGTTTTTCCAATCATGTGAACATTTATCAGAAAGAGATGACGCACCTTTTGTGTTACTGGTAAACAGCGTGCGGCAGAAGCAATAAACAGAGTCATTACTTACAGAATACTGCAGCCAATGTCTGCGAATTTCTTCTCCATTGACAAGCCTGCGGTTGTAATGAATTTTTGAGAATTTTCTTTGCATACTGTCTTTAGGAAAATCAAACTGCTCAACTTGATCTGGTCCATGTTCTATCAAAATTTGTCGCATATGATCATCAAATCCGGTCCAAGTAGCAGGATCGCCATAGTTAACATATAAACCAGTGAAATTATCGCTTTTATGCACTTCAGATTTTTATTCTTGGTGCGTACCGTGCATTTCATTTTGTGTATCAAACTCTTCTGATACTGTCATATCCTCGGATTCCTCCGCTTCCTTGCCTGCTTCAGCTTTATTGTTTAACTCCTCTTGACCATCTTTGTCTCTGTGCGGTGTACATAGATACGTTAACAACGAGTTTCCTTGTTTTGTTACGTATTTGTCATTTTCAGCCCGTCGTTTACGATACTGTGCACCAGACAATCGTTTTCTCTCTGCCATGGGGGATTGAAATAAAGACGGAAACTGCAAAATAAAATTTTATTATGGTTTACTATTTTCTAAATTTTTTATACATTTTTGTAAAATAAATAAAATATAAACGCACAGAGTGCGAGCATTCGCAGTTGGGTAGAGCAGAGAGCAAATCTTATCTTATTTTATCTGTTTACAGACGCTCCTTCTATACAGAAGGTTATTGCGTCCTACGCTTATCTATGGTTTGTGTTTAGTCCTGCATTTTTATTAGAGATTTAAATGTTGATAAAGTGTTGGTTTTCCTGGATTCTTCAGGCAACCCATTCCACGCCCGAATTCCGGATGGGAAGAAGGAAAACTTGTACGTGTTTGTTCTTGCATACGGAATAAGAAAGGTGTTTTATCCTTATGTCTATCTGAGGGTTTTATTAAGTTATCTTTGTGTTGTATTTCTAAATTAGAATTAATTGCTTTATGTATGAAACATTTTTAGAGACAAAAACGGCTTATCCTATCAAAATTTCGTTTGTGTTTTTTTGTTTTTGTTTTTTGATCCTCTTTCCCAAAAAATTTTCAAAATCTCTCCCAAATTTCAACAAAAAAAGTCCGATCCTGCTCCCCCTGTCCCCCCTCCTCCTCTCAATAAAGGCTGCTGGGCATTCCCAGTAAACTGCTCAGGGAAAAAAAATATAAATAAAAAAATAATTACAATTTACTTATAATATTTTTAAAAATTTAAATCAAATGATTTTAAATATAAATTTGTACAAAAGTAAAACTTAATATCTTACCTAAAGTATTTAAGTAGCCAGTCGACGACAATCGAATTTCAATTTGTAGCCGAGTGGTTGGCTATGGTTGGAATGTTATAGCTGATTATATATTGCTATTTTGCAGCACACGCACTAACTTGACAGTTTATTAAATAACTAGATAAAACACAGGTAGTGGGACTATAGTTGTGAATAGTGTTTATTAGAGTAATTTCTGTCCTATAAGGTTAACACAGTTAAATCACTATTGCAAATAACTAAAACAGGAAGCACGGTATACAATTCTATTACAGTCCCTAAGCAATGCCCTACTCTACCACTATGTTCGGTCCACCTAAAAAGGCACTGGATCACTCGCTCCCCAGGCGCTGTGTGACTCTCTCCTGTCACCAAAAGTGCTCCGCTTATATTGGTAGGCAGAGGAGTGTAGGTGAGATTTGAGATTATCCTAGGGCTCAAGTCGTAAAAACTTGTTTCATTCATATTTTCCCCTAGTCACTATAAAATACTGTTGGCATTCCCCTGTTCCCTTGTCCCGTCTGGCCGCAATTAAAATGTCACTCATTGACCACTGCCAATGACGTCTCCAGACCCTAAACGCAATTGCTAGTACTTAAACTTGAGCTTTTGTTCGGCGCTAACGTGACCAGCGATCGCCGCATTCCAATTGTCCACCCTCCACTGGGCAGAGTGAGGGACTGATGCGATATGGTCTGAGAGAATAGGGGGGAGAGGCGGGTAGGGGTGGAGAGGGAGACGGGGTAGTGCCCTGTTTCTGTAGCGGACGCGGCCACAAAAGATTTAATTTATTTTCAATATTTATATTATATTTACACGCCAATTTTTTAAATATTTCTATTTTTTACGTAGCTTTTAGTGCCGCCCCAGAAATTTGCCGCCCTAGGCGGCCGCCTAGTTCGCCTAGTGGTTAAACTGGCCCTGTCTGGAGTAATGGTCGAGTGGGTCGGAGCAGAACTCATTTGAAAGACTTACGAATTCTGAGCACTCTGTTCAACTTTGATTTCTGGAGAAAAAATCTTGACCTCTAACTCTAAAAGTATTTATTTATAAATAAAAAGTTTGATTTCAACCGGATTGCGAGTGATGTTCTTCTGTTACGTTATAAGTTCGATGTTAACTTGATGATGTGCCCGTTGAGCTCCAGTTGGAGTTACTTGATTTGCTAGCAAATGACAGGAATGACTTGTTGACTATGTTACGTCTCAATATGGTTATACTACTACAGTGTTCCCCTGGAGAGGTCAAGTCCATTGAACTTGAACTTGAACTATCCCTTAACCCGTTGTTGGGTCGTTGGGGCACCATCGTGAACTGCTCACTAACACACGCCATTTGTCCCGGTCCTGTGCTGCCCTTTGAGAGTCGCTGAATGACAGGCCGGTCCACTCTTTGATATCGTCCTCCCATCTTTTCTTTTGTCTGCCTCTTTTACTTCCTCCCTGGACTGTGCCTTGCAATATAGTTTTTGCGAGACCTCCGTTTCTTGTCACTTGTCCGTACCATTGTAATTTCCTCTTTTTAAATCCCTTATATTAACGTCACCGCCGTCTCTCTCTGTCTGTCTCTCTGTCTGTCGTCATCTCATGGGCGGGCGGGCGGAAAAACAAAAGTCGAAAATGACCCACTTCCCGTGATCCGATCGAGCTGAAATTTGGGACAAGGGCCCGTCTAACCTAACAATGCATCGTATCAAAATTTCAAATCGATCGAACGTACCGTAATTAAATTAATGCATTTTTAGTGTATCCTTATATGAGGTATGTAATTCAAATTCACGGTTTGTTATTGTTTTTTTCCCACGTGAAAGTTTGAGTTGACGCGTTGAGGCGACCCATCGAAGCACCGGGGCACTTTTGTTTACATTTTACGTGTCACGCTGAGCTCGGTCAAGCGTATCGGTGACCAGACTTTTCCACTCTCACCCTCCCCCCCCCAGGGTTATGAAGCAAACTTGAGTTAAGACAGATTCAGTCTGTGAATGTTTGAAAATAATAAATTCTGTTAGTTATGTCTCATAGATAAGGGATTTATAGTTAAAAACTTTGTTTTTACATTTTTGTTTTATTAAATCCCTTATATTAACTTCGCGGCCGTCTCTGTCTGTCTGTCGTCATCTCATGGGCGGGCGGGCGGAAAAACAAAAGTAAAAAATGACCCACTTCCAGTAATCCGATCGAGCTGAAATTTGGCACACGGGCCCGTCTGACCTAACAATGCATCGTATCAAAATTTCAGATCGATCGATTGTACCGTAATTAAATTAATGCATTTTTAGTTTATCCTTATACCACGTATGTAATTCAAAATCATGGTTTGTTATTGTTTTTTTTCCACGTGAAAGTTTGAGTTGACGCGTTGAGGCGACCCATCGAAGTACCGCATGCTTTTGTTTACATTTTACGTGTCACTCTGAGCTCGGTCAAGCGAATAGGTGACCAGACTTTTCCCCCTCTCCCTTACAGGGTTATGAAGCAAAGTTGAGTTACGACAGATTCAGTCTGTAAATATTTGTAAATACTTTTAGTTATGTCTCATATATAAGGGATTTATAGTCAAAAACTTTGTTTTTACGGGTTTGTTTTATTAAATCCCTTATATTAACTTCACCGTCGTCTCTGTCTCTCTGTCGTCATCTCTGTCTTGGGCGGGGGCGGAAAAACAAATGTCGAAAATTACCCACTTCCCGTGATCCGATCGAGCTGAAATTTGGCCCACGGACCCGTCTCACCTAACAATGCATCGTATCAAAATTTCAGATCGATCGAACGTACCGTAAATAAATTAATGCATTTTTAGTTTATCCTCATGTGACGTATGTAATTCAAATTCACGGTTTGTTATTGTGTTTTTTTTGCCACGTGAGAGTTTGAGTTGACGCTTTGACGTCGACCCATCGAAGTACCGCGTGCTTTTGTTTACATTGTACGTGTCATGCTGAACTCGCCCCCCCCCTAGGGTTATGAAGCAAAGTTCAGTTAAGACAGATTCAGTCTGTAAATGCTTGTCGCGTTTGAAAATAATCAATACTGTTAGTTATGACTCATATATAAGGGATTTATAGTCAAAAAACTTTGTTTTTACGGGTTTGTTTTATTAATTGATGTGAGTAGGTCGTCGTAGGGGCCAGTGTCACTTAAAAACACATTTCCCTCAGAACTTTAGGTGACCATCACACGTGTTGTCTCCCCATTGACACATTCACTAGAAGCACCAAACAGAAAGAGTGGCCACTGTGCAGAAATCTATTTCAGAAGTTTTTTTACAAATTTTTTTAATTTAAATTTTTGAGAAGGAAAATAAAACATATTCAATTTTTCTTTATATATTTAAAATATTAAAATCATTTGCTCAACCTTTATTTGGTTCTTTGCGTAAGACGTTTTCAGAATAAAGTTTTTAAAATTAATAGATATTGAGATTGTCGACAGCAACAATTAGACGGGCTGAAAATAATGTAAAGATTTTGCTCTCTTCTTGGTGGTGGAGAAAAGAAGACTGCGTACACTTTGAGTAGCGAGAGTTTATTTGGCAGTGGAAAGTGACAGCGAGCCAAACAATAATGGCAACCAGAATTGAATTGAAAGAAAAATTGTTGACCATGGGTGGAATGGTGTTGATCTAAATGACTCTTAATTTTATGATAATAGATTTATAATATATACAATTTGAGCATATAGGTAAATTAACTCCTCTTGAGTCGCATTATTTTGTTGCGTTAATACAGACTACAGCATACAGTATCATGTATTACAAATAAAAACAATAGTTTCAATGTGTCATTCTCACTATCTCATACATAACGATAGAAACTCACAATCAAAAGTAAATTTATGTAACACTCCACCGATCCACTCCTATGTCATATGTCAAAGGCTATAAACTTAACTTTTTTTGCTTTAATGTTTGAAAAATTAGTGATTATTTCATCGAAGTTTATTTGACTGGTACCACGTTCGTTGGAAAGAAGAGTTAGGGATGATGTGCGTTGTTGACCTGACATCGATCTCAAGTATTTTGGATAATTTTTAGTTTGCTCAGAAAAAGCCACGAAAAATGGAGGAGCCGGCATTCTTATAGAGTGGCCTAACGGAGAACACCTTGAAAAAGCAACTGCCACAGGAAGTCTCTCAGACAGCACTAGAGCAGAAAGGAAAGCACTAGAGCTTGCTGCAAACATACTAAAAAGCCACCCCCACTTCAAATACAGCCAGATTCTCATCCTCAATGATGTTAAAACCGTGCTCCAGTCTCTCAAAAACCCAAACACCTTGATCAATCAGACACTCAGTACAAAACTATTGAAACTGGGCAAAATAACAAAAGAACTTATCTCCAATGGATCCCTGGACATCTGGAACTTAAGGGAAATGACACTGCTGACTCCTTGGCAAAAACTGGAGGCAGTCACAACCAGGCAGACCCATCCTTACACCACGAAGAAATCAAGGCAATTCTCAAAAGAAGTGAATCTGAAAGATTGTCCGAGCTCAAAGAAAACCACCCAAAAAGTGATGCATACTTCAAACTCCCCCGCCAATCACAAAACATCATTTTCAGGCTAAGGGCAGGTCACAACAAACTTAGCCAGCACATGTTCCGCAAACTTCGAATTGGAGAAAGCGAAATGTTCCCCTGCGTGACAGCTGCGGAAAATGTGGAGCATGTTCTCCAAAACTTCCCCCTGTACCACCATACCCGGACAGACATATGGGCCCAGGAAGCTACCCTCGATGACAAACTCTATGGTGGACTGGACCCAGGGGCGCCCACAGCCTTGAAAAAAATGGACGCACACCTTCCCGTCTCCTATCGTCATGATCAGCCCTTCTTAATCATATACTGCCAAATAAATGTCACCACATGCAATGACTCATATGTCTCATATTAGCAAAAGTACCCCAGCAAAACATAAAGCAAAACAGGCATGTTTTTAATAAATTTTTTCTCTTTCACCAATATTTCAAACATTTTTCGCAAAGAACGGGCTACAAACATAATCTAGCCTAAGTATATTTACCGTCATATACCTTACGTAAACTCGTTGCTTGGCAAGTCAGTCATCATTGTCAAAGGCAAACACAATTCTGCGATGTGCTGTGGCATCAAAGTCTTTTATGACTTTATTGACGTCAGGAAATATGTCGGTGTGAACATGCAGCAGCGCCAGAGCTGATAGTCGTTCTGATCCCATTGTTGAACGCATATAACTCTTGAGACGGTGGAGCGCCGAGAAGCTGCGTTCAGCTGTGGCGGATGTATCAGGCATCGTTAAAAGTACATGAAAAACAGTGTGCAAATTTGGGTATAAATCCTTCGTGAGTAAAAAAAAACAGTCTTGCAAAGACACGGCAGTGTTGCTGACTTCTCCTTCACGCGCAGAAAGTTTGAACTTCCACCTCTCAATCTCTACATCAAGAGCATCTGAATTAATGAATGCCGCATAAGCTTCCCGAATTTTATCCATTTCATCCTTAGTCAGACTGGATATATGTTGCGGCTTAAGCATTTCTGCTGTCAAACGTCCAGATGATGCACAAACGCGGGCTTGAAGTTCTGTTATTAGGTTATCCAAAAAGGAATTGTGAACACTTAGTCTGAAGTAATCTTGCACCGAATTTTTCGGTCCCTGTGCATTTGATCTCTACTGTTGTCTAGCAGTAACTCTTGGTGCTTTGACCTCAACATTCAATTTCTGTGCTAACTTGGAGGCCTCCTCAAACAATGAATTGCATGAATCGTCATTGCTCAGTTTCAATTTCAGAAGGTCGATCAACTCCTTGTACTCACTAGAAGCACGAACTAAATTCTGATCCACAGACTACAATGAGTAGGAAATCGGTTTCGTGTAGCGCAAGTAGTGATGAACAACGACAAGCGTATATATAAACTGAAAATTCTGGATTGATAATTGGAGACCGTTGGCTTTGACAGATGTTTGACGATCATGATCTTGAGTCAAACCGGCCAGAGTTTCAAGTATAATACAAATGTTCTCTTCAAACCTTTGTAATTTTTCTTCATGTCGAGTCCACCTTGTTGCACAGAATTTCTTAATTCGTGTTGAATCTTCACCATGGCTTGAGTGTGTATATATATTTAGACGCTTGGCAGATGCTGTAATAAAGTTAACAGTTTCACTTACCGTGTTGTACATATTTCTAACAGCGCCCTCACTGCAAGTGTTCACAATAGCTAAGTTTAGTGTATGTGATCGACAGTGGACGTATTTTGCTGTTCCCACATGTTGGAAGCGTCCTCTAACTCCTTTTACTTTTCCACTCATGTTTGCAGCTCCATCGAACCAGAGACCAACAATATTGCGGATATCAAGGCCAAGCTCTTGTAGTTTTCCAGTAATTAGATTATATAGCGTTTCACATGTTGTGTCAGACGTTTCCTCAAAGGACAAACATTCTTCATGCAGATGTTCATCAGATGTGACAAAAAGAATATTCAAACTCACTTGCTCCTTGACTGAGACATCTGTAGTTTCGTCAACAATGATGCTGACGTATTTTGCAGCGATGCATTCTTTGACGATCTTGTTTCGAATCTGGTTTCCGCACAGAGCAACCAGCAAGTTTAGTATTCTATGACTGATGTATTTTGAATTATCTGACTCGATGCGTAGATGCTCACTAAGAGCAAGATCGTGCTCGGCTCTGAAATTAAAAAGAACCATAAAATTGCTCCGATCATCTGATTTTCCGCGCATTGGTATGTTTTGCTGTCCACACAGTATTATTGTTTTAATAATGGATTGGAGAGCTGTTGTGTTCCTTTGGACTATGTCATTGTACGCTTGAAATAGCTGCTGTTTCACGGAGACTGATTTACGTTCGCATAACTTATAAATGTATATGCTGCTTGTATAGAGCTAAGATGTGTCATTGATTTTATGTGACGTTGTGCATGTCGGTCTATGTTACTCGCGTCTGAATGCGGCTCGCATATAAAAGCGCATGTCGTACCTGAAGCAAATACTGAGCAGGCAGCACAGAAAACACAATCCGCTTTGACACTGTAACTCATAAACGGATACACATTTGAGTTAAACATAGAACTAGGCACACGGCGTTTTTTATTCCCAACTGTCTTCAAAGACCCTTTCCAGTTCTTAGATGGTTGAAACTTTTCTAAAAGCACTGATTTCTTTACTGATTCAGGTCATGTTTGGTTAAAGTTGACCTCGCCAATATCGAAAAATACAGCCGAACAGAGACTTTTAATGCCTGTGGCTTTCTTTGCGGCTGATGATGTCAATGTGTCACATAATGATGATTCTGAATCAGATTCGGATTCACTAGAATTTGAGGACACACTGGATATGTGGTTATCCAATAATAATGTCATTGCAGGAGTATTTTTGGCAGCATCGTGCACCCGTGGCACATTTATTGATGACGTTGATGTTGCTGATAAACCGTTGCAATTTTTTAAAGAATGATGTAATAAACATTTTCTTTTTAGGAGGAGATTTTTCGCTGGTCTCACCTTTATTACTGTCACCCATTATTAAAAATTGAGGAAATACAAGAATACTGCAACGATTACACACAAAAACTTGCTAGAGTAGACTACTACTTGAAGAACGACTTGAACGACTGGAACATGCGCACGTCTTACAATAGAGATGTAAAAGTAATAAATACTAAATACCCGGTAGTTGCATATATTTTTTTTTAAAGTTTCTAACGGTCACTCACATTCTCACAAGTCAGGGGTGAGGGGAACTCTTAAATTTGATTTTTTTTCATTTTGTTATTTGCTTTTAATATTTAATTTAACAATTGAGCTCCGTGGTGCAGCGGTAAAGCGCTAATTGACTTTTATAAACAAATATTAACTTTGTAAATTTTAGTGGGCGCACGTGCGTCCAGTGCGTCACGCTGCGGGCGCCCCTGACTGGACCAACTGACAGCCACAGCGCAGTTCATCACAAATATAGGACTTGCTGTCTAAATCCTCTATCAAAAGATTTGAGAACGAAGAAGCAGAAGATTTCGTATGTGGCTTGTATTAGAAAAGTTTGTAAAATATTATTTTAACCCTATGAATTGTATAAAGCTATGTTTAAAAAAATATTTTATCTTAAAAAAAACAACTGATTTGTTACTTACATACAAATTTCCCGATTATCCTGCATCATATTTGGTATCAATCGAAAGCTGTACACGTATATCTCAAAGTTTAGATAAATAAAGGTTACCATCACTGCGAAACCAAACTTGCCCAACAGTGTTAAATCATTAAAAAAATTAAAAAATTGGTTCCCCCTGATTTTGTACGTATCAAACTGTAACTTTTATTTAAGCACCCCTTTGGATTGGTTATAAAACAGTGAAACATTTAAGAGTGATCGGCAAATCGATTAGTGAGTGCGCTGTAAAGATACATTTTTTCAATTTGTTACCACCCTCTTGGTCCGCACCCGCTAGAAACGCCGCACCACTGATACAACATTATGTCTGCACAAAGTTCAATGAAATGTAATTACATTGAATAAATTGTCGATATGTAAATATCACAAAAGTAAAGTAAAAAGTCCACACGCCTAATAATGAAATGCACTGCTCAGTAAGAAACTGAAGCTAGTAAAATCATAATAATTTAAAATAAGAATGATCTAGAATGACACTCTAAACTAAATTTTTAAACATAATATTCATATTAAATATTATAGCCATTATAATCTATAGAAAGGGTAAAAATAAATAAAAGATTAAATGTAGAAGTGTTTCTTTCATTTTTCTTAAGTCATAAGTCATAAGTGGGACAAAAGGCTGCAATTTTAATAAGAAGTCGGGGGGTGGGGGGTGCCACCTTGAGTTTACTGCACTGGGTCACTGTATAGTAGGCCTACTTACATTAGAAAAAATAGACCTAATTTAAATTCAAATCATTAAAAAGTGGGTGGGGATCAGGAGGGGGAATTGCGTTAAAAGTAGGGCAGTTTTTTTAATTTTTGTTTTGTTTTTTAATTAATTTTTTTTTAAAGCTTAGTGGAACTCTTTAGTAAGATTTTACACAAATCAAAAGCGCGCCGAAAAGAAAAAGAAACGAAACAAGACATATAAATAACTACAGTTAGTTTTCTTCTCACTACTGATACTGGTCATCGAAGAAAACCTGGTTTTCATGAAATTAAAATAAAATGACTTCTTTATTAACATGTTGCAAAGACTTATTCCTTACAGATAACCTATACAATGTTCTTGGTGTTAGTAAAGAAGCAACAAAACAAGAGAGTAAGTTTAGGGTCTTAGTCTTAAAGTAGTCTTAGACGGTAGACGACTTATACTTATGATTAGAAAATTAGGAGACTTAGTGAACTTAGACTTAGACTAAGTTGGCTAAAGCCAAGAGAACGGTGCGCTCAACTATTTACATTGTTATGGCAGAGCGCGTACTTCCGAGAAGGAATTGTTGTACTTTTACACTTAAAAAGGGAATAAGTCCAATTATTTTTATCCATAAACGTAATTAAGATTGTAGTTTTAGAGTCTGGGTTAGGTTTAGTTGTCTATTTTTTAAATTAAAATAGAAAAAACAAGTATAGCAGCGAAAAATACCATTTATCGAGCGCACCGTTCTCTTTGCTTTTACCGACTAAGTTCACTAAGTCTTAGTGAGCTTAGTCACTCTTAGTTTAAGTTTAGTCAGTCTTAGACTTATCAAGTATAATCAAGTCTTAGTCCTCTTGGTAATCCTGCAGATTTTACACGTATGTTCACAGCGAAATTTAATTTTCTCTTGGGAACTTACTTTACGTTTTTAATTTATTAAAATTAAATGCATTATTATTTTAATTATATTTATATGTTGTATTTCAGCCATTACAGTTACAGCACTAATTTGTGAGTCTTTTTAATTTCTAAGGCATTTTTCTCGGCTCTCAACAGTAAATAGTCTGATCGTGATGCAACCATTTTGTTTATTTATCACTCTACTTGCCTGATTGTCCCAATTATGCCCAATAAGATGCCAATTGCCTCAAATGGAAATTTCTCACTTACAAACAAACAAAATAAGAATCAAACATCTAGTAACAAAATAAAAAATGAAATTATCTTCAAAATATTTATTTTGTTCTGAGAACATTAAAATAGATGAAAAATACTTTTTAATAAAAACATCTTCAGTCAGTAAATTTATTTTAGCTTGGGTCGAGCCAGGTAAAAAAATCTGGCAAGCAGTTTGCTACATGTTAAACAAAATGGACGTATCATGACCAGATTATGTATTTTAAAGAGCCCGAAAAATGCCTTGGAATTAAAAAGACTCACAAATTAGCGCTGGAAAAGCTGAAATACAACATATAATAATGCATTTAATAAATTAAAAACGTAAGTTCTCACGAGAAAATTAAATTTCGCTGTGAAATAATATACGTGTGAAATCTGCAGGATTACCGTCATCTTTTACTTTTAGTACTCTTTTCAGACTTCACTTCAGTCTTCTCTTAGTCAGACCTCATAGTCATAGGGGCGGGAGGGGGGTCCGGCCATGTGTGACGTCACTACGTTTTATAAATTTTAATTATTTTGTTAATAAAAAAAATTTTTGTTAGAAAATGTGACAAGATTTGTGACAGGGGGGAGGGGGAGTTAAAAATTGTCAAAAATAGCGTGACATAATTTATGGACTGCCCCATAGTGAACTTAGTCACTTAGTAATAGTTATTAGTAACAATTGGCTACCAATGCCAATAATCATTAGTCATGAATAGTCAATAGCTTTTTTTTTAAGTTTTAGGGAGCTATTGGTACTGGAGCTATCAGCTATTGGTACTCCCCTATTATTAGTTGTTAAATAAACTACAGAGAGGTGATATTCTGAGTTTGATGTTGAATATTATGGACTAAAAACTCGTATTAGTATTTTTAACTGTGGCGTTGGTCATTGGACCAATGATTGGTCGGGTTTTTAATAAATTTTACCACCATTTAATTTATTTTAAGTAGTTATTAACTACTGCATATACTCGTTCTAAAGCCGACCTTTTTTGGACAAAATCTAGGGGGAAAAGTTGGGGGGTCTGCTTGCGATGATTGGTCGGCTTGGTTATTTCGGCATGGATATTGAATATTGGTGTTGTTATTGTAGATCATCAAGTTCCTTTTCTAAATTCTACATGATTCGAAGCTATAATATATTATTAAACATCTGTTCTTACCTTATTTAATCATTTTATTTATGTTTGAATAAATTGTTTTACAAATTTTGTAACGAATTTTAATGTACGCGTTTTCGCCACTGTTTAGCTAAGAATTTTTTTTTAAAAATACTCATGCCTAACAAATAGCACAAAGACAAAGATATGTACTACAAAGTAAACAATCATAATGACCGATTTAGCTTGTAGTTTTAAAAAAATGTGTACCATTTTGTTTAAGCTGTCCTATTATGGGTCGGCTTACAAGCGGGTTACACACTTTTAATACTTTTCTCTTCCAAAAGAGGGGTGGTCGGCTTATGAACGATCGGGCTATAGAACGATTATTTACAGTAGTCATTTAAGCTTTTTAAAATAATTTCTTATTCTTATTATTTTTTAAAAAAATAAATAGTTGCGATTTGTCTTGTCAACTCTAATTCTCTCCCCCTCCTCACAAAACTTTAGACTCCTTTCCAATATGGTGTAATAGTAATAGTAATAGGTAAAGCACCAGTCACCAGTAGTAACTTGTATAAATATTGAAACTCCCTGTGTGGAGTATATTTGGCGGGCTATTTTTCAACTTTAGCATACTCCTAAACACTAAACCTAACCTCATTATTAAAAATTATAGTATAGATCATTGAAACAAATTTTGAAAAGACAAATGCAATAAAAAGAAAAGAAAAAAGAAAGGCAAAAAAAAACCCAGCAGGCACAACTGAAAATCAAACCCTTGCCTGTTCTGATCCTTTCAGTTCACCAGTCCAACACACTACCATGAGACCAACGAAGCTTGATGCAAATTTTATATTTAAAAACTTAAATCAGTAGCAATTAAGTTTTGCTTTCATCTGATTGGTTGACTACCAATAGCTCTCTACCGTTGGACCTGCTATCCAGTACCAATAGACACTTCCAATTAATAATTTTCACTACTAAATAAAAATTAAATTAGGCTAACTAAACTTTAAATTTAAATTAAACTAAAATTTATCTAAACTCTTAGTCTTAATTAGGTAGGTCAAATCATTGAGATTAATGTCCTAAACTATTATTTTTGTATATTTATAATTATTAAATTATTTCTAAATTAATTTTTAGGAAGGCGTTGTCCCCAGAATTCTGCAAATAATTTTCAACGTTATCGCGAGAATTCTGTGAATAACGTTGAAGGGAAAATTCAGTGAACGGTTATCAACGTTACAGAATTCTGTGAATAATTTTGAGCATTATTTATCATTATATCATGTATATCAATTTAATTCACGTTCATTATATGACCTGAAAAAGAAAACAGTGCCAGCCTTATTGTTTTTCATATTGATTATAAGTTTATATTTTAGTATCTGTTCAGTCCACTGAGCTATATAAATCTAGTTCAGTGGTACAGGCCATGGCGTATTGGATATAGCCTATATCAATATAGGCCAATATATTTATAAATATATATATACTAGTGTATTACCCGTAAAAAATGACAGAAGTTTTCAAAATGGATATATTTCAGTTTTTTGTAATTGTCCCTTTTGCTTGAAAGCCGCATAGTAAATAATCAGAAAATGTAGAGACCAAGAGAGAAAAGTTAAATCTCTTTTCCATATTGAACAATTTTATGCGGTCGTTTGAAAATGGTGGTTTTTTTATTTTTTGCAATTTCTTTTTCAAGGCTATTTTTTTAGAGGTGCGCTTTCTAAAATCTAGCATTACGAACACACATGGCAGAGTATATATTTTGATTATATATATGAATATATGTGTTATGAGAAAACCTCCAAGCTTAGGCTTCGCGTTATATAAGTTTGCATGAATAATAATGATATAATCAGGATAATAGTAAATGCTTAGTGAATTACACACAGCATAAGGTGATACTACAGCAAAGAAGTTCGAAGTATTAACAAATATTGCTTAGGAGTCAGCCGGACGTTAACTTGCGGCATTGAAGTTTGTCACAGATAACAGAAAAGATTAACTTATCAACTGTTAATCATATTTATAATTTAATATAAACGTGTTAGTAATTCACATAAACGTTTTTATTATTGTCAAGTCAGCACGTTTTCAAGATCTATTATGACTTGTTAGTTTATGCGCCCATTGGTCCATATATTATTACCTTTACATTATCAAAAACATGTAAATAAAAAATTGTAGCTATTTACAAATATGAATAACAAAGAACTATTTATTTTATTTTGCATGAAACCTTTGAAGTAATATGTTAATCACTGGATAAAAGAAAATATTAAAGTATCAACAGGTAATCGTATATAAAATTTAATATACACGTTTTAGGAATTCTAATAAACGTTTTCATTATTGTCAAGTCAGCACCCCTTCCAGTTCTATATTAAAACAAAGATTTTTTTTATTCCAAATTAGTCTCAGACGCATTAAAATATTACATGTAAATAACAATTTAAAAAAAACTATTGTGGGGAGGAGTCCGATTTTTAAATATGTTATTTTTTTAAACATACAAATATGCAATGTCAAAGTGTATAAAAAAAGTGCATTTTTTATAAAATAAATAGATTTCAGCTGAAAACTTCCGTCATTTTTGACGGGTGTACGCTAGTATATATATATTATTTATAAAATAAATAGATTTCAGCTGAAAACTTCCGTCATTTTTGACGGGTGTACGCTAGTATATATATATATATATATATATATATATATATATATATATATATATATATATATATATATATATATATATATATATATATATTAGTACTATTATTATTAGTAGTGATAGTAATATAGGTCAGAAGTTCTTACAGTCCATGACGTATTGGACAATATTATAGGCCAATATATTTATATATATAATTAAAAACCCGTAAAAATAAGTTTTTAACTATAAATCCTTTATATACGAGACATAACTAAAAGAATGTTTATTATAATACGCAGCAAAATACAAAATTTTAGTTATGTCTCATAAAACATGTTTAATATAATGCGCACCTATAGGGAATATTTTTAAAAAAGTATTGTCAATCCAATACGCACCTTACCGCGCGATAGGAAAGGTTGTTCAATATAATACGCACCACAACACTCTAGCACAAAAATTATCATGATACATTAGATAATCTAAAAATTCATTCATTTAATTACAGTACATTCAATCGATTTGAAATTTTGATAGATCATTTTTATCATCGCTATGAGTCTGCCTGCAAAATTTCAGCTTGTCAGTTGGAAGTGGGTTAAAAATCGATCCAATGTTTTTTAGCATGCAAGCAAGCAAGCAGACACCACAAGTTAATATATTAAAGGATTTAAAAATGAAAGTACAGTGTATGTCTGTGTGCATTTTCCTTATAGCTGACTAAACCATTCATCTGATCATCATGAAACTTTAGGAGATTGTTAAGTACCCTTCCGGGATGGTAACTGGCACAAAAAAAAATAACATTGACACTCATGGGGGTCAGGGGCCGGAAAAGTCTTTTTTTTTCTTATATGAGCTATATAAAAATTAGTTTAACGGTTAGCTACTTAGGAAATAAATGGATCTTCACCAAACTTGGTACATGGATACTTGATAGCTCATATAAAAATACTATACAGCATTGAACTCCTAATGTCCATTCCTTCTGTGCCGGGGACCCAAAATCTTTGCTTTCGTAAACATTTAAAACTTTATTCCCATTATGTTTTTACATAATCTTAAAAAATAATGACAAACATGCAGTATGATTCAGATTGAAATGAACAGGTATTTCAAAATTCAAATCTTACTCCGATTGGGCCCGTGGACCCTTTATGTCCTATTTTCTTATATAATTTATATTAAAATTGTTGAAGAGTTAGCTACTGGGGAAATGGATGCATCTTGACCAATCGTAGTGTATAATATAATAATAACGAATCTATCCATTATTATTCAGTTTGAAAATAACATTTGTTTTAAACTTTACACATTGTACAGATTAAGCCTTGGGTCCGCTTTATTTCATGTACCCAAAAATTTCCTAACTATGAAAGGTGTGTTAAGCCAAAGGACAATCAGACAGGGGCGGATTAAGATTGCATGGGGCCCCTGGCTGCAATCCCACCTGGGGCCTGGTCCAGCCATCTTTATTATACTATATAATAAGTTTGGGGCCCATAAATCATTGGGGGCCCTGGCCCAATCTGCACCTCCCTTAATCCGCCATAGCAATCAGGCATACATTAATTTTTAACAATGTATTTATACAGATGACACTATGTAAATTAACCGTTATCTGAACGAGTTTCCTTGAATTTCTGAAATCGCTGCAACGCCCAAATAGGTACGCTAGTATATAATATAGGATAGCCTATAAGTACTATTATTATTAGTAGTGTTAGCAAATAGGCAGTATATGTCAATTGCGCTGCTCCCAAGGTCGCGTCGCAGTGGGATTTTAAATATTATCCAATAACAAAATGGTTAAAATAAAATTTTTTAAAAAAATGTTATAAAAATAATAATAAAAAGATTCCCCAACTAAAAATTGAACCCTGTACCTCCAAGCCATCAGTCCTTCACAATACAATACGACCAGGAAGACGTCATGGAAATTGTGCTTTTTTAAACTTGTAAAGAAAATCCTTTAATATTATTGCTTACTACGCCTAACAAACTAGGTTTTTCAAGTACTAAGTCTATTGGTTCCAATTAGCAATCTCAGAATTCTGGGGATAACGTTCAACGTTATTCGCAGAATCCTCGGGATAACGTTGAAAATTATGAGCAGAATTCTGGGGAAAACCACTCCGTAATTTTTACTTAACTGAATTAACTGTCTTTTTGTGTGTGTTGAGTTCCTCAAATTATATAAGTATTTCAAAGTGGCTATTACAGTATTAGCCTACTTCAAGCATTTCTGGTCGCATGGTAGTGCGTAGGATTGCTGTGTGGAGGTATAGTGTTCGAATTTCAGTTTTTTTTCTTCATTGTCTTTTCTAACTCAATTAGGCTACTGTGCAAACAGTTGTTTCTTTGTCTTAGGTTCAAGTTTTGTGTGTGTATTATTTCTTTAGTCTATACTATAAAAAATTTATTTAATGTTAATACTCTTCTATAAATTCAAATCTATCTAGTGAAGATATGTATTTTTAATTTTATCATAACTACATGCTAAAAAATCTGCTGTACCAATACAAAAATGATACCCACCGCTATCCCCCAAAAATGTTCTTTTGACAGCTCATAAATTCGTAATACAGCTTTTAATATAACATAGACATCCTTATAAAACTTTATTCTGTAACTTTGCTATTATTTTTCAAACTTTGTTGATTTTTAGTGATGGAATGAGATATTTTTAAAGTCTCAAAAATTGGGTTGGTATTTTCCTCTTTTTTTCCTCCCACAAAATATCACTCTTACAAATTACAAATAAATGACAATCATATCATTAAAAAGATTGCAACTCAGTCTCAACTTATGCCATTTTTAAATCCCTTTACTAAGTAGTTATGGTAAGATTACTCTACCTTACCATTTTACATTTAATATTCTATAGCTTTGGGAAAAAGGAGAGCAGTATATATATATATATCCTATATCCAAAAAAAAACTTTGCAATATCTCACTCTCAAAAACAAAGTAGTGAATTAGACATAATTTGACATAAATAGTGTGAATAACACTTCTTTAACTTCTTATTACCACACTGGTCCACACCAAAAACATACAGACTCCTGGGTACTTAACTTAAGTAGATGTACTAAGTGTCTTTTTAGCTTCATTAGCACACATTAAGTTTAAATGGTTTAGATTTAACCAATTTTAAAAAGACAAATATGAATAGAAAAATAAAGGTAATTTTAGTGCTTACCCACTTCAGCTGCAGACAAACTAACTTTAACTTAACACATTAGATCAACTCGGTGATGAATGATTTATAATGATATTGATAGTTGAGCTAAATAATTTCACACATTAAAGAGTTATATTGATGTGACCACTATTAATTAGTTTTTCATCTCTTTATCAAGGGCCTACAATTATTACTCTAACCATTAGGAACAAGCAGCTCCTGTATTTGGTTTTGTATTTATTAGCCTGAATTGCCCATTATGTCCTCGTCTTTGTCTTGGCTAAAGAGGGATGAGTTTTGGCCCTATGCTGTATGAAAGGACTAGCCCATTTTAAGAACTGTTGCTGATCTCTTATCTATACAGACGCTCCTTCTATGCAGATGATTATTGCGTCCACAGACCATGACATCTGTTGGCAAGTGATGCAGCGTTCACATGCCACGGCTTTGTGGGTTCCACGCATTACCCAGCCGCATAACTAGTGTTAGGTACCCATTAGGAGCTGGGTGGCTCAGGGACGCCTTAGGCCCCGGGAACAAATATTTGCCTTCACATGGATTCGAACCCGTGACGTGACCATCGGTACGCCAGTCGAGCGCGCTGTCACTCGACCACCGCGTCCCATCATATATGTTGCATTCTTTTCCAAAATTATGCTTTTTGCAGTGCTTTGTCTATACAAGACTGAATCATTCAGTCTGAATGTGTGTGCAAGTCTTTAAGTCCTGCTCTGTCGTGTTGGTCTCTAAAATAACTTTCATGAATTACATATGAAGATTTCGGCAACTGTACATTTAAATGATTTTTGTGTTATTATTTTTTAAAAACTTTTGGTGTTGCTAGTTGATATATAAGATTTTATGAGATGGGACATGTTAGTATTCAGTGTTTCTTTAAATAATTTTTTTTTAAATTAATCTTGCACAATCAATGGGACTTAATAATGGCTATGCCTAACAACTCTTAGAAATGCAGACAGGCACCATGCAGCAAAAACTGCTGTATTCCCACAGCTTAAAACAACTGGATGAAATCAACTCACAATTGTGAATACTAACAATAATTTTATTAATCTGCCTAGTGCTATTGATAATAATTAACTTATTATTCAGGGTTTCGTTAATTTTTGTAGAGATTCTTAGAAAATATTACCAGTCTCACCTTCTGTTTTGACATTTACCTTTCATTAGAGTAACATCAATATGTGCAGCAGTTTTGCATTTCTGTCCCATAGAAATGCATTCCTTAAACTTGAAATACTTTCACTTAAAGGATAAGTTTTAAGTATTTTTCCAACATCAGCAACATTTAATATTGCTTTCAGATTGAATTTATGAGGAATTTTAGAGACAATGTCTTCATTAAACTTAAACATAATTTTTCTATTTCAGTCAAAAAGGGATACCACAAAAAGTCATTGGCATTCCATCCCGACAGGGTATCAGATGACAACAAGCAAATTGCTACCAAAAAGTTTCAAGTACTTAGCCAGGTTTATAGCATCTTATCAGATGAATCCCATAAAGCAGCCTATGATGAAACTGGTAATTTCAAATTGAACTTTATACATAATTTAATTTAAGAGAAATAAATTTGTATGTGACATTTTGGAACAGACCTTTCCTGTCTTAGATAATTTTAATTGTTCTTAAGTCATTGTTAAATAGAATACCAAATTGGGTAAAGCCTGAAAATAATAATAAAATCTACTCTGTAACTGTACATTTTTACTAACTTGGTTTTGATGCAGGCTACTATTAGTCATGAATACTTTTTTAAATGCTAGTAAAAACAATATCTACAAGTAGTTTAAATTAAATCACTGTAAGAAATACTATTTTGTGTTTGATGCAGGCATCATTGGTGAAGATAATGTTGATCAAGAAAAAGACTGGGAGCAGTACTGGAGGCTCTTGTTTCCCAAAATCACTACCAAAGACATTCAGGAGTTTGCACAAAAGTATCAAGGTTGCCATGAATGATTAATTGTTCATTGTTTATTGATAAAAACACTGTTAGTGTTAAATATTGATTAGTTTCAAAGATATTATTTACAGTTTTCTTATATTTCTTAAGGGCCCATGATTAAATATAGACAGATTGGATCTTTTGTTTTATTTAAGGAACTTTTTTTTACTAAGGTTTTTCACAGAAACTCATTCCAAACAATTATTTATAAATTTGGGCTATTTTTTAACAATCATTACACGTAGATTGTGGCTGTTTTCTTTTCACAATGGTGTGTTAAATTTGTTCATTTAAAATAATGGAATAGTCACCTCATTATAGTTGACCAGTGGTCAGTAGCCTACAGCTTTGAAGCTGCAGTGGAAGCATCTATTTTGTAATAATAATTCATAAACAACTGTTGATGCCAAATAATTATAATTTATAAAATGACATCTCAACAAACACACAAAAAAGGTAGTCAACCCCAGTAGTTGTATAGTTTAAATAACCTTAATGCATTTTATTTTCAACAGGCTCAGAAGACGAAGTAGAGGATTTGAAAAACATCTATCTAATTAGTGAAGGAGACATGAACACAATTATGAATACAATGATGTGCAGTACTTTTCAAGATGAAGGGCGTTATGCCCAAATACTTAAAAACCTCATTAAAGTTGGAACAGTACCAAACTTTGATGTATTTTCAAAAGAGTGCAAAAAAAAGAAACATCTGAGAATGAAAAAGGTAAAATAATGTATATCTCTAACCATACAGCCATAGTTCAATCTTAGTCATTCCTTAAATTAAAAAAAACCAACCAATTCCAGTAAAAAAAATATTCTTACATAACATTGTTCTCAAATACAACAAACTACAGTGGAACCCAGTTATCTAGACCTTGTTTAATTTGCCAAGCCTATTAATTTGAACTTTTAAGTGAAATTACTAATTCTCCCTTTGTATTAGCATTTTCTGTTGTATTGATCATTTTATGTCCCAAAACCCTAATATCTTTAGCCCAGCTTTTAAAATTTCTTACTCAACATTGGTTATCTCAAGCCCCATGTCCCATTGCCTGTTTAAAAAGACTATTTTGAAGTATTTTGTCATAAAATTGTGATACCTTAGTCTTCTTTATTGAAGCTACGTTTTGAAGATCAGAGTGCGACAAGCTTGCTTGACTAGCATGGAAGGTGCTATAGAAAAAAAACATGATGATTGATGATCATCATATTTTTTCACACATCTTTACCACATATTTGTTATCAGTTTTTAAATTTTCTGTCGAAGTCTACTCCTGAGCTAATTTTTTTTAAACAAATTCCAAATCATTATTTTTATATTAATATCATTTGCACCATTAACAAATATATAAATGTGTTCCTTTTTCATTGAGCTAGGAATAAGTTGGTCATATTGATATTTTTAATGGTGTAAGTGTAAAGTAATAATTTTAAAAATACTGAAGGTATTTACCATGCCTACTTTTTAATGGTGGGAGTCCCCGACATTACAATAAATTCAATTGTAATGCCTATTAACATTAAGATATTTTTGGAATAGGCTTTAAAATAATCTTATATGGAATTAATTCATTAATATGCTAATCTAAGGAGTCTAAACCCTGGATACTTGATATTATAAAATACCACAATGTCAGGTGTGAAGAATAGTTGTCATTGGCAACCATTCACTCTACCTCATTATTATATCATACAGAATGGGACTGCGATAAAGCTTTTAAATAAAATACAAAATACACAAACAAATTGTGCAATTAAAACAATAAATTTGAGCTTTATTTTAAACTAAAACGACAATAGACGTTTCGGCTAATGCCTTCATCAGTACAATAACATAAAAGAAGTTTTCAAGAGGGAAAGAAATTTGGTTAATTTCAATCACATATGGACAAGTATTGCAACGGTTACGGTTGCAACCTTTTGTTCCAATATGTGCTTTCATTGTGGGAAGTAGACTTCTTACAAGTATATCTCTCAGGATCGACATGGAAAATAGACTTATAAAACGATTTGGTACGTTGGCTCCATATGGAATTAACCAAATTCACAATTTTACCTAACTGCAGAATCTTTTTCCCGTTGTGGTTTTAACTTTAACTTTAGATACTTCCTCCTTTTTTCTATATCCTGTGTCCTTGTTTGTTTTTGTTTTTCCTTTCATTTTATTTTACATAAATATTTTAAATTATTTTGTGATATAATATGTTTTAAGAATTTAAATATATGTAAGTACCTATTTTATGTTATTGTACTGATGAAGGCATTAGCCGAAACGTCTATTGTCGTTTTAGTTTAAAATAAAGCTCAAATTTATTGTTTTAATTGCACAATTTTTTTGTGTATTTTGTACCTCATTATTACAATGTTTCTATCATAAAAGATATAAAAATATATAAAAGATGTATTTAAAAATATGTAAGAGGGTCAGGGAAGGCCTTAAATTAATTAATCATGACTCAAAGTTTAAGGTTCAAAAATAGTTTCTAATTTGTATTTGTATACTTCATTAATAAGACCCTTATGATTTCAAGCACATGTAAATATTGCCACCATAATTTTTTACATTTGTCTGGACATTTTTTGACAACCTCTATGCTGGTGACATAATGGGGTTTCACTGTATTTCTGTTAAAAAAATTTTTTGAAAACAACTTGGAAATATAACTTTGCCAACCTATCTTACTACACAGCTTTTAATTAACACGGCTTGAATACATTTTATGCAGTTGCTATTTCATAAATTTGATTCATCTCTGTTTTTTGGTATTATAAAATTCCTGTAACTAAAGCCATACAAATACTTCAGAAAAAAAGGAAAGGGAAAAATGTTAAACTAATTTTTTTTCCCTAGGCATTATCTGAAGCTAAAGAAGCAGAAAAGGAAGCAAAAAAATTGAAATTGGATGACTCTGAAGAATCACTAATTGCTGCAATCAGGCAATCATCCAGGGCTCGACAAGCTGAGGACTTTCTTCAACATCTAGAGGAAAAATACAAGGGTGATGTTTCAGCAGGGAAGCCAAAAAAAGGAGCTACGATGCCAAAAAAAGGAGCTAGGTCATCAAAAAGATGAAGTCTGCCATGTACCTATGATTTAAAGAATTTTGTATTTCTTGAACTAACTGAATTATCATCATGACGTTATGTTTTATGTACTATTTAAATAAAAATGTTTCTAGTATCCAGGCTTTTGTTGTCATACCATCTTTTGCTGTTTAAATAAAATTTAAAAAATAACTTTAAAAATTTTAACAAATTAATTAATTTATTATTATTCATATTAAAATGTTTCTGTAGTTTTACATTACATTTAAAAAGGGGTTGCCACACAAAAAAGGTTGCGAACTTAACTTGATAAACAATTGTTAAAAAAAACAAAACAATGTAATCTGCCTTACCACAGAACCACCACTGCCTTCCCGCAAAGCATGATTTTTGTAAGCTCATCTTACCTACCTATACCAGTATTTGTCTGATAGTGCCAGGTATATTTTGAGCTAAACAAATTTTTTATCATCACAATAGCATTATGAGTGGTTCAAACTTGTTACGTCTTGGACTTCTATTCTGTATCTCAACAGTTAAAATAAAGTTGGAAACACAATTTTAACAAATAAATAAATGCCTGTACCATTAGCAGAAATGTTTTCAATTTATCACATTTTCGACTTTGTGTAATTGTCATAAATACTTCCTTTATTTATGAAAATTGAATATAAAGAATTTGTCATTTTTACAACTTGATATTAGATATAATTTAAAGCTTCTGGAAATCCTATTATTTTATTATTAATATTAGATATTTAATCAAATTATTAATTTAAAACTGTATTTTCACCTTTAAAATTCTTTAATCATCTAATTATTGGAAAGAAAACAGTACATTTAATTGAATATAATTTTCATACATTTATTTTTAAAAATAAAATTTATACCACTATGGAAAAATAAATTCATAAAAATATTTTTTAAAATTAAAAATACCCTTAATGATTTTTTTTAAAAATTGAAAATACACCAAAAATCTGGAAATAAATTGCATACCATGAACAATATTATATAAAATAAAATTAAACAACCCCGTAAAAACAAAGTTTTTGACTATAAATCCATTATATATTAGACATAACTAACATTGATTATGTTCAAACATTTACAGAATGAAACTGATTGAACTGGTGTTAAACATGAGATGTGGTTATCGATGGCTGGCGTGAACTCAAGTGACCTGTAATATGTAAACAAAAGCTGGCCGCTACATATAGTTATTTAGAGATAAACTAAAAATGGATTGCCTTAATTACGGTACATTCGATCGATCTGAAATTTTCATAAAATGCATTGTTATGTGACACGAGTCTATGTGCAAAATTTCAGCTCGGTAGCATCACAGGAAGTCATTTTTTACTTTTGTTTTCCCGACCAACGACAGTGTCGACTGAGAGAGATGCATGACGACAAGATTTCAAAGTTAATATAAGGGATTTAATAAATTAACTTTGCACGCACAGTTTTTTTCCAAAATGTATATGACTACTATCCGTGACCTGATCACTCAGTCCACCTGGCAACATTCACCCATATGAAAAATATATAGCTTACACAGCTCAAACACTTAATCAGGTCACACATCCAGTCAACTATATTATAATAATGATCTTTCACATATTCCTTCTAATCATTACATACCCTCCTTGCCCATGTAAGTGTTGATGAATTCCAAATCGGAAAGATCGACTCTAACATGATAATGATAAACACTCGCTGAGAAAATACAGGATTTTTTTCCCTGCTAAATATTTTAGAAAATGGGGCCATTCAACTCATTCGTAAATGTATCATGATTCATTGCTAATGAAATGGAATCCTATTATTAATCAAGGAGATATGTCACCGTGTAGAGCAGTTGTGATGGAGAAGGATTTAAATGAAAGAGGAACAGCACCTATTTATTAATGTTTAGTTTCCATGTATTCACATTTTCTGGGAATCACCAAAAATTACCTACTTCATCATTGACTAATAATTATTAGGTTTTACAATAATAAGCTCCATAATTCAACATACTTTGCTTTGCTTCCTTTTAACTGAGACTAAGAGAAAACAAACAGTTGCCTGTTCCAAATAAATGGTTTCATTACTTTTTATTTAAGCAATAACAAGATGATAGTCAGTTTAAGTATATCATACAAACCAGGTGGCACTGAATGGAAATATTTCACTCATTGCGTGCTATAGCAGAATTTAATGGGGGTAACTGATGATGCTTAAATTTTCCAAACATGTAGGGGCAAGGCGGTTGAGCGGCTTTTGCATTGAGTCATAGGTTTCTTAGTCACTGCTATGGCAGTTTCTTTCAAGTGTCCTTGAGTCTGATATTAGTCGGGGTAAATATTATGCAACAATATCCCTTTTTAGACATGGTCTGTAAACTTGCCAAATAGGCCAGTATGATCTGTGCCCTTTAATAACATAGGACACAATAATATTCTATATAAATCAAGCATATGTAATTAATAAAAAAACAAATCCAAATGCATGCTTTATTAAAAAGTTAAGGTAAGGGTGCCAGAATTGAGGTGACCTTACAATTAAGTTAGAAAAAACATTCCTTTGAATATGTTTCAGCAATCACAGATTGTCGCATTTGGTAACTTTTGTAGTTATTGCAATCTTTATTTATAATAATTATGAAAAAATCAAGCTTTCTCAGATAATAAATGCACAGTGATGATTTAGTGGGGCGATTCCAAGCACATAAATAAAATCATTAAAAACTTTTTACAGAATTACTTTTTTATCCATTAACAGTAATTAACAGGATTAGAAACAACATTGTATAAAATCTCATAATACCTCATATTTTATATTTACTTTACAGGGGAAGGCAAAAAAGACAAGGATCCATGCTTCAATATGTCAAGATAGCTAATGTTGACCAGGGTTCATCAAAATACTTTAGTACGGATTGCTCCAATATCAGCAGCATTCATTTTATATACTGTATCAGCAAATAGGCTAGAAAATGACAGTTGTTGGCATGGCAATACAAGTTAAGGAAGAACAAGGAATGGTTTGTAAACGGTACTTAATGATAATTCAAATAAGAATATGTAAATGTTTTTATAAGTCAAGTGAATGAGAAAGCTGGAACATTTTATTAGACTTTTTTTTTGGTACTTATTCCAAATCATTTTTGATGAGAAGTGCTTAAAATAAGAATTACATGTACTTTGTTTCAGATCAGGGACTGACCATTCAGTGTAGTGACAAGATAAGTAATCTAGTTGAGGTGTGTGCAAGATCATAAAGAATAATGTTATAGGATGATGCTGAAAGGCAAGAAAATGCTGTGGTCAGTGCACATCTTGAACTTGAACTATCCCTTAACCCGTTGTTGGGTCGTTGGGGCACCATCGTGAACTGCACACTAACACACGCCATTTGTCACGGTCCTGTGCTGCCCTTTGAGAGTCGATGAATGACAGGCCGGTCCACTCTTTGATATTGTCCTCCCATCTCTTCTTTTGTCTGCCTCTTTTCCTTCCTCCCTGGACTGTGCCTTGTAATATGGTTTTTGCGAGACCTCCAGTTCTTGTCACGTGTCCGTACTATCGTAATTTCCTCTTCTTAATTGATGTGAGTAGGTCCTCGTAGGGGCCAATGACAGTACTTATTTTGTTGCGGACCGCTTCATTTGTGATGTCGGGGCACATCGCAAACATCTAATGAAACTTAAGACAAGTACCTCTACATTTGAAAGTTCTTACATAATTTTACATTCTGACCTACAATTAATTTCATTTTTTTTTATGTGTGGATAATTATAAAATAGGACAGTTGTAAATGGGATTGGGTTGACACTATGACACCAGCCCTAGCTGTTGCCACTGCAAAAAAAAACATTTAGACTTTGAAAAGCACACTAGTTTATATCCATAATTTGTTTATTAAGAATATAATAAATAATTTAAATTAAAAGTAATTAATTAATTTTTTCAAGGCATTTAATTAATTTCAATAATAATAAATATAGCATAAATGTAACAAATATTATGATATTACATCTCAAATTTAGAAATTTATACTAAATTAGCTTCTTTAGCTAAGCCATAAAATAAACTGTTTTGATTATTCAGCAGGTCTTTAACTGGGGCAAACTCTTTGATATCACCGGCATCCATTACCATTACTCTGGAAAAAAAAAGACACAAAAAAGCAACATAGAATGATGACACATAATTCTGAAGTAGGAAAAGATATATTTGTATGAATTTCAAGGAATTCCAACATTTAAAATTTGCTCACTTTTTATTGGCAATGGTGTATTGGCAAATAGAAAATAATATTTAATTCATAGAAGCAAGGTGAAGAAAACTAATTGCATTATTTATTTAGGCAATGGCTTATTTTAGCTTCAATTCAACAAACAATAGTTTTATTTTTTGAGCATAAGTAGGGATTAAAAAAAAATTCTTCTGATCTATCACCAATGACATTCATTGCTGGGATTTAAAAAACAATATATAAGTTTTTTAAAAAAAACACCAAATTTTATAGTGTTCTCATTAGTTTCTCTGTTTACTTTTTTTAGATTGTTTTTTATTTTGGTAAAAAAAAAGGGCGTAAAAATAAATCATTTGTTTAAAATGGTTATTACTCCAAAATTCTTTGGAATTCTTTATATCCTTATCAATTTATAATATGCTATAAATAAACCTACCTGTCATAATCCATAATTGTGTTGATCCTGTGAGCTATGGTTAGTATGGTACAGTCTTTAAAGGCACTGCGGATTGTTTCCTAAAGAAAATATTTTGAAAAGTTAAAATAAAACAAATTTGCTACATGTACCAGTGGTTAAAGAGAGTTAAAGAAGCAGCAGGTCCCCCACATTCTGAAATTACTAGTTTACTACCTTTTTTAATACTAAGAAAAAA
Source organism: Ampullaceana balthica (assembly GCA_944989445.1). NCBI lineage: Eukaryota > Metazoa > Mollusca > Gastropoda > Lymnaeidae > Ampullaceana > Ampullaceana balthica. The sequence continues at coordinate 461,802 of CALYLW010000301.1, read as the reverse complement.
TATTTAATCAATACAATTAAAAGTAAGCTTTATAAAACTGTCAAAAAATACTTTGGAAATAATTTGAGTCTATCGTGTTTAATGGCATTACATATATAACTGCAATAAACTCTCAAGGAGCCCATTTATAACTGATGAAAATTTCCCTTCCTCTGAAATAGGGATCTAACATAATGTAAGTGGTATAATCCTTGGATCAGGATGCCACAGAATTACCAGAGATAAGATTTTCCAATAAAGGAGATATCTTGAGTAACTAAGACATGACAGAATCAATTAATTATTTAAAAAATTGATTTTTGATTTCACATATTTCTATTTTTCATTTCTACTTTCATTCAAACATGGAAAAATGTAATTAATTGTTTATATTATCCTTTAAAAGTTCAGTGAAAGAGTAAAGTCCAAATAACTTTAAATATTTCTATTTTTCAATACATTAAGATCCCAACTGGAAAATTAAAAAAAAATAATTGTTCATGTTCATTTTCACATGTTTAAGAATTCAAAACCAAACCATCTAAAGTAATTTACAATGCGTCTATTAGTTTACCTTTAGTATGTGGTGGTCCAGAATTTTTAATGATAAAATGCTTATAAACCTAATATTAAATTTTTTATGCAATATGTTACCTATTTTACATATAGTCAGTTAAATACTTGAATTATATACTGTCATCTGTAATTCTGAGATGTGCCGTGAGGTATTTCGTCTGGATCTTGACACCCCAACTTAAGAAATTTTTTATCACATCAAATGATCAAACAACAACAATAATGATATAATCAGTACCTGAATAAGAGAATCTGTCTGTATGTCAACTGCTGCTGTGGCCTCATCTAGGACTAAAATCTTGTTTTTTTTAAGAAGAGATCGAGCCAGGCATACTAGTTGTCTTTGTCCTACACTGTAATATGTACATTAAATCTAGCTGGTTTAGTGAAGTAAAAAAACATTCTTTATATAATAAAAAGAAATTTGAATGTCAAGTCATTTTAATGTTATTGAAAAAAAGGGTTATAGAGGAAACTAATTTTTTAAGATGATTGGAATTGGATTACTTAAATTCAACTATGGCTTAAATTGATGGGATGTTAATACCTCATATTTTTGCCTTCTTCACCTACATCAAAACTCAATCCACCTACAACAGATTTAACAAAGTCCTTGAGATGAGCACGCTCTAATGATTTCAAAATCTCCTCATCAGAATATTCATTATGAGGGTCAATATTCATACGTAAAGTGCCAGAAAATAACACTGGATCCTGACAGTAAAAAATTTAAGATAGTTAGTCTTCATATATAGGCCATTATGAATCAAAATTTTGAAATTATAAAAAATAATTAATCTTCTACCTTGAATTTTTAAAAATAATTGTTTTTATTTTATTAAAATATGAAAAACAGATATGAGATGATAAAATACATTGACTTATAAACTGTTCTAAGAATGATCCTTTGTAACTCAAGTAATAATAAAAGGCACATTTTAAACTATAAACTAACTTCCACCTGCCATTACGACTTTTTCACTACCTTCAAAGTTTGGACATATTAAACACAAATTTTCTTAACCATTCACCTGTATTGTTTCAGTTTGAACATTTTGTATCTCCCATATATTGAAGGCCTATCCAAATCTTTTTTACCCCATGAACAACAAAGAAAACAAGCTTTTAAAAGTTTGCAAAAAGTGTTTGTAAACAAAGCTGAATTTGGACTTGATTAGGCCCTAAGCTATTTGAGATATAAGTCCAGATATTCTATGACAGTTCCAAAAACAAAAATGGCCCACTTTTACAATTGTTTTTGGGGAGGCACTGTTTGTAAAATTAACTGTATAAAATTTACCATAGATTGCTTATATCTAGTAATGAATCTGTCTGAGCCAATACTAATTTTTTCAAAGAATATCTTAGAACTACTTGATTTGAATTTAAATCTCTACCAAGATTCAAATAATTATCATACTTGGAGATACAATTATTTTATGACAACCCTTCCAAATGCACTCCATGAATTTTAGCATTCATAAAATTAGCAGTCTTATTTCTTATATATGAGAATATTGTAATTTATTTTTAAGATAAACAAATTCAAATCTGCAACACTTATGGTTTGTAGATACTGCTTTTTTAAAGAAAAAAATTATGAAGAGTGGTTTGATATATATATTTTAGTATTGTGGACTAGATTAGTTGTAGATGTACATCAAAATCTATTCAGTGTTAATTAAAATCTTCAAAATAATTTAGAACTGAGATATAATAAAATCTTACAATTGTCAATTTTTGGCAATTTTAATTGCTCACAAAACAAAATTTTACATACAAAAGTGCTATTATTTACCTAATTCAAGTAAGATTTTAAGAGTTACAAATTACAATTTAGATTTGAAGTATTTTGACAATCAGGGGAGAAGTTTAAAAAAAGTTAATAATTTTTTAAAACATGCAATTCTATTAAATACAAATGTAATTTACAAAGGAGTAGGGAAAAAACATCAGTTTTGTATGTCTGGGCCATTCTTTGTAAAACTTTTTAATATTAGACATTCTATTTATAAAATTTTTGTATAAATAGAATGTCTAATATTATTCATTTAAAATGTATACACACTCTTTCATTCTCAGATTCAGATTATACAAAAACGTGTATAAATCTTTGGAAAACGTACCTTTATATATAATTATAATACTTATATGTGAAATATTTTGTATACTTGCTTATTGACATATCAAGGAATATAATAGCAATATAAGCAAAGCTAAAAAACAAACATTTTCATTACTTTTTTTAAAAAAAGATTGTCTATATTTAAAGCAGTGTTGTCCAAACGGTGTGCCGCGGCACACTAGTGTGCCGCGAGAAAATTTTAGTGTGCCGCGAAAGATTTAAAAAATACCATAATTTGCTAGGCTTTTCGAACCTTCAAGTTTTGAAAAAAAAATCCTTAACACTGTAAAATACTAAAAATAACTAACCAATCGGTGTGTAACCTAAATAAAAGTCATTGCAAATGGCTGCCCCAATGTTTTGTATTTATTTGTGTGTGTTTATTATGTGAAATGTTTTTGAAAATTCAATTTAAGACGAGTGTCTGATGAATCAAGCACTTGACAGGAAAGTGGAACTTGGTTTATTTGTTTTATTATTTAGATTTTTTCAGTACCTAAGTCATAATTTTATCAAGAATACGTTTCTAGGTCAAGTAACACTGTGACTATGTTAGAGCTAATTATAGTAGTGTGTTGTGTGTATGACATGTGTAGCATGTGTAGAAAACCATTCCAGATACAACAAGCGAAATCCTAGAATTTCTTATACAGACGATTCATTTGTTGTGAAAAGATATTTTTTCTGCTAATTGGATCAGCGCATAAAGGTAAAAATTTGGCACTAAATAAAAAATTAACATATTTTCTACAATTTCTAAAAGTTGTATTCCATTCCAAGCACTACTTTGCATGTAAGCAATTTTGTTTTTACAGTATGTTAGTTTTTTCTCTTTAATGCCAGGGAACCCAGGTATAGGGGAGAGTTAGGCTGGAGGCTTCAGGGCCGGTAGGGTTAACCGAAAAAGAATTGAATAAAAACGTTTCATGTTTGTATTGTTCTGGTTGAGAGAATCTCTTGAAAGCTACACAATTTCTCTCCTCCATTGGGAATAAATATCTGTTGTAAGTAAATAAAACCCTTTCCTGCTCTCCACTTTTTAAAAAACTTTTAATTACAGACGGCTATGGATAATTTTTTGAAGAGAAGCCAGAAAGATTCCAGCGAGCATCCAAATTGAGAGAGGGCTGCGAAGTCCAAGAAGAAGGTTACCAAACGGAAATATCACGAGGAATATCTTGAGTATGGTTTCATACAATGTGCTAATGATCCTTCTCTTCCGTTTTGTCTTAATTGTAACATGGCATTGTCCAACGTGTCTATGAACCCCAGTAAACTGAAGCGGCATCTGAACTCAAATCATCCAGGATTGAAAGACAAGCCAAAAAGATATTTTGCATCAATTCGGTCCAACTTAGAGCAGGAATAAAAAATAATGAAGAAAATTTCCTCAATTCCTGTCAAAGCTCAGTTAGCAAGCTATAAAATTGCGAATCTTTTGGTCAAACAAAAGAAATCTCACTTGGACGCTGAGACAATCATATTGCCGTCTTTACGAATCGCAGTTTAGACTATGGAGTTAGGACCCGGCGCTGTTAAAAAAATAAATAGGATTCCACTGTCTCACCAGACAATGGGACGTCGGATTGCTGACATTTCGACAGATTTGGACAATCAAATTAAAGAGCATTTTGCGGAAGCCGACGGCATCCAAAAGCTCTGGGCATTGCAAATCGATGAAAGTACTAACATCAGCGGAAAGGCACAACTGCTCGCATACGTCAGATTTGCCAATGATCAATGTATTCAGAACCATTTCCTGTTTTGCGATGATTTGAAAGAAACCACGACAGGAGTCGACATTTTTTAGCTTGTTAACAAAAATGTTTCTTCGCGAGGATTACGGTGGAAGAACTGTGTGAGCGTATGTACTGATGGAGCACCATCAATGCAAGGTCTAAGGAATGGATTCGTGGCTCACGTGTGCAGTCTTAATGAACATGTCAAAATTGTGCACTGCATGATTCATCGCATGGTTTTGCTATCAAAATCATTACCAGAATCGCTTGGCGTTACTATGAACCAGGTCATCAGAATTGTGAATTACATCAAGTCTAGCCCTCTTCGTTCAAGATTATTTGCATCGTTGTGCGAGGCGATGGAATCGGATTATAAGTGCTAGTTGTACCACACCTACGTCAGATGGCTTTCTAAGGGCAAATTTCTTGCTCGCGTCGTATTTTTGCGAACAGAAATTTTGTCATTCCTTGAGGTTGAAAGCGAAGAATTCAAATTTATTGAAGATAACATCTGGTGGCTTAAAGTTACTTTCCTGAACAATTTATTTGAAAAATTGATCAACCTCAATTTGAGTCTACAAGGAGCGAAAGAGAACATCATTACAATTAGCTGCAAGCTTCAAGCTTTCAAAGAAAAAATATATGTCTGGATTAAAAATGCTGAGAACAAAAAATTTGACTTCCTGCCAGGCGTCAATGCGTCATCGATCAAGGATCAACTATCAGCTGAGATCCACAAAACATTCCAAAATCTTCAAGCATCTTTTTTGAAGTACTTCCCATCGCTCGAAACGCAGCAATATGAGTGGGTTTTGAACCCATTCGTCGTTCAAGATATTTCTGTTCTGTCGATGATTGAACAAGAAAATTTGATCGACATCAGAAACGATATCATCCATAAATATGAGTTTGCAGAAAAAGAGCCCACAGCTTTCTGGATGGCCCTCCGACATGAATTCCCTCAACTGGCTAAACGTGCAATCGAATTATTATTACCTTTTGGATCTTCATATCTCTGCAAACTTGGTTTTTCTGCCCTGACAGAAATCAAATCCAAAAAACGTGAAAGACTGCAGATGATAGGCAGAGAAATGAGAGTTTGCTTATCCAGCAATGAGCCGCGTTTTGAGCTCATCTGCTCCAAAGAAAACGCTGAAGTATCTCATTAATTATGAAACATCTTTTGAATAAACACTGATTTCTTGTTGTTTTTTTTTGTGAGGTGTGCCGCGCAAATTTTTTACCAGTTTAGTGTGTCGTGAACGATTTTCGGTTGGACAACACTGATTTAAAGTATAATATAACTTTTTAAATTACGTCAGCAAATTGTTTATTTAGATTTTTTTTGTAATCCTGTAATCCACACAGTCATAATTACCTGTGGTAGAATAGAGATACTTGATCTGAGTCTATACAAATCTACATCAGCTATGTTGATGTCATCTATACATATACAACCACCAGCTGCCTCTATGATACGGAACAATGCCAAAGTCATTGTGGATTTACCAGCTCCAGTTCTACCCACGATGCCTATCTGATACAATACATAATTATTCTTAGTTCAAATAAGTCAGTTCCTTTGACATATCACTTTATAAAACTTCCATAGTAATACTTTATATTATAGACAACTTAATGAGAATTGAAAAGAATTTTATTACTAAATGGATAGTAGGAGAAAATTTAAACAGGTACATAAACCATTGAAAAAAAAGAAATCCATTTATTATCAATGAAATATTGCATGTAAAATCGGGCGCGATGGTCTAAGTGGTAGCGCTTGGACTATAGATCCGCGGCAGATCCCGAGTCGAGGGTTCGAGGCCAGGTACTGGCAAGGCCCCTGGGGCATTGTGCTGGCCACACATTCCCTGCTCGTTAGTGGTGGCTAAAAACTTGTGAACGCTACATCACTTGCCCCATAGTCCGTCGTGGACTGGAAAGGGGGTCATTGCATGTAATTACTAGCCACAACTAACTGGGGGACATAATTTGTTCTCTGATAAAAACAAAATAAGATTCAAGTGTTTGCAATAGAGATTTAATTTTTTTAAACTCATTTGGAAGACATAATTTTATTCATATTTTACCAGAAAACCCTTAAAATCTAATTCTAAAAGATAAAAAAAGTATCCTACCTTTTCTCCTGGTTTGATTGTAGCATTGAGACCTTTTAAAACAAGTTCAAGTCCTTCTCTGTAACGCAGCTGGAAGCTTTTGAATTCTATTTGACCTTTCTGTGGCCATTCTATTGGTAAATCTTTTGAATAATCTTTTCCCTAAAATTTTATAAATGAAATATACATATTTTAATGGCTGTCAAAAGAAATACTTTAATGACTTAAGTGAAAGCTTTCTTAATAAACTCAGACACATAGGAACATTTTTTGAATGATTGAGAGCAAGAGCTCCATAAAAAATAAAGCAAAAACAAACAAAAAAAAAGCTGCAGAATGCAATTCAGAAAAGTCTGGTTCACTAAATATTTTTTTATGGACACTCCTTCTCGATGGAATATCATTATATTTTCTTTATATTAGAATACAGAGACCAATCTGACCTGTTTGGCAAGTAAAGCAGCATTAATTGACTGTGGCTATGAGGGGATTGTGTGGTACAATGACTTTATTAACCCTTATTTACATTATTTTCATGAAGAAACATTACAAAAACACAGCAGGCATCAGCTTGGACTCTAAAGACGGCAAATGCCAGCTCCTTAAGATAACATGGTGGTACCAGGATGATGGAGAGAATTTTGCACAGAGCTGTACAAATGCAAAATCAATCCAGTTACCAGCAAAGTACAGGAAAAAAAGAGCAAAGAGATAGTTGAACCACCAGTGCTGATGAGTGAGGTTGAAGAGGCAGTGGGGAACTTGAAAGGGGGTAAATCGTCTGGGGTTGTCAACATCCCTGCAGAAACTGTTGAAACATGGAGGTGCAGTGGTAATCAAAACCCTAACAAAACTCTGCCAGAAGAGATTGGAAAATAAGTTATGACCCAAAGAATGGACCCTGTCGCTCATCATACCACTACCTAAGAAAGGCAACATGAAACAATCCCAGAACTATAGGAGAATCAGTCTCATCATTCACACTAGCAAAGTAATGCTAAAAATTATCCTTAACAAACTAAAGCCAATATCCAAGGAATTACTGGCAGAAGAACAGGCAGGTTTCAGACCAGGCAGAAGCACAATCAAGAAGATCTTCAATTGTCACTGGCTCATAGAAAAACACCTACAGTATCAACGTGAGTTCTATTATAACTTCATAGACTTCAAGAAAGTCTTTGATTGAGTATGGCATGAGGAACTCTGGCAAGTTATGAGATTTCAACATTGAAGAAGGGCTGGTAAAAGTGATCGAATAACTCTACAATCAGGCAAGCAGTGCAGTCCTATTTAAAGGCTGCGTAGGGGACTTCTTCAAGATGTTAGTTGGAGTCTGCCAGGGCTGCATTCTCTCACCTGTCCTGTTCAACATCTTCTTAGAAAAATCATGCAAGAATACCGCAATGACCATACACATTTATCTCTACAGGTGGAAGACCCTTATGCAACCTAAGATTTGTTGACGATATAGATTATTTAGCCGGGAACAATAAAGAGCTACAGGCACTCACTGACAAACTTGCAGACAAATGAGAAGCATATGGAATGGAAATCAGCTCAGAGAAAATCAAGATATTGGTTAACACCACAGTTGCAAGTAATGCAAATATCATAAAGAACCAACAAAACCTGGAAGAGGTACAGAACTTAAAATACCTAGGAGCTATTATATCTAGAGATGGTACCTGTGAAGTTAAAATACGAATTTTAATTGTGTCGCAATAGCAGCAATGATAAAATTAATCAAAATATGGACCAGCAAAAACATAAGCCTTCCTACAAAGCTCAGGCTATACAGAGCCCTCGTTAAAACCATTGTCATGTATGAATGTGAGACTTGGACAATACTGACAGCCAATAAAAGCCAGCTGCAGGCATTTGAAAACAAATGCATACAAAAAATATCCAGATCTCTTATGTAGAACACAAGACCAATGATTATGTCTGGAACAGAATAACCTCCATTGATGGCCATCAAGAAACCATTATAGTGACAATTAAGAAAATCATCCTTCAAGGCAAAGAGGCTGGCAAAAAGGTCGCCAGTGGGAAAAAGGTGGCCTGACAATATAAAAGATTGGACAGGGCTGAGGCTGAATAAATTACTGACTACAGCTCAAGATAGAGGAATGTGGAGATTGGTTGTCTATTGATGTGTCCAAGTGCTCCCCCACAGACTGCAACAGTCTTGGGATGGATGTGATGATGATGAATGTCAGGTACCATTTGGAGCTGTGTGAACTCATGAGACCCTTAGAGCATGGAAACAAGTCCCTGCCTTCACAAAGACTCAAACTCGCGACTCTTGGTATGCCAGCCAAGTTCACACGCAGATCAATCACTGTGCCCCCACTACTACTTTAAGTTAAGAGGATATAACTATCCCTTGCACAGAGAATTTAATTTGAGAATCAGTCTCACCAGTAATCTGTGCAAACCAGAAATAATGGGTTTCATCCTTTATTTAAGAGTTAACTGAATTTATCTAATAAAACATTTATGCATCAAGTGATAGACTTGGCTCTAGCGACTCCTAGATAATTTTGTAATGGGTTTTGTCAAGGGCAATCAGAAATATTTAAAGCAAATAAAGACTCTAAAAATGTAATTAAACAAAAGTAATGTGACATCCATAAATACAAATTTTAATTTAAATCATTGAAATGGGATCTAATCAGATAAATTTATTACCTCAGGCTTCAACTCAACATATTCTAAAATTCTTTCTACGGAAACAGAATGTTGTGTAAGTTCAGTGGACTGCTGGACAAGAAATCCAAGAAATACTGAAAACTGTATAGGAAAAAAAAATCCATTGAATGGTTAAAGTAGATGCTTTATAAATATTGAGTTCATCTAGACTTTAAGCTCCAAAATAAACTTAAATTACTTAACCATACCAAGGCGAGTTACCGAATATTAGGTAATTAATTTAATTACTATATAACGAGTTACCGAATTCTAGGTTTTTGGGATATCACTTGAAGAAGCACTAAAAATAGCAGCCAATCGTCGTTAAATCTCGCATTTGTTGCATGATTAGTGTTTAAAAATTGTTTCTTCTTTGAATAAAGCAGTTAGTTAGTGTTTACGTTGATTTTGTTGAAAATAACAATGAAAGATGGGCGAATGAACCGAGCACTTCCACAGGAAAAAGAGGAAGGCCTACACATTTTACACTGCAGCAGGTAGTGGAAGCTTTAGACGATTCAGAAGGTGATGAAGCAGTTTTGCTTCCTCAATATGATTATTCTAGTTCTAGTGACGTTGACATGGATCGTGATCTCGATAGTGATAGGTCAAGTGATGATGATGATGATAGATCCAGAGCTAGACCAACTGTTATGGAAAGGGGGCGTGTCCATCAAACAGATTTTCGTAGTGACAATTTTCCAGATGATGGCTGGACTGCAACCTTTGCGGCTCCAACAATAGATTTGAACGCAATACTGGTGTTAGATGGAAGCATTGTTCAACTAAATAAACACATATTATCTTCAAAAAAATATATTTATTTAAAAAAAATAATAAATAAACAAAATTTGATGTGCGGTAACTCTAAACTGCTGCGCGGTTTTGGTCGAAAGCCTGCGCGGCTAAGCAGCTTATAGGGAACATTGGTTCAAAGTTGTACAGCATCCATTTTTAAAATAAATATTTTAATAAATTTGATGTGCGGTAACTATAAACTGCTGCGCGGCGTTAGATATATTCGTTGCCGCGCAGCCGCTCAGCTAAATTGAACACTGGATGGAAGCTAGACCTATTTCCTGCTATATCTAAAAGTTTGAGCTCATTCTGTCCACTGGTTTGCATGATACTAGCAATTTCCTAACCCATGTACATTTTCTTTATTTTTGCTGGGGAGGCCAGGTATAGGGGCAAATTTACCTTGGGGAGCTCGGATTTGGTAGGGTTAAGTTCTTTCTTTTGCCTACCTCAACAGAATAGGAAATTGCTAGACCAGCCTCCGCACCATTAACATCCGATGATGTCACAGCAAATAGCATTGCAGCAAAGACAAAAATTAAGCCAAGGTTGCTTATCATAATTGTAAGCCAGCTAAATGAAAAGATAAAAAAGTATAATATCAGATGTTCAAAATTATTTTACCATAATGTAAGTTAAAACAACAATATGGGATAAATCTATGAAACATATTTTAATGTTTTTTTGGTGTAAATACTTTTGAAAGTATATTCTTTTTACATTGTATTTGTATTCTCAGAAATTTTAAAGATAGCAATATGATAATAAAATTAACATTTATTATGCAAAAATGTAACTGAAACTGTTATTTTTAATTATAATGCTATAAAGGATCAATTTTTCATAACATAAACATTTTTAAAATGATAAAATACCTAGAACATGCATATAGCATAAGACTTTTCATTACACTATCATCAACTTTCTCTCTAGATTCTTTTAAAAAACGCTCAGAATGACCAAATGCTCGGATTGTGGAGGCTCCTCCTAATGCTTCACCAAAATGAGAATAAATTGGAGACCTGGCAACAGTGTCCATCCTTTTCAGCTGTCTGGCCGTGGGGAGGTAAAATTTCTGAGAATCATGAATTGGTGGTTTTAAAAAAAATTAACATTGTGTTTGTTTCTTGGGGATGAAGATGACTGACTATCAAATATTGTGCTATTATTAGATATGAAATTCTCTATAAATGTGTTACAAAACTTACAAGGACCAAAATAAAAAGTAAAAATATGGGCAAGATGGCTGTGGCAAACAAGGGTACATTGAGGCACACAATGATGATGGTACCCAAGACTTGGTTTAAACAATTCAACATATCCACCATGACCAAAGGTAAACCAAGGTCTAATGTGTCAGTGTCCGATGAAAATCTGTTCAGCATTCGACCCACTGGGGTGGATTCGAAGAAAGCCATAGGTGATCTAATGTCAGGAGATAAAAATAAGTATGAACACTTCTATTAGATTTGTGATTTATGTGCATACATTCAATAAAGAATCTACTGGTCAGATTAAAATAACTTATATTAACATCCGATCTCATAAATATGTAGAACACATTACTATGGCTTTTAATGTTAGCATAGCCAAAACCATCTCATAATTAAATAATGAAATGTTACTATCTGGGGAATCAGTTATTAATTGGCTGCGGAAATTAACTATTAATTAATTTAATAATCGTTACAAATTTTAATCGATTAAAATTAATTTGATCGATAAAAATTTGATTAAAGTTTAAGAAAATATTTCAATTTTTTTTCTCCAATTTTTTAATAATTTATATTTTTATTATTATTATTATTATTATTCATTTAGACATGCATACGAAAGACAAAAAGTTTTTTCTTCCTTATTTCTTGCATAGCAGAAGGAATTTGCTGTGTTACATCACAAAATGTGGGAGCCATGGAATTACCGCGACTTAATTGATTTTGTGAAATAATGAATCGCAACTTAACGGGATCTATATATGCATAAAAGAATATAATTAATTGAAATTAATCGATTAATCTATGGAAATTTTTCCCGATTAATCAAACAAATTTTTTTAATCAGTACCAGCCCTAGTTATTAATCTATTTTAGCATGTTATGCTGAATTTTTAAAAAAATTACCTTAGGATCCCAGTCAGCATGTTTCTATGTAAAGTATTTGAGGCTCTAATTGCACATACCCAGAAGGAAGCATAGCCAATAAAAAATAAAAAAACTAAAAGAAAAAAAATCAAAGTTAAAATTTAAAAAAATTAATGAAGCAAAAAGAGTCAATTATTTCATAAAGAAAGACAATAAGTTAATAAGTATAAAATAAAAATTAAGTTAAAGTTTAAAAAAAACACCTAAAAACAACTCAAGTTAATTTTTACATTTATTGTATCATGTGCAGTAGACTCCTGCCTTATAGTATCGACTTAATTTCAAAAATTTATAATAAGAGCAAACACAAAAGTATAGTTAAAAATATTATGTCAGCCATGTTCCATTGCATAGAATAATTATTGAATAATTAATTTTGAGTTAATAAGCAAATCGCTTTGAGTTAAATCTTTTTTTGTAAGTATTTTTTACAGCAATATGTTTATTTAGTACAAACAAAACATTCAAATATGTATGAATTTCTTGAATTTTTTTTTAAAATATCTAAAATAAACAATGCTAACCCCATACATTAATGCATTATTTATGCTTTAAATCTCACTAAAGTTTTTCAAATATTGTAAAGCTAATATATGCTATAATTATCTATTGGGTTCATATGTATGGGTTTACATACATTAAAAATGTAAAGATCTGGGAAGCTGGGATATGGATAAGCAAAACGACACAATTTCCCAATAAAAACTTATCCAACCAGAATGAATTTTATCAGAGACTTTTTTGGTTAACCATCCCAAATAGTGGAGCAGTAATGAGAAGTTAGTCTTGTTAAACTTAAGTATTGGAAGTTTGCATTTTAGAAATAATTTGTTGTGATAAATGTATATAAATGAAGAAATAACTTTTATTAAAATCATCATCATCATCATCAGTCCCGTGACTGTTGCGGTCGTTTGGGGGAGCGAATGGAAACATCAACAGATAGCGATCTCCACATACGCCTATTTTGGGTGGCGGCCAATAATTCATGCAATTTCTTCCCTGTCCATTCCTTTATGTTGTCCAGCCAGCTGGACAAGAAAAATTTTGAGTAGAATAACAAACAAAGTCCATAAGAAATATATAATATACAATTTTTGTATGAGCTTGTTATTGCTCTTACTTACTTTGCCCAGCTCCAAAGGCTCCATAAACTCCTAGATACAAATGATTCCTATCAATGTAATCTGATGTGTTAGTAAGGGATGTATTGGCAAGAAGGGAATCTTCTGTCCAGAACCTAATCCAGAAACCGGACCCAGCACTGGCGGCTTGGAACAATGCCAGAATGAAATAATATAGTACCATACCTAAGACACTGGCAGCACTAATCCAAGCTAAAATTACTTTCAGTTTTACCTATAATGAAAGAAATAAAAAAGTGAAATTACAAATTTCTCCATTTAGATGGTTAATGTGAATCTATAAACCTTATTAAAACTGTTCATTGATTACATTGCCATCTCTTAAAACATAACATGTTTTATCCTCCGTTATTACCATTTTTCAAGGGCCCACAATCATTGCTCTGATCATTTTGGCTCCTAAGATGTTGAGGTTTTTCTAATAAACAACCACATATCATAGTCAGGGATAAGGTCCAGGGTTTAACATTATTTTGATTAGAAATAAAAGTATCTCAGGTTCTCAGATTTCTAGACAACTAGACCCTTAACCAATTATCCAATTTCCTATATGATGTAGATGATCTAAAATGTACAATAGTAGACAGTATAAAAACAAGGCTTTACTCTCCTTTGAAATAACCAAGCATAGACAATGCCGTTTCCTTCCAATCTGAAATATCTGGTAACCAATATCAAGCCACAAGCATGTGTATTAGGCTTTTGAATTCATTAGGTTATTTATTTATCAATAAAATAGCATACGGGGAAATAAAAATCTTTTAAAGCACAACTTTGCTAAAATTTTAAGAAATATTTGTGTGGGCCTGAAAGCTTGTGTCTGCCAACAAGAATTTAAAAGTCTCAGAAAATTATAAAAGATTACTATTCTGACACCTTCATTGATGATGCAAAAAATCACAATGTATTCTTTGGTAATTTAAGTTTAAAAGTATTTTGCATGCAAGGGCATGTAATTTAAACTTGCACAATTCCTAAGAAATTGATATGTTTTTTGCTTGGTGATAAAGGGAGACATCCTGGAGATGGAGCTATGAGACATGCTGTCACATTCTTCATTCAGAATAATGTATCTTGAATTGAGAATATCTGGTTTATTGGCATAACTGTAATGTTTTATAACAACATACATTTTGCCACAAGGATATAATACTTTTAATTCTATATCAGTGAATACTTATATTCCTACACATAATCAATTAACAGACTTACTTCAAAGAACAGATATTATGCAGCCATGCATAAATATTATTTTTTGCAGCATAAAGTGTAAAGGCTAAATTATTCAAATCAAATCAATGTAAATAATGTAATTTTACAAAAATTATGTTCCATATTTAGTAATTCTAATATGTTAAACTACGTCATTATTATTTTGCATTTATGAAAGTGACTAGCCACCCATTGTGTGTGGAGAGTTTTTTTCTTACTTTAAATTGAATAAGAAAATTCTGAAATAATATTTATCAACAAGCCATCATAAAAACATCAATAAGACCATCAGTTTGAATAGCCTGAATTAAATTATTATTTTTAAAAAGGTTATCATAATATGATCCCAAAGAGCCGCAGCATGATTTTTAATCTCTATTGATATATAAAATATGTGAATGTAATTGTTTTTGCTCTATAACAGTTGATAATATACATTTTTACCTCTATTAAACACAGCTTCATTATAAAGGTTTTCAGAAAAGATAAATATTTTCCCAGTCCTAAATGTATAGATTATGCCCATAGTCACTTATTTGAAATTACAATAACTACAAGATAATAAGATGCAATTTTTTAGCTAGAAACTAGGCATGATATTTAAAAAGAAAATATTAACAATATTTACTTCCACTGATAGATTTATTCCCTTTTTGCGAGCGTGGCACCCACCACCAGAAAAGCCCCATTATAACTTTCTTGCACACATTTTGGTATCAAAGAAATAGCCTTAAACATATAAAAGTTTTAAATTGACATTTTTCTAGCATAAAATGGGTTCAATTTGAAGCACTTTCTTCTATGGCAAATAAAAGTGCTCAGTCTTGCCTTTATACAATAATCCCTTTATCAGATTTAGGAAGGCAAACTTGAGAGACAGCTGCTTTTTAAAAAAAATGTAAAACATGTTTTAAGTGTATCTAGTGCTAAATTTGTATACCATTTACCTACTTCTATGATTCCATATCCAGACCAATTTTATAATTTTAAAATTAGTCTCAAAGTATGTTTTATGACCTAATTCATTTTACTTACTTTACCCTGTTGCATTTTCTCATCTTCAATAATTTTTCCAGCCTCTAGTTTTGTTGAGGTCTGCTTGGAAGAAATATTCTTGTTTTGTTTTATTTCATCATGTGTGGTCTTGGATGGCAGCCTGTTGTGAAGTATTGGTTAAGAAATATAACTTAAATTTTGAGCATATTTTTCACAGAAGTTAAAATAATGTTTTTTAAAAATAATATAAGAATTCAAATTTTGACCTAACCTCTTCAATGCTATTTCTGATTTTTCTTGTTGATCACTAGTAGCTTTACCCTCTTTGGAATCTATAGCTGCAATAGAAGGTACAAAAGATTAGCCAATTGATATTTTAAAAAGCAACTCTTTATTTCCTTTCTTAATTTGATTACGGATAAATCCATTTGATAATTTGTTTTTCAAAATAATTTTCTTTCATCAGTATTTCCTCAGCTTTCAAGCTTAGTAAATGTTTTGATAAAATCCCTATTGACACCAATGGTACTGACACCAATGATAGATTTATTTTTAAAAATTAAAGTCTTGAGATAACACATTGCCAGAGAACATTGAATTCTTGCCATTACACATTTTTTTGTTTCAGTAGCTATTTCTCATGATATGCTGACTGCTAACATTAAGTTCATTGACAGGAGCCTAAATTCAAACAACATTTCTAGAAAATTTCAATCACTCTCTACAATTCCATGCTTAAAAACTTCATAATCAAGAACAAAAGTTAATTGACACTAAAGAAAGTTGCATTAGCCGAATTTTAAAAATAGCTTTATAGTTTAAGTAATAAAGTACAATGCACCTCTGATAGTGAACAGAGACTGAAAAAAATAAATTGTGATCTGGAAACAATAGAGTAAGTTTGTTTACTTTAAACAAATTAGTTTCTTCTTATAATGTTGTCTGCTGAAGGAGGGATGAAACATAAACTTCTTAAAAAGTAATTGTAGTTATCCTTTTGTTTTAAATATTTATCTGCCTGATAATTAATCTATTTGTTTCTATGGAAGCTTGATAAAGAGTTAAAAGTGTCATATCAATTAGATTAATCTTTACTGCAACAGCCCTTACAATACAATATTAATTTTTTAGTTAGTAAAGAAATTATCCTATAGAATTAGGAGGCCACCTAAAAAATTGGCAGCATATTAAATAAATTCAAGCAGCATCCTAAAAAGACCAACTTCCATTACACTTGCACTAAAATGTCAATTTTAAATTTAACCAATGAAATACTAATGCCTTACATGTGTAAATAAATCTATTGGCATATTTAGTTGATTTTTGAAGTTTTTTAGAATTTTTATCAAATATATTATAGTATACTTATTTTAAAAGAAAATAGTGCAAAAATTTATTGTCCAATTTTGAAAATTGGGGGTTAAAAAGTAATTAATTAAATATGCTCCTCTGTATTTAAAAGGTATCTTTAGAATTAAACTCTTCCTTTCAAGGGGTTTTCCACAGATAACATCATTAAAAATAAGAACGCCTGAAGATAAATTTGTAATTTGAGGGTGGGGGAGGGGGCAATGTTAAAATGTAATAAATTTGCAAATACATTGTATAATATATTTTTATGATTGCCCTTTAAATTCTAACATAATAATTACCATAATCATTTTCTTTTTCTCCAACTGGAGTACAATTTGAAGAAGACAGCATAACTTCATCAGCATCAATGAATGAATCATTGTCATCTTCCTTATCTGTTTGTTTCAGATGTTCAATAAAATCTCCACCCTTTTCAAGAAGATCTTTAAACGATCCAAAGTGATTTATTTTTCCATTATGCAACATTATAACAATGTCTGCATAAGGCAACCAGTGGGTTCCATGAGTCACAAGGATTCTGGTCTGAAATTATTATTTTTAAAAATTCTTTTTAAATTTATTGCTAACTTAAAATTTTAACCTTCACTTTTTCAGTAAATGTGCAACATATAAACAGGGTATTAGTTAGCCTGACAGGACGTAACACAACAGCGAACGTTTTGGCAAAGAGCCTTCCTCAATGAACAAATAGTACACAAAACGAATATAACGAAAGAAAAAAACTTAGCTGCTGTGAAATCCAATTAGTCCAGTAGAGATATAGGCTAGTTAAATATAGTTTGATAACAGAAAAAAAAATAGAATGCCTTTTATTTGCTTTACATAGGTAAGACTATTTAAATAATTCTATGTGTAAACGTATTTTTACCTTTTCTTTAAGAAGTCCCTCTGGACCTATAACTTCTTCAAAGATATGTTTCCCCACATGTGCATCGACAGCTGACAATGGATCATCCAGCATGTAAATATCTTTGTTACTATACACAGCCCGAGCCAAGGCAACTCTTTGTTTCTGCCCACCACTTAAATTTATGCCCTGTAATTGTATATTAGAACTCAAAAAAAAATAATATAGCAAAGATTAGTCTATCTGATATCACTATGAAATGTATAAACTTTTTACTCCTTTAACTTTCATTTATCTTTTTATCAAACTTATTTGCAAATAAAATAAAATATAATAAATTGTCCAAAAAGAAATATTTACACATTAAAAAATATTATGACAATTATTGTTTTTCTAACTGATTAACTAACCTTGTTTAGGATTGACGCAAATTATGGAATTAAAATAATTAAATTAAAATATAATCTTATCTTAACTGTTACAAATGCACCTTCTATACAGAAGATTATTGTGTCCTTCACTTATCTATGGTTTGTGTCTAGTCCTGCATTCTTATTAGAGTTTTAAATGTTGATAAAGTGTTGGTTTTTCTGGTTTCTTCAGGCAACCCATTCCAGACTCGAATTTTGGACAAGAAGAATAAGAATTTGTATGTGTTTGTTCTTGCATACCGAATAAGAAAGGTGTTTTTATCCTTATTTCTATCTGAGGGTTGTATTAAGTTATCTTTGTGTTGTATTTCTAAATTAGAATTAATTGCCTTATTTATTTTTACTGCTTTACTCTTGGTTCTTCTATCCTCTAGTGTTTCAAGGTTTCATGATTTAACTAATAGTGTTATTCTTGTCAGTTAATCATCAACATTATAATTAACATATAAAATAAAATAATTTTAAAAAAAACTAATTTCTTCTTTAAATGCTATTATTAATAAACCCTCTTTTAAAAAAAATATTTAGTACAAATGTGTTTTCAAAAATATTTTCTAATTCTTATTAAACCCTGTCAACTTCAAGATTTGCTAAACTTTGAGTTAAGAAAGTAACAAATAAAAAAAATGAGAAGATGATCACCACAAATGATGCTTTACCTTTTCTCCAATTTCTGTCTCATCCCCTTGAGGCAGAATGCTTAAATCTCTCTCTAGTGCACAAGCTTTAATTATGTCGTTATATCTTTTGGCATCAAATGGACTTCCAAACAAAATATTCTCTTTCACTGAACAATTTTGTATCCAGGCTTGCTGGGCAACATAGGCTACAGAGCCCTGAATATTTTTAACATAATTATTTAAATAGGGGCCAAATTATACTCTACAGAAACTCTATAGACAATAATGGATGTACTCAATACTAATATTTGAATAACCAGTAAAACCTGAAAAAACATTAATTCTTTCACAATGTGACACTGATTGTACAGTAATAGTTCTATTAATACATTCATTCCTTGTCAAATCATTGTATTATATTTCCTTTTAAAGAAAATAATTAAATATCTTTTTCTCTAAATAGATTATTGAAATCTCCTCAAAGTTGGTAGTAATAAGTAAAAAGATACCTTTAAATTAACTGATCCATTTAATAGCCTCATCTCTCCAAGAAATCCAGACAGCAATGAAGATTTGCCACAACCAACTTTACCCACAATCATTGTTAGAGACTTCTCTGGTATATCCAATGTAATGCTGGAAATACCAGTATAATTTTGAAATATTTTAATTAAGAGTGAAAGATGCTGGTTAATAAGATTAAATAATTTGAACAATAGTTTTGAAATTGATCAATAAAGCTATTTGATTTTCACAATCCTCATTAACTGAATACAACAGATGAACCCCCCAAAATAATAATTGTTCTTACTCTGAAACAACTGCTTTCCCATCAGAATCCCATGCAAAACTTCCTTGTACAACAGAAACCACTGAGCCTTGAAATAAATTAGTCAAGATTAAGTTATGTTAATTAGTTTCTTTAATAACCTTTACAGATTGTCTTCCTTCAAACCAAATAAGGTTCATGAGAAACTTTAGTTCTTTAAAATTATTAAAATAATTAGTAAGCTGTTCTTAATCAAGTCAAATATTCTTTTGACAACAAAAGGTATTCAGTGGATTATCTAACCTTGATTAGGATTCGCTCCTACACACTCTGTGTCTAATTCCTCACCATAAAGAAACTGGTTGATTCTTTTCAAAGACACAGCTGACTACATATTGGTAAGAAAAAGTAATCGAAAAAAATATCAAAAGAAAGTTGAGCATATCAATAGTTATTAAATAAATTTGCTATAAAGAAAATTAAAACTTTAAAATGGTTATGCTTGTGTTGCTTAGTGACAACAGCTCTTATTCTTTCTCTGAAAAGCAAAGCTATTTTCCAATTACCAACATCCTGTGCAAGGGCGTATAAAATAACATAATCGAAGAGTTTGATGTCACTGACATATTACATAATCTGGTTCATGTGCTATGTTTCTGTCCTAATTTAAGCAGGGAGATTCATTTTTCTGTGAGTTCAAATTAATCATAAGTGAGTAATGATTTGATGCTATGAAGGCTAAGACATATGACTATAAAGAGTGTGCACCTTTTGAAAGACAAATTATATTAGATAACAAGCTTTTGTTTAGGAGAGATGAAATAGAGATGAATTTATTTAGTCATTCAGTCAATTATAAGGGTGATAACATAATAGATTGTGGAATCTAACTATTTTATCCTAAAAATCTTCAATAATCCTTTCAACTCTATTTAGTCTCTACTTTTATAAAGCAATGTTTTTGGGATATTATTTAGGTATAACATTTTTGACATTATGAATTAGAACACTCTTTTTCATATGCAAGCTTTTGAAATATGTACCTTGTTCCAAAAGAGTTTTTTTAAAGATACAATATTTCATGAAAAATTCAGATTCTCTTTCATCGATGTCAGTCTAAAAATTAAGTTTTTTTTTACAAGCTTATTTATTACCAATACATTAAGCTACATTTTGATTTAAAAACTATTATTTAGTAAAAATAAGTCTAAAAAGAACTCACCATCACAATACCAGCTATAACATAAGTGACTACAATTAAAGGAGATCGTAGTATACTGAAATAGGTCATAGAGACAAATGCTGTAGCAGGATCTAAGTGGTTCTCTTCAGAGATGAGAATGTAGGTGGCAAATGTTGCAAGTGTTACCTAAAATCACATACATAATAATATTAACATTATTGGAGACGTTATTGAAATGTCAGTAAGCAACTTATATATTTTGTTTCATGGTTTAAAATCATTCAAAATATTATTTCCATTTTTGTTCCAATCAGGGTTTTCTCCCCTTAACTGAGATTAAAATTTCCCAAATTAGATTAAATCCATTAAATAAATACATTGAACTTACCAAATAAGGAGTAGTCCAGTTATTCACTGCCATGGCAGTTCTGTAATAAGCCAGAGTTTTAAGATTTTGTAATTCCTCATTTCGTATTTGAGAAATTTTCTCTTCAAAAGATTTCTCCCAAGCATATAGTTTCAAAACCTTAGAATACAATTGTATAAGTTATACTCATACTATTTTTACTATAATAAATTAAAAGTCTTACTGTAAAAGATTATAAAATATCAGTGTAGCAAAAATCATTATGTCCTCACAAAAAGGAAAAGAAATGGTATTGTGATTAATACAATTAAATTTTGAATAGCATACTAAATAGAGATCTATGATGACAAAGAGCATCTCAATTTATAAGTGTCGTAGTATCAAAAGATAAACATGTCTCAAATTTGGAGCACAATTTTTAAGATTTATTATAAAAAGTTAGTCTTTTTGTAATATGAAAAATCTGTTTAAAAAATAAATTTAAATAGAAGAATTTCTTAAATGCATCAACATATCTTTATATCAACATTATATTTCTTATTTTAAAACAAGTGTCATACTAACATTACTATGTTTTCCACTTTTCTTTGATTTCAAAATTGTGGAATATTAAAGTTTTGGTACGCCCGGTTTATATTAAATGAACTAGAATGTCACAATTTAATCTTTAAAAGACATAAAAACTTTATTTTTTCACTAAAGAATTATTTAATTTATTGAGAACTAGCAGACCCTTCGTGCGTTGCAACGATCTCAGTAAAAATGAATAAATTTAAAGAAACCAATGAGTGGTATGTTTAAAAACAATTCTGAAGAAACCTTCGAGGAAGTGTGAAAAAAAATTCCAAGTTTCATAGCAAACGGATAAATAAATTAATAATTAAATAGCGTACAAAAGAAGAAACTATATTAAGGACCTCGGCCCCAAAATGAGTGATAATATAGTTTTTTTATTGCCATTGTACTCAAGCTATATTCCTCAATATCGTGTAAAATTGAATAGGGAATACAATGATTAAAGTTCAGTAAAAATAAACTTTGGGGCCCCCAGCTCCGAAAAAAAGGAAATTAAGAGTTCAGTGCCCTTTGTAATATAGGCTCTTAAGTTTTTATATTCTAAGTTTGGTCAAAATCCAGTTATTTTTATCATTATCTAACGCTTAAACTACTTTTTATATACTTGAAATAGGGGGAAAATAACATTAAGGGGCCCTTGCGCCCATTTGGTGCAAGAGGTCAATTTCAAAAACATGTTTATTTTAGTTCATTTTTATTGTGGCTATATTTTTCAAGATCTTTAAAAAGTAAATAGGAAAAATATCTTTAACATATACGAAAAAAGACATTTGGGGCCCCGGCCCCAAAGATATTGGCATTAGAATTTCAGTGTCTATAGTATTTTAATATAGGCTACCAAGTTTTTTTATGCAAAGTTTGGTGAAGATCTATTCATTTACTAAGTAGCTAACGTAGAAACTATTTTTATATAGCTCATATAAGATAGAAAAACGACATTAAGGGCCCCAGGGCCCATTCTGGGCAAGATATAAAGTTCAAACCCCTGTTCATTTCAATTTGCATAATAATTGATACATGTGTCATAATTTGTCAAGATTGTTAATGACTGAATGGTGAATAAAATCTTAAACGTTTAAGAAATGTGAATGTTTGGGCCCCCAGTCCCAAAGGAATGAATATTAGCAGTTTAGTGCCCTATAGTATTTTAATATTGGCTATCAAGTATTCATATACAAAGTTTGGTTAATATCCAACAATTTACACAGTAGCTAACGCTTAAACTAATTTTTATCAAGGACATTAGGAGTTTAGTGCCCTATAGTAATGTAATATAGGCTCTATAGTTTTTATATACTATGTTTGGTTAAAAATCCAGTTATTTTCGCATTATTTAACATTTAAAATAATTTTTTTATCCAGCCAATATAGGGAAAATAAACTAAATTAAGGGGCCCCCGGGCCTATACGGTGCAAGATGTCAATTTCAAAAACCTGTTCATTTTAATTAAGTTTCATCATGGATATATATTTCTTAAGATCGTTATAACGTGAATGGGAAAAATATCTTAAACATATACGAAAAAAAGACATTTGGGGCCCCCGGCCCCAAAGAAATTGACATTAGAAGTTCAGTGCCCTGGAGTATTTTAATATGGGAAACCAAGTTTTTGAAAAAAAGGTTTGTTAAGATTCTTAAGATCCATTCATTTACTTAGTACCTAACGCATAAACTAAATTTTAAATAGCTTATGTAAGCAAAAAACGACACTAAGGGCCCCAGGGCCCATTCTGTGCAAGACAGAAATTTCAAAACACCTGTTCGTTTCAATATGGATAATAATGGATGCATTTATCATTATTTTTCAAGATCGTTAATAAATATATGGGGAATAAATTCTTAAAAGTTGAAGAAAATGGCATTTTGGGCCCACAGGCCCGAAGGAATGGTCATTAGGAGTTAATTGCCCTATAGTATTTTAATATTGGCTGTCAAGTTTTTATATACAAAGTTTAGTTAAGATCCATTAATTAACACAGTAGCTAACGCTGAAACTAATTTTTATATAGCTCATTTAAGCAAAACATGACATTATTGGGCCCCGGTGCACCATGAGTGTTAAATTTTGAAAAAAAGTTGCCAGTTACCATCCAGGGAGCATACTTAACAGTCTCAAAAATGTTCATGATGATCGGGTGAATGGTTTAGTCAGCTATAAAGGACATGCACACACACACACAGACACATACAGACATACTTTGATTTTTATAAATATAGATATAGTGAAATAAAATGACATAAAGGGGGACCGGGCCTATTCGGTGCGAGATGTAAATTTCAAAAACCTTTTCATTTTAATTCAATTTCATCAGGGATATATTTATCAAGATCGATAAAATGTGAATGGAAAAATATCTTAAACATATATGAAAAAAGACATTTGGGGCCCCCGGCCCCGAAGAAATCAACATAAAAAGTTCCGAAACTTTAAGTATTTTAATATGGGCTACCAAGTTTTTGTATACAAAGTTTGGTTAAGATCCAATCATTTACTCTGTAGTTAACGCATAAACTATTTTTTATAAAGCTCATATAAGCAAAAAACGACATTAAGGGTCCCAGGGCCCAATTATTGCAAGAAATAAAGTGCGAAACATATGTTCATTTGAATAAATTTAAAAATACATACTTTTATTTATATTTATCAATATTGTTAAAAATTTAAATGTACGATAAAATTATTCATTTACTAAAATAGACAGTTTGGGCCCCCTGCCCCGTGGGAAAGAAAATTAGGAGTTCAGTGCCCTATCGTAATAAAATATAGACCCTTGATTTTTTATATACTAAAATGGGTCGAGATACATTAATTTTCTCAGTATTTTAATCTAATACTAATTTTTCTAGAGCAAAAATAAGAAAAAAAAGACAATTAGGGCCCCTGTGCCCATTTGGTGATAGATGTAAATTTCAAAAACCTTTTCATTTTAATTAAGTTTCCTCATAGATATATTCCTCAAGATCGTGAAAATTGAATGGGGGAAAATACATTAAACATATACAAAGAAAAGACATTGGGGGCCCCAGGCCCCGAAGGAATGGACATTTGAAGTTATTTGCCCTATAGTATGTTAATATGGGCTACCAAGGTTTTGTATTAAAATTTTGGTTTAGATCCATTCATTTACTCAATAGCTAACACATAAACTAATTTTTATATATCTTATATAAGCAAAAAAAGACATTAAGGGCCCCGGGGCCCATCCAGTGCAAGATATAAAGTTTAAAACACCTGTTCATTTCAATTTGTATAATAATTGATACATGTGTCATTATTTGTCAAGATTGTTAATGACTGAATGGTGACTAAAATCTTAAACGTTTACGAAATGTGAATTTTTGGGCCCCCAGCCCCAAAGCAATGACTATTTGCAGTTCAGTGCCATATAGTATTTTAATATTGGCTATCAAGTTGTCATATACAAAGTTTGGTTAAGATCCAACAATTTACACAGTAGCTAGCGCTTAAACTAATTTTTATATAGCTCATATTAGCAAAAAATGACATTATGGGCCCCCGGTGCCCCATGAGTGTTAAATTTAGAAAAAAAAGTTGCCAGTTACCATCCCACTTAGGTACTTAACAGTCTCCAAAAATTTCATGACGATCGGATGAATGGTTTAGTCAGCTATGAAGGGCATGCACACACACAGACATACATACTTTGATTTTTATATATATAGATAAAACAATTCCACTATTTCTCATTTTTAAAATACAATTATATTTTCAAAAAGCACAATAAGAAAGTATTTTCATTTTTTGCTTATGTTCAAAAACAAACTTAAAATAAAACAAAACAATTAAAAGAAAGGGAAAAAAAAGAAGACACTAGGCTCAACTTGAGGAAAACTTTCTTTCCACCTCAAATTTCTTTAAAAAACTATGTCTCCCTTTTCAAAATCTTTCTGCTACTTATTCCTAATTTGAGTGGGGTAGTATGTTGGATTGAAATTTGGAGTAAGCAAACATATATTTACTTTTATTCCATTTAAGACATCAGTGGTAAGTTTGACTCGTTTGCTCTTTAGCTTCATATTAATGGCTTGTAGTTTTTGCATCTTGGAGGCCAACACTGAGTTGATGGGCAGCAGTAGAAAAAGGACAATAATCCCTGATACAACAGACACACCAATCGTGTAGTAAAGGAGGACAGCTGATGCGATAAGCTGCAAAGATTGTCAGAAGTAAATTTTGTCATATTAAAATCTTTAGTGTAATATTAACAATGATATATGTATTAAAAACACATTTATAAACAAAGCTAATGCAACCTGTATGTACCTGAATGGGCGATCCAGCTAACAGTACAACATATCTACAAACTTCTTGTACTCTTTGTGCATCAACTGACATCATGGTGATGATCTCCCCTGCTGTGTACTTTTTCCTGCCTTCACTACTCATCCTCAAAGCCTTAACATGATCAAAGATTTGCTTAGTTAGAGTAGAAATCATTTTTTAATTAACATTCGAATTTTCACAAACCTTTATGTTTATTAAAGTTATAAGATGAAAAAACACACACTTTTTTGAAAATATGAATTAACATACAAATTTTTAAAAATACCTCTGGAATCTTTTTTGAAATAACTTAAATTGTTCCCAAAAAAAATATGATGATGGATCATTATCTTCCAAGTCTAATATCTTAATCCTTTTGTAATTTCACAATTTCACAATCAGTCAATTTAATCCCACAATTTACTTTTTTACCTTTTGAAAAATAGAGGAAGTTAAAGCTGACTTGATGTCTAGTCCTATCTTGCTGCTTAAATACATGCTTCCATTATGAGTAATATTTTTCAAGATATTGCTAAAAACAAAAGCCACACTGAGGATTATTCCGATCCATGTAGGGCGAAGATTGCTTCCAAACTGAACAGTCTTGATGATTTCTCTGTAAATGTTTTAAAGTCTAAAACATAGTCTAATAAATAGTAATAAAAATACGTGCTTTAATTAATTTTAAAATTTTCATCTATTGATTTTATTTTATGGAAAATAAATACTTTCTTAATGTATATGCTTTTCCTGGAGAAATTTTCTTTTAACAAAGTAAAGGGTTATTTTATTTATTTTATAAATAAATTTATTGGTGGACTCATACAAATACTTTACCTTATGATAATAGGTTGAACAACTGTCAAGGTATCTCCAATTATTTTAATAAGAAACCCAAAAGAATAACGTAATCCATGAAGTTTTAGAAGTACCTTTACGAAAGATTTTTTTAAAATGTTAGTAGTTATCAGCAGTAAACAGAAATTTTAGGTATCTTTTATTAAACCCACTAATTAGACAGCATACTTAACATACCATTACATTCATATTTAGTTATTAAATTCATAAATAATATCCTAAAGATATAATACAAACTATTATAAAAACAAAGTAACTTAGGTCGATTTAATTATTCATTTTATTCAGATTTGTTGCTTTACTAAATAGAGTTGTTTTTTCTATTAAAAAATTCCATTAACATATTTGATTAGCTTTTCCTTTAAAATCTAATATAATTAAGTCCATACTCTAGAAATAAAATGACAATTCTGAGAAATTATTTCATACCTTGATTAAAGAAAATGGAATTTTCTGGGGTTGATTAGATTTTTTCTGTGTACTTTTACTTGACTTCTTTCTTTGTGATTCATCATGATTAATGTTATGAGCTGATTCTGCCTCATCAATATTACCAATTTGGCTGTTATTATCAGCTTTGTTTTGTATTTTATGGAGTTTATATGAAGAATTTCCATATCTTTCAGGGGTGTTTATGTGTGAAACTACGCTGTTGGAACTCTTTATTCCTTTTGAGATACTTTTCTTACTACAGTATAAAAATAAGTTTTTAATTGTGTTATAGAATATCAATGTTATTGCTTTTTTTATAACAGGCATAATTACATGGACATCTAAACTCTTCAATAATATATTATTCATTGTGATGAATCTAGTTATTAGAAATTTTGGGAGCCAACCAATAGTCAACACAATAGGTAAAGAATAATTAGGGCCATGGTGGTCTAGCGGTAGCGCGCTGGACTGCCGAACCGATACAGAAGAGAGTCACGGGTTCTATTCTCGGTGCTGGCAAGGCCCCTGGGGCTTTGTGCTAGCCACACAATCCCTTGCTCGTTAGTGGTGTCTAAATAAAACATGTGAACGCTACTTCACATGCCCCATAGTCCGTCATGGACTGGAAAGGGAATAATATATTTTCATATATAAGAAAAACAACAACTTAAGTTAGGTGTTTTAGAGATATACAAATATTGAAGAAATTAATTTTCTTTTCAATGATTTTTATGTAAATTCGTAATATAGTTTAAACAAAATTAGATTTAGAATTGGGATCCTGCAAGGAATATTGAAGCATTAACCATGTTCGCCATGACAGAAGTGTGGGAATGGGCATAATCCACAATCCCCCCTTTCTTCCTTTATATAAATAAATATAAAATTATAAAATATTTTCTAAAAAATTCTTAAATTGTACTAGAAAGGTAGAATTAGGCTTTAAATGACAGTTTCTTAAAACTGTTTCTACAAAAGAATTAAGGTAGGCATAAACTTTAAATATAAATTTATGATGGTAAGAATTTTGTGCGCAGCATTAAGAAATGAATGAATTTGAATGGGGTATAAACTTTTTGGTATGAATTATTGAATTGAATACCAATTAGATTAAAGGGTAAAAACAAATTACCAAATAGAGACATGTCATCACCTTTAACTTTAATTACGGAGTTATAAGACCAGGGTCAAGCCATTCTTGTAGGTAGTTATTTGAAATGAAACATTATAGGTATCCAATGTGTTGTTTTAGGATGTTAGAGTTGGCAAAAGCTTTCTTGGTATGAGTTTTAATTAGGCATCCATAAAATCTAACTGTGCTCTCCCATTGTTCCCCTTTTCTGCGTCTTTAGTAAGGGACCTCTCTTCCATAGATAAACTTCAACAAATTAAAAAATGAGAAGCAAGATACATTTAACTGGAAAATATTGAAAATTGACAAGAAAAGCACCATTAGTTAAATCACTAAACTTAGAAACATTAGTGGATAGAGGAACAAAGAGTAAAGTAGTTAAAACAGTAAGTCATTAAATTCTAACTCGCAAATATAAAACAACAATTATCTAATAAATCGTTCTCATATACAATAAAAAAGGATAAGAACACTTTCCTTGTTCCATATGCAAGAAAAAATACATACAAATTATCTTTCTTCCCATTTTGAGTACGGGTGTGAAATGATTTGCTTGAACAAACAAGGAAAACCAACACACTACATCATCAACATTTAAGCCCTTAAAAGTGTTAAAACTCTAATAGTCTAGACATGGATAAGCGTAGGAAATGTAATTTTCTGTAATATGTAAGATTATTCCTAAACATTCCCAGCTCAACTAATGGAATGATTGATTCAAGTAGCACTTAAAAGGATTTTTCTTAATATTGTCGTTCAGATACATGTAATGAATATATATATATAAAATATAAAGGAAAAGTGAAAAAAAAGAATCCCTTTCTTGAATTCATTAAATAGATTAAAATTTATTGAAATTCACATAAATATACATATTTTGGTCTATAAATATAGCATATATATTTATCTAAACATAAAAAAATCTGAATAGGACAGAAATTTTTTTATACACAAAAAGATGGTCATCATCATAAATAGTTGCTTGATTGCCACAAAAGAATGCACCAAAAATAACTTCAAATTCAGTTTATAGATAATATTTATTTTGTTCTTCTATATTTCTAAATTTTATGATTGGTTAATTTACATCTTTTAGAATAAATGAGTAATAAAATACCAGATAAAAAACCATTTGTAGGTAAGAGGGAATAGGCATGATAAACTTGGTTGGGATCTATTGTTTGGTTTTCTCGTGATCGTTTAAACTATATAAAACATACAAATATACAAACATACAAACAAAAACAAAAAAACACACCCAAATTTATCTTAGCAAATTAAATAGAAGACAAATTTTACCTTGTAAATTTATTTTGAGGAGTTGAAATTTTTTTCCAAGCTGCGTCAAATTCTGGTAGTAAATTATTGCCTTTAGAAGCTTCGGGAAGCTCAAAAATATCACTCTCAGTAAGTGATCTTTTCCATGCTGTGTAAACTGTTCTGATTTGAAAAAATAATATTCTAAAATTAACATTTAACTCTAACTATATCTTTGATGTCATTTTTAAAAGAATACAAACATTTCAAAATTGAGAAATGTAAAAAATTTCTGTATCAACTGCTGAATACAGAAATTTATTAATTTTAGATGAATTTTGTTTTCATGCAAAGACTCATGAATGGTGTGATCAGCAAGATACAATTTATTTATGTTACTCATATGTAGATCTACCTTGTAATCCACAAGTACATAAGACTGCTAGGAAATGAAGAAATCAACTCGGGCCATAGAGGCTGTGGAAAAAAAAAGTAAATAAAAACATAATATATTTTATCTAATCATTTTATCAATTTCAAATTATATTAAATCAACTCAAACTACAAACAAATAGACCAACAATCTAATTCCGACTTAGGTAATGTCAGGCTTCAGGTATTGTACATTTTAAAATATTTAGAAAAATATACAAAAAATCGCTTTTAAAGCCTGCTCTTGTTATTGATATTATCAGTATATATCATTTTCTTTACCAATAACAGTTATAAAATCGCTAACACAAATGAACTGTTATTTGTTTTTAACTTTCTAGTCATTTGATGTATTCAAAAGTAATTTTCGTAACTGTTACTGTAAATTGCGTTTACTCAGTGAAATATTAACTAACTCAAATGACAAAGTCAGGAGCAATTGATTTTGAAAACTAAACCATGTCATTAGAGTTTGTTTAGTTTTTGTATAACGATAAAACCAAGTCATAGATGAAATTTTACAATTTTTAAACTTTCAGATTTCAGTTAACATTTTTTTCTGTATCCATTTTCAAATCCAACAAAAGAACTAATCTATTATAGCATATAAATCAAATAAATATGTATGAAAAAAAATATATATAAAAATACAATAAAATAAAAATTTTAAAAAAGAAGAAAAAAACAAAACAAAAACAACCTAAATATTAAATAAAAATTTAAAAATCATATTGAAGGCACGCTTAGCAGAGTAATAGTATATGAGTACATTTAGTTTGTTAATTTTAAAGTCATATATCATATACGAAGCACAACACTCTGTAGTCATTGGTCTGAAGGGCTTAAAAGGGTACTCAAAATTACGAACCTTAGAGGGTTTATCAATATGTTTGACCTTGACTTTTTCAGGATCCGTGAAAAATCCAAGGATAAATGTGATGA
This sequence comes from Ampullaceana balthica, assembly GCA_944989445.1. Classification (NCBI taxonomy): domain Eukaryota; kingdom Metazoa; phylum Mollusca; class Gastropoda; family Lymnaeidae; genus Ampullaceana; species Ampullaceana balthica. Next base: position 430,771 of record CALYLW010000301.1, on the reverse strand, counting down.
CGATTAAAAAGTAAATAATGGCAGTGATTATAAATTCAGCTTGATCCTTTGTGTATTGCTAGAAATAAAATAAACATATTTGTAATATTATTGAGATTAATATTCAAGTGGGTGTTTAGTATTTTCACTGTATTGACATTCATAATTCGTGAAAATGATTTACACCAGGATATAATGCTTCAGAGATTGCTAACCCTCGACCTAGATATTCCGTAGAAAATATTGTCATTAGGTGTATTTTAAAATATTACGATGTCAAAATCATATATGTCTAAAAATATACATGCATATGCTAATTTTTCACATAGTGTGAGATTACATTGGTTAATTAAAAGTAAATGAGTAAAGTTGGTTTCGTTTAAACTTAAATTATACAGGAATGTGACAGCAAGAAATAAATATGAATGAGTGTTTTCTCATATATCGCTTACACTATCCATGATAGAATAGCATGCTCCTTGGGCTCTGATGACCAAAAAAAAACAGTTTTCTTATTTTAATTAATTTTTTCTTTTGTTTTCAAACACTTTAAAAAATTTCGAAATATTGTTCCAAAATTTTGGTAAATTTTCGTGTTATGAAGGAAACCAGTTTGCGCTCTTATATTTAAATCTCTGGGGCAAGCGTGCAATTCTTGGGGTCGCATCTCACTGTTCATCTCGTTTAGAAAGGCATTGTTACATCAACATTTGGTTTAGGTTGAATAAAACATTAATTACAATGTATAACGCTTATATCACTTTAAAAAAACAACATACATTTCCCCGGCCCCCCAAATGGGGCAAGATGTTAATTTCAAAATCCCTATATATTTCAATCTGTATCACGATGGATCATCCTGTTAATATATGTCAAGATATTGTAAAATCAAATGGGGAAAACCATCTTACTTAAAAGTTTACCCCCCCCCAAAAAAATTTTTTTTTAAAAATAAATATATCTATATTTTAGCGGTCAAAAAGGAATGAACATTGGGAGTTCAATGTCCCATCGCATTTTTAATATGGGTCATCAAGTATATATGTATCAAGTTTAGTAAAGATCCGTCTTTTAACCCAGTAACTTTTAAGATTTATGTAAAAAGTAACATTTTAGGCCCCCGGGCCTCATAAGTTTGTTTTTTTAATACTCTTTATACCAAAAACCATCCAAAATGATGTCAACAACTTCCCAAAATTTCAAAAAGATCTGATAAATAAAATATTATTTATATTGCTAATATAAGGAAGAAACAACTTTAAGGGCCCCTGGGCCCAATGGGTGCAAGATTTAAAGTTCGAAACATCTGTTCATTAAAATCTGGATAATAATGTAAATATTATCAATACTTGTCAAGACCGTGTCAAATAGATTGAGGCATAAAATCTTAAAAATTTATGTAAAAATTATTAGGGCCCCCGGCCCCTAAGAAATGGATTTTAGGAGTTTATTTCCCTAAATTATTTTAATATGGGCAATCAAGTTTTTATATACCAAGTTTGGTCAAGATCGAATCATTGGCCTAGAAGCTAATGCTTAAACTCTTTTAATAATGCTTATTAAAAGCAAAGAACGACATCAAGGGCCCCTGGGCCCAAACAATGCAAGATGAAAATTTCGAAACACCTGAACATTTAAATAGGATAAAAATGGATATATTGATCAATATTTGTCAAGGTCGTGAAAAACTGAATGGCCAAAAAATCTTAAACATTTTTTTATTTTTTTCAAAAATATATATTTTGGGCTCTGGCCCTGAAGGAATGGACATTAGGAGTTCAATTCCTATAGTATTTTAATTTGAGCTATCAATTTTTTATATACCAAGTTTGATCAAGATCCATTTATTCAGCCATTAGCTAAAGCTTAAACTATTTTTATAGATTATAAAAGCAAAAAATGGCATAAAGGGCCTTTCGGCCTCATCTGTGCAAGATGTAAATTTCGAAACACCCGTGTATTTCAATTTGGATCATAATGGATATATGTGTCATTATTTTTAAGATCGCGTAAATGTCAATGGGGAATAAAATTTCAAACATTTTGTAAAGAAAAATTAGGGGCCCCCTGCCCCAAAGGAATGGAATTTAGTTTTCAGTGGTCTATAGTATTCCAATATAAGCTATCAAGTTTTTATATAACAAGTTTGTTCAAGATCAATCAGTTTACACAGAAGCTAACGCTGGAATTAACTTTTTAAAAAAGTGCATTTTTTATAAAATAAATAGATTTCAGCTGAAAACTTCCGTCATTTTTGACGGGTGTACGCTAGTATGATAAATATTTTATAACGATCCAAGCTACTGTGTGCTTTGAAAAATAAAACACAGAGAGCTTGATAAGTCTGACTTTTAAATTGTTCATTTTAAATGTTGTTACCTCCTCTTTAATTCTCTGTTGAAACCACAATGTTTCTGACAGCGCAAGTATAGTCCAGAAAGCAAAAAGCGGACCGGATGATAACACGCCCTTGTGACGTTCATATATCATCAAAAGTTGAGCTGTTATCTAAAAAGACAATATTAGTTCAAATGGTAAACGTAGCTTACTTGACTTCAAACTTCAGTTTAATGCATTTCATGTAGTGCACTATAATTGTAATATTTATGTTTATACATTGCAAAATTATTTTCTGTAAAGTTAACATTGAAGTTATTTTAATTTTCAATGGATTTAAATATTTTTGTTATAATTTTATGTTTCATTAATGATTTTGTCTATATAAAAAAATTCAGTAAACATTAAGAAAAACAAAACTCTTTGTTGTCAGTTCACCATTCAATCAAATTTCTACACAATACACAAAATACGCCCTCCAGCATTTCTTATAAGTTTTCCTTAAATCGTCATAAAAACATGAAACTAAAAACTTGGTTCAGACCAGACTTTTAGGGCGATAAATTTGAAAAAAACTACAACTTCTAATTCAGGTATTATAGCAAGCCCTTTGTATGGTTTCAAGAGAAGAAACACTAGAGGATAGAAGAACAAAGAGCAAAGTAGTAATAACACATAATACATTAAAATCTTACTTGGCAATACAATGCAAACAAATATAATACAACACTCAGTTAGACATAGTAATAAAACAATTTTCTTGTTCCATTCTGAAAATAACATAAATTCTAATTTTTTTCCCGGTCTGTCATTCGGACGTAGCATAGGTTACCTGAACAGCCAGGAAAACCAACACACTATCAACATTCAAAAATCACAAAAGTGCATGACTAGACTTAAACCATCAATAAAAACACTAGGTGCAATAATCTATATAAAAGGAGCCTCTGTAACGGTTCACCGACAAAACGGCCCCGGACAAAACGGCCCCGACATAACGGCCCCGACAAAACGGCCCCGGACTAATAGATGGACTAAAAGTAAAATGCCCAATCAAATATTAAATTCGTATTTTTTCTCACCTATTCAGTGTCAGGTTTTGCTAATAATAAACAATACTAATGACATCACAAGAGTGAATTTAATAGCCTTCACGCGAAATGGTACCAATCGGTGCCAATCGCGGCTGTTTGTTGACAAGAAACAATATATTAACATCACAACATATAATTTTACAATTTTACCAATTTCTTTAAGGGTGAAAAAGTTGACAAAAGCTTAAAATGAAAAAAAAAGCGTTTGATGAAAAATGTTAACAATTTGTCTGGGACCATTTTGACCGGGGCCGTTATGTCGGGGCCGTTTTGACGGGTCACCGTCTGTAACGTATAAATCAAGATAAGACCTGTGTACAGATTATATCACCTCATTAATGTATAAAACAAGATAAGACCTGTGTACACATCATATCACCTCATTAATGTATAAAACAAGATAAGACCTGTTTATTATTATTATTATTATAAGATTATATCACCTCATAAAAATACAAAACAAGTTAAGACCTATGTATAGGTTATATCACCTCATGAATAGTTCAGGCAGGCATAGAAGATGGCACTGATTTCTTTTCATTATTCATTCAAATCAAATCTTCTAATCTCTAAATAAAGTACATTTGAAAATATATTTAATTTGATAAAAGGGGTTGAAAAAAGTAACTACTTAAACAAAATCTGACAAGTAAAACTGTAACAATTCTATTAAAATAGTAAATAGATACCTAACATAGTGACTCTTTCTAATATTTATTCTATAATGATACTCAGTTCAACGAATTATAAAAATGTTGTGGCAGTCTAAGTATACTACATACAAATGTGAAGATTCTCATTCCATGTGAAATTAGCACAACGTATGATGTCTTCCACTTATTTGTATCTAGGACGTTTTTAACCAGCAAAACAAGGGTCAGGACAGCGAGTGAGGTTGCACAAATCTAAATTCAAAAAAGAAATTTAAAAACAAATGCTGTGAGTTCAAGTTCCTTAAAGTTTCTCTTCAAACTTTGCGTTCAAAATTAATTAAACAACAATTAAATATTTCTTAAAATGATAAACGTAGCTTATGCACAGCATCATGTCATTATATGTTGTAGTTAGGATATAAATATATGTAATGTGTTGTTTTTTATGTGAATCACTGTGTGCCCAGTTGCTTATCTTATCTTATCTTATCTGTTTACAGACGCTCCTTCTATACAGAAGATTATTGCGTCCTACGCTTATCTATGGTTTGTGTTTAGTCCTGCATTTTTATTAGAGATTTAAATGTTGATAAAGTGTTGGTTTTCCTGGATTCTTCAGGCAACCCATTCCACGCCCGAATTCCGGACGGGAAGAAGGAAAACTTGCTTGCTGCGGTACTGCGCTATATACATTATCAAATTACTGTTATTATGTTAGTGTACGATGTTGAATAATTTCTATTTATTAAACAATGGTTGGGAAAATCGTAAAAATGAACTGGGAAAAAAGATCAAATAATATTAATAATAATAATAAAAGACAAGCTTATGAGAAAACACGAAAAGGTAAAACAGAAGTTTAAAAAAGAAAAGAAAAATAAGAACAAATAATAATAATAATAATAATAATAATAACCATAATAAAAGACAAGCTTATGAGGAAACAAGTAAAGGTAAAACAGAATGTAAAATAAAAATAATAAAAATAATAATAATAATTTTTAAAAAAACAACACAAAAAAAACCAACCACTTGGCTGCAATAAAAAATATTTCAAGGGCAAGAAAGAGGCAATTATAAATTAGTACATAAGGGGTTTTAAAAAAGCTACCGAATGATAATTTAGGTTTAAGAAAAATTTATTTTTAAAAAAATATGGATGAACAATGCTAACAAACGTTTGTTATTTGTTGTGTCTTTTTCAGATTCACCTTTGAACTTATTTTTTTGAGCTTTTTATTTTTTGCTTTTATTGTCTTTTACTTCCTGCATTGTCATTTTCTACAAACATTTTCTCCCTACTCCAACACCTCTTAAAAAAAAGCAACAACATTTTATCCATTTACAAACTAAAACTGCAGATGTCTTTTAATTTAAGTTCAGTATTTGTGTGTGTGTGTTTTTTTTAAATTATTCTTTTATTTCGTTAGTTGAGGAAGGTTTTCAGGGCCGGCCTTAGGGTAAGGCGAACGAGGCAACCGCCTTGGGCTCCGCTTTTCAGGGCCCAGCGCTTTTCAGGGCCCCGCGTTTTTCAGGGCCCCGCTCTTTGACTAAACATTTACAATTTTAAATTTTACAACCAGTACGTAAATACTTTTTAAAAAAAACAACGGTGTCAAGAAAACTAAAAAAAATTTAAGGATAAAATAATTAGATACATAGCACATTAATATAATAAAATAATATACTTATACTAGTTTGTGCTGCGGCGCCGTGGCGCCTGCGGCGCCCCCTTTTTTAAGGGCGCCTACGGCGCCCACCTTTTTCAAAAGCCCAACTAACTTGTCCTTGTATGATAAATACGTAATATTAAACTTTCTTAAATGTACACAAAGTATTTTATAATATTTTTTTTAAAAAATATTTTTTATGTCAAAAGCCCAAGTAACTTATCCTTGTATGATAAATACGAAATATTCCTGAAATGTACACTTTTATTTAGGGCGCCTACGGCGCCCACTTTTTTCAAAAGCCCAACAAACTTGTCCTTGTATGATAGATACGTAATATTAAACTTCCTTAAATGTACACAACGTAATTTAAAATAGAGGTTCCCACTTTTTTTGTTTGTCAAAAGCCCAAGTAACTTATCCTTGTATGATAAATAAAAATATATTCCTGAAAATTAAACAAAGTATTTATATAATAATTTTTACAGTGCTAATCACCACACGATTTTTAAACTAATTTTAGAAAGCAGCGCACCAAATTACTGCACCAAAAAAATAACCATTTGAGTCAATCTGCACTGCTTAAAACACAAAATTAAAACAAAACGCAGAGTGATGTCTCTTAGCGTTAGGCTACATAATTGAGCGTAAATATATATATGATTCACCCTAAATCATTATTAAATAGTATTTTTTCTTATATCATTTTAGAAAGCCTTTTTTAAAAATACGAAAACTCCATTTTTACACGCTTTTATTTAAGTCACAATGTTTGTATGTTGTATCCATCCACCCTTCCTTCCTTCAAAACTTGAAACGTAAAATTATACCACTTCTGATGGTCATAGAGATCTATAAATTTTACCACAGATAGATCTTGGATGACAATGCATTGTATCAAAATTTCAGATCGATTGAATGTACCGTATTGAAATTATTGCACTTTTAGTTTTTAGTTTTTGTCTATATGAAATATTATCACTGGCGTCAATGAACCATGCCTCAATTCGCCCTAGAGGGATACAATTATTATAACTTTAAAAAGTACTATCAACATCAAGTCTTGCTGGCCGAAATATAAGCGTGATCGATTGCTGAACAACTTTTGAAACTAGATGGGAAAACTGTGTAGTGGGACGCGGTGGTCGAGTGGCAGCGCGCTCGACTGGTGTACCGATGGTCACGGGTTCGAATCCATGTGAAGGCAAGGATTTGTTCCCGGGGCCTAGGGCATCCCTGAATGGGTACCTAACATTAGTTAGGCGGCTGGGTAATGCGTTGAAACCCACAAAGCCGTGGCCTGTGAACGCTGCATCACTTGCCAACGGATCATCTGTCATGGTCTGTGGACGCAATTATCTTCTTCATAGAAGGAGCGTCTGTATAGATAAGATAAGATAAGATAAGATAAGATAAGATAAGAAAGTGTAAAGGCACTGCGATATCTAAAAGGCGAAATCTGCAACTTAAGAACTTCAATTTCATTGTTTTAATTGCTTTCTGGTTCGACACATTTTCCAATTCAATTACATTAGCAAAGAATCACAAATTATTTCTATCTAGCAGCTGCAGTTGACAGCATGGAAAATACTTGCAAATTATAGAAATTTTACAGGAATGTCGGTTTTGAAACAACAATAGCAATTGCTACAGATATTGCCACGGACTTAAAAGTTGAACCCATTTTCAAAGAGACCATAGTGCGAAAAAGAAAATAAAGTTACATATGAAGGAGAAGATAAAGGATTTGTAGATGGAAAAGAAATTACGCACATATGTTTTTAACTAGGTTGTTGATATGGCAACCATGATGATGGACAGTCGCTTCTAACAACCACGAAGGCTTCATGACTCGTTTGGATTTCTTTATAAATTTTATAAATTAAATTTTTAAAAAAAATATTTATTCAAAAATGATCTACTGAATTGCTGTAAGAATCTGGAGAAAAAGCAGGAGAAAAAGCTCACAGCCTGCGAAAGTAAGGAACCTGAAGAGTTTCAGTCATTGAGTTCCATAATTCCTGCAGTCACCTACAACGATCCTGTCGAGATTTTGCAGTTTATTTCAGTAAATAAGCATTATAGTGAATTTCCTAACACACACAACTATTTCTGTCACTGTGGCTTTCGGAGAAAGAAGCCTTTCGAAACTAAAACTTATTAAAACCTACATGCGATAAACAATTATTCAAGATCGGCTCAGTAACTTAGCTATTTTGTCAATTGAGAATGATGTAGCAAAGGATTTTGACAACAATGAACTTATTTCAGGATTTTGCAGCAGCCAAAGCTCGCAAGGTTTCTTGTAAGTTGTAAAAACAAGGTGGAAGTAGAAGATAGACCAAACAAACGCTAGTGTATGTAGTTTATAATGTTAACTTATATATATATATATATTAGATATATATATATATACATAAAGCGTTAGTTAGCATTCCATACAAGACATTTTAATTATTACCATCTTTTTGAGTTTTATGATCTTCAATTAAATGAATAAAACTGTAATTATTGATGTGTCAATGCTGTTATGTTATAGAGTAAAAATTTAATTAATTTTATTTTTTATTTTCCATTATTTTAATATATGTAAAAATGCACATTTATGCATGGATCTCGCTCATCGTCTGTAGCCTTAAAGGAACCCGCGCATCGTTTGCTGCCTTGGGCCCCGCATACTCTAGGGCAGGCCCTGAAGGCTTTTTGCCAATACCTGATATGTTAAATTTTTCAATTTCTTTGAAGCGTGTTTTTCTTACATTTCAAAGTGTGAATAATTGTAAATTGATTCTAAATTGAGTATTTTTTCCAGTACTACGATAAAATAAAAAAAGTAAAATGAGTGCAAATATTACTGTGAGTACAATACAAACCCCTTTGATAACGAAGAGGTGAGAAAGTTGAAATTTTGTTTGACAAGACACTGTAGATTGGTACTTTAGAGACAAGATCTGTCCTGGTAACAACATTAATAATGTCAGTAAAGCTGGCCATGATAAGGCTGTGTGCAAAAAACAGTGCGTGAATCGAGGCCAATTGCTTTCAAGTGTTAATGTTGAGTTCTGAAATAAAAGAATGAAATATAATCATAACATTTGGAGAATTATGTTCATTTGCAATTGATAAAGTCTAAGTTACATGTAATTTAGATATGACTTTTTATAACGCGTGAATGTGGTTACTACACTTGAGGAAATTCATTTAATTTACAGACATTAAGTTTGCAACTTTGATAATAAAACTACAGACTAAAAAATTCTTGAAATAAATATGAAATACTTTGCAGTTAGGGTATCGCTTATTGGATTACCCAGAAAGGATCCAGACACACAGACGCAAATTGTATAACTGTATCGTCCATTTGTTACTTTAGTTGACTTAAGGCAATGGCATCAACTTTGTCACATAGACAATAGCGTGGGTTGAAAAGAAACAAAGTAATAGCAGAGTGAACTTTTAATGCTGAAATCTGTAAAGAAATGGAGAAAAGAAATTTCATATGAAATGTTTTTCATGTGTTGTTCCTAATCGAAGATTTTCGGAAGAAATTACTACATAATTTAATCGAGAAATTTATTAACGGATTTAACAATTTATTGCAGTGGCTCTCATGTATTAACAGAGTTGGTACCCCCACCCTGATTGAATAATTGTTCAATATATTTAAACTGTTAGCTCGAGGTGGTGGTTGTATATTGTGATGAATTGATTACGGACAGTTGGCGCATGAAGAGATGATCATTAATAAATTATTTACAAATTAAATAATGACCGTATTTTTAAAACAAACGCTGAACAATCGATTCTCTTCAGGGGACACTTGTTTATCGCTGTGAAAATTATAACCTACAAATCATTAGACACATAAATTATAACCTACAAATCATTAGACACATAAATTATAACCTACAAATCATTAGACACATAAATTATAACCTACAAATCATTAGACACATAAATTATAACCTACAAATCATTAGACACATAAATTATAACCTACAAATCATTAGACACATAAATTATAACCTACAAATCATTAGACACATAAATTATAACCTACAAATCATTAGACACATAAATTATAACCTACAAATCATTAGACACATAAATTATAACCTACAAATCATTAGACACATAAATTATAACCTACAAATCATTAGACACATAAATTATAACCTACAAATCATTAGACACATAAATTATAACCTACAAATCATTAGACACATAAATTATAACCTACAAATCATTAGACACATAAATTATAACCTACAAATCATTAGACACATAAATTATAACCTACAAATCATTAGACACATAAATTATAACCTACAAATCATTAGACACATAAATTATAACCTACAAATCATTAGACACATAAATTATAACCTACAAATCATAAGACACATAAATTATAACCTACAAATCATTAGACACATAAATTATAACCTACAAATCATTAGACACATAAATTATAACCTACAAATCATTAGACACATAAATTATAACCTACAAATCATTAGACACATAAATTATAACCTACAAATCATTAGACACATAAATTATAACCTACAAATCATTAGACACATAAATTATAACCTACAAATCATTAGACACATAAATTATAACCTACAAATCATTAGACACATAAATTATAACCTACAAATCATTAGACACATAAATTATAACCTACAAATCATTAGACACATAAATTATAACCTACAAATCATTAGACACATAAATTATAACCTACAAATCATTAGACACATAAATTATAACCTACAAATCATTAGACACATAAATTATAACCTACAAATCATTAGACACATAAATTATAACCTACAAATCATTAGACACATAAATTATAACCTACAAATCATTAGACACATAAATTATAACCTACAAATCATTAGACACATAAATTATAACCTACAAATCATTAGACACATAAATTATAACCTACAAATCATTAGACACATAAATTATAACCTACAAATCATTAGACACATAAATTATAACCTACAAATCATTAGACACATAAATTATAACCTACAAATCATTAGACACATAAATTATAACCTACAAATCATTAGACACATAAATTATAACCTACAAATCATTAGACACATAAATTATAACCTACAAATCATTAGACACATAAATTATAACCTACAAATCATTAGACACATAAATTATAACCTACAAATCATTAGACACATAAATTATAACCTACAAATCATTAGACACATAAATTATAACCTACAAATCATTAGACACATAAATTATAACCTACAAATCATTAGACACATAAATTATAACCTACAAATCATTAGACACATAAATTATAACCTACAAATCATTAGACACATAAATTATAACCTACAAATCATTAGACACATAAATTATAACCTACAAATCATTAGACACATAAATTATAACCTACAAATCATTAGACACATAAATTATAACCTACAAATCATTAGACACATAAATTATAACCTACAAATCATTAGACACATAAATTATAACCTACAAATCATTAGACACATAAATTATAACCTACAAATCATTAGACACATAAATTATAACCTACAAATCATTAGACACATAAATTATAACCTACAAATCATTAGACACATAAATTATAACCTACAAATCATTAGACACATAAATTATAACCTACAAATCATTAGACACATAAATTATAACCTACAAATCATTAGACACATAAATTATAACCTACAAATCATTAGACACATAAATTATAACCTACAAATCATTAGACACATAAATTATAACCTACAAATCATTAGACACATAAATTATAACCTACAAATCATTAGACACATAAATTATAACCTACAAATCATTAGACACATAAATTATAACCTACAAATCATTAGACACATAAATTATAACCTACAAATCATTAGACACATAAATTATAACCTACAAATCATTAGACACATAAATTATAACCTACAAATCATTAGACACATAAATTATAACCTACAAATCATTAGACACATAAATTATAACCTACAAATCATTAGACACATAAATTATAACCTACAAATCATTAGACACATAAATTATAACCTACAAATCATTAGACACATAAATTATAACCTACAAATCATTAGACACATAAATTATAACCTACAAATCATTAGACACATAAATTATAACCTACAAATCATTAGACACATAAATTATAACCTACAAATCATTAGACACATAAATTATAACCTACAAATCATTAGACACATAAATTATAACCTACAAATCATTAGACACATAAATTATAACCTACAAATCATTAGACACATAAATTATAACCTACAAATCATTAGACACATAAATTATAACCTACAAATCATTAGACACATAAATTATAACCTACAAATCATTAGACACATAAATTATAACCTACAAATCATTAGACACATAAATTATAACCTACAAATCATTAGACACATAAATTATAACCTACAAATCATTAGACACATAAATTATAACCTACAAATCATTAGACACATAAATTATAACCTACAAATCATTAGACACATAAATTATAACCTACAAATCATTAGACACATAAATTATAACCTACAAATCATTAGACACATAAATTATAACCTACAAATCATTAGACACATAAATTATAACCTACAAATCATTAGACACATAAATTATAACCTACAAATCATTAGACACATAAATTATAACCTACAAATCATTAGACACATAAATTATAACCTACAAATCATTAGACACATAAATTATAACCTACAAATCATTAGACACATAAATTATAACCTACAAATCATTAGACACATAAATTATAACCTACAAATCATTAGACACATAAATTATAACCTACAAATCATTAGACACATAAATTATAACCTACAAATCATTAGACACATAAATTATAACCTACAAATCATTAGACACATAAATTATAACCTACAAATCATTAGACACATAAATTATAACCTACAAATCATTAGACACATAAATTATAACCTACAAATCATTAGACACATAAATTATAACCTACAAATCATTAGACACATAAATTATAACCTACAAATCATTAGACACATAAATTATAACCTACAAATCATTAGACACATAAATTATAACCTACAAATCATTAGACACATAAATTATAACCTACAAATCATTAGACACATAAATTATAACCTACAAATCATTAGACACATAAATTATAACCTACAAATCATTAGACACATAAATTATAACCTACAAATCATTAGACACATAAATTATAACCTACAAATCATTAGACACATAAATTATAACCTACAAATCATTAGACACATAAATTATAACCTACAAATCATTAGACACATAAATTATAACCTACAAATCATTAGACACATAAATTATAACCTACAAATCATTAGACACATAAATTATAACCTACAAATCATTAGACACATAAATTATAACCTACAAATCATTAGACACATAAATTATAACCTACAAATCATTAGACACATAAATTATAACCTACAAATCATTAGACACATAAATTATAACCTACAAATCATTAGACACATAAATTATAACCTACAAATCATTAGACACATAAATTATAACCTACAAATCATTAGACACATAAATTATCACGCCCAAATGTAAATCCAGTGACAATCTGATTCTAATAGTTAAGCACGGGTCTTTGGGCTTATTTGAAGTTATTATACTTGAAAATTATATACCAAAATGAAAGGACATATTTTTAAAATTATGACAGTGTCCTCTATTTGTTAAATATATCAAAGAACATATTTTAAAGACATTTTGCGTTAAAATACATTGTTGATAAAAGATGTGAAGGGTTGTGAATTTAATGAAGTATATAATATGATTACAGTGACCATGTGTTAACATTTTATGATACAAATTACATTGTAACCTGTGGTGAATGTTTCTAAAAGCATCTTTAAAATTTCAAAGAAAATATTTAGGTTCTTCCAACTTAAACCTATCCCCAGGCAATATCTACCCAAAAATGCCTATGGGGTAATTAAAACAAATTTTCCGGCAAATACATGAAGCCACTAAAATTTCAGTCTGTATTTTTGGTAGGTTATTGAAGTCAATACAATATAAAAAAATAGAAAACAGTCGCTTTATCACGAGTTTTAGTTTATTTTTCAAACACATTTAAGCAATTTTAAAACAGACAGGACTATTGTTATTAAGCCACAAGACGGTAATGTTGAATCTAACATTCCCACACAGTCAAGTGTCTTTTGAATCTAACATTCCCACACAATCAAGTGTCTTGTGAATCTAACATTCCCACACAATCAAGTGTCTTATGAATCTTAACGCATCGTTGGTGTTATTAGTCATAGCAAGTCTGCAAAAAATAAATTGAATTGAGAACTAGGATTATGCAGATTTTAAAACTTTCGAATTCTAAAGTATTCTTTAAAAAGTGGAGTAAAGTTGGGGCTGGAAACCTTGGATAACATTTTGGACGAAGTAAATGGATAGTTATGTGAATAATAAATTTAAAAAATTGTTTCAGTAAACAGTATTTTATGTTAGTTGCGTGCGTGTGCCCGCATGTCTGACTTTGGAGTAAATTTACCAAGATCTATTTACTGTAAGTACCATTAATTCCATATTTTATCAAAACCACATTTTTGGCACCGTTTAAAACCAGAACTTCATAGGCCTTTATCTTTGTTTGCCCTTTGTGATGATCTGGCCATTTTGTAAACAAGGTTTCTATTCTGGTGGCTCTCCCATTGCTTCACCCCTTTCCCGCCCTCCCCACCATTTGTTTTCATCAATAAACCTCGACTGGCGACAGAACAGACAAACCAACGATCGCTTTAGTTTGATAGTTTCATATTGCATAGATCTCTTAGTGTCAGTCGTTGAAACACCGCCACAGATACGTTATCCGGGAAGATATGATATCTTTATAGCCATCATGTTTGCTATTTATTAAAAGGCGCCTTCTGACAAACTCTAGCGTGCTTAACAAACAACAAATAAAACACAACACAGTAAGAAGAAAACAGGCGAGATCCATTAAAGTGTTGACAAGCTGATGTAAGAAGTTTTAATGTTATCAGTTAGACACAATTTCATAAAGAAAAAAAATGTTAATGACTTTTGAAATTGAGTGAAGACTGAAGCGTGCATGAAGTAATATCCTGTAACAAAAAATAGGAGATAACTATTTGTTTGTTCCAGTGAATCATGTAGGGATATATATATAAATAGACCCATAAAATGTAACATGTCATTAATCAAACTGCCTTATGTAGCCTAATACATCAAGGTGTTCATTAGTTTTACTAGTGGTCAATGTACAGACTAAAGCTTTCATGTTTACAGTAAGACTCAGAATTGGTACATAGCATACCGTATGTTATACAATAGCAAGCATGGGGAAAACTAAATGCCAGAGCATTGAAATACAACCAATTTGCATAATATTAGTCTAAAAATATAACAACTACTGCATGATGTCGTCCATTTTGACATTACATTTTAAATTAAGTGTAACAAATAAACATTTTGTTTATTAAATTTTTTCCTCGAAAATTTAAGTTTAAACATAAGCGTACTGCTTATGTTTAAAAATTCAAAAATAAAAACATTACATTTTAGTAAACATTATTTTGTAAAATTTACGTCTTTCTACCACCATGTAACATGTCTTAACAAATGTGTGTCTCTCATAGAAATGTTCAACTACATTAAAATCATTCTCACCCACAGTTGTACCTAATGAAATCCTTTTGATAGTAATGTTTACAGGTCCTGTAACCTAATGAAAACATGTTCACATAATTTCCAAGTATTAGGAAAACTTTATAAAATGAGAAAAGTTTTAGTTTACTAAATACATCATGTTGCACAACTGGTAGAAATATTTTCAATTTCTTCCAACTCGGGTCATAATTTCATCAGATTCGTTGTTATCTTTGATATTTAGGCCAGGAATTCCAGAACTCTTAAAATCTCCGATTAAAGTGGCCCAAGAACTCAATTCGTAGCTTTATAGAATCCTTAAACTGTTTTCCAAGACAATCATTACTTTTTTAAAAATCAAATCAGATTGTGACATTTAGCTAAATGTTAAATAGTGGGTCACATTTAGTGTATTCTATTTTCCACATCACAAATTGCTTTTGTCCGAGAAGTTATTTTAATTCCAGAAATGTTGCTCAGTAAACTGGTCAAGATGTAGGTGTGAGCAGTGATAGGACAGGTTTAGTCTTCGTATATCATATACTAGCATGGTGTCGAGCCGTCATGAATATCTGCTCAATGTCTGATAGTCTGACTTAGTGAATCCAAAAACTGAGAGAAAATCTTCAATTATAAATGAGTTTTTGTTGAAACTGAAATATAGCCAAACTGCTCGATATCTATCTTAGACACACAAAATGTTTGAGTGAATATCTGCGTTCTAACTTGATACTAAACATTGTAATATTTAAGGTATTGACAAAAACAAAAGTATATATTTTATGCCGACAAAAGTGTTTAAATTTTCTTTTTTTTCTGGGAAAACAATCTACCAGAGTAAATAAGAAACATTTATTCTACCCATCTAAAAGAGGAGAGGCTGTTAAAAACACGATAATTTGAGCTTGATGAACACAGATTATTGTTCCAAAAAGCACCTCAAATCTGAATGCTGTACAAATCTACTCACATGATGGATTTGTAAGGGGAAATATATATTTCTTAAAAAACGAAACATTATTCAGAGATGTAACAAAAGATCTCACCATAACAACGATGCTATTTCTGAATCTGATCTCGATCATATTGAAATGTAATTTTTAATAACAAACATATGGAGAAATATGTGGACAACCTAAAAAATTTCGTCATAAATTCATTATCAAAACGATTTGTGACGTCATGAATTATTAATTAAAAAGCTGTGGGTACAGGTAACAATTGTTTAATAAAACAATATTGAAAAAACAATGAAGAAAAAAAAGTATATGCATATCGTACGTGTTTGTGGTTGTTCTTACCTTCATCGTTGACTTAATCAAAGTCACGAAGTCACTTTTACATTCAATATCTGCATCATTCATTTAAACATGTGCCAGTTTCACATTGAATAATATTTTTCAACACTCATATTACATTAACTTCGCGAGTCTTACATTGCAATGCCAGCCTTAAAGTAGATTCCATCGGTTATTTTTATTTATTTTTTTGAGGTGAAGGTCGACCACCTGTTTAAATCACGTATTTTAACTTATCTGTGTTAACGCAATGAGCCTTAGAACATGTAGGTCAAGTTCACAATGCCGTATATCAAACATAACATTCAAGTAGTTAAAACTGATTTTTGACTTCCAATTCCTAATTAAGATTATTGGGTCTTTAAAAAAAAGTATCGTTTTAATTATTCAAGATTATTTATTTAACGAATTTGAAGTTTTTAAACAAGACACGTTGAGCTAACAAAAAAAAATAGTAATAATAATTTTCTAACTACTGACATCACATTAAACATGTAATTATTTTTTTTTATAATTGAATTTAGTATATAGGGCCGTCCATAAATGACTTCACGCGATTTTTGCCGATTTTTGACCCCCTCCCCCCCCCTCGTCACGCGTCGTCACAAAAACTTAGACCCCCCCTCTAAAAATACGTCACAAATCTTTGACCCCCCCCCCACCAAAAGAAACACACTTTATTTTCTATTTGAAAATAAGTATGTTCCAAATCACTTTTATTGTCATTTAAGGATTTATTATTTATTTAGTGAAGATCTACATTGTAATATCGTAACCCGCGTGTAGCATTTAAAAAAAAACGTTTAACCGGCCTTCAGAAAACTAACTGTGTTAAAATCCTTAGCTTATATTTTATTTTAATGCATACAAATTAAACATTGACTATTAATCATCACGGTTAACGTCTTTGTTTTAATTTTTTAAAATAAAAATATCATTTTTAAAATGTATTTTAAAAAAATCCCTCAATTGACTGAGGGGTATCCCGTAAGAAAGAGGTCAGCGAACAGAGGTAAATAACCTGAACTGGGGTCAAAAAGGGAATTCTTTGGGATAATGCAGACTCATTTGGGACATATAACATCCCCTACAATCCGCTAGATATATTAAAATACGTCATGTGTACGTGTACGCTTGGAACATTTGCCCATTATTAAACTGTTCCTTCCAGAAAATGCATTTTTTTAAAATTTGACAACTATGTAGATTTCTTACCTACGCACTATATGAAGACACCTAAATCTACCCTACTTTCATTTATATTGACACGAGTGAAAATAATCTTAATCCACATGACTTGTCTTTATCACGTATCATTTCTGTGATATTTAAAATGAATGCCTTAAAAACTGAGCTAAGAAGAAAAGTTGTTTTGTGCTCCTCTCGAATTGCGATGTCAAGAATTTGATGCATTCAATAAAGTTAATGAATACTTAACTAATTTTAAATGGGCTCATTTACCCTTCTATCTAGAACAGTGCTTCTCAAACTTTTTTAGTATTGCGGACCAGCAGGAATTTTTTCCATTGCACAAGGGACCCTTACACTTTTTTCTCTGCACTGACAACTTTTTCTGTCCTTTTTTTTTAGAACATCAGGTGACCGGCAGCGGAAGGCCCACGGACCGGCACCGGTCCGCGGACCACCACTTTGAGAAGTACTGATCTAGAAGACTAGAATGGCCATGGGCGTTTGACCAAAAACCAATCGAACAATTATATCAAACTTAAAACGTTTTTAACTCTATCAAATAGATTCCCTCCCCCCTCCCCTTTTAAAGAAAAAGGATATTCCGTGTCGTTTTGACTTAAAATATCTACACATAATCGTATTCAATTCATATTTAGACATTTGTCGTGCTTGTAAAACTCACCAGTAGCATTTTCGGGTGCTAAAGACGCTCCCCCAAATCCCCGAGTCATGTGAGCAGGACCTAGAGTCTGGGGGGGGGGTAACGCATACATAAATTTGTATATTTTGGGGTTACGGGAAAAATGTTCTACAACTCCTGCCATGGGAGAACCAAACGAAGCTGCGGTTACATTGTGGCGTTAAGTTTTAGTTAAATTTACTAGATTAAATATTAATTCATTTTGGCTTACGCACATGTAAAAACATGGTATGTATGTTTTTGGTTGAGAAAAATAAAATGGCTTTCTAAATACATGCCTGCACTTCAGTACTTTTCAAATCATTATTATTAGATTATTATCCAGATCTACACGCACTAAACTGGTGACCCTGACGTGATAATCATGACTGAAGAAATAATAGATTGGTTAAGTCAGTTACTATCTGCACAAAACCAACAGCAACAAGGGGCCATAGGCCTGAATGCAGTCTCGCTGAAGTTACCTGACTTCTGGACAAAATCTCCTGAGTTTGGTTTGCCAGAATTGAGGCGCAGTTTGGCATAAAAAACATAAACAATGACCAAACAAAATACTATTATGTTGTTAGCACCCTCGATGTCAATACAGCAGATATGATATGGGAGACTCGCTCAACGAACTACGCAGTGTCCAGTGTGGGCATGGAAAGATCACCGCCTGATCAACCTTGTTCCTCCGAAAGTTGTATAGGTGAAGTCAACGCATTCTACAAGAACAACAGACGGCCAGGTACCGGGCCACCCAAGCCTCGTTACCAATACCAGGCCAGCATATGTACATACCACAAGAAGTTTGGGCCCAAGGCCTATCGTTGCCAGCCAGGGTGCAAATTTGCAAGTCTCGTGACAAACAAAAAAAAACACGGGAAACGGCCCAGCCGATCACTAAGCGTGTCAGCGACCGGCTCACTCAACTCTAAGAACACGCTATCAGTCTACGATCGCCACTCCAACACAAAATATTTAGTCGACACTGGAGCAGAGATATCCGTCTACCCTACGTCACGACTAGACAAAACAAAAACCGCAACAGTGTACCTCACCGCAGCCAATGGTACATCAATAACCATCAGAGGTAAAGTAGAAAAAACTATAACAGTAGGCAAAAACAAGTCTTACAAACACCAATTTTTGCTTGCAGATGTCACCCGCCCTATTGTAGGTGCAGATTTTTTCACTTCCAATAGACTGATCATCGATCTTAAAGGCAAACGTCTTTTAACTAAAGACAATATAGAGATCGTCTTAAAAGACGCATCATTTCCCCTTTCCCTAGCAGGCCTTTCCCTAATGCCATCTAATGACTTAAAAACTCTTCTCCAACAGTTCCCAGAACTTACAACCCCAAATTTCGATTCACAAATAAACAAACACGGGGTAGAACATCACATAGTCACAACTGGCCGACCTGTACACGCTAAGCCACGGCGCCTTGATCCAGCAAAACTTGCAATGGCCAAATCTGAATTCTTGAAGATGGAAGAAATGGGCATTATTCAACGCTCACAATCCCCATGGTCTTCTCCGCTACACATGGTTCCAAAGTCGGATGGTCAATGGAGACCTTGCGGGGATTACAGACGTTTAAATGCAGAATCAGAAGATGACCGCTATCCATTGCCGCATATACAGGACTTTAATAGCCGCCTTAACGGATGCACCATATTTTCAAAAGTCGATCTGGTGAGAGGTTATCATCAAATTCCAGTGGCAGCAGCCTCCATACCTAAACCGGCTGTCACAACCCCTTTCGGTTTATGGGAATTCAAACGTATGCCATTTGGCCTAAAAATTTCGGCTCAAGCGTTCCAGCGTCTCATGGATGGAATTCTAAGAGATGTGCCTTTTGCCTTCGTATACATTGACGACATCCTAATTGCGAGCCGTACTATCGAGGAACATCGTTCCCACCTTCACGAGCTCTTCCGCCTCCTCTCAGACAACGGAATGGTGCTGAACCAAGACAAGTGCATCTTCGGAGCCTCACAACTAGATTTCCTTGGCCATCGAGTGGCAACTGAGGGTATACAACCTCTTCCTGGCAGAGTAACCGCCTTGCTCAACTATGATGCTCCAACAGATCGCACTGGCCTCCAAAGATTTCTAGGTCTTGTAAATTATTACCATCGTTTTCTGCCACACATATCTGACACTTTAGCTCCGCTCCACGCTCAAGCTAGTGGTAAAGGGCAGAAAATTGAGTGGTCTACAGACTATCAGTCAGCCTTCGAAAAGACCAAAGAATCTCTAAGTCAAATCGTCCTTCTCCACCATCCTGATCCAGAAGCAAAAACAGTCCTTACCGTCGATGCCTCAAACACTGCCCTTGGCGCACAGTTAGAACAACACATAGGTAGAGAGTTTGTGCCCATCGCCTTTTTCTCTCGGAAACTTTCAACAGCTGAAAAAAACTACAGTGCTTTTGATAGAGAACTCCTAGCAGCATATAGTGCTATAAAACATTTCCGATACTTCTTAGAAGGGAGAAATTTTACACTTCTCACAGACCATAAACCACTGACCCAGTCACTCACAAGTCAAACAGAACGATCACCCCGACAGAGTCGACACCTTTCCTTCATTGCTGAGTTCACATCTGATATCCAGCCCATCAGCGGAAAAAATAATGTTGTGGCGGACACACTGTCTCGGGCTGCCACATCACACGGACCTGGCATCAATGTCGAACAGACTATCAATGACGCTGTACACGCCATGTTTCACAGGATAGACCAACATCAGATCTACTGAGTCCCTTGGCAGGAGATTTTCAACGTCTTTCTCTTGACCAAGAAAGATCAGGTGAAATGACACTTTACGGTACACCGGATACAGGACTTCAGCTAAAATACATACAAACCGAAGGCATAGCTGTGCTCTGTGACGTCTCCACAGGTAAGCCTAGACCAATTCTACCTCAATCATGGACTCGTAAAGTGTTTGACTGTATTCATTCGCTGTCCCATGCCGGAGTACGTCCAACTCAACAATCCATTAGTCAACGTTTCGTGTGGTGGGGCATGAAGAAAGATATCTGCAAATGGTGCAAAGAATGCCACGCATGTCAAGTTTCCAAAGTACATCGCCATACTAAAGCACCTCTAATAAAACAACCAGCTCCCGCCGCAAGATTTCAAAGTCTACACGTAGACCTTGTAGGCCCATTACCTCACAGTCAAGGAATGACCTACCTTTTCACCATCATAGACCGATTTAACAGATGGCCAGAAGCCATTCCCCTTCCGGACGCTCAAGCTGCCACGTGCGCACAAGCCTTGGTTCACCATTGGATCTCTCGTTTTGGGGTACCCGAAGACATTACTTCTGACAGAGGCCCCCAGTTCACATTCGTCTTGTGGGCAGAGTGCAACAAACGTTTAGGTATCCATCACAAAATGACCACTGCTTATCATCCACAGTGCAACGGTATGGTCGAACGTTTTCACAGGCAATTTAAGGCTTCACTAAAGGCTCGTGCATCTGACACTGACTGGTTCGCAGAACTGCCTATTGTACTGTTGGGCATTCGCTCCTCATGGAAAGGTGATCCTAATTGCTCACCTGCAGAGTTAGTGTATGGTACCACTCTCTGCCTACCTGGGGAGTTCCTACAACCTGTTGAGGGCCATACATTTGAACCCGACTCCTCGTATCTCAAACTTCTTCAACGAACAATGAGAAAAGTAGAGCCACATGCCCCTTCGTTTCATAGCGAACTATCAACATATGTCCCCACAAACTTGGCCTCGACAGGATATGTTTACGTTAGAAATGATAAACATCGACACCCACTCCAACGACCATACGACGGACCGTATAAAATAATTAAGACAGATGATAAATACTTTACTTTACAACTTGGTAAACGCATAGACAAAGTTTCGATTGATCGTTTGAAAGCTGCCTTCATCCAAAATGTCTCGACTCCGCATGTCCACCAACCATCACCTTGTCCGAAGAACACTATTCAAAAACCCCCACCCCCCACAACCGACAACAATCGAGAGCAGGTTGCACCTACAATCACCACACGCAGTGCTCGAACTTCAAGCACTCCAAGTGGCTATATGACGATTAATTCTCATTGGTGCAATTTCGGTTAAAACTATTAAGATAGAGCATGAACATCTCTAGTATTAAAGTCTATTATTATTTTTTATTTGTTATTGTGAGAATGCAATGTTAGCCTGCTGCTTGTTGTATACAATATTTTTTTTTCTCTTTCTCTCTATTATCACTTATTTCCTCGATGACAGAATATCTTATCTACAAGAAATGTCTTCCTTTTTTTCGTATTAATCAATATATTCGCATTGTACAATGCTGGGAGGGTGGCTATGTGGCGTTAAGTTTTAGTTAAATTTACTAGATTAAATATTAATTCATTTTGGCTTACGCACATGTAAAAACCTGGTATGTTTTTGGTTGAGAAAAATAAGATGGCTTTCTAAATACATGCCTGCACTTCAGTACTTTTCAAATCATTATTATTAGATTATTATCCAGATCTACACGCACTAAAACATCACAAATGCTTTGATATCAAAATCAAACGACGCAGTGTAACAATTTCATATGTTATCTTGTGGATTCTCAAACTTAAGGATTATAATTATATTTAATTTTCGTGTCTTGATAGCATACGCCAACCAGCGTCTGGTGGCCCACCAACCGGCACATTGAGAAGCACTGATTTATTTTTTTTCAAAAAGAAGAAAAAAAAGTCATTAAATAAATTTTAAGCGAACAAATATTTCAGTGGAAGTTTTATTTAAAGTTACCCTTTTAATGTGACGTCACATTTCTTCAACCCTCCTCCCTCCCCCTCGTCACAAAAGTGTGACCCCCCCCCTAGGTGCGTGACATCATTTATGGACGGCCCCTATGTCTACATTGTAATAATATCGTAATACGCGTAAAGCTATGTAAAAGGTCATTTTAATAAATTGTAAGCCAGTGCTTCTCAAACTTTTTCGTATTAGACAGCTAACGAACAATGCGGCGGTAATGTCAAAAACCCTTTGATGTGATTAACATTCAAGCTGGCGAATGTGACTATTGATATTAACAAGGATCATTTCATTGTTGATAGACCTAGAATATATAGATACAGGACGATTCCTCAAATTGATCTACATCTTATAATTACAATTTCCTGCTAAGTATATGCACGTCAAAGGTATTTGATCTAAAATTATCACAGTGATATCAAATCTCATGTTTTCTAAAAATTATTTTGGTATGCGCTGGAAGAGGAATATGGCGAGTACTTTACGAACCCCACATTTGGCAAGGAAAGTAGGGTGTCATCTTGTAATTCCTGCAAGTTGAAGAATTAAAAATACTATGTCATGTATAAAATATCCAACATTATCATAACTTTTTACTCCGAAGCTCACGAGTTGTTGTATTTTTGTTGTTGTTGTTTTTTTTTCCAATTTTTTTGTCACGATTTCAAGTGCGTCACATAAGAGTTGTAAGTGTAATGCCACCAATGGACGAGGCGTGTTTAAATTGTTGCATTCTCTTGTTGAGTTTATAAATTAATGAAGATTACATGGCTACCGCTATCGGGCGGTTTAACCGAGGAATCGGTGAACAGCGGTATATTATCTCATTTGGGGTAAAAACGGGAACTCTTAGGGGTATTGCTGAATCATTGTGGGCATATGCATTCGCTAGAATCCGCTCCTTTTGGGTTAATAATAATATTAACATAAACTTTTATAATTTTAATTTTTAGGTATCCGATTGAACCGGTCCGTTTTTTAAAGACGTTTAACTGGCCTTCAAAAAACGAACTGTGTTAACATCCTTAGATTATATTATATTTTAATGAATACAAATAAAACATTGACTTTTAATCATCACGGTTAACTTCTTTGTTTTAGAAAAAAATATTTAAAAAAATTTTTCAAGATATATTCTTTAAAAATCCCTCAATTGACCGTAATTGACGGTCGGGCATCCTGTAAGAATGAGGTCGGCGAACAGGGGTAAATTACCCCATCTGGGGTCAAATGGAATTCTTGGGGGTAATGTAGACTCATTTGGGACATATAACATCCACTACAATCCACTACATATATTAAAATACGTCATGTGTACCGTAATTTGTACGTGTACGCGTACGCTTCGAACATATGCCCACTATTGAACCAATTCCTTCCAGAAAATGCATTTTTTAAACTTTACAACTATACGAAGACATCTAAATCCACCCTACTTTCATTTATATTAATTAACACGAGTGGCATTAATCTTAATCCACATGACTTGACTGTATCCTTCTGAGATATTTAAAACTAATGCCTTAAAACTGAGCTAAGAAGAAAAGTTGTTTTGTGCTACTCTCAAATTGCGATTTCAAGAATTTGATGCTTTCAATAAAGGCAATGAATACTATTATATCTAGAATGGCCAGGGGCGTTAGATCAAAAACCAATCGAACTTATATAAATAAATGAAATTATATCAAACTTAAAACGTTTATAATTGTATCAAATAGACAAAAAAAAATGGATATTCCGTGTCGTTTTGACTTAAAATATCTACACATGATCCTATTCATATCATTTTTAGACACTTGGCATGCTTTTAAAACTCACAAGTTGAATTTTTATTGGGGGGAGTGGCTAATGACGCTCCCCCAAATCGCCGCCCGAGTCATGTGGACAGGACCTCTAGTCTGGGGTAACGCACATATAAACTTGTATATTTTGGGGTAACGGGCAACAAAAAAAAGTTTGCCGACTCCTGACGTAAGAGAAACAAACGGAGATGAGATTACATCAGAAATGCTTTGATGTCAACATGAAACGACGCAGGGTAACAATTTTATACGTTCTCTTGTGGGTTCTGAAACTTAAGGATTATAATTATATTTAATTTTCATTTCTTGATAACTTACGCCAACCCGAGTCTGATGGCCTACGGACCGGCACTCTGAGAAGCACTAATGGTTGAAATTTTAATTTAAAAAAACAAAGCCATTAAATAAATTGTAGCCGACCAAATATTACAGTGGAAGTTTTATTTAAAGTTACCCTTTTGATGTGACGTCTCATGTCTTCAACACCCCTCCCTCCCCCTCGTCACGCATCGTCACTAAAGTGTGACCCCCTCCCCCCCCCCTTTAGGTGCTTGACGTCATGGACGGCCCCCAAGGTAAATAGACTAGTATATGTATGTATGTATATATGTATATATATATATATATATATTAGGGCTGTTAACAATTAATTTATATTTAATCGTTAACTTTTGAAAAATTAACGATTAATTAATCGTTAATTTCGATTAAAGCCAAAAATTCAAATTTATGGTTTCATAAGTAACATTTATTAAAAGTACTTGTCGAATATTGAAATAACACTGGCATTTCTTCTTTATATGACATCTTTTAACCAACAACGCAAACAGACAAGTGTATTGACATTATTTGTTTCAAGTGATGTGCGGGTCTTATTGACAATATAACCAGCCGAGCTGAACAATCGTTCACATAGCTTTAGATTGTCTCAGCTGAAGTTTCTGATACTGTAGTGCATGTTTGGTTTCCAGGTAATATGTAAGCGAAGTATTAGAACCTTGCTAGGAATGTTCCCTTTGAGCAGCACTGCTTCGCATATATTTGATAGACGCCACGCAGGAGTTAAGATTCACCGCGCAGCAAATTTTGTAAAATATTGCACAAAAAATGGACGTTGTGCAACTTTGAACACGAGTTTTTAAAAAACTTTTTAAAACTTTGCACACGGACCATCGAGACTCAGACTTAGAGGGAACATTTCATGGTAGGCAAACGATTTCTCTAAATGGACAAATAGCCTTTATCACAACCATTTATCAACATTTTGAACAGTCACGTTAGTCAATAGTTTAAAAACAAAATGTTCGTTTCCTCGTCTGGAAATAAGTTTATATTTATCGGCCGAAATATTTTACTTTTTGACTTCCAGT
The DNA here is from genome assembly GCA_944989445.1 of Ampullaceana balthica. Lineage (NCBI taxonomy): Eukaryota > Metazoa > Mollusca > Gastropoda > Lymnaeidae > Ampullaceana > Ampullaceana balthica. The sequence goes on along the minus strand of CALYLW010000301.1, from coordinate 404,140 downwards.
ACATTTATAAGTGGTGGGTCGATTAAACGTTTAAAATTTTTTAATCGATTAATATTTTTAACGATTAATCTAGAAATTAATCGTTAATTTCCGCAGCCCTAATATATATATATATATATATATATATATATATATATATATATATATATATATATATATATATATATATATATATATATGATTGTGTGTGTGTGCGTGAGTGTGTGTTTTTGTGTAATAAAAAAAAATTGAACGCAATCAATTTACTCAGCACATCCGACATATTGTTAGATAATATTTTTTTATCAATATGAAACATATAGATATATCATATTTGAGGTAGAGGAATATCGGGTTTATGTTTAAATTTCAATACATACATAATTAAATGTAACTTACATAAATAACACATGTGAGGTAAAGGGCTAGCTCAGTGGTTCCCAAATTCTTTTGACCCGGGGACCCCCTTTTACCACGTTTTTATTACCACGTTTTTATTAACTTGCTTTCGTGTCTGTCTGTCCGCAATTTTTCAAATTTTCCAACGTAAAATTAAACCACTTCTACAGTTCTCAAAATTTTACCACAGATAGATGCATTGTAACAAAATTTCAGATTGATCGAATGTACCGTAATTAAATTCTTGAATTTTTTAGTATATCTCTATATAAGCATCTGTATCCGTCTGCTACTTATCACATTCACGTGAAAAACGGAGTTCACCCCGTGACCTTATCTCTGTGGTATTAAAACGTTGGGCGGGTGCTTATGAGGTGTTTGGTAAAATAAATAGAGGTAAAACAAGATTTTTAAAAGGGAAGTTTAGTCAGTGAGGAAAATTGAATAAGAAAGAGGGCGGGTGCTTCAAAATCCCATTCTAATTTAGAAATACAACACAAAGATAGGTGTTTGGTATAAAAATTAAAAATTCATACTTTAGAAGGCAAAAGAGAGATCTATAAGTGAGAGAATGAGTGAACTGCATATATAAAACCTCATAAGCGCCCGCCCCACGCTTTTATTCATATTAATGAAAGTACTTGAACTTATAAGTTTTAAATTATTGTCTTCTTTTTAGTCCACTTATAAAAACGTGTTTTTTAAATCCTTTTTTACCTCTATTTATTATTAACTTCCTTTCGTTCCTGTCTGTCTGTCAGCAAAATTTCAAATTTTCCAACATAAATTTAAACCACTTGTCATGTTCCCAGAGATCTCACAATTTTACCACAGATAGATCTAGGATGGCAATGAATAGTATCAAAATTTCGCATCGATCGAATATACCGTAATTAAATTAATGCATTTTTAGTTTATCTCTATATAGCATCTGTATCCGTCTGCTATTGTTGAAATCCACGTGCCACCGGAGTTCACCCCGTGACAACACCTCCGTGGTATTAAAACGTTGGGCGTTCGCTTACGAGGTGTTTGGTATAAAACTAAAATTCAACAACCCCGAAAAAACACAGTTTTTGACTATAAATCCCTTATATATGAGACTTAACTGAAAGTATTGATTATGTTCAAACGCGACAAACATTTACAGACTGAAACTGACTTAACTCCCCTTTGCTGTAAAACGGTGCCCGGGAGGGGGGGTAGTTATAGTCACGGATGGTTGGACTGAATTCAGCGTGACACGTGAATGTGAACAAAAGCAGGCCGCTACATATAGTTATATAGAGATACACAAAAATGCATTAATTTAATTAAGGTACATTCGATCGATCTGTGATATGATTCATTGTTAGGTGATACGAATATATGTGCAAAATTTCAGCTCGATCGCATCACGGGAAGTGTGCTTATGAGGTTTTACATATGCAGTTTACTCATTCTCTCACTTATAGATCTCTCTTTTGCCTTCTAAATTATCAATCTTTAATTTTTATACTAAACACCCGCCCAACGTTTTTAGTCATATTAAATCAAAGTACTCCTCTTTCCAAGTTTTGTTTGTAGAGAAAAAGTTTTGCAACAAACGCAGATTTACGCTTTTGTTTTAATTAATTTTAATTGGTCACCTTTCAGTTCAAATTAGGTTCGTAAAATTTAGCCAATAAATCAGTCATATAGGCTATGGCTTTTTTTATTTCATTAAATTTTGTCACAAATCATTGTCTTTGCTTTCCAGCAATTCAGATATTGAATCAAAGAGAGTATAAACTCGATTTAAACATGCACGTTTAGATAACCAACATATTTCTGTGTTAATTAGTAAACGATTATAGTATTCGTCATTTTCAAAGCAATGTTAAGCAAATAATCTCTCATTGAAGGCATTCCTTTTGATTTTATTAACTGCTCAAGAGATCCATGCAAATGTTCACTATGTTTTTGTGTGTGACTAAATGATGTTGATGAATGACATAATATACTGAAAATACATTCGTACAGCTTATTTTAAGTATGCCAGAAAGCCCCTGTATCTTCCTACAGTTGCCGGAGCACCACCAGTAGCAACAGAAATGATATTAGTCAATAGTATAGGTTTAACATTAAAAAATCTTCTTAAAGTAAATAACGTTTCACCTTTCGTATCTCTTTCCAAACATTTAGCAAATAATAATTCATTGCAAAATGTTTCCTCTTTTACAAATCTTCATAAGCTAAAAGTAAAGCTTCGTTTCCTGGTAAAGTAAACTCGTCGGGCTGTATGTAGAATTTAGATATTTTTAAGTATTCACATAAAGAATTTTCTTCACACTGAGCTATTTCTTCAATCCTCCTTTGTACTGTATTATTACTCAGTGGAATTATTTTTATAGCGTTGAAAGATGGGGTGTGTAACCAGAGCCATCTTTACACAATTTTGGGCCCCCGGGCAAAGAAATAGTGTTGGGCCCCTCCCTCGCAGGAATAAAAAATAAATAAACATAATATATATAAATAAACATATTCCCATGATGCCCCTATTCTCGTTAGCCACCGGGCAAATGCCCAACGGGCCTATGCGCTAAGACGGTCCTGTGTGTAACACTGTGCATATTAACTCAATTACAGCTGGTAAAATAAGTTCTTCACCAATACTGTACGTCTTTGCGGACTATGCAAGAATTAAAGAAATGTTTTAATGTTCACAGTCCATCTTCATCTCGCTTGGATGTTGTTCCTATGCTTTGTTGCAGTGACGGTATTTTCAAATTTTATTTTTGACCGTTTGGAAAAAAACGTTAAATCCTTATTTTTTTATTAAAAATTTCTTTTTGTCACTATGGTCACTATGGATTTTTATTAAATGTTCTTTAAGCTTGGAATTTTTCATTTAATCAATTGACATATTTCTATTACATAGCAGACACATTGGTAAAATACCATTTCCTGGTGATGAAAGCCATACTTCAAAATATTCAATACTGTATTGTCGGCATATTTTCTTCGAAGTGGGTAGACACCGCGCAATGCGCGGTCCACTGTAAAGCTTAGGTGTCGCGTAAACGTGACGTCACATTTTGCTCTTTTTTATTTATAAGATTTTTAAAAATTCAATCGGTATATGAGCTTCTGTGGTCTCACGGTTAGGACATTGGATTCTTGATCTCTAGGCCTAGGTGTCAGGTGGCGGTTCGAGTTTCGTTTGAGTCTTTTTTTTTAAATTTGTAGTTTCAGTTTTAGGGTCTGGGTTAGGTTTAGTTGTCTATTTTTTAAATAAAAATAGAAAAAGAGTTTCGTTTGTTTTCTTTTTTTTTAAGGTTGTAGTTTTAGGGTCTGGGTTAGGTTTAGTTGTCTATTTTTAAATTAAATTAAATTAAATAGAAAAAACAACAAATATAATAATAATATAGTTTATATAGCAACCAAAAATATGATTTATCGATCTTTGCTTTTACCAAATTAATTTTAAAATCATAAATCTTTTTAAAAATAAATTTTAAGCTATTACTATTAAGGTGGACTGGGTATACCAAAATAAACAGACTGTGTATTGCGTGTCATCCACCCAACTGAGTGGGCACCGCGCGTTACGCAGTGTCCACCCAACTGAGTGGGCACCGCGCGTTACGCGGTGTCTACCATCGGCCTATTTTCTTCGGCTCACTAATACTCTTAAGTGTTGTAACAAATCACTGTTAATGATTATTAACTACTTCAATGGAGTGCTACAGTAAAGCACTTTTTAAAAAAGTATTTAATGTAAGGATACAATTTACATAAATTAATTTTCCCGATACATCAAACATACCCAACCTTGCAACCCCCATTGATACACATTTAAAAAATTGTATTTTCTGACCTATATATAGGAATTTAGCATTTCTTTGGCATCAAACTTGACTTTTCAATAAACCACAAATTTTGATTGGTTATAGCTGTGGAAATTACCATAGTTCTACTTCTGTTTCTAGGTAAAACAACATTAAATTCCATGACTTATAGCACCTAGTAGAAAAAGCATTCAGATACTATTATATTATTTATTTTAATTCCAAAAATGATAAAAATGGATAACAATTTTATTATTTTATTTTAAGCCTTGCACGGACCCCCTGACATTGTTCAGGGACTCCAAAATAAATGTTTATTTTCCACGGACCCCTGAATGGTGCCGGGGACCCCTGGGCCCCTGGGGGTCCTTAGGGACCACTTTGGGAACCACTGGTCTAGCTGATATGGTTAATAATCTCGCTGTTTCACGTAGTTAAAATAAATTAAGGACCCACATAAACAAACATTGTGATTAAAACATTCTAGACCATTAAATCAACACGAGAGCATCTGCAAGATCAATTATATTATTTGTCACATCAACCGTCAACAATAATATCCTCTTTATTGCCCCTTAAATGACCAAACTCACATACATCATCTCCAAGCCCATACATAGCCATAACCTAAATGCATAAAAATTCTCATTACAACTTCTCATACTCGGAACCAACATACAACACGCTTCCTCCCAGCGGTACCCAAGTCGTCAGCACCCCGCACACACATGAGAAAAGATCAGACTGCTGAGTCCACTTATGTCAGCCACACGCCAGACATGTCAAGTTCGCTAGCAGACCGGCCAGACGTCAATGGAAGAGAAATTGGGAAACTTCTCGCCTGAATAAAGCTCAAACGAACGTTCATGAAAGATATGAATTCAATAAAGATGTCGTCATTAGTGAGGTCTCTATTGCTCCTAGTAACAAGAGGGCCCAATCGCTCCTCATCAATATTTCCTTCCAGCAGAAGATATCGAAATTTTTGGCTTTTACATAGAGAGGTTTTTTTCCTCAAGCTTCAACGCTAGTCTAAAATTTTTTGAAACTTGCTGCTATTTTAATCTCAGTCAACAGATTAAAAGTTATTATTAGTAACAAGTTGTACACATTTTTAATTATATTTATTGTTAGATTAGGTTTAAAAATGTATCAATATTATCATGTAATTGTCCCTTTCTTAACAAAAAGCAGCTTGTAAGCGCCTACAACCGACTGAATTTGTGACAGTGAAACCTTAGAAGTATTGAAAGTAAACTTAGATTGTACTAATAGACAATTCATTCATGATACATGCTAGACCCGCCTAAATGTTAATTGTTTTTATTTTAGGTAAAATATTCACTAAATATTTCCTTTGTAAAACTAAAATTTAATTACATGTTTAAAAATGTTTAGATTTAATCTATATGCCTCAATATACGGATGAGGAAAGGTAAGTGCTACATTATTTCCAAATTCATTTTGTTTAAGGGTGGGAAATAAAAATCCAATTGTGCAGATTTGTTTCTCCATTTAAAAATATTTCTTTATTTTAACAAATAATCTCAGCTCTAATACAAAATATATTACATTTACAGAGAGGTATTAACACATTTACAGAGTGGTAATAACACATTTACAGAGTGGTAATAACATATTTACATAGTGGTAATAACACATTTACATAGTGGTAATAACACATTTACAGAGTGGTAATAACACATTTACAGAGTGGAAATAACACATTTACAGAGTGGTAATAACATATTTAAGCAAATGCGTCACAAGGGGGTCCGGGTGGTGCGTACTGCACCGAGTGACACTATTTCAAGGGACGACACCAAAGTGTACAATTCTGTAAGTTCCGTTATTTGGCAATGGCAGACTCGTACAAGGTCTATGGGGTAAGTCGGGGGCGACACCGTGACCTATCGCACAGGGTGACACCATGACCTATCGCACCGGGTGACACCATGACCTATCACACCGGGTGACACCATGACCTATCGCACCGGGTGACACCATGACCTATCGCACAGGGTGACACCATGACCTATCACACTGGGTGACACCATGACCTATCACACCGGGTGACACCATGACCTATCGCACCGGGTGACACCATGACCTATCACACCGGGCGACACCATGACCTTTCACACCGGGTGACACCATGCCCTATCGCACAGGGTGACACCATGACCTATCACACCGGGCGACACCATGACCTATCGCACGTGGTGACACCATGACCTATCGCACAGGGTGACACCATGACCTATCACACCGGGCGACACCATGACCTATCACACCGGGTGACACCATGACCTATCACACCGGGTGACACCATAACTTATCACACCGGGTGACACCATGACCTATAGCACAGGGTGACACCATGACCTATCACACCGGGCGACACCATGACCTATCACACCGGGTGACACCATGACATATCACACCGGGTGAAACCATAACCTATCACACCGGGTGACACCAACCCTAGTGAAGCCTCTGTATTAAAGAATGCTGAAATTAGTTCTTTAAGTCATTTTTTGGTTTCATAGATTTCTGAAAATGTAAAGGGCAAGATAGTTATTAGAGAAGTTTTAATGGTTTACTATCAAGTCAATTTATTTTTTTGAAAAATACACACTGTAAAATATATACAATCTTAAATAGTCTACAAATAGACCTTTTAAAGCTTAATACTAAATAGAAAGAGTGCGGAACAGCCCATTGGAGGGAGGAATTTGTCAAGGTCAGTTGCTTTATTGCGGTGTTTTATTTTATTTTCTAATTAAAGCATTAACGCGATTTTGTACTTTATAATAATACCATAATTACCTGTTTAATGTAAAATATAGTCCGCAACAATCTTAAGTATTAACATTTGTAAAACACAGAAAGACCAACAACATACCCTAGGTCTACATAAACTAGGAGAACAGACACAAGGGGAAAAAGACACACGAATCTCAGAAACTCTGGGCCACAAACCTGTCACCTTTCAAATTGAAGAGCTGAGTCTTTGGGACCAGAGACATCATGTCCATGTACATAGACGCTTAGAAACCAGTAATAACTACCAGGACTACAATCAGCATGACGATAGGAGCACGTTCTTTAAGAACACATTGGTCAGGGCCTCACGGTCGGCACAGGGGATGCACGCACCCCAAATCTACACCTCGTAAATAAAAACACCATATTACAGGACCTTACATGTCAATACTCCAGATATCAGGAACTCATATAATATTACTCAGATATCAGCAACTTATGTACGAGTACTTCCAATATCAAGACCTCATATACAAGAAGCCCAGTGACCAGGATATCAATCTTATACCAGGACCCCAAGTACCAGGACCTCATATACGAGGTTGAAGGATATCATATATCAGTACCCAAGTACCTAATTTACCAGTATCCTGGATATCAGGACCTCATAAAAAATTACCTCATATATCAGTAAGCTTTTTTTCTAACATAAAAATGTATGGTGTCATCATTACTTTCTAATAAAAATTATCTTTACTTTACAGCGTTAACATATTTTTTGGGGGGGGTGGGGGCGGCTAATTTAGGTTCTGCCCAGGGCGGCACATACCCACGATACGCTGCTGCCTCAGGTGTTACTTTGAAACTTGAATCTTCTAAATCCAGAGATATATTTCCTTTATCAATGATACATTTCAACAACAACACCATCTCTAATAATTATTTCATACATTTGATATTAATGTAGACCAGAATGTAAAATGTTGAGCATTTTTAGACATTACATGTAGACGAAAACTTCCAACTTAACGGTATCTTAACGATGTTTCCAATACGATGAGGCGGCCATATTGCCTCCCCGCCCGGCGCCAGTCTCTTTCATCTTCTCGAAATCTGATTCAAGTTTATTTTATTCCTCCCTTATATCTTCTTCTAACTCTCCGGAAATCGCTTGAAAAGCCATCCTTTAAACATCAGTGAGTCCGTATGTGGCAAGCTTCTATTCTCCAAGGTTTCAAAGCTATTTGGCAAGATATCCCGCTCCCAGCCACAGTAAACGGCCCATCAGACCCGGGATAGAAAACAGACGGAATGAGATTAATGCTCTACTCCTCTTCGACTTTCATCTCGCGCACCTTTTTTCCCTCGGCTAATATTTTCTCTCTATCCAAGGGAATGCACGCAGAGATAGGATTGGATAATAAATATCGAATCTGTGTACCCTGCGTATGAGGGTTAATTCTGGTTTATTGGACGGGTTGGCGGGTGTGTCTCCATATCTGATGGTCAGGCATTACTAGGGTTGTCCACTCTATTATAGAAGGTGGGAAGTGTGGCAGTAGGGGCTGGGAAAAGGACGGAGACATTAGAGGGAGAGGCAGTAGATTTTGATAAGAACACTAGTTGGCTAGTGGAGACAGGCACGTCAATAAGGAATGGGCTCTGAGCAGAATAGAGGGTGGGTATGAGAGAAGGAGACCTTGGAGGTTTAGTGTGAAAAAATGTTCGTAGAATTTGTCGGATTCTCAATGCCCACTGCAGCTTATTTTGATAGGAAGCCCATGGCATACTGCAACTGGCGTAATCAACATTTCAAAACCACTCCTTGACCTTACCTAACTCAATAATGAAATTGAGAGTTAAAATATTTTCCTGATGTCAGTCGTCAGCTTTGAGTCAACGGCTATAATTACACATTCAGATATTGTTAAGCCCCATATTGTCATATTAAAATTATTCATGTTTAGTTGGTATGTGGTACAGAAATATGGCATCTTAACTAATTAGTTGGCAAGTATGTTGGCATATTTAGTAGATAGTTGGTACAGTATGTTAGAATGTTTAGTAGGTAGTTAGTATAGTAGGTTGACATGTTTAGTTGGTATATTGTATAGTAGGTTGACATGTTTAGCAGGTAGTTGGTATAGTAGGTTGGCATGTTTAGAAGGTAGTTGGTATAGTAGGTTGACATGTTTAGAAGGTAGTTGGTATAGTAGGTTGACATGTTTAGTAGGTACTTGGTACAGTAAGTTGGCATGTTTAGTAGGTAGTTGGTATAGTAGGTTGGCATGTTTAGTAGGTAGTTGGTATAGTAGGTTGACATGTTTAGTAGCTAGTTGGTATAGTAGGTTGACATGTTTAGTATGTCAATGGTATAGTAGGTTGACATGTTTAGAAGGTAGTTGGTATAGTAGGTTGACATGTTTAGTTGGTATATTGTATAGTAGGTTGACATGTTTAGTCGGTAGTTGGTATAGTAGGTTGACATGTTTAGTAGGTAGTTGGTATAGTAGGTTGACATGTTTAGAAGGTAGTTGGTATAGTAGGTTGACATGTTTAGTTGGTATATTGTATAGTAGGTTGACATGTTTAGTAGGTAGTTGGTATAGTAGGTTGACATGTTTAGTTGGTATATTGTATAGTAGGTTGACATGTTTAGTCGGTAGTTGGTATAGTAGGTTGACATGTTTAGAAGGTAGTTGGTATAGTAGGTTGACATGTTTAGTAGGTAGTTGGTATAGTAGGTTAACATGTTTAGTAGGTAGTTGGTATAGTAGGTTGACATGTTTAGTTGGTATATTGTATAGTAGGTTGACATGTTTAGTAGGTAGTTGGTATAGTAGGTTGACATGTTTAGAAGGTAGTTGGTATAGTAGGTTGACATGTTTAGTAGGTAGTTGGTATAGTAGGTTGACATGTTTAGAAGGTAGTTGGTATAGTAGGTTGACATGTTTAGTAGGTAGTTGGTATAGTAGGTTGACATGTTTAGAAGGTAGTTGGTATAGTAGGTTAACATGTTTAGTAGGTAGTTGGTATAGTAGGTTGACATGTTTAGTTGGTATATTGTATAGTAGGTTGACATGTTTAGTAGGTAGTTGGTATAGTAGGTTGACATGTTTAGAAGGTAGTTGGTATAGTAGGTTGACATGTTTAGAAGGTAGTTGGTATAGTAGGTTGACATGTTTAGTAGGTAGTTGGTATAGTAGGTTGACATGTTTAGAAGGTAGTTGGTATAGTAGGTTGACATGTTTAGTTGGTATATTGTATAGTAGGTTGACATGTTTAGTAGGTAGTTGGTATAGTAGGTTGACATGTTTAGAAGGTAGTTGGTATAGTAGGTTGACATGTTTAGTAGGTAGTTGGTATAGTAGGTTGACATGTTTAGTTGGTAGTTGGTATAGTAGGTTGACATGTTTAGTAGGTAGTTGGTATAGTAGGTTGACATGTTTAGAAGGTAGTTGGTATAGTAGGTTGACATGTTTAGAAGGTAGTTGGTATAGTAGGTTGACATGTTTAGTGGGTAGTTGGTATAGTAGGTTGACATGTTTAGTTGGTATATTGTATAGTAGGTTGACATGTTTAGTAGGTAGTTGGTATAGTAGGTTGACATGTTTAGAAGGTAGTTGGTATAGTAGGTTGACATGTTTAGTAGGTAGTTGGTATAGTAGGTTGACATGTTTAGAAGGTAGTTGGTATAGTAGGTTGACATGTTTAGTAGGTAGTTGGTATAGTAGGTTGACATGTTTAGTTGGTATATTGTATAGTAGGTTAACATGTTTAGTAGGTAGTTGGTATAGTAGGTTGACATGTTTAGTTGGTATATTGTATAGTAGGTTGACATGTTTAGTAGGTAGTTGGTATAGTAGGTTGACATGTTTAGTTGGTATATTGTATAGTAGGTTAACATGTTTAGTAGGTAGTTGGTATAGTAGGTTGACATGTTTAGTTGGTATATTGTATAGTAGGTTGACATGTTTAGTAGGTAGTTGGTATAGTAGGTTGACATGTTTAGAAGGTAGTTGGTATAGTAGGTTGACATGTTTAGAAGGTAGTTGGTATAGTAGGTTGACATGTTTAGTTGGTATATTGTATAGTAGGTTGACATGTTTAGTAGGTAGTTGGTATAGTAGGTTGACATGTTTAGAAGGTAGTTGGTATAGTAGGTTGACATGTTTAGTAGGTAGTTGGTATAGTAGGTTGACATGTTTAGTTGGTAGTTGGTATAGTAGGTTGACATGTTTAGTAGGTAGTTGGTATAGTAGGTTGACATGTTTAGAAGGTAGTTGGTATAGTAGGTTGACATGTTTAGAAGGTAGTTGGTATAGTAGGTTGACATGTTTAGTGGGTAGTTGGTATAGTAGGTTGACATGTTTAGTTGGTATATTGTATAGTAGGTTGACATGTTTAGTAGGTAGTTGGTATAGTAGGTTGACATGTTTAGAAGGTAGTTGGTATAGTAGGTTGACATGTTTAGAAGGTAGTTGGTATAGTAGGTTGACATGTTTAGTTGGTATATTGTATAGTAGGTTAACATGTTTAGTAGGTAGTTGGTATAGTAGGTTGACATGTTTAGAAGGTAGTTGGTATAGTAGGTTGACATGTTTAGAAGGTAGTTGGTATAGTAGGTTGACATGTTTAGTAGGTAGTTGGTATAGTAGGTTGACATGTTTAGTAGGTAGTTGGTATAGTAGGTTGACATGTTTAGTTGGTATATTGTATAGTAGGTTAACATGTTTAGTAGGTAGTTGGTATAGTAGGTTGACATGTTTAGTTGGTATATTGTATAGTAGGTTGACATGTTTAGTAGGTAGTTGGTATAGTAGGTTGACATGTTTAGTTGGTATATTGTATAGTAGGTTAACATGTTTAGTAGGTAGTTGGTATAGTAGGTTGACATGTTTAGTTGGTATATTGTATAGTAGGTTGACATGTTTAGTAGGTAGTTGGTATAGTAGGTTGACATGTTTAGAAGGTAGTTGGTATAGTAGGTTGACATGTTTAGAAGGTAGTTGGTATAGTAGGTTGACATGTTTAGTTGGTATATTGTATAGTAGGTTGACATGTTTAGAAGGTAGTTGGTATAGTAGGTTGACATGTTTAGTAGGTAGTTGGTATAGTAGGTTGACATGTTTAGTTGGTATATTGTATAGTAGGTTGACATGTTTAGTAGGTAGTTGGTATAGTAGGTTGATATGTTTAGAAGGTAGTTGGTATAGTTGGTTGACATGTTTAGTAGGTAGTTGGTATAGTTGGTTGACATGTTTAGTTGGTATATTGTATAGTAGGTTGACATGTTTAGTAGGTAGTTGGTATAGTAGGTTGATATGTTTAGAAGGTAGTTGGTATAGTAGGTTGACATGTTTAGTAGGTAGTTGGTATAGTAGGTTGACATGTTTAGAAGGTAGTTGGTATAGTTGGTTGACATGTTTAGTTGGTATATTGTATAGTAGGTTGACATGTTTAGTAGGTAGTTGGTATAGTAGGTTGACATGTTTAGAAGGTAGTTGGTATAGTTGGTTGACATGTTTAGTTGGTATATTGTATAGTAGGTTGACATGTTTAGTAGGTAGTTGGTAGAGTAGGTTGACATGTTTAGTAGGTAGTTGGTATAGTAGGTTGACATGTTTAGTATGTAGATGGTATATTAGGTTGACATGTTTAGTAGGTAGTTGGTAGAGTAGGTTGACATGTTTAGTAGGTAGTTGGTACAGTAGGTTGACATGTTTAGTAGGTAGTTGGTATAGTAGGTTGACATGTTTAGTAGGTAGTTGGTACAGTAGGTTGACATGTTTAGTAGGTAGTTGGTATAGTAGGTTGACATGTTTAGTATGTAGATGGTATATTAGGTTGACATGTTTAGTAGGTAGTTGGTATAGTAGGTTGACATGTTTAGTAGGTAGTTGGTATAGTAGGTTGACATGTTTAGTAGGTAGTTGGTATAGTAGGTTGGCATGTTTAGTGGGAAGTTGGTATAGTAGGTTGACATGTTTAGTAGGTAGTTGGTATAGTGGGTTGGCATGTTTAGTAAGTAGTTGGTATAGTAGGTTGACATGTTTAGTAGGTAGTTGGTATAGTGGGTTGGCATGTTTAGTAAGTAGTTGGTATAGTAGGTTGACATGTTTAGTTGGTATATTGTATAGTAGGTTGACATGTTTAGTAGGTAGTTGGTATAGTAGGTTGACATGTTTAGTAGGTAGTTGGTATAGTAGGTTGGCATGTTTAGTTGGTATATTGTATAGTAGGTTGACATGTTTAGTAGGTAGATGGTATAGTAGGTTGACATGTTTAGTAGGTAGATGGTATAGTAGGTTGGCATGTTTAGTAGGTAGTTGGTATAGTAGGTTGGCAAGTTTAGTAGGTAGTTGGAATAGTAGGTTGGCAGGTTTAGTAGGTAGTTGGTATAGTAGGTTGGCATGTTTAGTAGGTACTTGGTACAGTAGGTTGGCATGTTTAGTAGGTAGTTGGTATAGTAGGTTGGCATGTTTAGTAGGTAGTTGGTATAGTAGGTTGACATGTTTATTAGGTAGTTGGTATAGTAGGTTGACATGTTTAGTAGGTAGTTGGTATAGTAGGTTGACATGTTTATTAGGTAGTTGGTATAGTAGGTTGACATGTTTATTAGGTAGTTGGTATAGTAGGTTGACATGTTTAGTAGGTAGTTGGTATAGTAGGTTAGCATGTTTAGTAGGTAATTGGTATAGTAGGTTGACATGTTTATTAGGTAGTTGGTATAGTAGGTTGACATGTTTAGTAGGTAGTTGGTATAGTAGGTTGGCATTTTTAGTAGGTAGTTGGTATAGTCGGTTGACATGTTTATTAGGTAGTTGGTATAGTAGGTTGACATGTTTAGTAGGTAGTTGGTACAGTAGGTTGATATGTTTATTAGGTAGTTGGTATAGTAGGTTGACATGTTTATTAGGTAGTTGGTATAGAAGGTTGACATGTTTATTAGATAGTTGGTATAGTAGGTTGACATGTTTAGTAGGTAGTTGGTATAGAAGGTTGACATGTTTAGCAGAAGTTGGTATAATAGGTTGGCATGTTTAGTAGGTAGTCGGTTAAGTAGATTGGCATCTATTGTTGATAGTTAATGTAGTAGGTAGGCATGTTTAAGTATGATTTTTGGTAAAGAGGTAACCTATTTTTCGGGGCCGTCCATAAATGAGGTCACGCGATTTTGGTCAATTTTTTACACCCCCCCCCTCGTCACGCGTCGTTACAAAAACTTAGATCCCCCCTTCTAATATGACGTCACAAAGCTTTGGCGCCCCCCCTCCTAAAAGCTGTATTTTCTATTTGAAAATGAGCACGTTTCAAATCACTTTTTTCATTTAAGTATGTAATTTAAGGTTGCACTCTGATATCGTAGCACGCGGGAATTTATGTAAAACGTCATAAAATAAATTGTAAGAAATCAAGAATGAATTTTTTTTATTTTAAGTTGCCATATTTGATGTGACGTCACATTTCTCAAACACCCCCCTCCCCCTAGTCACACATCGCTACAATTTTAAATTTAAAAAAATAAAAAATTTTTTAGGTTTTGACGTTATTTATGGACGGCCCCTTAATTAGTAGATAGTTGGTATAATAAGTTTGTGTGTTTATTACCGGACGTAAAAATGACTATTATAAAAGATTCTTAACAGATAAATCCTCGATAACTAATGTCAACTTGTGTAATTCTAGAGTTTCTGTTTTGTTTGAGAAAAAAAAATTGAATCTGTAAATAAATATGAAAATCTTTTTTTTTAATCTTTAAATGTCCAATTATCGTCTTTTAAAAGGAATCTACAAATAATCAAGTTCTAGAAGTTAAATTCCCCAATTGAACGAAATGTAATTTCTTGTATATAACTACCCTGCGATAAATTTGAAAATCAGTCCAGAAGTACAAATGCCTACAGCATCAGGTTTTAGTTCTAGCACAGAGGTAACGAAAGGCAATGATGTCACTCAAAGAATCCGTTCATCTCGCTCGAGCCGAATAGCCTGTTTCACGTACACTTTGACTTTTAACCCATCTGAGAAACATGAAATCGGCAAATAGCCATAATAAAATAACTATTGAAAACAACAATTAGTTAACAATGTTAGTTATTAGTGAATCATTTGCTGTGCCATTAGTGAGATGTTTCAACATTTTACTGATTATTGGTTTACTGTGTCATTTATAATATTAATTTGACATTTACTTACTGAAATGTGTTACTGAAATGGTATACGGTGTAAATGTTGTCGTAGCATATAATTTTAGAAATGAGCTGAAAGTAATGTTATAGTCCATATGAGTTAGATATTGTATAACTCTAGAAAGTAATGTTATAGTCCATAGGAGTTAGATATTGTATAACTCTAGAAAGTAATGTTATAGTCCATATGAGTTAGATATTGTATAACTCTAGAAAGTAATGTTATAGTCCATAGGAGTTAGATATTGTATAACTCTAGAAAGTAATGTTATAGTCTATAGGAGTTACATATTGTATAACTCTAGAAAGTAATGTTATAGTCTATAGGAGTTACATATTGTATAACTCTAGAAAGTAATGTTATAGTCTATAGGAGTTACATATTGTATAACTCTAGAAAGTAATGTTATAGTCCATAGGAGTTAGATATTGTATAACTCTAAAAAGATCCTATTTATTAATAGAAGATAATAATAATAATAAATTGGTAATTTTTATAGCACTGTATCCCAGCAAGGAGCCGGGCTCACAGCAATTTACATGGAGATAATTACATACATATAATAGTTAAATAAACAATCTTATCATAATAACCACATAAATGACAGTACGTTACACATAAGCTACGTTAATCATTAAAAAGAAATATTGTTGATTTAATTTTGAAAATAAATTTTGAAAAGATGTCTCTTAAGTGCAGTCTTGAAGGACATGGTTGATGAAATATTCCGGATGTGTAATGGTAGAGAATTCCATTGTTCGGCTGCACAAAAACAGAATGACCTTTCGCCAAATGTTTTAGTTCGTGTCTTAGGAACACAGAGAATGCGCGTGTGTGCAGAAGAGCGTAGAGGAGTGTGTACTACTTTAGCACAACAACATTCAACACAGTATTCACGTCCTTTAATTTATTTCTTCATTTCCCGAAACCTTCGACAAAAATCTACTTTACCACCCGTCCCCCTTCCACGGTAACCCCAAACACATTTCCCTTAACTTGTTTATTTTTAACAAAATTTGCCCCACATTTTTATTGAGTTTTTCCTCCTGGTTTATGGCCAGATTTTTGTTTCCTCTCTGAAGACCTTAAAATATTATTTGCTTCCTCCACACACTCCGTTAAGCGTGGCCACAACGTGCCCCCCTCCCCTTACTCATCCAATTTATTGCCGCAGAAAGCCACGGAGACCAGAACTAAATGGATCTTATCATTACAACATCGATCTGTGCAGCAGGAAAAACTAACAGATCTATCCAACATCTAGCGACAAATCCGAATTGCGGAGTCTACACAGGGTATATAGAGTTTTCCACACTTTACCCACAATTCATCTCCGCACATATACACATATGTGCAAACACCCGTGTGCTGTCCTTAAAAACAAATTTATATAACTAGCTTGTCTAGCGATCTTCATTGACTCTCCGGAGTTGGAAATTTTTGTTGAAAAATATGGATATTGAAATACTCTATGATAATAAATTTGCTTCCTCTCAAGTCCACTATAGGAGTTGCTGCCCTTTATAAAAGGCTGAAATTTCTACTATTCTTTTTTCAGGCTTCAATTCAAACAACTGTATGATGCAGTATAATATGACAATCTTATCACACCATATTTGTACCTTGTTAGTCGAGTTTCTTCACAATTTAATTAATTCAAATAACCTAGGGCAAGCAAATCTAATAAATGGTTGAATCAAGTTATAGTTAATTAAATGTAAACTGTGGTTGGGATATGACACATAAAGACGTGTGAGTTTGGAAAATGCTTGTTAATGCTTGTTTGTTTTTTTTTGTTTTTTTTTGGCAGGCCTAAAGTAATCTACACATAAAAAAGGGTTAATTTTTTTTAAAATCAGGATTGCCAGATCATAGTGCAGCTTTATCAATCTTAATAAAGAAAAAAAACGTAAGCTGCAAAATGTAGAGTGCCTTACTGTTGAGGCTTTACCATGTTCTCATAAACTTCTTTCATCGTTTGTCCAGTTCCAATGTCGAAATTGAGTTTTCACCCGCTTTCTCTTGTTCGATGCACTTGAATTTTTTCCAATACCTGTACAAAATGTTAGATGAAAATGACTTTTGATAGGTTTCAAGCCCAAAGATTTTCGATCAAATTTAAAATGCTAGTTCAGTCCATCTGGGCAGATTTTCATTTAAAAATTATATTTCCTGGCCTTCTACCACTTTCATAGCTCGAAGCATTTAAGCACAATTTAACTTTTTTGTTTATATTTAACTCATAAAATTGTATGTATTTTTAAAGGAATCTTTTAGCTTCATTAAATACATTATGTACATAGCATGTTTGTGCTGGAGATGGGGATTAAATGATTAAAGCTTGCCGTCTAGCCTGAGTCTATTCGGTTCTACGTTTAATTTTTATATAATGAGGGGTGCTGTTGTTGTTTTTTTAGTTTGATGACTATTTGACACTATTTGGTTGGTATTAACATTTGCCGTTGTATCCGGTAATTTGTTATTTATTTATTTTTTGAGCATCTGCATTCTTCTTTTCATATCAGTACAAAAATGTTTTTAGTTTCTGTGGGCAGTGGCTCAGGCGAACACTTCTTGTATGTGCCAACCCTCCAAATACCAATCCTATTAGTGCCACGCCTGACATAGTAGCGCTCGAGGACACTGATGTGTCTCTCAGGACTTGACATCTTGGACAACACTAGAAGTTGTTTAAACTGTCATTACGGCAAAACTTTAAATCCTATTATCCCTTTTTATAATTTGGTATTTTTATAAGCTTGTAACATTTAGATCATTACGCTTCAAAAATCGGTAAGTCTAGAAGCATTAGAGCACTTTGACACACATTCATTTCAACAATCTAGATAGTTGCCTATTTTCGGTTGATAATATCCTGATCGCTAAGCATAATCCTTAGAATAAAATAAAATTGAACTTTGTAAACAATAGAAATGTTCATTTTTCCAGATGCCAACGTGAGTCAACATAAAAATATCCTTCAGTAGGACTTTGAAATACAAAGAAACGAAAACTGTCATTCTACTCTAAGGCGTTTTTTGTCACAATTTCACTCACTTCCTGCTTATCTTCTTTACTTTTAAAAAGTAAATAATAAAAAAGTAGTTAGTATTACATGGAGTGCAAATGCCTTGCCTAAAAATATCAGCTCTCATCTATTCCATTTCTACCATTCCAGAAGTTACATAATTATAATAAATTGTTCTTGCTTTCTTTCTATCGTGGATAATTCTAAACATTGAATTTCGACGAGCCACTTATCGACAAGTTGGTTATGAAACAAGTCTCAAACAAGTAGTGTGTCACTACACAATAAGTTGTCTATGAAACGAGACTAAACAACTCATATTTTATTTATTTTCTGTGAAAATCCGACCACATGATGGACCAAGCAAGTATTAAGTCTTACGAGCTACAAATCAATAATTGGAATATTTTAAGAAGTCCTATGCAAACCGTTAGGTGGTAAAAAAGGGGGAACATTATATTCTTTAAATGCCTTGTTCCTAGCGAGATTATTCAAGACTTTATTATCTAATCGTTGTTTGTATAAATATTATTTCAAAATATCTTCGACATATCGTGTAAGAATCTGGGAAGGGGGTCATTGTGTTAAGTTCCATTGCCCACAAACGATTATTTTAGATCTAAGTGTTTTAGATGTCTTAGAAGGTTTTCATACCACAAATCTTTCTTTATAAACAACACAACTCTATTCTCTCATTGCATCTCACTGTTCAGTTGTTGGTCGGCCTGAAAATTAATCGAGTCTCCTCTGCACTCAACAGTTTAATGGGTGTCCCCCCCCCCACTCGCGTTATTTCTATTTCCTCTCGGTGAACCCAAAGACATCAACTCAATCCTATTTTGAGGCCAGCTTGAGTCTGAGTGGATCTGATTGTAAAATTATTTGGTTTATAGGTTTCTTGCTTTTTACACGGTTTATGTACCCTTCTTTTCCCCAAACAGAAAAACTGTCAACTTGTTTACAGATCAACATCAACTTGTGGGATTCAATCTTGGGTTGTCAATGGACTGACGTTTTCGTTTTTTTTAACACCACTTTAAGTCTTTTGTATGTGTGTGTATTTTGAGGCATGACGATGTAATGATAAAGTCCCGATATTGATATCAAGGCTATGTGCACTCATGAATCTGATCTTGATATCAAGGCTATGTGCACTCATGAATCTGATCTTGATATCAAGGTTATGTGCATAACGGGTTCGAATCCGTGTGAAGGCAAGGGTTTGTTCCCGGGGCCTAGGGCGTCCCTGAGTCACCCCGCTCCGAATGGGTACCTAACACTACATGTAGTTAGGCGGCTGGGTAATGCGTGGAACCCACAAAGCCGTGGCCTGTGAATGCTGCATCACTTGCCAACAGATCATCTGTCATGGTCTGTGGACGCAACTATCTTCTGCGTAGAAGGAGCGTCTGTATTGATAAGATAAGATGATCTTGATATCAAGGCTATGTGCACTCATGAATCTGATCTTGATATCAAGGTTATGTGCACTCATGAATCTGATCTTGATATCAAGGTTATGTGCACTCATCAATCTGTCTGGGTATAATTGGTTACGTGCATTTTTCCATTTGTCTTGATATTATGGATATCCGGTCTTGGTATAAAGTGTTATTTTTAATGCTATTTGTCTGGTCTTTATGTGAAAGTTATGTATGTGGTCTTCATATAATGGGTTATCTGTAAAGTCATTTTGTCTGGATCTGTCATGAAGGAGAGTGTTCATTTATAAAACTACAATTGCTATTTTTAACTGTTAATTTATTGCTGAAATAGAATGTTTCCTTCATTTCAATAACCACAATTAGATGAGTTGGTCATTTTATTCGAGAGCACGCTCTGTCGGGATTTTCCCTCACTCTGCAAATTAGAAATTCCCGGGTAATGGAGCAAGTAGAAAAACGATTTCCTTAAAGAGAGCTTTTGGGTGTTGATGTATTTGTTGCGGGAAACATAATGTGTCGTGTGTATATGCTTGCGAATGAGTAGTTTAACAGTTAGCGGGCGGCCATGTCCTGTTAAGCTGTCTAAATGCAAAAAAGGAAATTGATTTATGAATATGATATTAGAGTTTTAAAATAGATTGTTAACGAGATGTTATTTCTATTAATAGCACATACGATTATTTAATTGTTATAATATGATTTAAATGTAATTTTTAAAATGCCCATGTTATAATATTGTAATTATCGAATTTTGAATGTTTTCGCGAAAATAATTAATATAAACATTTACTATGGATGCCTATGCGACGGCGAAATTCTCGTTATAAATTAATAGACTTTTTAAAAAAAAATTGTATAAACAACTACAAGAATAGTTAGAATTTTACTGCTTTGGCGTGTCTGGTATGCGCAGCTTTTCAGTTATTTTGAATGAATACCCATTAATCCCTAATGATTTAGAAGGCTCGGATTGAAGCAGTGCGTAACGAAAAATAATAAGAAAACCAGTAGATGAAGGAAAACACAAAGCGTATTAGATTTTAAAACTCACAAATATTAACTTAATTATTAACCCGGCTTGTTTTTCAATAATTTACTAAACAGAAATTTAAAGTGATTACAAATTATGCCTTCTACTTTAAAAAGTTTTAAAATAGGAAATACACACAGTTATACAGTTCATCTAATAATAACACTCAATGTGAAAATCCAATAGATTTTCACTAGGCGATAAGTTTCAAATTCAATGCCCACGAACCCCATCCGGCCCGCCGTAAAACTTTATCTGGCCCTCGAGGTTTTTTTTTGGTTTTAAATTTTTTTCTAGCCTAAGAGAATTTAAGGTAAAACTATTCTTACTAGCCTGAGGAATGTAGTCTAAACATCAAGACTTAAAAAAGCCAGAATAACATCACAACAAATGTTTTCAATAGAGCAAGTTTACAATCTGAAGCTGTTGTTAAAAAAAGTCTCCATGTGGCGAAGGCTATCACAAAATCAGAGTGACCATTTAAAAAAGAGTTCCTGAAGAGCTGCATGGTTAAAACATGTGACGTCTTGTGTTCCCACAAAAAGCATACATTTGCAACATGTTTAAGCAGAAATACTGTTGCTAAACGGGTTTGTGCGGTTGTCACTGATGTCAAAGCACAGCTGTTAGAAAAAGACAAAGACTTTGTTGCGTTCTTCTTTGATGTTTGTGAAAGCAATTACACGACTGACATTGCACAGTTTGAATCTCCATCCGTGAAGAACAACAAATATTGGAAATTATATTCATGCATGGGACAACGACAGAAAAATACATTTTTAACAATGTATCTCAAAATTTTTAACCAGCATGAACTTCCCTTACAAAAACTTAATGGAATACCGTCGATGTGCAGCAAAAAAGTGGGAACTGCACGTGGGGATAGAATATCACTCCATCATACAGAGTAGTAAAGTCCTAAAAAACAAAATAAAAAAGGAAAAAAAAGAAGAAAAAAAATGAGTAATGAGCACTGTAAATACGAAACGTCGTAATATCATAGCCAAAAGTTTAAATCTCTGCCATTTATAGTCTTTTCTGGCAGGAATTGATTTGAGTACAACGACATGCAGTGACTAAGTCGGGAAAAAGTTCTCAGTTTTTCTAACCAATCGAAGAAATCTGTCATTTGTTGATCGGCGAAAGAAAAGACTCTACACTTTTAGGGATCAGTTCAAATGTGGATTGGTGTTTCTGACATAACCAGTTATCTCAAAGAACTCAACTAGCAGTCTCATGAATTTGAAAATTGTTATTGTAAAGAGTTTAAAGAGTAAAAGGAAACCTAAAGCAGAGAACGACACTGTGGGACATTCATAGTTAACTTGTTTAATTCCTGAAGAGATGCTCAGCTTCGTATACACTCGGCTCGAACCTTATGTATATTTGGTAGCACATATTTGTGTCAACAGCTTTTCCATGCGATGAACTTTTGTCGTCTCACAGAAAACAAAATCTTGCAGTGGCCTAACGCGGTGATGAAGTCGTAAACAAAATTACCATGTTTACAAAATAAGCGGGTATATACATAGTTAATGAGACATTTTTATCCATAACAATTACCTTACCATTCCTACTATTGCCGTCTCCTGAAAGTATTTATCTTACATTAAAAGAAATAACGGATATAAAAAAAAACTGGTATGAATCACCATAAATATGGCGTCCACCAATTGTCAGTGAACCCATGAACTCTGTATGTCAATCAAATCAGACATGGCGTCCTGACTGATGAGCAAATACTATAGAGTTCAATTCCGGTATTGAAGCGTCCGCGCAGCCCCGATGTTTGCTGAATAATCTAGCAGCGCGTTGTAGCATAATGCGATCATGGGATACAAAGTACGAGCGTAGATCCAGTTAAATTAAGGAAAGGTGGGATATTATGATATATAAGGGCATAGTATTTGAAAATGGGGAACATAGCAAATGTTTCTTTCATTAAAATCATGGCATTTTTACTACACGG
The DNA here is from genome assembly GCA_944989445.1 of Ampullaceana balthica. NCBI lineage: Eukaryota > Metazoa > Mollusca > Gastropoda > Lymnaeidae > Ampullaceana > Ampullaceana balthica. The sequence goes on along the minus strand of CALYLW010000301.1, from coordinate 381,522 downwards.
AGAAGATAAAAATTCTAATTTTTTCAAAGAAATTGTAGTAACATTTATTCAAATAAAACTGCTTATGAATTGTTAAGAGTGTAACAACTTGGAATATAATTTAGATTTCAACACCCGTTAAGTAACAATTTTTCCCATACAAATCAATGTAAAATAAAATAATGCGTTCCATGGTAAAAAAAATACTCATTTTTCAAAAACAAATTATTAACATTTATTCAAATAAAATTGATTTGTATGTGGAAAATTATTTCGTTTAACGAGTGTTTCGCTTAACGAGTAAGATTCTGGAACGAATTAAGCTCGTTATAAGAGGTTCCACTGTATATATATATATATATATATATATATATATATATATGCCTATGTGTGTGCGTGCGTGCATGCGTAAAAGGATAAGAGTGTAGTGGGTTGTTTTTATTTTTAAATCAGCACGATTGAACGTTTGTACCTAAAAGGTTGTCTCACTTGGTTTAAAGCTGACTGGTTTTTAGAATGCAAGTGACAAAACCAAGGCGAACTTCCCTATAGAGAGCATTTGCTTTTAAACGAATGGGAAAGACATCGGTTCTATGGTACCGTGTTTACTAAGTCAGGCGAGCTGGAGTACTCAGGTCAACAGAGTTTGTTAGCGTCCTTCTACTTGTGTTACATTTATCAACATATGTCGTTAGCTTCCTTGTGTTTGATTTTATTAATTAGTCTATATCTCATACCCACTGACCTGCTCTAAGACAGTCTAGATGTCTGGTTGTACAAGTCTTCCTCACACAGCCTTCTATTCTATATGATATATTACTCACACAGGCAGTGGTGTAGCTATAGGGTTGCGAGGAGGGGAATTCAGGTGGCACCTTCCAATAGTTTAAACCAAATGAATTATTACATAACAGAGAGCACACACTGAACTGTCTTGGAATTTCATATGTAGATAAACGAAAGTTGTTAAATTCTCCACTGCTACAAACAAAACGCGTGTCCTATATACAAGTTTAAAGTTGAGACAAAAAATGATAATACCCCATAAACAAGTCCCGAAAAAAGTGTTTGACCAAGATTAAATCCAGTTGGAAATATTAGATAACTTACATTTTGGTAGTAACGAGAAGCATTGTTATTTCTGAGAATTACATATTTCTAAATTATATTAAATACGATTTATTGTGTGATTTGAGATTTTTTTAAAAACAGCAAAAATAAAACACATGACTTATGCCAATGTTTGTGGCTTACAGAGCTCTATATTATGTAACTTCTGTGCTGCATCAGTTTAGATATGTAGTTAAACATATCTGTACCTAATGCTGCTGCTTTTGAAACAGTAAAATATAAGTTTGATGAATATTTGCCAAAGATTGAGCTCTATGCGACCCTCTTAAAATTTATAAATCAGATCTACATCAGAAGGTCTTTGACATCCTGCCTGTGTTTCAAAAACTATTGCCCAAGTGTTGACCAAGCTAGAGATTTTTAAAATAGTTTCATTCGCTTGGATTTTCTTATTTAAAATACACTATTAAAGTAGACCGCATGAAATTTCACAAGAGATTTCTAAGATTTTATAGCAAAAGAGAACAATTAAAAGATGCTAGACTCTGAGATGAAAGCAGTAGAAAGATGTTGGACTATGAGATGAAAGCAGTAGAGAGATGCTGGACTATGAGATGAAAGCAGTAGAGAGATGCTGGACTATGAGATGAAAGCAGTAGAGAGATGCTGGACTATGAGATGAAAGCAGTAGAGAGATGTTGGACTATGAGATGAAAGCAGTAGAGAGATGCTGGACTATGAGATGAAAGCAGTGGAGAGATGCTGGACTATGAGATGAAAGCAGTAGAGAGATGCTGGACTATGAGATGAAAGCATAGAGGGATGCTGGAATATGAGATGAAAGTAGTAGAGAGATGCTGGACTATGAGATGAAAGCATAGAGGGATGCTGGACTATGAGATGAAAGCAGTGGAGAGATGTTGGACTATGAGATGAAAGCAGTAGAGAGATGTTGGACTATGAGATGAAAGCAGTGGAGAGATGCTGGAATATGAGATGAAAGTAGTAGAGAGATGCTGGAATATGAGATGAAAGTAGTAGAGAGATGTTGGACTATGAGATGAAAGCATAGAGGGATGCTGGACTATGAGATGAAAGCAGTGGAGAGATGTTGGACTATGAGATGAAAGCAGTAGAGAGATGCAGGACTATGAGATGAAAGCATAGAGGGATGCTGGACTATGAGATGAAAGCAGTGGAGAGATGTTGGACTCAGAGATGAAAGCAGTAGAGAGATGCTGGACTATGAGATGAAAGCAGTGGAGAGAGGCTGGAATATGAGATGAAAGCAGTGGAGAGAGGCTGGAATATGAGATGAAAGCAGTAGAGAGATGCTGGACTATGAGATGAAAGCATAGAGGGATGCTGGAATATGAGATGAAAGTAGTAGAGAGATGCTGGACTATGAGATGAAAGCATAGAGGGATGCTGGACTATGAGATGAAAGCAGTGGAGAGATGTTGGACTACGAGATGAAAGCATAGAGGGATGCTGGACTATGAGATGAAAGCAGTGGAGAGATGTTGGACTATGAGATGAAAGCAGTAGAGAGATGTTGGACTATGAGATGAAAGCAGTGGAGAGATGCTGGAATATGAGATGAAAGTAGTAGAGAGATGCTGGAATATGAGATGAAAGTAGTAGAGAGATGTTGGACTATGAGATGAAAGCATAGAGGGATGCTGGACTATGAGATGAAAGCAGTGGAGAGATGTTGGACTATGAGATGAAAGCAGTAGAGAGATGCAGGACTATGAGATGAAAGCATAGAGGGATGCTGGACTATGAGATGAAAGCAGTGGAGAGATGTTGGACTCAGAGATGAAAGCAGTAGAGAGATGCTGGACTATGAGATGAAAGCAGTGGAGAGAGGCTGGAATATGAGATGAAAGCAGTAGAGAGATGCTGGACTATGAGATGAAAGCAGTCGAGAGATGCTGGAATATGAGATGAAAGCAGTAGAGAGATGTTGGACTCAGAGATGAAAGCAGTAGAGAGATGCTGGACTATGAGATGAAAGCAGTGGAGAGATGCTGGAATATGAGATGAAAGCAGTGGAGAGATGCTGGAATATGAGATGAAAGCAGTAGAGAGATGCTGGAATATGAGATGAAAGCAGTAGAGAGATGCTGGAATATGAGATGAAAGCAGTGGAGAGATGCTGGAATATGAGATGAAAGCAGTAGAGAGATGTTGGGCTCAGAGATGAAAGCAGTAGAGAGATGCCGCAGTGTGCTGTTCGTTTTCATTGTTCACTTCTGGTAAGATATACAGTCAATACATTCAGCTCTGGCTCTACTATTAGTTGAAAGTGATACAGTAAAGTATCGGGATGACTTTGATGGAGTGACCGAAAGTTGTGCAGCTTTTAAGACGACGAAAGGAACATTTTTTTAAAAATCTCAATGAAATAAATTTATTTAACTAAGCATTCTTTAATATTTTCACTATTAGACCATCCATTAATGTGTATTATACTTGTCACTATACTACTGTGCACATATTCTTAATCTAGCCCCCCAAAACCCTACCAAATAAAAAAATTAAAACAATTAAGTAAATTCGTGGTAGAGGGGTGTGGTGATGACGCAATGACTTAACAGCAGCGGTACAACCAACCAAAACTTTGCAACTGCTTACAGGAATTAATGAACAGTGAAACAATTACAAAGTGTGCCCATCATTTAGAAATGTACGAACTATGAGCCGCTAATTGAATTCTCGGTTCTAGTGCGGGCTAAGGCAATGGAGAAAATTACTGACATATCAAATGAACAAAATTTGATGCCATTGTCATGTCCAGAGAAATGCTATTGTAAGACATTTTGGTTTTTTTGTTTGTTTAAGATGAAGAGGTGGACAGACTAACTTGATACTCAACAATAACACTGACATTCTACACAAATAATCAACAATAAAATGTCATTTTACATTTACGCTCAACAATATCATGGTCATTCTACACATTTACTCAACAATATCATGGTCATTCTACACATTTACTCAACAATATCATGGTCATTCTACACATTTATTCAACAATAATAAAATATAATTATTTACAGACTCAAACCATAACACTGACATTCTATGTAAAAAAAATATACACAATCCTAAAATTAGCACTGCCATTCTACACAGAGAACTAACCAGTAACACTAACACAACATAGGGACCTAATACACAACATAGGGACCTAATACAGATATTTTCACGCACGTTTCCCTGAGCGCTCTGTTTAAATACCCTGAAAGGTAGAAGTCAGAAGGTCACGTGGTTTGTGTGACAAGTTCCCTTCTGTCGGCAGCGGCTCACATTTGACTACAGTGCTCTCGTGTGTGTGAAATAGTGCGAAGATGCTTTACGTTCTGGGCAAAAGTTAGTGTCTTACATCAAGCAGAGTCAATCTTGTTTGTAAGGTTTTAAGTGTATAGGCTTAGGTAACTTAGGAAGGTTTGGGGGAAGGGGCTAAGTGCCCAAGTTTTTACTAAAGAAATGTATCGAAGATATTACATAACCTCATGAGGAATCTGTCCAACGATGCATTTTGTTGTCTGTTATAGTATTTTAGTGCGTGTAGATCTGGATAATAATCTAATAATAATGATTTGAAAAGTACTGAAGTGTAGGCATGTATTTAGGAAGCCATTGTATTTATTCCAACCAAAAAATACCAGGTTTTTACATGTGCGTAAGCCAAAATGAATTAATATTTAATCTAGTAAATTTAACTAAAACTTAACGCCACAGTATACAACTTTGCAGTTTTAAAGGACTTTGTTCTTCTGAGTTTTGGTTTGCCCTAAAATTTTGATAAGTGAAAAAAGGAATAAATTAGTAGTCATGGCAAGAAAAATCAGATATTTTTTTAGAATAAAAGAAATGTAACAGGTTTAAGATCATAAGAAAAATCTAATAAAAATTCAATGAAAAAAAGAACACAAATTTTTTTATTAACTGTATTATTTTTTTCCCTGCTTTTTTAAAATGTATATTTTTAAATCCTTTATATTAATTTACTCGTGGTGTCTGCTTGAGTGTGAAAAAAACTTTGCATCGATTTTTAACCCACTTCCCCTAAGCTGGCAAGCTGAAATTTGCAGGCAGACTCGTGCCGATGATAAAAATGATGTATCAAAATTTCAGATCGATCGAATGTACTGTAATTAAATTAATGAATTTTTATATTATCTTTCTTTATCTCTATGTATGTGTTAATTGTTGTGCATGAGTGTCGCGTGAACAACCTTTCCTTTCGCTCGGTAAGGTGCGTTTTATATTGACGATACTTTTTTAAAAAAATATCGCCGATCGGTGCGCATTATATTAAACATGTTTTACGAGACATAACTAAACTTTTGTATTTTTGGATTGTCTTGCGCTGCGTATTATAATGAACACTAGAGTACACCCGTCAAAAATGACGGAAGTTTTCAGCTGAAATCTATTTATTTTATAAAAATGCACTTTTTTTAGGGCGCCTACGGCGCCGACCTTTTTCAAAAGCCCTACTAACTTGTCCTTGTTTGATAAATACGAAATATTAAACTTTCTGAAATGTACACAAAGAATTTTATAATAGGGGTTGCAGGGCGCCTACGGCGCCCCTTTCGTTATTTTATTTTATAATTAACCATCATCAAATCCTCTTTTTACATTGATCCCTACTCCAAAATTAAAATATGAGCGAAAACAATGACGTCATATTTAAAAAAAAATTTGCACACCTTTTGATGCTTTGATGCAGTAATTTGGTTTTCCCTGCTTTCTAAAATTAGTAGCGTCAGGACTGACAGACACTACTTGCGTGACAATTGCAAATTAAATTGTTTAATTCTTTTAGTTATGTCTCGTATATAAAGGATTTATAGTCAAAGACTTGTTTTTTTACGTTTTTTTTGTGTGTAGTGAATGGGGTAAAGAGACGGCTGATTTGGATAACTTTAATGTAATTAGTATTTGCTCTCACTTGTGGAAGTCTGTTATTTTTAAACTATTAAAATATCACAAAAAGCATTAACAAATATGATCTGCTCACCAAAAGATTTTCATATTATTTATAGCGAATACTTTACATAAATAAAGGTTTTTCTGTTATATGTAACAAAATATTTATTTGGAGACGTTTAATCTATCTATATATATAATTCTCTTCGTGGTCGGACGCTTCGAGGCAACAAGAAGCTGCATGTGCAACAGATACTAATTTTAGAAACCAGCGCACCAAATTACTGCACCAATGCATCAAAAGGTATGCAAATTAAATATGCGCTGTAAAAAAAATTATATGACGACATTGTTTTCGCTGATATTTTAATTTTGGAAAAAGGGAACAATGTAAAAAGAGGATTTGATGATGGTTAATTATAACATCAAAAAACAAAGGGGGCGCCATAGGCGCCCTACAACCCCTATTATAAAATACTTTGTGTGCATTTCAGAAAGTTTAATATTTCGTATTGATCAAACAAGGACAAGTTAGTTGGGCATTTGAAAAAGTTCGGCGCCGTAGGCGCCCTAAAAAATTGCATTAAAGGGGTAAAAGAACTCTCCATGAGCAAGTCTGCGGCGTATGCTACGCCACGGGGCATCTAGTTTCAAATATTCTTTTTGTGTGAGATGTAATAGTTTTCAAATTTTAGACTTTTGACATTAAGAATTTATATATTTCACGATGTCAAATGAATACTGTGTAACCCGTGTATAATATGGTCATTTTTACCGATATGTTATTCAATAGGTCTAATATACTTAAATTCTGTGTTGCTCCAATCCATCGAAAACATGTATCACTTTTCCTTTCACTATATAATTTGTTAATTCATCGTCAGCAAATGTAAACAAAATTATGAAAAATGTTTTTTTTTAAAATGTAGATTGTAAAAAGTAAATTTAAAAAAAACGACCATTTCAACAGAGTGAATAGAATAATAACTCCCTAAAGAATAACTCCAAAAGGTGCGTGTGACCATAAAGTTTTAGAAAGTCTAAGGCGTTATGTAAATTAATTTCAAGTGCTAGTAAATATTTAAAGATAATTTCTATTCCAAATCTATTCCTGGTGATTTTCTTCTTTTGGCATTTCCTTTAGCACCATCGCATGAAATTCTTCCAAATCTAAACTCGTTTCTTTATTATTCTAGCAATGTCCTGATTTTTAAATCCCTCATATATTAACATAACCGTCTTGTCTCTATGTCGTGCTTGGTACCGCCCGTTCCCGGAAAAACAAAAGTAATAAAATAATTTAATACAAACCTTTTTTTTAAAGGACACGCTTTTATTTACATATAGAAATTGCATTGAAAAGTAGAAAATAAATTTTTCTATGATTACATTTGAAATCCGTGAACCTATGGGGCGCCCATCACAACTCATTACTCTTTCCAACTATTCTTTTGCATATAGATAGATATTTCTAATTAATATGATAGCATGTATATAATCAAAGTTGTGAAACTTTAATTTTTATTAATATTCATACACATTTTCATTTATGTTTCGCAGCCTTGTACATAATAGAGTTTTGATGAGCGCCCACGCTTTTATGTGCTAGTCTGTCGCTTATATTGAACAACCTCTTTTTAATATTCTCATATCGCGCGGTGCTGTGCGTATTATATTGAGCATACTTATTATAATATATTCCCGATCTGCATGTAAATGTTTATGCTAGTCGGTCGCACGGTGCGTATTATATTGAACATAATCAATACTTTTAATTATGTCTCATATATAAGGGATTTATAGTAAAAAAATGTTTTTACGGGTTTTTAAATTTATAAATGTAACATCGCGGTTTAAATCTGGAATTTTAATGCTTATTTCTAGAACGCTTGGATTTATACGTGGAATGTTTAGGTTTATATTTGGAATATTCGAGCTTACACCACCTAAGTTCAGGTATATATCATCTATATTCGAGTTAATGCCGCATATGTTTGGGTTTATACCACCTATGTACGGTTTATATGGCTATGCTGGGTACATTTACCGCTTATTCTGGGTCTTATGTAGAAAACTTGATTGTCGGTGTTTATATCTAGAATTTCCGGAATTTTACCCTTAGTGCAAATGTTTCAAAATATGTTGTATTTAATTCACGCAGTGCAGCAGCCGCTCATGGGCTGACAACGTGAGTTACAAATTTAGCATTGCCATAGGAAAACTGGCTTCACTGCCCTTAGTTTAGTCCTTAGATTTACAGAGCAAACAGCCTGGATCTACTCTCCAAACATAGACTGACCTTGTGGATAGAAACAAAGTATTTCAAACTTGCCATGAACTACAAGTGACTACAAGTGCAGTCAAGGTTTATTGCGGCTGTCATGTCAATGTCCTAAAGTAACACTTGGATATTTTGGCCGATGGAATGTGCTACATGTCAGTAATGTCTGATTTTATCAATAGTTTATTGTCACTGAAGGGAGATATCAATAGTAGTATCCGTCATTGAAGAGAGATATATAGAGTTGTAACTGTCACCGAAAGAGATATCAAAAGTGGTGTAACTGTCACTGAAGAGTGGTATAAAGTGTTGTAACTGTCACTGAAGAGTGGTATAAAGTGTTGTAACTGTCACTGAAGAGTGGTATAAAATGTTGTATCTGTCAATGAAGAATAATCAAGAGTTGTATCTGTCATTGTAGAGAGATATTTAGAGTTTGCTAATGTCACTAGTTACATACATCTGGAGTTGTTTATTTTACTAGTGATAGATATCAAGATTTGTTTAGGCCTCTAAAGCTGTTTTATTACCACGATTGATATTTCAGGACGTATTTTTCAACTGATTGGGACAAAAGTCGATTTTATGGCTGCTATATAATGAAAAAAGTCACATACGAAGCAAAGTTTAAATTAGGCCCAAATGAAATATCAAATTACAGACTAGTAAAAGTTTAAATAAATTAGCTCCTCTTTTTAACCCGTCCATTGGCCACACAGTGAAATGTGCTCTAATGGTCTCGTTACTATTGACTTACAAAGATTCTAAATGACTAACAGAGATACTTGAAAATTATGATATTTATGAGTGAAGTATTACATGATAATCATTCAACATTTTTATCCAGATATTTTAAACTGACTCGAACAATAAGTCTGTTATTCTGTAATATATATGAGTGAAGAATTTAAATATTAAAATACCAAATGTAAATTATTATTTATTATAAGATGTATAGAACAATAATTGTACAAGAAGGTTCAGCATGACAGAAAACAGATGCAAATTTTTATCTGATATTTTCTAATGATTGGAATCAGTATTTGCAGTAATGCTGGCAATGATTCAAGAAGTAATCAGAATTTTCTATTAGTCAATTTTTATGTCTCATACATTGATATTCGTGTACTTATAGAAATGAATTAGTATTTTGTTTTATCTTTTTAAACCAGTTGTTCCGGTGCTTAGGGGCCGTCCATAAATGACGTCACGCACTGGGGGAGGGGGGGGGTTCACACTTTTGTGACGATGCGTGACGAGGGGGAGGGGGGGTTGAAGAAATGTGACGTCACATCAAAAGGGTAGCTTTAAATAAAACTTCCACTGAAATATTTGGTCGCTTACAATTTATTTAATGACTTTTAAATCAGTGCTTCTCAATATTCCGGTCGGTAGGCCATCAGACGCTGGTTGGCGTAAGCTATCAAGACACGAAAATTAAATCTAATTATAATCCTTAAGTTTGAGAATCCACAAGATAACACATGAAAGTGTTAACTGTGTCGTTTGATGTTGACATCAAAGCATTTGTGATGTAACCGCAGCAGCGTTTGGTTCTCTCATGGCAGGAGTCGTCATTTTTTTTGGCCAAAATATACAAGTTTATGTGTGCGTTACCAACCCCCCCCCCTTACCCCCAGACTCTAGGTCCTGCTCACATGACTCGGGGATTTGGGGGAGCGTCGTTATCGAAAATGCTACTGGTGAGTTTTACAAGCATGACAAGTGTCTAAAAATGATCTGAATAGGATTATGTGTAGATATTTTCAGTCAAAACGACACGGAATATCCTTTTTCTTTAAAAGGGAAAGGGGGGGGGGAGGGAATCTATTTGATACAATTAAAAACGTTTTAAGTTTGATATAATTGTTCGATTGGTTTTTGGTAAAACGCCACTGGCCATTCTAGTCTTCTAGATCAGTGCTTCTCAAAGTGGTGGTCCGCGGACCGGTGCCGGTCCTTGGGCCATCCGCTACTGGTCCGCAGATGTTCTCAAAAAAAGGACCGAAAAAATTGTCAGTGCAGGGAAAATAGTGCACTGGTCCCTGGTGCAATGGAAAAAATTCCTGCCGGTCCGCCATACTAAAAAGTTTGAGAAGCACTGTTCTAGATATAATGGTAAATGAACCCATTTAAAATTAGTCAACTATTCATTAACTTTATTGAATGCATTAAATTATTGACATCGCAATTCGAGAGGAGCACAAAAGGAGAAAAGGAGCACTTTTCTTCTTAGCTCAGTTTTTAAGGCAATAATTTTAAATATCACAGAAAGGATACGTCATACACACAAGTCATGTGGATTAAGATTATTGTTACTAGTGTCAATATAAATGAAAGTAGGGTAGATTTAAGTGTCTTTGTATAGTACGTAGGTAAGAAATCTACATAGTTATCAAATTTTAAAAAAATGCATTTTCTGGAAGGAACCGGTTCAATAATGGGCATATTTTCCAAGCTTTCACGTACACATGACGTATTTTAATATATCTAGTGGATTGTAGTGGATGTTATATGTCCCAAATGAGTCTTCATTACCCCCAAGAATTCCCTTTTTGACCCCAGATGAGGTTATTTACCTCTGTTCGCCGACCTCTTTCTTACGGGATGCCCGTCAGTCAATTGAGGGATTTTTAAAAAATAAAATTTAAAAATGTTATTTTTAAATAGTTTTTTTTTCTAAACAAAGACGTTAACCTTGACGATTAATAGTCAATGTTTAATTTGTATGCATTAAAATAAAATATAATCTAAGGATGTTAACACAGTTCGTTTTCTGAAGGCCGGTTAAACGTTTTTTAAAATGCTTCACGCGGGTTACGATATTACAATGTAGATCTTCACTAAATAAATAATAAATACTTAAATGACAATAAAAGTGATTTGAAACATACTTATTTTCAAATCGAAAATAAAGTGTGTGTGTTTTTTTTTGGGGTCAAAGATTTGTGACGTATTTTTAGAGGGGGGGGTCTAAGTTTTTGTGACGACGCGTGACGAGGGGGGGGGAGGGGGTAAAAAATCGGCAAAAATCGCGTGACGTCATTTATGGACGGCCCCTTAGCATATTCCTTCCAGTCCTTGACTTGTAATACATTTCTTGTACACGTCATTGAATCTCCTCTCTAGTACAAACCTTTGAGGCTGCCACTACCTTGACATGCAAAGGTTCGCCCCCCCCCCACCCACCACCATGTTGTGTGTCTGCCGCAATGTTACAAACCAGCCACGTGTAGCATATTCTAGGAATTTAATGTTGGGCACGACTGTCATTTCACGTGCAGGTCTGTGCACTTCATTGTAAACATGGCATCTTTGCTTTCCTTTTTGCTGAACAATGCAGGGACCAGAGGGTGGTCATCAAAAGATGTACGAGGGACAGTGCTTGGAAACATCCGAGTAAATGTTGTCATGCACATGTGTATAGGAGAGGAGGATACAGTTATAGGAGGAGGATACAGTTATAGGAGAGGAGGATACAGTTATAGGAGAGGAGGACACAGTTATAGGAGAGGAGGATACAGTTATAGGAGAGGAGGACACAGTTATAGGAGAAGAGGATACAGTTATAGGAGAGGAGGACACAGTTATAGGAGAGGAGGACACAGTTATAGGAGAGGAGGATACAGTTATAGGAGAGGAGGATACAGTTATAGGAGAGGATGATACAGTTATAGGAGGAGGATACAGTTATAGGAGAGGAGGACACAGTTATAGGAGAGGAGGATACAGTTATAGGAGAGGAGGACACAGTTATAGGAGAGGAGGACACAGTTATAGGAGAGGAGGATACAGTTATAGGAGAGGAGGACACAGTTATAGGAGAGGATGATACAGTTATAGGAGGAGGATACAGTTATAGGAGAGGAGGATACAGTTATAGGAGAGGAGGATACAGTTATAGGAGAGGAGGATACAGTTATAGGAGAGGAGGATACAGTTATAGGAGAGGAGGATACAGTTATAGGAGAGGAGGACACAGTTATAGGAGAGGAGGATACAGTTATAGGAGAGGAGGATACAGTTATAGGAGAGGAGGATACAGTTATAGGAGAGGAGGATACAGTTATAGGAGAGGATGATACAGTTATAGGAGAGGAGGATACAGTTATAGGAGAGGAGGATACAGTTATAGGAGAGGAGGATACAGTTATAGGAGAGGAGGATACAGTTATAGGAGAGGAGGATACAGTTGTTGAAGTGAAAGGAGAATAATTCAAACATGTAGACTAGTTTTGAATGCTAACTAAATAAATAATAAGTATTTCTTTTCATAAACACATTTCACCTATACACAAACCTCATCATTTGGCATGGACACGTGTCGAAATTTCTCTATCTCCACATATGAAACATGTTTGCTAGAAATAAAAACATTCGTCACGTACAGCCACATTGTAAAAATTAAACCGATTGTCTTATCTAATGGAAATATTATTTTGACAAGCACTAGCATCGAACTATTTAAATCTTCTTGACGATACCTGGAGGGTGATTTAGCCTGAAATGGAAACCTTGAACAAACTTGACCGCCCACCAAAGGTCAATATTTGATGAACCTGTGGAATAATGGTCTCAGGAATTTCGTGTCCTGGTTTAATCTTGTTAGGACAAACTGGGAGGGGGGGGGGTGATGAGAATTTGGGGGGGGGGAGAGAAGGTTATTTAACTTATTTATCGGAAGCTTATTGTCGGCAACATTTTGACAGTTAAGGACATTCTTAAAACTACATACACCACCAGTCTGACAAAGTGTAATAAAATTTGAGATCGCCATATGTAATAATCGTTAATCTTTTTTTTTCCTTTCCAGTGAAAATAAATGTGTTATTAACCAATGGTATGAGATTGATATAACAATGGGTTCATTGAGATACGTATGGATCCATCCGATTACCTACCCTTGTATTTGGGAGGAATTAACAGGACATGCTAATTGTGAGCGTGTCATCTAGAGTATTGTTGCACTGTTTTGTTTTTGTTTTTCTTTTTTTTTCTTTCAATTTTATTCTTTAAATATGCTTCTTTAAGAACAATTAATTTATTTTATTTCAAAACGTAAAAAGAGAATTTTTGCTCATATCATAATTTATCCTTCAAACATGCTACAAATGATAGACATTTATTTACTTTTAACCATCCAAGTGATGCATTCCAAAATTCAAGCGTATAGTGTTTTAAATTAACGTTCATTAATATTCATAACGGATACCTGTTATTGAAGGGAGACGATCCATTGTATCTTGTAGATTTCTAAATTAATACTTTAATTACTCACTCAGTATAGCACTCAGCTGCACATTTTTTTTAGTGATAAACGGGTCCAAAGTCTCAGCTTATTATAAAACATTTTTACCTTGTGGTGTCTGTTTATTAAAACCTGTTGTTTTTTTTAATTTTAATATAATGTTTTAATAATAATAATGTATTTAGTATTTACTAGGGATGGTACTGATTATTTTTTATTCGATTAATCGGAAAAAATTTTAATGGATTAATCTATTAATTTCGATTAATTATATTTTTTATAACACATGTCCCGTTAAGTTTCGATTCATTATTTCGCGAAATCGGTTAAGTCGCGGTAATTCCATGACTCCCTAATTTTGTGACGTAACACAGCAAATTCGTTCTGCTATGCAAGAAATATAAAAGAAAAACCTTTTTCTTTATGTATGCACGTCTAAATAAATTATAATAATACGAGGGGAAAGTATGTAAGTAACAAAATACATAAATTATTAATAAATTGGAAAAAAAAATTTTTATAAATATCTTCTTAAATTTTATTCGAATCAAATAGATCAAATTCATTTTAATCGATTACAAATTTTTAACGATTAATCGATTACTTAATCTTAAATTTCCTTAGACCTAGTATTTACTAATCATAGTTCATCACAATTGTCCAGTAATTACATAAAATATTTTTATACACATTCAATAAAGCACGTCTAACAGATTTTTCGTGAAGAGAAATATTCAATATTCCCCTTATTCTGAAACACTACGATAGACAATAACATTTTAAAGTTATTGCTAAATGTTTTGGTCAGTTGACATAATACAAGATACACAAATTATTGTGTGATTGAATCAATAAATGTAAACCTTATTTATGAACATATGAAAACGTTTCGACTGTGCCTTCATCAGTACAACTAAATAAACACACGTATTTAAATTAAATTTACATTACATATTAACTACTATACGACAGAAAATCAATTAGGTAGAGAAGAAAAATAGAAAATAGAAGATGAAAGATGGGCACAAGTACTTAACAACAATACATAGAAGATCAGGAAGGACGAATCATAAGTTACAGATTTAAAGAAACAACCGGGAAACATGAAATTGTGAACTATGGGGAAACCATATGGATCCGATGTACAAAGTCTTTTAAAACACATGTTTTCCATTAGGATCCAATAGGGTGAAGGAGAATAACTGCATTATCAAATATCACGTTATGATTCTAACGTTGAAGTGTTTACGATGATCAGTCCCACTTTTGTCAAATTTCATTACACTTCTTGCTTGAACCACGTTGCGACTTGTGAAAGTGAACCAAACGTGTATTTTAAATTTCTCAAGAGATAAATTAATGCTGTCTATTTCCATCACTTAATCAAAACCCAAACCTAATCATACAAAAACTCATTCATTTTTCGCAAATACTGAGACTTAAAAGACGTTGTTGTGATATTTGGTGACAAGTAGTTTTTTTCGACACAGTTCATATCCTGAGCAAAGCTTAACAGCAGCTCTCAATCGGAATGAAAGGTTTTACCAGACAGGACACTTTTAAGTCAAATCTTCTGATATTTGTGTTTGATCTAAATTTATTTTAACTTTTCATCCCTCTAAATGTATTGATTATACTTAAAACCAGCCATTTCTCACGTCTGACCCTGTAGTCCAGCAGGTCTTCCTTCCGAGGAGGATAGAAGTCTTTGAGATATGTTTGTAAGAAGTTCCCTATTGGCACAAAAAAATAAAACTATAATCGTTGCAAGACGTGTCCTAATGTAATTGAAATATACAGCATTAATTTCCATTTTTGCATTTGTCCATTAATAAAGCTTTGCATATAATGTGTTAATCACACAAATTGTGTGTCTTTTATTTTAATTGAAAGTTGTATTACAATACTATTCTGTGAAATAACAAACATTTTGCAGAACTCCTGGTAAGACTTCAGTTTTCCAATTTTAATAACACCTTCTTTCAGTTAAAATAAAATAAACTTTGAGTCTGTAATCAACATTTTCGAAATTTACAGACATGTCTTGCTTTTTTCTGTGACGTTAGTTAATTATTATGTTTATAAATGAAGACTTGGGTCATTTGACAAGATTACTTTCCTAACTGAAGATATATGACATTCAGCATTGAATGATTGGTTTGATGCAGTTAATGCATGACATCTTACAACATTAAAATACATGCAGTTATGTTGTTTGCTCGGCAATATAGTTTTTATGTTTAATAACCTAAA
This sequence comes from Ampullaceana balthica, assembly GCA_944989445.1. NCBI lineage: Eukaryota > Metazoa > Mollusca > Gastropoda > Lymnaeidae > Ampullaceana > Ampullaceana balthica. Next base: position 365,743 of record CALYLW010000301.1, on the reverse strand, counting down.
GATTTCATGCAACTAGCACTTTGCAATTAAAGTTAATAATATTGCATTTCCCAATATAATCGAATAAATGAACAAAATAGAATTATGACGTCGTCCAACACACAAGCACTCCCCAACCCCACCCCCAAACACACACACAAACACACTCACCAACACACTCTTCTATTCGGCCACCCCCATCCACCCTTATCTCACCCCAAAAAACATTCCCATTTAATCTCAGATTCTTCATACGCCAGCACTCAAAGCTTGATTGATTTTGGAAAGTGTAAAAACAACGGACGTGGCACCGTACCAGAAAACGCACTCAGATCCGTCACTGCTATTGTTCCGGCTGTCTGGCTCTTAGCTATCGATATTGGACACGTTAATTGTTAGTCTTTTTTTTCTGTTGATTTTTTTATATAAGCGTGGCAGTCTGGGGATTCCCTCATCTGTTTATAAAATTATCTGCCAACTGTAGAATAGGGGACTTATCACTTATCAACTGACTACTTGCAAATGCGTCCATGTGGCAATAAACAGGATACTTTGTACTCTACATCGACACACATTAAACTTATTGAATTTGGAACGTTAACAAAACGATTGTGACCTTGACTGTGATTCCGTTGCCTCCTCTGAGCCGCTCATGTTATAAAGTGAAGAATGTTTCATCCCGACAAAAACAGCCGTTGACTCAATTTCTGTCCCATTCGCCAGGGACGTTTTCAATATAATGTACTTCCCTTATCATTGTGCCACAACACGTCGTGGGAATCAGATGTTTTGTTTATTGTATTGACGCTGGTGAGAAATGTGGTCACTATTTATCTCACACAGGGATCGGTTTATTTGTTTTTGGCTTCTAAAAATAGTAACTATTAAAAATGCCTATAAAATATGATTTATGAATGGATGTTAGATATGTCACAATTGTCACTTAGACCGTCATTTCCTTACGACACAACTTACTGTCCATGTGCAATTACCGAGGCTTGTTGCTATTAGCTGTAATTGCTTGATAATGCCTACATTCAGAATCCATTTTTTAGAGTGCTCAACGCGGACCGCGAGAGTCGATCTGACAGTGTTGTGTAGCGAAGAGGAACGGTCATTTGGCCCGAACAAAGAACTAAATTACCGGTGAGTAATGAACAGATGTTGCGGCAGGAAATAGGTGTTTCTGGAACCTTTAAAATCTGTTCGCTACTGCTTGACAACATTTTTTGTTCAATGGCTGTGTTTGGGAGGGTTAGGGAACAGATGGAGTTATTGAAGGAGCGTGTGCACAAGAGTGCTTCACTAAACCATGTGAATGTATATGCTACATTTTCAGATACTACATATTTCTGGCTGAAGGATAAAAAAATATTTTAATGTGATTATGAAATTTAGAAATTGTGTAACAATCATGTTGGTTGACTACTCCTGTAGCTTGGCACACTATAATGTTGTTGGACTTCTACTCATGTACTTGGCCCACTATAATGTTGTTGGACTTCTGTACTTGGCTCACTATAATGTTGTTGGACTTCTAATCATGTACTTGGCCCAATATAATGTTGTTGGACTTCTGTACTTGGCCCACTATAATGTTGTTGGACTTCTGTACTTGGCTCACTATAATGTTGTTGGACTTCTGTACATGGCTCACTATAATGTTGTTGGACTTCTAATCATGTACTTGGCCCAATATAATGTTGTTGGACTTCTGTACTTGGCCCACTATAATGTTGTTGGACTTCTAATCATGTACTTGGCCCACAATAATGTTGTTGGACTTCTACTCCTGTACTTGGCCTACTATAATGTTGTTGGACTTCTACTCATGTACTTGGCCCACTATAATGTTGTTGGACTTCTACTCATGTACTTGGCCCACTATAATATTGTTGGACTTCTACTCATGTACTTGGCCCAGTATAATGTTGTTGGACTTCTACTCATGTACTTGGCCCACTATAATGTTGTTGGACTTCTACTCATGTACTTGGCCCACTATAATGTTGTTGGACTTCTACTCATGTAGCTTGGCCCACTATAATGTTGTTGGACTTCTATACTTGGCCCACTATAATGTTGTTGGACTTCTACTCCTGTACTTGGCCCACTACAATGTTGTTGGACTTCTATACTTGGCCCACTATAATGTTGTTGGACTTCTACTCCTGTACTTGGCCCACTATAATGTTGTTGGACTTCTATACTTGGCCCACTATAATGTTGTTGGACTTCTACTCCTGTACTTGGCCCACTATAATGTTGTTGGACTTCTACTCCTGTACTTGGCCCACTATAATGTTGTTGGACTTCTGTACTTGGCCCACTATAATGTTGTTGGACTTCTACTCCTGTACTTGGCCCACTACAATGTTGTTGGACTTCTACTCCTGTAGCTTGGCCCACTATAATGTTGTTGGACTTCTACTCCTGTACTTGGCCCACAATAATGTTGTTGGACTTCTGTACTTGGCCCACTATAATGTTTTTGGACTTCTACTCCTGTAGCTTGGCCCACTATAATGTTGTTGGACTTCTACTCCTGTAGCTTGGCCCACTATAATGTTGTTGGACCTCTATTCCTGTAGCTTGGCCCACTATAATGTTGTTGGACCTCTATTCCTGTAGCTTGGCCCACTATAATGTTGTTGGACTGTTATTATTGAAGCTTGGCCCACTATTGTGCTGTTGTGCCACAAATTGCCTTATGATTTAGCATGATGTTGTATTTTGGTGCACCTAATTATGTAATGAGTCGGCATTCGTTGTAATGGCCCTCTAATCTTGTTGCAAGTCCCAACACCCAACTGATGTTTTTGGGTTACAAATTGTGTTATAATTTAGCGTCACTATTTTTATCCACTAATCATGTTATGAGTCAGCCTTCACGTTGTCATGTTGTTTGATCACTAACTTTATAATGTGCCATTAGTCGTATTGTTCCCACGTCCCCAACCCTCAACTCATTTCACTCGGTCCATGTGTAGTTATATTTCATTTTCTGATAAGACTCATTTCCTTAAGTACCTTAAAGTTTTGCTTTTTTTTAATAATTTATTTTTTATTATTTTTTTACAGTGAAACCTTAACACGGCGATTTGAAATTGTTAAATACTCAGGAACAAATCTTGTTTGCACATCCTACAAGCAAGTCGATCTTTTAAAATTGTTGGTACTTATGGATGTAAAAAGATAAATATCGTTTGCTCTCTCAAGGCTATTCTGTGTTTATTCTATATTCTATAGGAATGCACAATTATGCTTTTCTCTTTACATTTTTTGTCGTCTGTTGAGTGCATACGTCGTCTTCATTTGATCTATTGTACTTCATTTGATCTATTGTACTTAACCATCATTTGATCTATTGTACTTGACCATCATTTGATCTATTGTACTTGACCATCATTTGATCTATTGTACTTGACCATCATTTGATCTATTGTACTTGACATCATTTGATCTATTGTACTTGACCATCATTTGATCTATTGTACTTGACCATCATTTGATCTATTGTACTTGACCATCATTTGATCTATTGTACTTGACCATCATTTGATCTATTGTACTTGACCATCATTTGATCTATTGTACTTGACCATCATTTGATCTATTGTACTTGACCATCATTTGATCTATTGTACTTGACCATCATTTGATCTATTGTACTTGACCATCATTTGATCTATTGTACTTGATCATCGTCTGACTGAACATATAAATAAATACAATATACTTTACTGAAGAGCAACGTGTTACCAGCTTACAAAAATTTAGATCTGACTCATTCCATGAATTGTTGCCAAACATATTACTAGCGAACTCTAAGCACTTTTCACCTCTTCTGATTTGCATAGAAATTTGTTATATTATAAGGCACCGTTTGTGGCAGTTGTTGGGTGGGTACAACAATTTCTGACATGTAAGTATACAAATCTATATATATATGTAATTCACCAGAACAAGATCAAGATCGAGTAGTGTGCAAATGAGCATGACCAATGACCCTCGCTAGGGTCGACCAAACAAGTGAAGTGGGTTCAAAAAGATGAGTGGGCATGTTTCGAGACCAACAATGGTTCTTGCGTTTACTTGCGTTGTGTATTCACAGATTAACATGTGGTTCGTATTGGTTAACACGTCTGCCTTACACGCGGAAGGTACAGGGTTCAAGCCACAGCGGAAACATTATTTTTTAATTTTTAAAAATGTTTGTTTGTGTCCGTTATTTTCCCCTTTTTGCGAATATAGTTGACCCTCGCTAGGGTCGGCCTATCACAGTTTATGGTTGGCAAGCTAGGTTGGTGCAGGGAGGGGACAGGCAACTTACCGCAGTGCGCATGTCTCAAGACTATCAACACGTCAGCGATGTCCGTCCGTCCGTCCCCCCCCCCATGTTCACTCGCGTTGTTCTGATATCTTCTTAATGTAGTTTGTGTCCCTTCTGTCCCCCCTTTCTTTGCACTATCTATGAGCAAGTCTACGACGTATGCTACACCACGGGTTGTATCTAGTATATTATAATAAAACCGAAAAATAACAATGAGAAGAAGTTTTTCTAAAGTCTAATTCTGCCTGTATATATTTGAGGAAAATTTGCTTCTCTCTCTCTCTCTTTTTTTTTCTTCTTCTTATTATTTCTTTGTCTCTCTCTCTATCTTAATAAATTGTATATGTTCAGTAAACCTATGTACATTTGTATATATTTACTCAATTAACTTTTTGGTGCAACCCCGCTGCTAAAGCTTGTCAAATAGTGTTGCCCTCGGCACCCTCTTTTTTTACCCTTTCGGATGATAACCTCGCTGACTCTGCCTCTGCCCTTTCAGTTCTATCCATCGGGGCACGATAATGGCCAAACGAATATTTGTTCATTTATTTATATATATATCATTTTTCTCTTCATTGAAGATTCTTTCTTTAAAAATTGTTTATTCTCTTTACTATGTGCTGTAGTTAAAAGATTGTTCTTTGATAACCTGAAATAGACTGCAACCGTTCAGCCAGCAAACGGAAGATTTGATGAACCCACGGATTGACCTCAGAGCCCTGCCCACCCCATTATCCCGAGACTTCCGCTTGTAAAATCCTGGCTAGAGAAATCTGAGTGACCAGAGGCTCGTGTGTTCCCCAATAACTGACCCTAGACCTAATCTTGTTATCCTTATGGCTCGGCCCCCTACATGGCCCCCTCTCCATGTTAGTTTAGTCTGGTAATAGTGCTTGGCAGCCTTTCATGGGGGAAAGAAAGAGAAGAAAAAAAAAGGGGGGGGGGATTTCCGCGAAGAACAAATGAATGAAAGAATGAGATGTAAGAGTGAGATTAAAGAGTTCAAAAGAGTGAAAGACAGACAGAAAAAAAGAAAGACATTAAATAAATAGACATACAACTAAATGATAGACAATGATTTTTTCAATAAAATACATACTGAAGTATTTTAAAATATTCTATACGTGATATAGGCTGCATTTACTCACGATGAAAAGGTGAGAAAGGTAGAAAAATATTTAAGATAATATACATCAATGCACTGAGCACAGTTATCTACCCCGACAATCAAGACGAGATGAATAATGTCCGCTCCTCATTATTTTCATGATTATTTTTAGTTTCTATTTTATCTATTCTCTTTTTTAAAATCTGGCCCCCACTCAATCTCTCTCTCTCTCTCTCTCTCTCTCTCTCTCTCTCTCTCTCTCTCTCTCTCTCTTTCTCTCTCTATCTATCTCTCTCTCTCTCTCTCTATCTATCTCTCTCTCTCTCTCTCTCTCTCTCTCTCTCTAAATATATTTATCCCTTTCACAATCTACAGATCAGTAAGTATAACTCAAGAAATATCAACAAGACCGAGCAATTATCAGCTTTACATGTCGTCATGAAGTTAGTTAGCTGTGTGCGCGCACAATATTCTCTCTTGGCTCCCGTGGAAAGTATGTACCCCAGATATATGAAAGAATAGTTCAGTAATTAATAAGTCAAAAATATTTGCATCAAATCAAGCAGACAAAAATAGTTTTATTGGCTAATCTACTGCAATCATGCCAAAAAATATCCACCATGGTAGGAAAAATGCAAATTAATTCCAGCTCAAATAATTTAACTCAATGTAGACGTTTATAAAATAAAGGAAGACATTCATTAGCACGGAATTCAAACTTATTCAAAAGACTAAATTCGACACAATAATTCCCGCAGAGACAGGACAGCAAGATACATACATATTGTAGCAAATCATTTAGGACACAATTACACCGCGTGCGTAAGCGCCATTCAAGAAGAAAAACACATAATGCCTAATATGTCCATAAAGTACGTCACATTATTTTTGACCAATTTTAACTCCCCCTCCCTGTCACAAACTGTCACAAATCTTGGAACCAAATACGTCACATTTTGGAAAAAAAATTATTAACAAAATAATTAAAATTTAATATAAAACACCGTGATGTCACACATGGCCGGACCCCCCTCCCCCTGTCACAAACTGTCACACTTTCTTACACCCCCCCTCTGGAGCGTGACGTACTTTATGGGCGGCCCCAAAGCACTTTTTTAAAAACTTCCCTTGCAATTGGGAAATTGCGACAAAATTGGAAAATATTAACTCATGTCTCTAATCCAAAATGAACAATTCTTTCTGTAAATATTCAAAGTATTTGTTACTTGTTTGTAGAAACTAAAGAAAATATTGAGTGCTGAGTGGGGAAGGAAAAAGCCAACAACTGAAGACGTGTCAGTCACGTGACACATAGATCCCATGTCATTCACGGCCGGGCTTGACCTCAATTTCCCGGCCAGTCGACCCAGGGGGAGAGAATTCGTTTATTGTAGCTATAAGGGGAAGGGTTCACACATTCTAGGGACACTGTATTTGCCCCTAATTAATAGGATATTTCTCAGCGCCACTTCCTGTGATGGTTTATCAAAATGAAAGGGTAAAATAGACCAGGAAGGAACTGTCCTAAAGAATTTACGCAAGTAGTACTTCTATAAAAATGTTGGTTTTTGTTTGTTTGTTTGTTTCTTTAAAAGACACCACTTATTTTTTTTTATAGACCATTGACTTTTCAGAAAATCTTTGAAAATGAGAAGGCCTGAGAGAAGATGGTAAGGAACGATATAAAATAAAAGAGGAGACATTTAAGAATCAAAATGAAGAGGTCGTTTGTGCCTTCATTTCCTGGCCGGTCACGTTGTTCAACAGGATAAAAGAGAACCTGAAGGAAGTAAAACACGGCATTCAGAGATATTTCAATAGAAAATCAAAGACAAAGCTTGCCAAGCACTCAAACATTTTGCTTAAGAGATTAATAGCAGTGCAGACGATACGGATTAAGTAAGTACCGTTGATGTGATAGGATAAATATTTCAAGTTAATATTTTAGATTACACAATGTTATAATTGTATATATATTTCCTTTGGGACAGTTGGCATAAAATTAACTTAAAAACTGCTGTTTTGAAAGAAAAATATGTTTCTTAAATTTGCATATCCTATATAATAAAAGGCAAGTTTCTGTCCGTTCTGTCCCGTCATCTATAGTGATTAGTCCCTCAAACACATATGACGCCTACAGCCAATCACTAGCGGAGAAAAATTTACATATTACGTGGAGGTTCAAAACGAGTTATTTTTGGTGCAGTTTTTGTCATAATTCATTATGTTGTTCCCACTATGCCTGCCGCTTATTCCAATGACAATTCTGTTAAATGCTTTTTTCCTTGATGGTGCTGGGGGGTAGTGGCAAGAGTTTTAAGTGTTTGTTTTTTGTTGCTGTTATTGTTGTTGTTGTTTTGTTGTTGTTTTTAGTTGTTGTTTTGTTGTTGTTGTTTTGTGGTTGTTGTTATTGTTGTTTTGTTGTTGTTGTTATTGTTGTTGTTTTGTTGTTGTTGTTTTGTGGTTGTTGTTATTGTTGTTTTGTTGTTGTTGTTATTGTTGTTGTTTTGTTGTTGTTGTTATTGTTGTTGTTTTGTTGTTGTTGTTTTGTGGTTGTTGTTATTGTTGTTGTTTTATTGTTGTTGCTTTGTTGTTGTTGCTGTTGTTGTTGCAGTTGTTGTTCTTTTGCTGTTGTTGTTGTTTTTGTTTTGTTGTTGTTGTTTTTTTGTTGCTGTTGTTTTTTGTTGTTGTTGTTGTTGTTGTTATTGCTGTTGTTGTTTTTGTTGTTTTTGCTGTTGTTGTCCACATCCTTTGCCCTGCGACGACAATGTTTTCAAACGCTTCTGCATAACAACTACCAAAACAGAGCGTCCATGAACTTCACAAGTCACCCTACACTTATTCCCGTCCTTGGGCGGGCTTTGTTACTAGTATATACATAATTTAAAAAAAGAAACATCAATTTCTGTAATCCAGATTGCGTTTCTAAATCTTATTGTGGAAAATTAAACAAATTTTGAGTCACTGTTAGTTGATTTGTTATCTATAAAAGGGGATCGCAAACATATTTGATATCTATAAAAGGGGATTTCAAACATATTTATTTGAAAGCATGCAGATTAAAGAAATTTATATTTCACTTTAAAACCATACACGTTAGTGGTAAGTTTAAAAGTCCATCTTGTGTCTCAAGGCGTATGGCTCATGTCCCTTGTAGTCTTGTGATGTTACAACTTTAACTAGTGATAGTGTCACCCCTCGACATGAACCATGAGTAGAGGATAGGTTGGAAATCCAGACACACCACTTGTACATGTCACTAGCATGGCCACAAGCCACTCCATCAAAGTCGCGTGTCAGCCAAGGTCGGCCCATGTCAATCAAGGTGGCCTGTACCTGCAAGTGTCGGTGCTACTGATAAGTCACCATGTCTAACAGGTTGGTGCAATTATCACCTTCACTTCCAAGCCATTGGATCATTTCTAACACGAATGAACGAGCTTATTACTGAGTTTATCGTTTATCCGTAAATCTTTCAATCCTCATTTTTTTAAAGGAGTGCCTTCATTGTTGTTAACAAATTGACAGTTGAAAACTTTTCACAACAAAATTCATTTGCAATACCTTTTTGATATTAGTTGGTGTGCTGGTGAATATTTGAATATTTGATTATTGTTTTAAATTATTCTATTATTCTTGATAGTTTACTATGTTTGATGTTCCGCAAAGACTTTAAAATTAAATTGACTTTGGTTCAGATGTAAAGTTTGATTTGGGGCCGTCCATAAAGTACGTCACACTTTCGAAATTTTTAAAAAATTAACACCTAATTAAAATGTTTAATTTAATACATAAAATAAAATTCACTATTAAACTGTATTAAAATATAAATTTTCCACTTAAAAGTAGGAATGTACCGGATTCAAAAATTTGAAATCCGGCCGGAGCTGAATTTGGCCGGATTTATGAAGGGAAATCCGACTGGAGCCGGAATCAGATTTGTTAAAATGGCCGGATTCCTGATTTGCCGTAGTCATTATGAATATATATATATAAATTAGGGATCTACCAGCCAGCCGGATTTATTAAGTGAAATCCTGCCGAAGCCGGAGTCGGATTTTTTTAAATAGCTGGATTCCGGATTTGCCGAAGCTGGAGCCGAAATCCCGTACACCCCCACTTAAAAGAACTATCAGGTTATTAAAATGACTTTAATAGTAGAATAGTTAATTGTCAACAGTTGTCACAGTTATTCAATGAAACAGTAACTCAATCTAGATCGAATTTTAAAACAAAAATTGCAAAAACTAGACTTGACAATTATATAATACTAATAATTTATCTGCTACCTTTTCATTTACAATGGTTGAAATCCAGTTTTAGATAATCTTCCGATTATGCATTATATTGACACAGGATAAGAAGTAGATTAGCGAAATTTGACCTCAACCAAAAAGGAAACAAAATAATTTGACTTTTAAAAAAGACTAGATTGACAAATTATGTGACTAACTCTTGTGCTATATTGAATCTGTTTATTATGGTCCTATGAATTATGTTTCATTCAAACATTTTCAGTGGACATCATCTTACAAGGGTGAAGTGAAGTGTTCATCCATTGTTGCGACTGACATCAATCTTTCACCATCATCGTTTCCTGGAAGGATAATTTCAGACAGATCAACTCGTCCTCACCTAGCCACTCAACAGCCTCTGTATGTGCATTTTCCCTTCTGGCAATAACTGCCATGGGTTCTTTTTGCCTTCTAGAAGTGATTCTCAGAGAACGGATGCGTTTTATCTGAGTTGATTCTTATATATATGTATAATGTATTGTAATTTTGTGTGTTTGTTGTGATATGAAAGTTAATTTAATACTTATAAGTATGTTATTTCTTTCATGTAAAGCGCTGTGAGCCCAGTTCCTTACTGGGATACAGCGCTATATAAATAATCAATTTATTATTATTATTATTCTTAACCAGTTTGGGTGGGCACATTCTCTTGAGCCCGAGCTCTGTGTTGTCCTGTATGTTTCTTCAAGATTGTTTGTGAGGCAAAATATAAGTGACATTCTTTGCAAAGTCGATCAAATAAGCTGCTAATCATATGGTTGTACTTTGAAAACACCTGTTGATCTTGGCATAATGTCATCAAATTTGAGAGTTTGTGCTGCAAACAAGGAAGGAATTTTATGAGAATCTGCATCTGCTCTTTCTGAAGCTTTGAGTCCATCAATTGTTTGGTTGATTGGGATTGGAGGAGGGAAGAATCGTGAAGGTAAAACATTGAAATATGAGCTTCGTACTTTGTCGCAACATTTCATGTCCTGATATTTCAAAATTTGAGTGAAATATTGGCTAGTGCGAACATGATTGTCAAACCATTCCTGATCCTTTGATATCAATCCTGCTGCCTCCAATTAAGATTTATGAACACCACATTCAGGAGATACGTATTTCGTGCTATTTTGACATAAAACTAATTAAAATGTTTCACAAAATGTTTGAAAATTATTTTTAAAGCTATTTAAAGCCTACAAAAAATATAAATAAATTAGAAAAAACAATAATAAAAATATAAATCTGTGACATCACACATGGCCTGACCCCCTCCCCCCATGTCACAAAGTGTCACACTTTTTACACCCCTCCCCCCTCTGAGCGTGACGTACTTTATGGACGGCTCCTTTCCTATAATGTGGGCGTCCGTTGACTTCCACTAATTTAAAGGGTACTTTTTTCGGAGAAGCAGTCGGTTTATCAATGGGTCTTTCCTCTTAGTTGGCCTTGCATCTTGACCCAAGTATAGAGTGGCTCTTCTTTCAAAACCGACCTCCACGTTATCGAATTTTGTTGCCCCCGTTAAACTGCTTCTCAAACGAAGCTGATTACAAGCAAGTGTTGGGCGGGAAAGGGAGAGAGGAAGGGGTTGCGTTTGAACCTGGTATAAAGGGACGGGAGAGAGGAAGGGGTTACGTTTGAACCTGATATAAAGGGACGGGAGAGAGGAAGGGGTTACGTTTGAACCTGATATAAAGGGACGGGAGAGAGGAAGGGGTTACGTTTGAACCTGATATAAAGGGACGGTAGAGAGGATGGGGTTACGTTTGAACCTGATATAAAGGGACGGTAGAGAGGATGGGGTTACGTTTGAACCTGATATAAAGGGACGGGAGAGAGAATGGGGTTACGTTTGAACCTGATATAAAGGGACGGTAGAGAGGATGGGGTTACGTTTGAACCTGATATAAAGGGACGGGAGAGAGAATGGGGTTACGTTTGAACCTGATATAAAGGGACGGTAGAGAGGATGAGGTTACGTTTGAACCTGATATAAAGGGACGGGAGAGAGAATGGGGTTACGTTTGAACCTGATATAAAGGGACGGTAGAGAGGATGTGGTTACGTTTGAACCTGATATAAAGGGACGGGAGAGAGAATGGGGTTACGTTTGAACCTGATATAAAGGGACGGGAGAGAGGAAGGGGTTACGTTTGAACCTGATATAAAGGGACGGGAGAGAGAATGGGGTTACGTTTGAACCTGATATAAAGGGACGGGAGAGAGAATGGGGTTACGTTTGAACCTGATATAAAGGGACGGGAGAGAGAATGGGGTTACGTTTGAACCTGATATAAAGGGACGGGAGAGAGAATGGGGTTACGTTTGAACCTGATATAAAGGGACGGTAGAGAGGATGGGGTTACGTTTGAACCTGATGTAAATGGAGAGGAAGGGGTTACGTTTGAACCTGATGTAAAGGGAGAGGAAGGGGTTACGTTTGAACCTGATGTAAAGGGAGAGGAAGGGGTTACGTTTGAACCTGATGTAAAGGGAGAGGAAGGGGTTACGTTTGAACCTGATATAAAGGGACGGGAGAGAGGAAGGGTTTGCGACACTTTACAAGAGTCCAAATCTGATTAACCGAGATGGAAAATAAAATATTTGCTTATCAAAGTCAGAATTATTCAACTCCAAATAAATTCATTCTTCTTAATGTATCGATTGTATAGTAAATAAATTAATACCCTCTTCTACTTCTAATTATAGCTTTGACTAGCTTATACCCTCTTCTACTTCTAATTATAGCTTTGACTAGCTTATACCCTCTTCTACTTCTAATTATAGCTTTGACTAGCTTATACCCTCTTCTACTTCTAATTATAGCTTTGACTAGCTTATACCCTCTTCTACTTCTAATTATAGCTTTGACTAGCTTATACCCTCTTCTACTTCTAATTATAGCTTTGACTAGCTTATACCCTCTTCTACTTCTAATTATAGCTTTGACTAGCTTATACCCTCTTCTACTTCTAATTATAGCTTTGACTAGCTTATACCCTCTTCTACTTCTAATTATAGCTTTGACTAGCTTATACCCTCTTCTACTTCTAATTATAGCTTTGACTAGCTTATACCCTCTTCTACTTCTAATTATAGCTTTGACTAGCTTATACCCTCTTCTACTTCTAATTATAGCTTTGACTAGCTTATACCCTCTTCTACTTCTAATTATAGCTTTGACTAGCTTATACCCTCTTCTACTTCTAATTATAGCTTTGACTAGCTTATACCCTCTTCTACTTCTAATTATAGCTTTGACTAGCGTAGAATTCTCCATACTGTTAGATGAGTAGCTCTAGAAAACGATAAAAACTCCAATGGGAAAAGTATTCTAAAAGGTATTTGCCGAGACAACATTATTCTTTAAAATTGATCTAAAATAAGTTTTGAAATCATAAATAGAAATGATAATAATAAGCCAAAGTGTCAAATAAAAGTGAAACATTCTATGATCGTGTTGAAACGGTGCCAATAAACTTTCTATTTATTGTGAGTTAAACATTCAAACTCCGCACTTCTGTTTGCACCGGCAACACTGGCCAGGTGGGCAGAGGAATAACAACACACATTGATACGTGGTGTGGCGGGGTGTAAGTAGTTCAGCTTGGAATGTCAAGTTCACTAAGTCAATGGCCGTGTAGTAATCTGCTATAATGGATCTTACTGTTTCCTACGTATCTGTTTCATGGTTGAAAATAACTAAACAGGCACATTTCTGTTATCTATACATATCAAATTCAATTTTTCCCTTTCCACTCATACTAATTTACTAATTTCTTTGATGGACACAACTCACAATCAGTTCAAACAGTTTATGCTCTCAATCTTCCTCCAAATAAACTTGACAGTATTCATGTATAAATTAAAAACTTTATATTGGAAGTAGGTGAAAGCCTTTAATATATTTTACACGTGAATTTTCAGTTGCCACAAAACGTGCCTTAGAAATACGTATGAATACAGTCGAGTAGCTTCTCATGTTAATAACAAGGCTGCCCCCTTCTCCTCCCCCAACCTCGGTAGTCTGACCAGTGTTTGGGTGTCCAGTGACACAAGACCACATCCGTGTTCAGGAAGCCTGTTTGTCTACCACTCATAACACCCACGCTTGTAGCTAAGCCATGCGAATAATTGGTTTTTCACCAATCTTTTACGGTCCAGTGACTTTCCTTATAGTTATACCCTGTCATTTCTGCTTTCTAGCCTTTGATTTTCCTCTTCTAGTGAAACCTCTGCGCTGCCCCGTATCCCCCCCCCAGGGCCACAACAGTTTCTGTGTTATTATAATTTTGTTTGATCGCTGTCCACACAAATCAAGCCTTCGTGTAATGCTTGAGTAGCCAAACTTGGCATGTTATTAACAGGAGAAAGATAAAGAAAATATTAAAAGACATCGTAAAAAAAAACTTTCATCGAATAAATGATATAATTGAGAATGTTTGAGGTCTGTGATTTTATAGAATGGTTATATTGAAATCATCTATTCCCATAACATTGGCAATTGTTTCACTTTTAGATTAGATCAAGTTATGTTTCTTTTACACTTATTTCATTACCTTTCAAATATCGAGGTATGACTGTTGATGCCCGATAATGTTTTATTGATATCTACTAATATTTACATATTAAGGGTATAAGAGTTTTTAGACGTTTTAACAAAATTACTTGTGTAAACCATATGTAACCCTCTCCCGTTTTGTTCTTCCTTTTCCCACCAGGCAAAACTGTCACATTCCAAAAAATTTAACCATCTGGAAAAGAAAAAAAAACCAACTACACACACACATATTAATCCTTAATACGTACATACATAATGGATCAAACAAAGTATTGTTTTAATACGTACATACATAATGGACCAAACAGAGGATTGTTTTAATACGTACATACATAATGGACCAAACAAAGTATTGTTTTAATACGTACATACATAATGGACCAAATAAAGGATTGTTTTAATACGTACATACATAATGGACCAAACAGAGGATTGTTTTAATACGTACATACATAATGGACCGAACAAAGGATTGTTTTAGCGAATAGATCGCAGTTGGAAGCACACAATTAAGCCATTACATTTATAAAATTTAAGATATTAATTGAAAATGAGTTTTTCAATTATTATTTAAATATTTAAATACCAACGATATGGCTAACTAAAAACAATTGCTCGAGCCATTTCCCTTACAAGGAGTTTGCGTCATGAAATCGACCAGAGGGGATAAAAACATCCCACTGCAGATGGAAAATACAATAGGTGAGTGGTGGTGACCTAGGACCTAGACAATAGGTGAGTGGTGGTGAACTAGGACCTAGACAATAGGTGAGTGGTGATGACCTAGGACCTAGACAATAGGTGAGTGGTGGTGAACTAGGACCTAGACAATAGGTGAGTGGTGGTGACCTAGGACATAGACAATAGATGAGTGGTGGTGGCCTAGGACCTAGACAATAGGTGAGTGGTGATGACCTAGGACCTAGACAATAGGTGAGTGGTGGTGAACTAGGACCTAGACAATAGGTGAGTGGTGGTGACCTAGGACATAGACAATAGATGAGTGGTGGTGGCCTAGGACCTAGACAATAGGTGCGTGGTGGTGACCTAGGACCTAGACAATAGGTGAGTGGTGGTGACCTAGGACCTAGACAATAGGTGAGTGGTGGTGACCTAGGACCTAGACAATAGGTGAGTGGTGGTGACCTAGGACCTAGACAATAGGTGAGTGGTGGTGACCTAAGACCTAGACAATAGGTGAGTGGTGGTGACCTAGGACCTAGACAATAGGTGAGTGGTGGTGACCTAGGACCTAGACAATAGGTGAGTGGTGATTACCTAGACTGACCTAGAGAGAAAACCCTAAATGATTCCCTTTCGACATAAGCACAAACATCATAGTCCCTCCACCCATCCATCGCCGCCCTCCTCTTGTAACAACACCATGATAGTCCCTCCACCCATCCATCGCCACCCTCCTCTTGTAACAACACCATCATAGTCCCTCCACCCATCCATCGCCACCCTCCTCTTGTAACAACACCATGATAGACCCTCCACCCATCCATCGCCACCCTTCTCTTGTAACAACACCATGATAGTCCCTTCACCCATCCATCGCCACCCTCCTCTTGTAACAACACCATGATTGTCCCTCCACCCACCCATCGCCATCCTCCTCTGTAACAACACCATCATAGTCCCTCCACCCATCCATCGCCACCCTCCTCTTGTAACAGCACCATCATAGTCCCTCCACCCATCCATCGCCACCCTCCTCTTGTAACAACACCATGATAGTCCCTCCACCCATCCATCGCCACCCTCCTCTTTAACAACACCATCATAGTCCCTCCACCCATCCATCGCCACCCTCTCCTCAGCGACCTGTGGCATGAGACAGTGATGATAACTAGATGGAGTTACGTCAGTGACAGTAAACTTGTTGACCAATGTGAGAAAGATTAATGTTGTCTTCCAATGGTCATCAATCATTGTTTGTGCTAGAGTCGAAAGTTTACACCTAAACACCTTGGGTATACAATGACGTCTCACACAGACAGTGGGGGGGGGGAGTAGGAATATTACACGTTGTGTGCTGACGGGTGAAAGTGTTTCTACAATGGAAGGGGGGATAAAAGGAGTCTTTATTTTGACGTGCGAGGTGTGGTGTAAGATGAAGGAAGGGTTTGACAGTGGTGTAAGATGAAGGTAGGGTTTGACAGTGGTGTAAGAGGAAGGTAGGGTTTGACAGTGGTGTAAGATGAAGGTAGGGTTTGACAGTGGTGTAAGATGGACGTAGGGGTTGACAGTGGTGTAAGATGAAGGAAGGGTTTGACAGTGGTGTAAGATGGACGTAGGGTTTGACAGTGGTGTAAGATGGACGTAGGGTTTGACAGTGGTGTAAGATGAAGGAAGGGTTTGACAGTGGTGTAAGATGGACGTAGGGTTTGACAGTGGTGTAAGATGAAGGAAGGGTTTGACAGTGGTGTAAGATGGACGTAGGGTTTGACAGTGGTGTAAGATGGACGTAGGGTTTGACAGTGGTGTAAGATGGACGTAGGGTTTGACAGTGGTGTAGGATGGACGTAGGGTTTGACAGTGGTGTAAGATGAAGGAAGGGTTTGACAGTGGTGTAAGATGAAGGAAGGGTTTGACAGTGGTGTAAGACGGGCGTAGGGGTTGACAGTGGTGTAAGATGGTCATAGGGTTTGACAGTGGTGTAAGATGAAGGAAGGGGTTGACAGTGGTGTAAGATGGACGTAGGGTTTGACAGTGGTGTAAGATGAACGTAGGGTTTGACAGTGGTGTAAGATGAAGGAAGGGGTTGACAGTGGTGTAAGATAAAGGAAGGGGTTGAAAGTGGTGTAAGATGAAGGAAGGGTTTGACAGTGGTGTAAGATGGACGTAGGGTTTGACAGTGGTGTAAGATGGACGTAGGGTTTGACAGTGGTGTAAGATGGACGTAGGGTTTGACAGTGGTGTAAGATGGACGTAGGGTTTGACACTGGTGTAAGATGGACGTAGGGTTTGACAGCGGTGTAAGATGGACGTAGGGGTTGACAGTGGTGTAAGATGAAGGAATGGGTTGACAGTGGTGTAAGATGGACGTAGGGTTTGACAGTGGTGTAAGATGGACATAGGGTTTGACAGTGGTGTAAGATGAAGGTAGGGTTTGACAGTGGTGTAAGAGGAAGGAAGGGGTTGACAGTGGTGTAAGATGAAGGAAGGGTTTGACACTGGTGTAAGATGAAGGAAGGGATTGACAGTGGTGTAAGATGAAGGAAGGGTTTGACAGTGGTGTAAGATGGACGTAGGGTTTGACAGTGGTGTAAGATGGACGTAGGGTTTGACAGTGGTGTAAGATGGACGTAGGGTTTGACACTGGTGTAAGATGGACGTAGGGTTTGACAGCGGTGTAAGATGGACGTAGGGGTTGACAGTGGTGTAAGATGAAGGAATGGGTTGACAGTGGTGTAAGATGGACGTAGGGTTTGACAGTGGTGTAAGATGGACATAGGGTTTGACAGTGGTGTAAGATGAAGGTAGGGTTTGACAGTGGTGTAAGAGGAAGGAAGGGGTTGACAGTGGTGTAAGATGAAGGAAGGGTTTGACACTGGTGTAAGATGAAGGAAGGGATTGACAGTGGTGTAAGATGAAGGAAGGGTTTGACAGTGGTGTAAGATGGACGTAGGGTTTGACAGTGGTGTAAGATGGACGTAGGGTTTGACAGTGGTGTAAGATGGACGTAGGGTTTGACAGTGGTGTAAGATGGACGTAGGGTTTGACACTGGTGTAAGATGGACGTAGGGTTTGACAGTGGTGTAAGATGGACGTAGGGGTTGACAGTGGTGTAAGATGAAGGAATGGGTTGACAGTGGTGTAAGATGGACGTAGGGTTTGACAGTGGTGTAAGATGGACATAGGGTTTGACTGTGGTGTAAGATGAAGGTAGGGTTTGACAGTGGTGTAAGAGGAAGGAAGGGGTTGACAGTGGTGTAAGATGAAGGAAGGGTTTGACACTGGTGTAAGATGAAGGAAGGGATTGACAGTGGTGTAAGATGAAGGAAGGGGTTGACTGTGGTGTAAGATGGACGTAGGGGTTGACAGTGGTGTAAGATGGACGTAGGGTTTGACAGTGGTGTAAGATGAAGGTAGGGTTTGACAGTGGTGTAAGATGAAGGAAGGGGTTGACAGTGGTGTAAGATGGACGTAGGGGTTGACAGTGGTGTAAGATGGACATAGGGTTTGACAGTGGTGTAAGATGAAGGTAGGGTTTGACAGTGGTGTAAGATGAAGGAAGGGGTTGACAGTGGTGTAAGATGAAGGAAGGGTTTGACACTGGTGTAAGATGAAGGAAGGGTTTGACAGTGGTGTAAGATGAAGGAAGGGATTGACAGTGGTGTAAGATTAAGGAAGGGTTTGACACTGGTGTAAGATGAAGGAAGGGTTTGACAGTGGTGTAAGATGAAGGAAGGGATTGACAGTGGTGTAAGATGAAGGAAGGGGTTGACAGTGGTGTAAGATGGACGTAGGGGTTGACAGTGGTGTAAGATGGACGTAGGGTTTGACAGTGGTGTAAGATGAAGGTAGGGTTTGACAGTGGTGTAAGATGAAGGAAGGGGTTGACACTGGTGTAAGATGAAGGTAGGGTTTGACACTGGTGTAAGATGAAGGAAGGGTTTGACACTGGTGTAAGATGAAGGAAGGGATTGACAGTGGTGTAAGATGAAGGAAGGGGTTGACTGTGGTGTAGGTTAAAAAGAACGATTGACAGTGGTGTAGGTTAAAAAGAACGATTGACAGTGGTGTAGGTTAAAAAGAACGATTGACAGTGGTGTAGGTTAAAATCAGTGGTGTGTAAGATGAAGAAATGGTTTACTTTGGCATGACAGTGGTGTTTTAGATCATAGTAGAGTTCACTTTGACGTCTCAATGGAGGTGAAGAATGAAACAGCTATGAACATTGATTGCCGTAGATTTATAGATCAAGACCCTTGAATAGCGCTTCAATCAATTGTGATGTCATGCACAACACACTTTTCACACACTTAACTCATACATTGGCACTAACACATACACCAAAAGGCCCACACACAACCCCGGTCATGTCACATCGGAATTTGTGAAAAGAAACGTTTCATGTGCATCCGGCCATGACAACCCTACCAAACGACAGGGGCAGACAAGTCTAGTTTTTAAAGCGTAATGTAGAAATAAACAAATAGTAATATGTACGCATGTCTATTTATAATTTAAAAGTCTGTTGTATACAACTTAAACGATATTTTGTTTCATTTTGGTGGTTTTATTTAAGTTGGCCTACATATGTGTGTCTTCTGAAAGAGAAAGCATTTTCTCAATTGCAGCTATACTTTACACTGTTTCGTGCAGATGCCTGTACTGACAATTGTAACTGTGCATAATTATCATTCAATTCTTTGAGGGCTATAGTTTGCATATTTTGTGAGTATTTCTTTATTTGTGTTCGTGGTCCTAAGACAGCCACGTTCCAATGCAATGTATATGTAGTGCTATCGCATTGTAGCTCAACACATTTATTGTCTTTCTCTTTTGTTTCACTTCCTTGCTTTATCATTTGATTTTTTTCCCCAAGTATTTATTCACGTTCAGGCAATGAACTAATCCTTCTTTATAGCACTTGTAAGATTTTGTTAAACCACCAATTATTTTCTCATAAATCTGTTTAGTTATTTTAAAATGTCTATTTTATTTTTATTTTATCCACGCATTCGCAATTCGCTACAAGAGACATTTTTATAACCTTAGGTAGAATTAGATTGAAATTTATTGTTTAATTATTTTATCAGAACTTTGCTTATATTATATTTTGATCTGTAAAGCTAAATGTAAATAATTAAGCTGTTTACCCGTGTCCTCCTTTCATTACCATTCAAATAAAGTTAAGGTCATTATTTCGTCATCCTTATCTCTCTCTCCCATCATATCACATTGTAGGTAAAGAAATTATAGATTGCTCTCTGTCAAACCGACAGCTCAGTCCCAACAAACATTCAGTCCTCTCTACCCCATCATTGTCTGCACTTTCTACCCCATCCCATTCTGTCCTCTCTACCCCATCACAGTCTGCCCTTTCTACCCCATCCCATTCTGTGCTCGATACCCCATCACATTCTGTCCTCACTACCCCATCACAGTCTGCCCTTTCTACCCCATCACATTCTGTCCTCTCTACCCCATCACAGTCTGCCCTTTCTACCCCATCCCATTCTGTCCTCTCTACCTCATCACATTCTGTCCTCTCTACCCCATCACAGTCTGCCCTTTCTACCCCATCCCATTCTGTCCTCTCTACCCCATCACAGTCTGCCCTTTCTACCCCATCCCATTCTGTCCTCTCTACCCCATCCCATTCTGTCGTCTCTACCCCATCACAGTCTGCCCTTTCTACCCCATCCCATTCTGCCCTCTCTACCCCATCCCATTCTGTCCTCTCTACCCCATCACATTCTGTCCTCTCTACCCCATCACATTCTGTCCTCACTACCCCATCACAGTCTTCATTTCTACCCCATCACATTCTGTCCTCAATACCCCATCACAGTCTGCATTTCTACCCCATCAAATTCTGTCCTCTCTACCCCATCCCATTCTGTCCTCTCTACCCCATCACAGTCTGCCCTTTCTACCCCATCCCATTCTGCCCTTTCTAACCCCATCCCATTCTGTCCTCTCTACCCCATCCCATCTGTCCTCTCTACCCCATCACAGTCTGCCCTTTCTACCCCATCCCATTCTGTCCTCTCTACCTCATCACATTCTGTCCTCTCTACCCCATCCCATTCTGTCCTCTCTACCCCATCCCATTCTGTCCTTTCTACCCCATCACAGCCTTTTCTTTTCTACCCCATCACATTCTGTCCTCTCTACTGACTCTACCCCATCACTGCCTGTCCCCTCTACCCCATCACAGTCTGCCCTTTCTAACCCATCACAATCTCTCCTCTCTACCCCAACACATTGTATTCTCTCTACCCCAACACATTGTATTCTCTCTACCCCATCACATTGTATCCTCTCTACCCCATAACATTGTATCCTCTCTACCCCATCACATTGTATCCTCTCTACCCCATCACATTGTATCCTCTCTACCCCACCTTCTAAGACTAAGACCAAGGACTTGTTCACCCACTAATCTCCCAGTTTGACTACCCGCCATCTAGTGAGGCCGCCCCCAACGCCAACCGTTTCCTACCACAGCGTGCCCCCACACAACCCCCTCCCCCTCCCTTTGAACAGGCGCGGGCTAGTTCAAGTGCTGCTATTCTATTACCCGCCCCCTCTCCTACATTCTCACCACTTTTTATTCCCTCTCCTTTATCGGCAGAAATCGGCAGAGCTGAAGGCAATTCTTTCTCGTCTACCTGTTCTGGATTTCATATGGGGATTTGTTGAGTGAACACAGGAATGCGTGTACTGTAAACACATCGTACTGTGCATACTTGTACAATGTACACCCACATTTAGTGGAGCACTGCTCAGTCAAAATTTGATACATATTCTGTTGTTGATTGTTTACAAACTGAATTCACTCTGAAATTTGGATTATATCATTGACTTGAACAGCTTTATGAAAGGTAAGAATAAATCTTATTATTTACGTTGTTATGATCAACTTTATTGAGAATTAGTTTTGTGTTGCCAATAGTGCCAATTGTGCCAATAGTGCCAAATTTCATTTAATCGAGAATTAACCAGAAAGCTATTTTAAACATTTTATTACTTTTAACCTCAGTGTCTTCATCTAATATGCCGTATTAATCTCCAACACAATCTACTAATACAGCACTGACTTTTAGTTAAAACCCTTCTAAAAATATCTGGTCTCAACCCATAACTTCATCTAATCTAGTGTTGACCTATAACTTAATCTAATCCAGTGTTGGGCTATAACTTCATCTAATCAAGTGTTGACCTATAACTGCATCTTATCCTGTGTTGTCCAGTGTTGACCTATAACTTCATCTATTAGATGAAGTTATAGGTCAAATCTGGATTAAATCCAGAGTTGACCTATAACTTCATCTAATCCTGTGTTGACCTATAACTTCATCTAATCTAGTGTTGTCCTATAACTTCATCTAATCCAGTGTTGACCTATAACTTCATCTAATCCAGTGTTGACCTATAACTTCATCTGATCTAGTGTTGTCCTATAACTTCATCTAATCCAGTGTTGACCTATAACTTCATCTGATCTAGTGTTGTCCTATAACTTCATGTAATCCAGTGTTGACCTATAACTCATCTAATCCAGTGTTGACCTATAACTTCATCTGATCTAGTGTTGTCCTATAACTTCATCTAATCCAGTGTTGACCTATAACTTCATCTAATCCAGTGTTGACCTATAACTTCATCTGATCTAGTGTTGTCCTATAACTTCATCTAATCCAGTTTTGACCTATAACTTCATCTGATCTAGTGTTGTCCTATAACTTCATCTAATCGAGTGTTGACCTATAACTTCATCTAATCCAGTGTTGACCTATAACTTCATATTATCTAGTGTTGTCCTATAACTTAATCTAATCCAGTGTTGACCTATAACTTCATCTAATCCAGTGTTGACCTATAACTTCATCTAATCCAGTGTTGACCTATAACTTCATCTGATCTAGTGTTGTCAGTATTGACAAATAATCTCTTTAAATCAAGTATTTGGCTTATGTATAGAATTAACTTAAATTCTTAAGTACTTAAATTTCAATTAAAAATGTGACAAATTTTTCAAAATTACTTACTTACCATCTCATTATTACTTATTAAAGATATTTAGAAAAAAATATAATTAATAATAGCAATAGACTAGCGCGGAGTGGGAGAAAGTTTGAGAATAATCAAAAAAAGTATAAGGCATACTTCTTATTTAGACAAAAAAGTTGAAATGAAGTATAAAGGAACCATAATTCATTAAGAACAGTGGAAAACAAAAACAAAGAAAGTTGTGGTACCGATTAACCGACGGGCCAATCAAGGCGGGGACTGTGCATGCGGTCTTGAAAACTGTCTTGTCTTATTGCTCATATCTGTCACGTAAGATGGGTCATAGGCACATATCGACTGCTTTCTTGAAAATGGTGTTTGCAGAGTGTGAAAAAACAGGGGGAAACAGTGATACTGCGGTCCCTCGAGATATGGTATTAATCCGTTCCGGGGTGGCTTTTGTATCTTTGATTTTTCGTAAGTCGAACTATATTTTACATTTAAAATGCTTTATCCGTTCCAAGCCACACAGAAACAGCAATAGAAAATTAAAATAACATGAAAAACTAGAGAAAAACAAAGTAGAATTCTTCAATCGTTAAAAGAACACATTATAAATCTAATAAAATATATAATAACAAAACTATGAATACATAATAAAATTAATGAAAAATAATATGTACACAAAATGTGAACCTTTACATTTCGAGTGAGGCGATGTGGCGAAGCTTCGGAGAAGGTGGTAGGGGAGGTGAACGGTTTTTCTGAAATAAGTCAGTAAGGGGCCGTCCATAACGTACGTCACGCTATTGTTGACCATTTTTAACTCCCCCCTCCCTCTGTCACAAACTGTCACAAATCTCGGACCCCGTAAAGTACGTCACACTTTTGAACAAAAAAAAATTAATATAAAACACCGTGACGTCACACATGGCCGGACCCCCCCCTCCCCATGTCACAAACTGTCACACTTTCTTACACCCCCTCCCCCCCTGGAGCGTGACGTACTTTATGGACGGCCCATAAACTGATGTGTTGTTAGCGGCGCGTTTTTTCGTGTCTTGAAATTTGTTTTTCGTATCGTGGAACAAAATATTACTCGAGTGGCCTTTCGTATCTTTATTTTTCGTAACGTAAAGTACATTGTATTCTTATTTCGAGCTACCATTTTATTCATAATTTTTTTAAAAGATAACATAACAAGTTGTTCTACCACAAAACGGAGAGCTAGTATGGAACTACGTTGACTCTTTACCAGGCCTGTTAACATATTTTATTAAACACTGTATTTTCGGCACTCAAAGTCGTTTAGTTGCTTAGACCCTTTTAGATGGCAGTTATAGCTACAGTCATGTTCTTTCATAAATATCCGCTAAACTCCTTCACCCCATTGGTGGACAATGTAATGACGGCTCAATGTAATTATCTCACATCATTTAGTCTGATGGTGATATCCACAAAATGTATTGACCAATAATTTGAGTCATTTCATTTAGTTATTAGTCACGTTAACTAAATTAATGCCATGAAGTCCAATGGTGCTGACTGAAGTACTAAAAAAGTCTTACATATAAAATGACCATTAAATTCAATTGTCCTATATCTAATTTTGTGTCTCCTCTTAATGAAATGACTGCTAAATTTAATGGCCTCATTTCATGTAGCTATGTCCCAGAAATATATTGGCCTCTTAGTTCGATGTTCTCGACTAATTTAGTGATTTTCTTTTAATCTGATGACCACGACAATCAACGGCATTGACTAAGTTAGTAATGTAATGACCACTAAATTCAATGGTCTTATCAAATTTAGTGATTCCACTAATTCATTTCTGTGAAATAAATTTGGTTATGTAGTCAGGATCCATGCTTCATTGGTCTTGATACACGCAATCTGTACTCTTCATTACACCAGGAGATACCAGCCCTTCAAATAAAAGAATAACTACCGCCTTTAAACTTCTTGCCACTCCAGAGAAGCGATGTTACTAGTTCTGAGATGCAATCAAACTAGCAGAAAAATCCTGTACTGTGTTTGATTTTTAGAAATTAAAAAGAATAATACTCCTTAAAATGAATAAATAAATAAATGTCTCTATGCCAAGCTAGTAACCACCTGGAACACACAAGCTACGGATGTGTGAGTGAATAATCTGATGTTTACATTCACCAAGAGTTGGCTAAATTTAGCATACCCACACACACACGCATACAGCTACACGACTAACAAGTGGGAACGAAAATTGGCACACTTCTCTTCTTTAATGTTGCATTTCAAACGATATATTCAACGAATACTACAGTGTGGCTCCAATACTCGTGTAGTCTGAAATCCAATTCCCACAGCTTTAGTGTTACCCAATTTCAGTATGTCAATAGCTTGTTGACTGAACTCTTGAGCCATTTATCAGGTGCGCTTCTGTTTGCTGTCAGTCGGCATCGTGTTACGCTGTTGGAAATGCAATAGACGTCAATGTGGCTGCAGACTGGAGGGACTCATTGTTAATATGGATAATGATACAGTTACTGTATGCAGTTCATAGGTTTGATTTCTTTCACTGATTCATTTAGCTTCATTCAACCAAGAGTCAATTTCTTATTAGGATTATATCATTGACTTGAAACGCTTTTCACAGCCTACACAATTCTTACCCAACCTCACAACCCAACCTTACTCAACCACCTAAGTCTATCTTACCTAACTACAGAACCTAACCTTACTCAACCACCTAAGTCTATCTTACCTAACTACAGAACCTAACCTTACTCAACCACCTAAGTCTATCTTACCTAACTACAGAACATAACCTTACTCAACCACCTAAGTCTTTCTTACCTAACTACAGAACCTGACCTTACTCAACCACCTAAGTCTATCTTACCTAACTACAGAACATAACCTTACTCAACCACCTAAGTCTATCTTACCTAACTACAGAACATAACCTTACTCAACCACCTAAGTCTATCTTACCTAACTACAGAACATAACCTTACTCAACCACCTAAGTCTATCTTACCTAACTACAGAACATAACCTTACTCAACCACCTAAGTCTATCTTACCTAACTACAGAACCTAACCTTACTCAACCACCTAAGTCTCTTACCTAACTACAGAACCTAACCTTACTCAACCACCTAAGTCTATCTTACCTAACTACAGAACCTAACCTTACTCAACCACCTAATTCTATCTTACCCAACCTCACAACCCAACCTTACTCAACCACCTAAGTCTATTTTACCCAACTACAGAACCTAACCTTACTCAACCACCTAAGTCTATCTTACCTAGGTACAGAATCCAACCTTACTCAACAATTTAACTATTTCCGAACAAGTCCCAGAATTCCAATCCAACCAGCCACATAATCTAACCTACCATTCACCAAACAATACTATTAACCAACATATCACCATTCATATTTCATCCATCCACAAATAAGCCATATCGAACCCCGAACATCACCCTCTCTTACTAACCACTCAACCAGCAACACACCCCCATCAACCACACCACCCTATATAACCCTGAACATCACCCTCTCTTACTAACCACTCAACCAGCAACACACCCCCATCAACCACACCACCCTATATAACCCTGAACATCACCCTCTCTTACTAACCACTCAACCAGCAACACACCCCCATCAACCACACCACCCTATATAACCCTGAACATCACCCTCTCTTACTAACCACTCAACCAGCAACACACCGCCATCAACCACACCACCCTAAATAACCCTGAACATCACCCTCTCTTACTAACCACTCAACCAGCAACACACCGCCATCAACCACACCACCCTATATAACCCTGAACACCACCCTATTTTACTAACCATGACACTCACCTCTATCTCAACCAGACTTATCTAAACCAGCCACACAACCCTATCCCAACCAGACCTATCTAAACCAGCCACACAACCCTATCTCAACCAGACTTATCTAAACCAGCCACACAACCATATCTCAACCAGACTTATCTAAACCAGCCACACAACCCACTCATGACCTTTTGAGGACAGCATAATACAGATGTTACATTTACTGTTAGTAATACTTGAAACGTTTTAGATGTGTGTGTAAAATTGATTTGTATATCATTTTATTCCAATAATTAACATTTGTAATAAATATCTTGATGGCCGTGGTACTCATGTCTCAGTTGCAACCCATAATCTTACCCGCGAAACCCGCCTTTTAAAAACCGGGACTTGAAAAAATTAAGGAAGCAATGACGCTTTACAGGTTGAGATGCTAAATTCGTATTGTTGTTAACTGAGTTTTATCAGTACAATGTCATACACCACCAGCTGCTCGGATTTATCCGTCATCGCTTGTTTCATGTGGCCCGTACACTCAGCTTTTCCACTTAGTGTAATTAATGATAATAAAGCGATTATATTTATACAGTCTCCAGGATATTGACGTTTGGTGAGAGCTGCTATATAAAGGTTACAGTCTTGTTTCACACCCGCCGGCTCGCTCACGGGTGATTTCACTGCGAGTTTGACCGATTAGTTGTTGTACCACTTAATGCTTAGATCAGCAAATCGACGTACCACCCACCTCGTAGCTGACGTCATTATTGGTCTTGACCAGGTGTTGAAAAGTGAATGTTAAAAGAGTTCCCACACTAGAAATTCAAAAAATAAATTTTCAGTCAGTCAACTAATAATACATTTAATAAACCGACTATGCATTTATAAAATATATTCAAAAAATAATTCCACTTTACAAATAAAAAACGTGCATTCAATTATAATCTACTGCACTACAGATAATTAGTACCATGATTTTAAAAAATCGTTTTACTGTGTTATAGAGATTAGTACTAACTTATAGTCATAATAAAGGCATTCCCACTACCGGTCACGTGATCTCCTAGTCTCAACCAGTGCAGGTGCTTCTCTCCCTTTGCCTGGGTTAGTGTTGTACCCCCCTCCACGTGTAACACACGTCCATGTCTGCACCTTGTGCCAGCCAACTGCCAAGCCCCTCGTACAGTCTGCCCGGTATTGATGAGGCTGACTTACTGATACTTTTACTTACTTTCCTACGCCTACATTTAATGTACTAGCATTTACTTCACTTACTGGCTTGCATTTATTTCATTTTTTTTCAAGTAACTGCACTTACTTCAATAATTTCACTTACTACATTTAATGGCTATAAATAATAATCGGAAGAAATACAATTATACAAATACACATCATGAATTTCTCCAATTCTTTAACTAATTGAATTTTTAAATTAATTATATCCAATAATCTAAAATACATTCAATTATCTTAACAAAATATAATCGAAATGGAAAAATAAATTGATTCTTAATATTACTACCAATACAAACCAACCAACCTACCGAGCCAACCAACCTACCGAGCCAACCAACCTACCGAGCCAAACAAACTCCGACACTAAAATAGCTAGCAGCTAGCCAGGCTCCTAACGGCCGTAAGTATGTGGTAAAGAGACCGAATAGCAAGAGAGAGCTACGACGCTGCCCTCGTACTATGATGTGTCCACTATGGTTCTATGACCCTGTCTTTGTTATAGAACGAGAGGTAAAATGAAACCAAGGGAGGGAATCATCGGATCTCAGCATCTGAGTGCCAGAGGATCTCAATTGAATCGCTCAGTGGCCCTAGACTTTTTCACTTGTAATGTTGCGACCCGAATATGATACGTATGCAAAATATTATCAGCTTGTCAACCTCCCAGCGGCTTTGAAAATAATGCATCGGGTTTCAGCACCAGCTTCCCTCTATGTACTTATAAAACTTTCTTTGATATAATATATATAAAATACTGGCACACCGTCGTGTGTTGAAATTATCACGGTATAAAGGACTAAACTCAAAGAAAGCAATGAGTGGTACGTTTTTAAAACAATTTATTCCAGAAACCTTCACGGATGTGTGCAAAAGAGAGTCCAGGTTTCATAGCGAATGGATAAATCAAATAATATTTAAAAAGCATTTTTAAAAAAAAACATATTAAGTGCCCCGAACCCAAAATGAGTGATAATTTAAATTTTGTTATTGCCATTGTACTCAACAAATATCAACTATGAGAACACTAAAATTACCGGAGATAATATCAACTATGATTACACTAAAATTGCCGGAGATAATATCAACTATGAGTGTATTTCATCTTACGCTTGACACGAACTCTGGGGAAACGACATTGGAACAGTCGGAACAGTCTATCAACATATCCTACTCCACTCCATTATACAAATTATGTATTCAGTATTGGTCATATGAGTTGCTTTTCACACACACACACACCTACACACTTACGTTCAAGATTTAATGCTTTATTTATCAACCTGAACTATGAATAGATTTTGGTGTTCTAAACTGTTTGTTAACATTGTTTCTTTATTATATATTTGAATACATAAGTTTATTTCTAGTTGAATCATGGGATCGTTGTCTCAATAAGAAAAAGGATCTGACAATATCAAAGGAGCGTGCACTATTGATCGTCGCGTTTAATTGTATAGCCGTCTGCCTGGTCAGGATTTTTATCAATTTAACACCATTGATTTCCTCTAATTTAATTGTAAGAGGTATTTAAATATACATCACCCGCAGAGTCTGCCACTACACAACTAACAATGAATGTTATGTTAACAGGCGTTCAGGGGCCCTGAACAAATTCCATTCTTGATTCTTTAAATAAATTGATACTTGAAGAAACCGCTGTACAGTGAAGAGCATCAGCCGAGAAAGCAAACTAAGGAAAGTACTTAGAAAGATTTTAAAAAGTTATTATTTGTTCTTTTATTGCCGATCAACTCAAATTTTGTGTTTTGCTTAGGGTGGAGAGGGGAGAGAATTATCATGCATCATTAAAATACATTTAGCTTATTCACTAATGGGAAAATATTAACATTAATTTAAAGTGTATGTAATAAGGTAAATATAAATATTTATTGGGTACATCCCTGGAGTAGTTTAAATGGTGCAAATAAAAGACACAAAGATTGACGTTTAGCATACTATATAAATTTGTTTTCAAATAGTTACATAGTGAACATTATATGTTGCCATGTTCTTTTTTACATACCTCAAGTGAAATCGTGTTTCTGACAGGGTACGTGTTTTATATAAATACTAGGTTGTGCTGCGGCGCCGTGGCGCCCACTTTTTTCAAATGCCCAACTAACTTATCCTTGTTTGATAAATACTTAATATTGAACATACTGAAATGTACACAATGTATTTTATAATAGGGATTGTAGGGCGCCTACGGCGCTCACTGCAGCTGTGGGGCGCCTACGGCGCCTACCCTTTTTTGTCAAAAGCCCAAGTAACTTATCATTGTTTGATAAATATGAAATATTAAACTTGCTGAAATGTACACAAAGTATTTTATAATTATAAATCATCAAATTATATTTTTACATCGTTCCCTTTTCAAAAATTAAAATATAAGCTAAAACAATGATGTCATATAATATATATATTTTTTTACAGCGCGTCTTTAATTTATAATTATTTTGCACACCTTTTTGCGCGCCTTTCGATGCACGCCTTGTATTAAAATATAAGCTCAAAAAATGACGTCATAGCGTTCCACATCCTTCCAGCCAGCCAGCCCGTGACTTGGACTATTATATTATAACTAGGGGCAAGGACCCGGCCTTTACAAAGTTTAAAATAAGGTTTTCTGTAGAAGCGTACAGTACTGTTTATCTGCATGCAATAAAGGGTACATTTAACTTAAAGCAATGTGATAGACAACAGTTTTGTCAGTTCCATTTGGAGTGTGAACAAAAAGATTTTCCTCTTTGCCAACTCTGGAGCAGGCCACATACAACTGTCTATGAGAAAAGCATGGTGTCTGCAAGTCTATACCAGCAATCCCAAGAAACTGGGTGATAATTTATATAATTTTTTACCTGTTACCATCGCTAAATGATACTTAACAACCACCGAAAGTTTCATGCTTCTACCTACACGGCCCCCAGTATATTATATATATATGGAACGAAATCTGTTAAAGGAACGTTTCCCATGTAATTTTGTGTATGTGTACCAAATTTCACGTTATTTGGTTGTATGGATCTTGAGTTATTAGGGAACAGACAAACACACAACAAATGCGTCTTATATGTATAACATTTTAGCCCCCGGTCCCCAAGTTGGTGATAATTTTTTTTCGACTGCTACCATCGCGGGAGGGTACTCAACAACTTTCCAAAGTTTATGTTTTGTACCTACAAAGAAAGATGAGGAATTAGTGTTGATTCAGTTTTATATAAGCCCATATAAGGAAAAAAAACGGTTTTAGGCCCCCGGCCACCCATGAGTCAAATTTGTTAAATTATTTTCGCCAATTATCGTCATAAGAGTGCATTCAGCAAGTTCCCAAAGTTTCATGCTTCTATCTTCACGGGATGTTGAAGAAATTAGTGTTGAGTCAGTTTATAAATATAAGAAAAAACTACATTAGGGCGCCCGGCCCCCGTAAGTGATAATTTATATATTTTTTAACCTGTTACCATCACCAAATGATACTTAACAACCACCGAAAGTTTCATGCTTCTACCTACACGGGAAGTAGGATAATGTTTATATTTTTATTTTTTATAGAGCTCATATAAGGAAAAAAGTACACATTGGGCCCCTGGCCCCCAGCATCTTATATATATGGAACGAAACCTGTTTAAAACCTTTCACATGTCATTGTGTGTATGTGTACCACATTTCACGTTATTTGGTTGTCTGGATCTTGAATTATTAGAGAACAGACTAACACACAACAAATGCGTCGTATGTCGTATATGTATAACATTTGGGCCCCAGCCCCCCAGTTAATGATAATTATTTTTTCGACTGCTACCATCGTGCGAGGGTTTTCAATAACTTTCCAACGTTCATGTTTCTTTCTACAAAGAAAGATGAGGAATTTTTTCAAATGCCCAACTAACTTATCCTTGTTTGATAAATACTTAATATTGAACATACTGAAATTCAGTTTTATATAGCCCATATAAGAAAAAAATAATGGTTTGGGCCTCCGGCCATCCATGAGTTATTATTATTATTTTAAGACAATTTCAATTATCGTCATAAGACTTTATTCAGCAAGTTCACATAGTTTCATGCTTCTACCTTCACGGGAAATTGAAGAATTAGTGTGAGTCAGTTTTAAATATAAGGAAAAAAACTACAATAAGGCCCCTGGCCCCCAGTAAGTGATAATTTATATAATTTTTTTACCTGTTACCATCGCCAGATGATAATTAACAACCACCGACTGTTTTATGCTTCTACCTACACGGGAAATATGATAATTTTTATTTTTTTATAGAGCTCATATAAGGAAAAACTACATTTTGGGCCCCCGGCCCCCAGTATCTTATATATATGGAACGAAATCTATTTAATAACCTTTCCGGTATAATTTTGTATACGTGTACCAAATTTCACGTTATTTGGTTGTCTGGATCTTGAGTTAATAGGGAACATACAGATAGACAGACAACAAATGCGTCTTATATGTATATACTAGAAATATACCCGCTCTTCGTAGCGGGAGTGTGCTGACCCTTTTTCCCAGTAGAAGTTGCTGGGTAGTACAATTTTTAAATCCCTTATATTAACTTCACCGAAGTCTCTGTCGTCATCTCTCTCTGTCTGTCCTGGGCGGGTGGAAAAACAAAAGTAAAAATTTACCCACTTCCGGTGATCCGATCGAGCTGAAATTTGGCACACGGACCCGTCTCACCTAACAATGCATGGTATCAAAATTTCAGATCGATCGAACGTACCGTAATTAAATTAATGCATTTTTAGTTTATCCTTATATAACGTATGTAATTCAAATTCACTGTTTGTTATTTTTTTTTCCACGTGAAAGTTTGAGTTGACGCGTTTACTCGACCCATCGAAGTACCGGGGTGCTTTTGTTTACGTTTTACGTGTCACGCTGAGCTCGGTCAAGCGAATCGGTGACCAGACTTTTCCCCTCTCCCTCTCCCCAGGGTTATGAAGCAATGTTGAGTTAAGACAGATTCAGTCAGTAAATGTTTGTAGCGTTTGAAAATAATCAATACTGTTAGTTATGTGTCATATATAAGGGATTTATAGTCAAAAACTTTGTTTTTACGGGTTTGTTTTATTAAATCCCTTATATTAACTTCACCGGCGTCTCTCTCTGTCTGTCTGTCATCATCTCTCTCTGTCTTGGGCGGGCGGAAAAACAAAAGTAAAAAATGACCCACTTCCCGTGATCCGATCAAGCTGAAATTTGGCACACTGACCCGTCTCACCTAACAATGCATTGTATCAAAATTTCAGATCGATCGAACGTACCGTAATAAAATTAATGCATTTTTAGTTTATCCTTATATGCGGTATGTAATTCAAATTCACTGTTTGTTATTGTTTTTTTCCCACGTGAAAGTTTGAGTTGACGCGTTGAGGCGATCTATCGACGTACCCGCATGCTTTTGTTTACATTTTACGTGTCACGCTGAGCTCGGTCAAGCGAATCGGTGACCAGCCTTTTCCCCCCTCTACAAGGGTTATGAAGCAAAGTTGAGTTACGACAGATTCAGTCTGTAAATATTTGTAAATACTTTTAGTTATGTTTCATATATTAGGGATTTATATTCAAAAACTATGTTTTTACGGGTTTGTTTTATTACATTGTACCCTTTTCCAAAATAAAAAATATGATCTAAATCAGTGGTTCCCAAACTTTTTTGACCCACGGACCCCTTTTATACTCAAAACTTCCCCACGGACCACCAAGTGAAAAAAGCTTTATAAATGCATAGTACAAAAATTACAAAAGCAACATTTTGATTAAAATTACGGTATTTATTGAAATTATCACTTTTGTTTAAGATTAAATTGAAAACCATTAATAACTTTGATTAACGTGATGAGATTTTATGAGTGTACGAGCAACAAAGCCCGTCTATGGACGTTCCGCCACCGTTCGGTGGCATGTTGTAACTCCCTTCCAACAGATATCTCGACCGGCATACATGTGCATCACGTCAAAATTACTATTCATTATAGTTAAAATAAATAACTCGTAAAAACAGAGCTTTTGACTATAAATCCCAATGCGCATAACTCAAAATAAAGTCTTGGAAGAAATACCGCACCAAAAATAACTCGTTTTGAACGTCCGCGTAAACGTGTTCAATATGATTGGCTGTAGGAGTCATATGTGTTTGGAGGATCAATCGCAATCGATGACCGCACGGACCATAGCCTTTTAATATATAGGATTTATGACCGACTCAATGTTTGTGTGTAGGAACCACAAATCCTCACGAGCACCAATTTCTAGTCGTTTATATTTTATTTATTTTTGTTGTTGTTATTTTTTATGATGAGGTTCATGACGTCACTGAATCTTTGTTCTACCAAATAGGAAGACAGGAAAACAGTAAAAAAAATTCTGCACAATAACCGATAATGCATGATATAAAATTGGGATCTGACTTTGTAACCAGAATTTGTGCTATCCTAGTCCAAACATTGGTTTTAGTTCCTTATTTGTGGATATTTCAATTAGCTGCTCATGTATTAGTATGTATTCATTTGTGTTTTGGACCTGAGGGGACGCGGAGGTCGAGTTGCAGCGCGCTCGACTGGCATACCGATGGTCACGGGTTCGAATCCATGTGAAAGCGAGGATTTGCTCCCGGGGCCTAGGGCGTCCCTGAGTCATCCAGCTCCGAATGGGTACCTAACACTAGATAGGCGGCTGGGTAATGCGTGGAACCCTCATAGCCGTGGTCTGTGAACGCCGCATCACTTGCCAACAGATCATCCGTCAATTATCTTGACGCCTAGTAGGAGCGTCTGTATAGATAAGATAAGATAAGACATTTGTCCATGCGCTAAAGAGTTCAACTGCCAATCCGTCACATCCAATAGTGATGAATGCCTACAAATGTTTGGTTTTAGGTCTGACGTCTGCATGAAGAGCCGTTAAGTTTAGAGCCGTTAAGTTTATAGCCGTTAAGTTTATAGCCGTTAAGTTTAGAGCCGTTAAGTTTAGATCCGTTAAGTTTAGAGCCGTTAAGTTTAGAGCCGTTAAGTTTAGAGCCGTTAAGTTTAGAGCCGTTAAATTTAGAGCCGCTAAGTTTAGAGCCGTTAAGTTTAGAGCCGTTAAGTTTAGAGCCGTTAAGTTTTGACAGTAATCCAGCAAATATTTATCTCTATTTTTCAATTTCAAAAGATTTGAAAACTGAGAACATTCTCCTGTTCCTAAGTTTTGTTTGCACAGAAAAAGGTTTGCAACAAACTCAGATATAACGCTATTAGTTTTGATTAAATTTAATTGGTTACCTTGTAGTAGTTGTAGTTTCAAATTAGTTTTGTTAAAGTTGGGTAAATAAATAATTCATAAAGGATATGCCATTTTCTTTTAGTTAATTGTGATGCAGGTCATTGTCTTTGTTTTCCAGGAATTGGGAACTGATTCAACGAGAGCATATAATCGATTTAAATATGTTTGTGATGATAACCAGCGTACTTCTGTGTGAATAAATAATCCATTATAGGCTTCTTCATTTTCCAAACCATATTGAGCAAATAATCTCTAATTGGAGGCATTCCTTTTGATTATATTAACTGCTCTAATGTCATAATGTAGTGATCCATGCAAAATTTCACTAAGATTTTTTAGAATATTTGATGTCGATGAATGACTCAATTTACTGAAAATACATTTGATACAGAATGTTTTAAGTATGCCAGAAAGTCAAGAGTATTGCTCTAACTTCAAACTGTTTTTTTAATTCAGTAAATAACGTTTCACCTTTTTTATATGTTTCCAAACATTTAGCCATCCTTCAAATATTCATTAACACCATATTGTCGTAGTTGTTTCTTCTGCCCACTCAGTGCTGGATTAACCTATTTGCTAAACAAGCTATAGCTTAGGGCCCTGCCTTCTTGGAGGCCCCAGGAATTTTATTTTCATATTTGTCACTGATATAGAATATCTAGACTTCAAAAGGGCCTTAAATAGCTTAGGGCCCCATCAATTCTAAATTCAGACTTGGGCTCACTTATTCTCTTGTCTGTTGTAACAGACCACTGTTAAGAATTATTAACGTTTTCAATGGAATGCTAAAGTAAATCCCTATTGAAAACATTATTTGATGATAGGATACAATTTAGATAAATATAACTTCCCGACACATCGAAAAATACACAACCTTGCAACCCTGGTAGATTCAAGTTAAAAACTTGTATTTTTATACTTATAGTTATATAGTTATAGGAATTAGGCATTTATTCTGCATCAAGCTTGACCTTTCAACAAACCAAGTATTTTGATTGGTTATAAATGTGGGAATTACAGTAGTTCTACTACTTTTTCTACGTAAAACAACATTGTATCCATGAAGGATAGCACCTAAGATGGTATTTAATTAGTAGAAAAAGGCATTCACATACTATTTTATTTATTATTATTTATTTTAATTTCAATAATAATAAAATTTATCAGTGTTATTATTTGATGTTAAACCTTGCGCGGACCACCTGACGTTGTTCAGGGACCCCCAAATCAATTTTAATTTTACACGGGCCCCCTGAAGGGTACCGCGGACCCCTGGGGGTCCGTACGGAACCACTGATCTAAAGCAATGACGTCATATAATATTTTTTTACAGCGCATCTTTAATTTGCACACCTTTTGATGCATTGGTGCAGTAATTTGGTGCGCTGCTTTCTAAAATGAGTAGCGTCACGGACACACACTACGTGACATTGCAAATTATATTGTTTAAATAATATGTATGTATATATCTCAACAGGTACAAAAGTTAGGTTATTTGCTGATGATTGTATAATCTATAGAACAATTAAATCAGAACAAGATAGCAAAATTTTACAAAAAGACTTGGATGAATTGATAAAATGGGAAACTAACTGGAGTATGTCTTTCCATCCAGAAAAGTGTCAACTGTTAAGAGTAACAAAGAAAAAGAAACAAATAAATTCAAAATATTACATTCATGGAAAAGAACTGACCCAAACTAAAGATGCAAAATACTTAGGAGTCTTAATAAATGAGAAACTATCATGGAATCCCCATGTTAATGAAGTTATTAAAAAATCAAACAAAACCTTAGGCTTTATAAAAAGGAACTTTAACAAATGTAATAGAGATATAAAACTAAAATGCTACCTCACTTTGGTGAGACCTGTACTAGAATATGCATCTTCTGTATGGGACCCATCCACCAAAGAAAACATTGATAAACTAGAACAAATTCAAAAAAGAGCTGCCAGATTCATTACTGGAGAATATTCGAAACTGACAAGAATAAACACCATTAGTTAAATCATTAAACCTTGAAACACTAGAGGATAGAAGAACCAAGAGCATAGTAGTAATCATACATAAAGCAATTAATTCTAATTTAGAAATACAACACAAAGATAACTTAATACAACCCTCAGATAGACATAAGGATAAAAACACCTTTCTTATTCCGTATGCAAGAACAAACACATACAAGTTTTCCTTCTTCCCGTCCGGAATTCGGGCGTGGAATGGGTTGCCTGAAGAATCCAGGAAAACCAACACTTTATCAACATTTAAATCTCTAATAAAAATGCAGGACTAAACACAAACCATAGATAAGCGTAGGACGCAATAATCTTCTGTATAGAAGGAGCGTCTGTAAACAGATAAGATATATATATATATATATATATATATATATATATATTATATAAAGTTCATAAATTCAATTTTTGTTTTCCATGCTTTCATATTGCAAGATTTGAAATCAAAATTGCAACATATCTAAAACTAAGAGAATTATAATAATTGCTTTAATGTGAGGAACTTTTTTTAAAATGCACACCATGTTAGAGAATGTGACGATAATTTAAAACAAATTTTTAAAAAATATAAATTAAAAGAAATAATTTTTTTAAAGGTTTAGTTATCAACACAGCATGAAAATACTCTGCATCTCAAGGTTTTGGAAAGTATCACGGCTCTGCTCTATTATCGTGAATTTGCATATATTATTTTTTGAGATTAAATTTTCTAATAAAAATGTACCTAATAATCTTAGCAATGATTGATTTAACTCTCTCCGAATTGTTAGATATGCCTCTCAAGTTTTCTCAGCAATTAAAATAACTGCACTTGATCATTTCAGATGCTAGAGAGTTATTTTGTTTTCTGATTCAAGTAACAGCTGAGAGACATTTTTAATACATAAAACACCAAAAATTGCTTGATGGAAGCCAATAGGTCTATATTGTAAAGCTCCTTCGTACTACTTGGTTCTTCACTCGCATACTTAAAACAAAGGCGTCTTTAAATCGAACAATTCTTCTCTTTATTAGTCATCACTTCTGGTTACTACACTCGTTCTCTCTACGACTCTCTTTCTCACTGTCCGTCGTTCACCTGTAGTTGGGTAAGTCTCTCACTGCCCGCCGTTCCCCTGTAGTTGGGTAATTCTCTCGTTGTCCGTCCTCTTAATCCTGTGGTGGGTAACTCTGTCTAGGTCTGTCTGTCTGTCTCCTACCGTGCTCTCCTTATATTACTGGCCATAGGTATGTGGTTGACATTCGAGAATGCCCCCTTGGTGTGAGCAATAACATTTTCAGTCTTTCATTCCCTTACCCATGTCCAATGTTTAGCCACTTATGTTTCCCCCGTAGTTCCTAATGTTTCTCCCACCCTATAGTTCCGTCCAATGGCACTAAAAATTTCGCTTCCTGTCTCTAACACAAGTGTCATTGTTCTACAACCCTACATTACTATCCGACTTCCGTGGTTGGGGGTGGGGGAAATGGGGGGGGGGAGGGCGGAATCTCTTTGTTTCAGGTCATTGGCCTACCGTCAGCTCCCTTCTCAAATATTTAAACCAAGGTTCTCAATTATTTCAACCCAGTTTCTCCACAATATTTAATTGAAACAGACGCTATCATTATTAATACACAAGGTTAAAGACTTTTGACTCAAATTAAAGTTATTGCTAAAATCTTGATTGTTTTGAAAATAGGTTATCTCAAATTTAGAGGAAGATGGCGGCTGTGTTCGTCCAAATAATTGAAGGAGATTGTTACTATAAATAGATTTAAGGATTATACCGTCAGTTAGTCAGGGTTCGATACAATATTAATGGGCTGTTATATTCGTAAAAAAGATTCATAAGTTAAGGGGCTGCTACCATCCATAAGTTAAGGGGCTGCTACCATCTAAAATTTAAAGAGATGATACCATCCACATGTTAAGGGCTGTTACCATCCAAAATTTAAGGACATGATACCACACATAAGTTAAGGGGCTGCTACCATCCATAAGTTAAGGGGCTGCTACCATCCATAAGTTAAGGGGCTGCTACCATCCATAAAATAAGGGGCTGCTACCATCCAAAATTTAAGGGGATTATACCATCAATAAGTTAAGGGGCTGTATCCATCCGTATGTTAAGGGGCTGCTCCCACCCATAAGTTAAGGGGCTGCTACCATCCATAAGTTAAGGGGCTGCTACCACCCATAAGTTAAAGGGCTTCTACCATCCATAGTTTAAGGGGCTGCTACCATCCATAAGTTAAAGTGCTGCTACCATCCATAAGTTAAAGTGCTGCTACCATCCATAAGTTAAGGGTCTGCTACCATCCATAAGTTAAGATGCTGATACCATCCATAAGTTAAGGGGCTGCTACCATCCAAAATTGTAGGGTCTGCTACCATAATAAGTTAAGGGGCTGTATCCATTCATAAGTTAAGGGGCTGTATCCATTCATAAGTTAAGGGGCTGTATCCATTCATAAGTTAAGGGGCTGTATCCATTCATAAGTTAAGGGGATGTATCCATTCATAAGTTAAGGGGCTGTATCCATTCATAAGTTAAGGGGCTGTATCCATTCATAAGTTAAGGGGCTGTATCCATTCATAAGTTAAGGGGCTGTATCCATTCATAAGTTAAGGGGATGTATCCATTCATAAGTTAAGGGGCTGTATCCATTCATAAGTTAAGGGGCTGCTACCATCCATACATTAAGGGGCTGCTACCATCCATAAGTTAAGGGGCTGCTACCATCCATAAGTTAAGGGGCTGTATCCATTCATAAGTTAAGGGGCTGCTACCATCCATAAGTTAAGGGGCTGCTACCATCCATACATTAAGGGGCTGCTACCATCCATACATTAAGGGGCTGCTACCATCCATACATTAAGGGGCTGCTACCATCCATAAGTTAAGGGGCTGCTACCATCCATAAGTTAAGGGGCTGCTACCATCCATAAGTTAAGGGGCTGCTACCATCCATAAGTTAAGGGGCTGCTACCATCCATAAGTGAAGGGGCTGCTACCATCCATAAGTTAAGGGGCTGCTACCATCCATAAGTTAAAGGGCTGCTACCATCCATAAGTTAAGGGGCTGCTACCATCCATAAGTTAAGGGGCTGCTACCATAATAAGTTAAGGGGCTGTATCCATCCGTGAGTTAAGGGGCTGTATCCATCCGTAAGTTAAGGGGCTGTATCCATTCATAATTTAAGGGGCTGTATCCATTCATAAGTTAAGGGGCTGTATCCATTCATAAGTTAAGGGGCAGTATCCATTCATAAGTTAAGGGGCTGTATCCATCCGTAAGTTAAGGGGCTGCATCCATCCGTAAGTTAAGGGGCTGTATCCATTCATAAGTTAAGGGGCTGTATCCATTCATAAGTTAAGGGGCTGTATCCATTCATAAGTTAAGGGGCTGTATCCATTCATAAGTTAAGGGGCTGTATCCATTCATAAGTTAAGGGGCTGTATCCATTCATAAGTTAAGGGGCTGTATCCATTCATAAGTTAAGGGGCTGCTACCATCCATAAGTTAAGGGGCTGCTACCATCCATACATTAAGGGGCTGCTACCATCCATAAGTTAAGGGGCTGTATCCATTCATAAGTTAAGGGGCTGCTACCATCCATAAGTTAAGGGGCTGCTACCATCCATACATTAAGGGGCTGCTACCATCCATAAGTTAAGGGGCTGCTACCATCCATAAGTTAAGGGGCTGTATCCATTCATAAGTTAAGGGGCTGCTACCATCCATAAGTTAAGGGGCTGCTACCATCCATACATTAAGGGGCTGCTACCATCCATACATAAAGGGGCTGCTACCAATCCATACATTAAGGGACTGCTACCATCCATAAGTTAAGTTGCTGCTACCATCCTTAAGTTAAGGGGCTGCTACCATCCATAAGTTAAGGGGCTGCTACCATCCATAAGTTAAGGGGCTGCTACCATCCATAAGTTAAGATGCTGATACCATCCATAAGTTAAGGGGCTGCTACCATCCAAAATTTTAGGGTCTGCTACCATAATAAGTTAAGGGGCTGCATCCATCCGTAAGTTAAGGGGCTGTATCCATCCGTAAGTTAAGGGGCTGTATCCATTCATAAGTTAAGGGGCTGTATCCATTCATAAGTTAAGGGGCTGTATCCATTCATAAGTTAAGGGGCTGTATCCATCCATAAGTTAAGGGGCAGTATCCATTCATAAGTTAAGGGGCTGTATCCATTCATAAGTTAAAGGGCTGCTACCATGCATAAGTTAAGGGGCTGCTACCATCCATACATTAAGGGGCTGCTACCATCCATAAGTTAAGGGGCTGTATCCATTCATAAGTTAAGGGGCTGCTACCATCCATAAGTTAAGGGGCTGCTACCATCCATACATTAAGGGGCTGCTACCATCCATAAGTTAAGGGGCTGCTACCATCCATAAGTTAAGGGGCTGTATCCATTCATAAGTTAAGGGGCTGCTACCATCCATGAGTTAAGGGGCTGCTACCATCCATACATTAAGGGGCTGCTACCATCCATACATTAAGGGGCTGCTACCATCCATAAGTTAAGGGGCTGCTACCATCCATAAGTTAAGGGGCTGCTACCATCCATAAGTTAAGGGGCTGCTACCATCCATACATTAAGGGGCTGCTACCATCCATACATTAAGGGGCTGCTACCATCCATACATTAAGGGACTGCTACCATCCATAAGTTAAGTTGCTGCTACCATCCTTAAGTTAAGGGGCTGCTACCATCCATAAGTTAAGGGGCTGCTACCATCCATAAGTTAAGGGGCTGCTACCATCATAAGTTAAGATGCTGATACCATCCATAAGTTAAGGGGCTGCTACCATCCAAAATTTTAGGGTCTGCTACCATAATAAGTTAAGGGGCTGCATCCATCCGTACGTTAAGGGGCTGTATCCATCCGTAAGTTAAGGGGCTGTATCCATTCATAAGTTAAGGGGCTGTATCCATTCATAAGTTAAGGGGCTGTATCCATTCATAAGTTAAGGGGCTGTATCCATCCATAAGTTAAGGGGCAGCATCCATTCATAAGTTAAGGGGCTGTATCCATTCATAAGTTAAAGGGCTGCTACCATGCATAAGTTAAGGGGCTGCTACCATCCATACATTAAGGGGCTGCTACCATCCATAAGTTAAGGGGCTGTATCCATTCATAAGTTAAGGGGCTGCTACCATCCATAAGTTAAGGGGCTGCTACCATCCATACATTAAGGGGCTGCTACCATCCATAAGTTAAGGGGCTGCTACCATCCATAAGTTAAGGGGCTGTATCCATTCATAAGTTAAGGGGCTGCTACCATCCATGAGTTAAGGGGCTGCTACCATCCATACATTAAGGGGCTGCTACCATCCATACATTAAGGGGCTGCTACCATCCATAAGTTAAGGGGCTGCTACCATCCATAAGTTAAGGGGCTGCTACCATCCATAAGTTAAGGGGCTGCTACCATCCATACATTAAGGGGCTGCTACCATCCATACATTAAGGGGCTGCTACCATCAATAAGTTAAGGGGCTGCTACCATCCATAAGTTAAGGGGCTGCTACCATCCATAAGTTAAGGGGCTGCTACCATCCATAAGTTAAGGGGCTGATACCATCCATAAGTTAAGGGCTGCTACCATCCATAAGTTAAGATGCTGATACCATCCATAAGTTAAGGGGCTGCTACCATCCAAAATTTTAGGGTCTGCTACCATAATAAGTTAAGGGGCTGTATCCATCCGTAAGTTAAGGGGCTGTATCCATCCGTAAGTTAAGGGGATTATACCATCCATATGTTAAGGGGCTGCTACCATCCAAAATTTTAGGGTCTGCTACCATAATAAGTTGAGGGGCTGTATCCATCCATAAGTTAAGGGGCAGTATCCATTCATAAGTTAAGGGGCTGTATCCATTCATAAGTTAAAGGGCTGCTACCATGCATAAGTTAAGGGGCTGCTACCATCCATACATTAAGGGGCTGCTACCATCCATAAGTTAAGGGGCTGTATCCATTCATAAGTTAAGGGGCTGCTACCATCCATAAGTTAAGGGGCTGCTACCATCCATAAGTTAAGGGGCTGTATCCATTCATAAGTTAAGGGGCTGCTACCATCCATAAGTTAAGGGGCTGCTACCATCCATACATTAAGGGGCTGCTACCATCCATACATTAAGGGGCTGC
Organism: Ampullaceana balthica; assembly: GCA_944989445.1. Lineage (NCBI taxonomy): Eukaryota > Metazoa > Mollusca > Gastropoda > Lymnaeidae > Ampullaceana > Ampullaceana balthica. The sequence continues at coordinate 322,265 of CALYLW010000301.1, read as the reverse complement.
TACATCCATAAGTTAAGGGGCTGCTACCATCCATATGTTAAGTTGCTGCTACCATCCATAAGTTAAGGGGCTGCTACCATCCATACATTAAGGGGCTGCTACCATCCATACATTAAGGGGCTGCTACCATCCATAAGTTAAGGAGCTGCTACCATCCATAAGTTAAGGGGCTGCTACCATCCATAAGTTAAGGGGTTGCTACCATCCATAAGTTAAGGGGCTGCTACCATCCATAAGTTAAGGGGCTGCTACCATCCATAAGTTAAGGGGCTGCTACCATCCATAAGTTAAGATGCTGATACCATCCATAAGTTAAGGGGCTGCTACCATCCAAAATTTTAGGGTCTGCTACCATAATAAGTTAAGGGGCTGTATCCATCCGTAAGTTAAGGGGCTGTATCCATCCGTAAGTAAGGGGATTATACCATCCATAAGTTAAGGGGCTGCTACCATCCATAAGTTAAGGGGCTGCTACCATCCATAAGTTAAGGGGCTGCTACCATCCATACGTTAAGGGGCTGCTACCATCCATAAGTTATGGGGCTGCTGCCATCCCTAAGTTAATTAAGGGGCTGCTACCATCCATAAGTTAAGGGGCTGTATCCATCCGTAAGTTAAGGGGCTGCTACCATCCGTAAGTTAAGGGGATTATACCATCCATAAGTGAAGGGGCTGCTACCATCCATAAGTTAAGGGGCTGCTACCATCCATACGTTAAGTGGCTGCTACCATCCATAAGTTAAGGGGCTGCTACCATCCATAAGTTAATTAAGGGGCTGCTACCATCCATAAGTTAAGGGGCTGCTACCATCCATACGTTAAGGGGCTGTATCCATCCATAAGTTAAGGGGCTGCTACCATCCATAAGTTAAGGGGCTGCTACCATCCATAAGTTAAGGGACTGCTACCATCCATAAGTTAAGGGGCTGTATCCATCCGTATGTTAAGGGGCTGTATCCATCCATAAGTTAAGGGTCTGCTACCATCCATAAGTTAATTAAGGGGCTGCTACCATCCATAAGTTAAGGGGCTGCTACCATCCATACGTTAAGGGGCTGTATCCAGCCATAAGTTAAGGGGCTGCTACCATCCATACGTTAAGGTGCTGTATCCATCCATAAGTTAAGGGGCTGCTACCATCCATACGTTAAGGTGCTGTATCCATCCATAAGTTAAGGGGCTGTATCCATCCGTAAGTTAAGGGGATTATACCATCCATAAGTTAAGGGGCTGTATCCATCCATAAATTAAGGGGATTATACCATCCATAAGTTAAGGGGCTGTATCCATCCGTAAGTTAAGGGGCTGCTACCATCCGTAAGTTAAAGGGCTGTATCCATCCGTAAGTTAAGGGGCTGTATCCATCCGTAAGTTAAGGGGCTGCTACCATCCATAAGTTAAGGGGCTGTATCCATCCGTAAGTTAAGGGGCTGCTACCATCCGTAAGTTAAAGGGCTGTATCCATCCGTAAGTTAAGGCTTCTTTCATTCCATAATAAGGAGGACGTTACCGTAAATAAGTGGACGGCATGTCTCGGTCAATGTGAATTAACCTCAACTGACAACTCGACGGTCGCAACCTGAGGGGATGACTGCTTCTGTCACGTTATCCAGCAGAGATTCTCATGGGCCGGTAATTGCTTTGATTCTCGTCCTGACTACCAAATACTAGATCTTTGGGTGAACACCGACAGATAAAACTTGATGGTGTCCTCGTGGCAGGCATTAGATGTCAAAGGTCTTAAATAATGGCAATAGCTTTAGACATTAGATAAAAAAAAGTTATCAAAAATTTTTTTTTAAAAAGTTTTAATTATGTGCGGACGAATAAAAATTACACAGGAACATTAAAGATAGTATATAATTAATGGAACAAAAATAATAATTTTGATGGAATTTAATGTAACATAATATGAAAGTATGTAAAATTGTGACGAAAAGAATTTGCTGCTTACAATGGATTGTGTCCACTGTTTACAATGGATTGTGTCCACTGTTTGCAATGGATTGTGTCCATTGTTTACAATGGATTGTGTCTACTGTTTACAATGGACTGTGTTCACTGTTTACAATGGATTGTGTCTACTGTTTACAATGGATTGTGTCTACTGTTTACAATGGATTGTGTCTGTTTACAATGGATTGTGTCTGTTTACAATGGATTGTGTCTACTGTTTACAATGGATTGTGTCTGTTTACAATGGATTGTGTCTACTGTTTACAATGGATTGTGTCTACTGTTTACAATGGATTGTGTCTACTGTTTACAATTGATGGTGTCCACTGTTTACAATGGATTGTGTCCACTGTTTACAATTGATGGTGTCCACTGTTTACAATTGATGGTGTCCACTGTTTACAATGGATTGTGTCCACATTTTACAATGGATTGTGTCCACATTTTACAATGGATTGTGTCTGTTTACAATGGATTGTGTCTACTGTTTACAATGGATTGTGTCTACTGTTTACAATTGATGGTGTCCACTGTTTACAATTGATGGTGTCCACTGTTTACAATTGATGGTGTCCACTGTTTACAATTGATGGTGTCCACTGTTTACAATGGATTGTGTCCACATTTTACAATGGATTGTGTCCACATTTTACAATGGATTGTGTCTGTTTACAATGGATTGTGTCTACTGTTTACAATGGATTGTGTCTGTTTACAATGGATTGTGTCTGTTTACAATTGATGGTGTCCACTGTTTACAATGGATTGTGTCTACTGTTTACAATTGATGGTGTCCACTGTTTACAATTGATGGTGTCCACTGTTTACAATTGACGGTGTCCACTGTTTACAATTGATGGTGTCCACTGTTTACAATTGATGGTGTCCACTGTTTACAATTGATGGTGTCCACTGTTTACAATGGATTGTGTCCACATTTTACAATGGATTGTGTCCACATTTTACAATGGATTGTGTGGACTGTTTACAATGGATTGTGTCTACTGTTTACAATTGATTGTGTTCACTGTTTACAATTGATGGTGTCCACTGTTTACAATTGATGGTGTCCACTGTTTACAATTGATGGTGTCCACTGTTTACAATTGATGGTGTCCACTGTTTACAATGGATTGTGTCCACATTTTACAATGGATTGTGTCCACATTTTACAATGGATTGTGTCTACTGTTTACAATGGATTGTGTCTACTGTTTACAATTGATGGTGTCCACTGTTTACAATTGATGGTGTCCACTGTTTACAATTGATGGTGTCCATTGTTTACAATTGATGGTGTCCACTGTTTACAATGGATTGTGTCCACATTTTACAATGGATTGTGTCCACATTTTACAATGGATTGTGTGGACTGTTTACAATGGATTGTGTCTACTGTTTACAATTGATGGTGTCCACTGTTTACAATTGATGGTGTCCACTGTTTACAATTGATGGTGTCCATTGTTTACAATTGATGCTGTCCACTGTTTACAATTGATGGTGTCCACTGTTTACAATTGATGGTGTCCACTGTTTACAATTTATGGTGTTCACTGTTTACAATTGATGGTGTCCACTGTTTACAATTGATGGTGTCCACTGTTTACAATTGATGGTGTCCACTGTTTACAATGGATTGTGTCCACATTTTACAATGGATTGTGTGGACTGTTTATAATAGATTGTGTCTACTGTTTACAATGGATTGTGTGGACTGTTTATAATAGTTTGTGTGTATCATATTTGGTTTTTGCAATAAATCTTCATTTGGGAATATTTATTGAGGGAAGTTTATGACACGAGGGGACTGCGATGGTTGCATTTTGTGTTCCTGTTTTGTGAGTCTGTCGCTCGGAGACGGCTATTACGACCCCATGATTCCGCCCTTCCGTAGAGCGAAAATATAATTATTTTTTTAATTGAATAAGTTATAAGCATTTTAAAAAATATTTTCAGATATAGAAATTATAATGATTCCACTGGATTAGAATTTAATTGGTAAGGAACATCTCATAAAAGGCATTTTCTTTTTAATCAAATATGTAATATGTACCAACTTTTTGCATAGTATTAAATGTTTGTAAAAAAGTTCATGTGGCGTGGTAACTTGTGTTGTATTTTTGGAGGGTACTTTAGTGTTGAAATGAAGGGACAGACAAATGATAAAAGATGACTCTTTATATTATAAATACATGTAAGTAACTTAAAAGTTAGTTTTTTTTTAAAAGTGCAATCAAGCTGCATGGATCTCAGTCTGAGCTTAGTAAATAACTCCATTGAGCAAGATTCAGACTTTTGTATCTAAAGATATCTCTACTTTACTTAAGCCTAGTAGCTTTATGTTGTCACGTTCTTACATGGAGATCCACCCATTAAAATAAGACTAGATAGCACGAGGAAGAAATAAATTGAGATGGCTGTGAAAGCAAAGCGGATTATTGGATTTTAAAAAGATTTTATTGTGTTTTCGCACAGCGATGTCAGATTGGGGACGATTTATAATAGCCTTTACGTATAGTGCCCACCCTAGTGCACTTTTCTTTTACTCGACATGCATTATATCATGCTCATATCATTTAGAACATCTTCAAGCACTTCATTACTTCCACACACACGAAGTGTTGCCTAAATTGTCTAATTTGTTTGTGTAATACTGAAAAAGTGCAAGTCCGAACTAAAACGTTATTATTTTAAGGCGAAGATTATTTCAAATAGGCATGTGTAATCTATAAGCTATTATATATTTCAATTGTTAATCCGTATTTGTGCAATAGAAGTTATCATTTCACTGAGTTAAGGTTTCATCGACACTGTTAAAAAATAAGCGTGAGTTGTCTCTATGGATTGGGCTGATCTGCATCAGAGAGCCTCTATTTGGTTTAGCATTCTACTTCTTTAGAGGCTCTAAAGGTAGAGTAAAGGTGCATGGATTAGCGACCTGTGGTCGAACAAATATTCGTAGTTAATGCACACATACACACTCACACACAAACGCGCGCGCACACAAACTTTAAAAAAAGAAACAACTTGTATATATCTTTGACACAAACAACTTGTATGTATCTTGTAGACACAAACAACTTGTATGTATCTTGTAGACACAAACAACTTGTATGTATCTTGTAGACACAAACAACTTGTATGTATCTTGTAGACACAAACAACTTGTATGTATCTTGTAGACACAAACAACTTGTATGTATCTTGTAGACACAAACAACTTGTATGTATCTTGTAGACACAAACAACTTGTATGTATCTTGTAGACACAAACAACTTGTATGTATCTTGTAGACACAAACAACTTGTATGTATCTTGTAGACACAAACAACTTGTATGTATCTTGTAGACACAAACAACTTGTATGTATCTTGTAGACACAAACAACTTGTATGTATCTTGTAGACACAAACAACTTGTATGTATCTTGTAGATACAAACAACTTGTATGTATCTTGTAGACACAAACAACTTGTATGTATCTTGTAGACACAAACAACTTGTATGTATCTTGTAGACACAAACAACTTGTATGTATCTTGTAGACACAAACAACTTGTATGTATCTTGTAGACACAAACAACTTGTATGTATCTTGTAGACACAAACAACTTGTATGTATCTTGTAGACACAAACAAGACACAAAGGTACAATAATCATTCAATGACGGGAATTCGGAAAAGAAAAACTTTGAATATTGTGATGAAATCTGCTGGGAAGATTTTATAATCATATAATAAACCTCTTATTTGACATTAATGGTATTCTGTGGCTGGGCAAAATTTCATTACATAGTCCTTATCTGCTCTCCAGACTCTAGAAAAACAGTGAATATCGATTTTTGTAAATGAACATAAACTTGCAGACTTTATGATAATCTCCTCAAAGCTTACCCTGAGGAACCTACACCACTGGAGCTATTATCCCCCTTTTGTTTACCTAAATACAAGACCATTTATCTTCTCAATTTTACTCAACGAAAACAATTACCTCCCTCTAGGTTACAGAAAGACAACAACTAAAAGATGGTCTTTCTCTTTCTTGTCTACGATCAATACTTTAAAAAAAAACTGGATTGATGGATATTCTGGAAATAATTGTGTCCTGTCCTGCGAGTCTTTTAGTCAAGATTTGACATCAACATTAGCGTCTCACGTCCATTAAAGTGTTCCTGGGACTAGACGGAATTCCTGGTTGTTATTATTTGTATTTGTATCAATGTATTTATATATCATCAATGTCATGCATTCGATATTCGACGCAGGAAATATTTTGACTATTCCATTTCTGGACTATTCCATTTCTTGTCCCTTCCCTTGGGTTGTTAGTTATAATGTTTAGCTTGTTTCTTTTGACCAATTGAGAAAAGAAAGAAAGAAGAACGAAACCTTGTCTTTAGACACTTTACAGGCAAAAAACTGATCGTACAAACTAATCAAATATAAGATGACAAACACTTGTCTAGACACTCTGGGGAAATCACTGACTACCACAATATAGACTGTATCTAAAGTCGTATCGTTGGGATTATATTATCACTCTCCAGTAAACGAAGATCACAACTTGACTAGTTGAACTGTCACATCATCTTCTACACACGGCTTAATCTACATATTGTTATAGACATTGTAAACCTTCTATAGCCTACATTTTTTTAACATGAAAGACTTGGGTAAACCATGCACTTGGGGGCCGTCCATAAATGACGTCACGCGATTTTTGCCGATTTTTTTACCCCCCTCCCCCCCTCGTCACGCGTCGTCACAAAAACTTAGACCCCCCCCCCTCTAAAAATACGTCACAAATCTTTGACCCCCCCCCCTCCCAAAAAAAACCCCCCACAAAAACAAACAAAAAAAACTTTATTTTCTATTTGAAAATAAGTATGTTTCAAATCACGCTTATTGTAATTTAAGTATTTATTATTTATTTAGTGAAGATCTACATTGTAATATCGTAACCCACGTGAAGCATTTTTTAAAAATATTTAACCGGCCTTCAGAAAACGAACTGTGTTAACATCCTTAGATTATATTTTATTTTAATACATTCAAATTAAACATTGACTATTAATCATCACGGTTAACGTCTTTGTTTTTAAAAAAAAAGTATTTAAAAATAACATTTTAAAAATGTATTTTTTAAAAATCCCTCAATTGACTGACCCGTAAGAAAGAGGTCGGCGAACAGGTAAATAACCTCATCTGGGGTCAAAAAGAGAATTCTTGAGGGTAATGCATACTCATTTGGGACATCCACTACAATCCACTAAATATATTAAAATACGTCATGTGTACGTGTACGCTTGGAACATATGCCCATTATTGAACCGGTTCCTGCCAGAAAATGCATTTTTTTAAAAATGTGACAACTATGTAGATTTCGTACCTACGTACTATACGAAGACACCTAAATCCATCCTACTTTCATTTATATTGACACGAGTGACAATAGTCTTTTAAATGGGCTGATTTATCATTATATCTAGAATGGTCAGGGGCGTTTGATAAAAAAAACAACCGAACATTTATATCAAACTTAAAACGTTTATAATTCTATCAAATAGATTCCACCCCCCCCCCTTTTTTTTTAAAGAAAAAGGATATTCCGTGTCGTTTTGACTTAAAATATATCTACACATAATCCTATTCAGATCATTTTTAGACATTTGTCATGCTTGTAAAACTCACCATTAGCATTTGGCTAACAACGATCCCCCAAATCCCCGAGTCATGTGAGCAGTAACTAGAGTCTGGGGGTTGGGGGGGGGTAACGCACACATAAACTTGTATATTTTGGGAGTAATGGGAAAAAAAAGTTCGCCGACGGAGCTGCGGTAACATCACAAATTCTTTGATGTCAACATCAAACGACACAGTGTAACAATTTCATACGTTATCTTGTGAGTTCTCAAACTTCAAGATTATAATTAGATTTAATTTTCGTCTCTTGATAGCTTACGCAAACCAGCGTCTGATGGCCTACCGACCGGCACATTGAGAAGCCCTGATTGAAAAAAAAGAAGTCATTAAATAAATTGTAAGCGACCAAATATTTCAGTGGAAGTTTTATTTAAAGTTACCCTTTTGATGTGACGTCACATTTCTTCAACCCCCCTCCCCCTCGTCACGCATCGTCACAAAAGTCTGACCCCCCTCCCCCCCTAGGAGCGTGACGTCATTTATGGACGGCCCCTTGTCACCCCTGTTAAAGGATAGAGCCTGGCTAGACCTACTAGACCAGCGGTTCTTAACCTGAGTTCCATCAAACCCCAGGGTTTCGGTGAGTCAGTCTCAGAGGTTCGGCGGAGATCAAGACACACACCCCATGTGCATGTGCACTCATATGTTTGGTGATGACACGGACCTATTAAGAAGGATTCAGTGACAGCGCATATGAAACTGGTGGGTTCAGTGAGTCCAGCAAGTTTAAGAACCACTATGATAGACATTCATCATCTTCTATTCATCACTATACATTCGCAGTTCTAAAACAACATGAGATAATATTTGTCTTTAACCTTCAACTGTGGTAGATTTAATCTTAAATGCGACATAAAGTATGGCAGTAAAAGTAACATTGGGGCTAGATCAAACTTGGAAAGCGCCACCACTTGCTTTAAACTACACCTCTTTTATGCTTCAAGTAACCTATCAGTAATCTCCCTTTCGCTACCGCGCTAACGCAAACGTAACGATTTATTTATAGTGCATTGTGGTGAGCATAAGTATTTAAATATGCCTATATTCCACATTTAAAGGATTCACCCACGACGAGATGAAGACACAACTTTCCAACTACGTTCCTATCCTCATCTTTTCTTAAGGGTTTCCTGACATAGCCAACAGAAATCCCAATTTTAAACATATCGTCTTTATGTGGGTTTTAACTTACAATAAGCCTGTAATGTCTTTTGGTCCAGTGCAGGGACTCTCAACCTGTCTAAAAGTGTGATCCATTAAAACGGCCGCAGATTTTGTGATGACACATAATCAAACAATTAATATCGTTGCTGTTTCATAAATTAATTTTAATATCATAATGAATCTTAATGTAAACATATTTTGCTGGATATATTTTCATAGTTACGAATTGAACTGCAGGTGTATCTGCAGGTGTATCTGCATGTGTATATGCAGGTGTATCTGCAGGTGTATCTGCAGGTGTCTCTGCATGTGTATCTGCAGGTGTATCTTCAGGTGTATCTGCAGGTGTAACTGCAGGTGTATCTGCATGTGTATCTCCAGGTGTATCTGCATGTGTAAACCCGTCTGGAGACGGATCCAGCAGCGATATTCTGTTCCAAAACCATCAAACATATTCCCTGATGGTCTTAGACGACTCTTGTGAAAGTTTTGTTCGATCCTCAAAGGGGTTTGACATTCAGGTTAAGAAACGCTGGACTATCATATAAGGGAATGTAAGTATCCATAACCTTAACACTAAGTACTACTCACAAACTTTAAGATTATGAGCCAAACCTAGATTCAAACAGAATTTTCCGATCAAAGTCAGCTGGTTTTGCTAGAGGCCACTCGCACAGAATTTGTTGGTTCAACTGAATGTAATCGGTCTGATGTCTTCGTCCGAATGAATCGAAATAAATAACATTGTTTGCCGGTTTAAAATATTTCCTTGAAATGTTTATAATTTCATTTACATTGAACATATTTCAGTTCCTCGTTAGATTGCTGTACTGTTCAAAATGGCGCCAGATTACAAATGACATTGCGATTGTTACTTTTTAAAAAAGCTAGCATTTTAATCTATAAGGTGAAGATTATTAGATCATGTATGGTTAGCCTCACCACACAGAATAGAGGCTAAAATATTTTTAAATATTCACTTTTCCACCTTTAAATAAAAGAAATTATAATTTTCTCTCATGATCTACATACTTCAAAAACTTTGACGCTCATTGCTTTGTTCTTTGCTCTAGTCTGCATATCTTTCTCTACAAATCCAATGCTTTCAAAACTGAGCACCAAATACCTTTCAACACTTCGGCACGGCACTATCACCCACATTTATTTTAAATCCTTAGCCCCCTAATCGTATCATTTTTCCACCTGATCCTAGCCCCACTCCAGAAAGACTTAAAAAAATAACATGTAATTACTTAAAAATAAAAATCCCTCCATTTTAGGGGGTTTCGCGCAATGCTACAGTAGAATATCAAAGTATCCAAAGACAAAGATCAATACTCTGGACCGATGTGGTCCCAAAGATCAATACTCTGGACCGATGTGGTCCATTGACACGTTATTTGGATTGCCGCACGTGGTTATTAACAATGTTTACTTACATTCATTGCTATTCAATGAGCGTCTTTATAACCAGCGATTAACACAAGGCGGCGTGATAAGTAAAATACCAGCTGGACCAGATTGGGGTGCAGTTTGGTGAATAGACATGATCAATACTGTAATAGACATGATCAATACTGTAATAGACATGATCAATACTGTAATAGACATGATCAATACTGTAATAGACATGATCGATACTGTAATAGACATGATCAATACCGTAATAGACATGATCAATACCGTAATAGACATGATCAATACCGTAATAGACATGATCAATACCGTAATAGACATGATCAATACCGTAATAGACATGATCAATACTGTAATAGACATGATCAATACTGTAATAGACATGATCAATACTGTAATAGACATGATCAATACTGTAATAGACATGATCAATACTGTAATAGACATGATCAATACTGTAATAGACATGATCAATACTGTAATAGACATGATCAATACCGTAATAGACATGATCAATACTGTAATAGACATGATCAATACTGTAATAGACATGATCAATACTGTAATAGACATGATCAATACCGTAATAGACATGATCAATACTGTAATAGACATGATCAATACTGTAATAGACATGATCAATACTGTAATAGACATGATCAATACTGTAATAGACATGATCAATACTGTAATAGACATGATCAATACCGTAATAGACATGATCAATACTGTAATAGACATGATCAATACTGTAATAGACATGATCAATACTGTAATAGACATGATCAATACTGTAATAGACATGATCAATACTGTAATAGACATGATCAATACTGTAATAGACATGATCAATACTGTAATAGACATGATCAATACTGTAATAGACATGATCAATACTGTAATAGACATGATCAATACTGTAATAGACATGATCAATACTGTAATAGACATGATCAATACTGTAATAGACATGATCAATACTGTAATAGACATGATCAATACTGTAATAGACATGATCAATACTGTAATAGACATGATCAATACTGTAATAGACATGATCAATACTGTAATAGACATGATCAATACTGTAATAGACATGATCAATACTGTAATAGACATGATCAATACTGTAATAGACATGATCAATACTGTAATAGACATGATCAATACTGTAATAGACATGATCAATACTGTAATAGACATGATCAATACTGTAATAGACATGATCAATACTGTAATAGTAATAGACATGATCAATACTGTAATAGACATGATCAATACTGTAATAGACATGATCAATACTGTAATAGACATGATCAATACTGTAATAGACATGATCAATACTGTAATAGACATGATCAATACTGTAATAGACATGATCAATACTGTAATAGACATGATCAATACTGTAATAGACATGATCAATACTGTAATAGACATGATCAATACTGTAATAGACATGATCAATACTGTAATAGACATGATCAATACTGTAATAGACATGATCAATACTGTAATAGACATGATCAATACTGTAATAGACATGATCAATACTGTAATAGACATGATCAATACTGTAATAGACATGATCAATACTGTAATAGACATGATCAATACTGTAATAGACATGATCAATACTGTAATAGACATGATCAATACTGTAATAGACATGATCAATACTGTAATAGACATGATCAATACTGTAATAGACATGATCAATACTGTAATAGACATGATCAATACTGTAATAGACATGATCAATACTGTAATAGACATGATCAATACTGTAATAGACATGATCAATACTGTAATAGACATGATCAATACTGTAATAGACATGATCAATACTGTAATAGACATGATCAATACTGTAATAGACATGATCAATACTGTAATAGACATGATCAATACTGTAATAGACATGATCAATACTGTAATAGACATGATCAATACTGTAATAGACATGATCAATACTGTAATAGACATGATCAATACTGTAATAGACATGATCAATACTGTAATAGACATGATCAATACTGTAATAGACATGATCAATACTGTAATAGACATGATCAATACTGTAATAGACATGATCAATACTGTAATAGACATGATCAATACTGTAATAGACATGATCAATACTGTAATAGACATGATCAATACTGTAATAGACATGATCAATACTGTAATAGACATGATCAATACTGTAATAGACATGATCAATACTGTAATAGACATGATCAATACTGTAATAGACATGATCAATACTGTAATAGACATGATCAATACTGTAATAGACATGATCAATACTGTAATAGACATGATCAATACTGTAATAAGACATGATCAATACTGTAATAGACATGATCAATACTGTAATAGACATGATCAATACTGTAATAGACATGATCAATACTGTAATATAGACATGATCAATACTGTAATAGACATGATCAATACTGTAATAGACATGATCAATACTGTAATAGACATGATCAATACTGTAATATAGACATGATCAATACTGTAATAGACATGATCAATACTGTAATAGACATGATCAATACTGTAATAGACATGATCAATACTGTAATAGACATGATCAATACTGTAATAGACATGATCAATACTGTAATAAGACAATATCAATACTGTAATAGACATGATCAATACTGTAATAGACATGATCAATACTGTAATAGACATGATCAATACTGTAATAGACAATCATAGATCAGACAATACTGTAATAGACATGATCAATACTGTAATAGACATGATCAATACTGTAATAAGACATGATCAATACTGTAATAGACATGATCAATACTGTAATAGACATGATCAATACTGTAATAGACATGATCAATACTGTAATAGACATGATCAATACTGTAATAGACATGATCAATACTGTAATAGACATGATCAATACTGTAATAGACATGATCAATACTGTAATAGACATGATCAATACTGTAATAGACATGATCAATACTGTAATAGACATGATCAATACTGTAATAGACATGATCAATACTGTAATAGACATGATCAATACTGTAATAGACATGATCAATACTGTAATAGACATGATCAATACTGTAATAGACATGATCAATACTGTAATAGACATGATCAATACTGTAATAGACATGATCAATACTGTAATAGACATGATCAATACTGTAATAGACATGATCAATACTGTAATAGACATGATCAATACTGTAATAGACATGATCAATACCGTAATAGACATGATCAATACTGTAATAGACATGATCAATACTGTAATAGACATGATCAATACTGTAATAGACATGATCAATACTGTAATAGACATGATCAATACTGTAATAGACATGATCAATACCGTAATAGACATGATCAATACCGTAATAGACATGATCAATACCGTAATAGACATGATCAATACCGTAATAGACATGATCAATACTGTAATAGACATGATCAATACTGTAATAGACATGATCAATACTGTAATAGACATGATCAATACTGTAATAGACATGATCAATACTGTAATAGACATGATCAATACTGTAATAGACATGATCAATACTGTAATAGACATGATCAATACTGTAATAGACATGATCAATACCGTAATAGACATGATCAATACTGTAATAGACATGATCAATACTGTAATAGACATGATCAATACTGTAATAGACATGATCAATACTGTAATAGACATGATCAATACTGTAATAGACATGATCAATACTGTAATAGACATGATCAATACTGTAATAGACATGATCAATACTGTAATATAAGACATGATCAATACTGTAATAGACATGATCAATACTGTAATAGACATGATCAATACTGTAATAGACATAATCAATACTGTAATAGACATGATCAATACTGTAATAGACATGATCAATACCGTAATAGACATGATCAATACTGTAATAGACATGATCAATACTGTAATAGACATGATCAATACTGTAATAGACATGATCAATACTGTAATAGACATGATCAATACCGTAATAGACATGATCAATACTGTAATAGACATGATCAATACTGTAATAGACATGATCAATACCGTTATAGACATGATCAATACTGTAATAGACATGATCAATACTGTAATAGACATGATCAATACCGTAATAGACATGATCAATACTGTAATAGACATGATCAATACTGTAATAGACATGATCAATACTGTAATAGACATGATCAATACTGTAATAGACATGATCAATACTGTAATAGACATGATCAATACTGTAATATAAGACAATATCAATACTGTAATAGACATGATCAATACTGTAATAGACATGATCAATACTGTAATAGACATGATCAATACTGTAATATAAGACAATATCAATACTGTAATAGACATGATCAATACTGTAATAGACATGATCAATACTGTAATAGACATGATCAATACTGTAATATAAGACAATATCAATACTGTAATAGACATGATCAATACTGTAATAGACATGATCAATACTGTAATAGACATGATCAATACTGTAATAGACATGATCAATACTGTAATAGACATGATCAATACTGTAATATAAGACAATATCAATACTGTAATAGACATGATCAATACTGTAATAGACATGATCAATACTGTAATAGACATGATCAATACTGTAATATAAGACAATATCAATACTGTAATAGACATGATCAATACTGTAATAGACATGATCAATACTGTAATAGACATGATCAATACTGTAATATAAGACAATATCAATACTGTAATAGACATGATCAATACTGTAATAGACATGATCAATACTGTAATAGACATGATCACTACTGTAATAGACATGATCACTACTGTAATAGACATGATCAATACTGTAATAGACATGATCAATACTGTAATATAAGACATGATCAATACTGTAATAGACATGATCAATGCTGTTATAGACATGATCAATACTGTAATAGACATGATCAATACTGTAATAGACATGATCAATACTGTAATATAAGACATGATCAATACTGTAATAGACATGATCAATACTGTAATATAAGACATGATCAATACTGTAATAGACATGATCAATACTGAAATAGACATGATCAATACTGTGATAGACATGATCAATAATGTAATAGACATGATCAATACTGTAATAGACATGATCAATACTGTAATAGACATGATCAATACTGTAATAGACATGATCAATACTGTAATATAAGACATGATCAATACTGTAATAGACATGATCAATACTGTAATAGACATGATCAATACTGTAATAGACATGATCAATACTGTAATATAAGACATGATCAATACTGTAATAGACATGATCAATACTGTAATAGACATGATAAATACTGTAATAGACATGATCAATACTGTAATAGACATGATCAATACTGTAATAGACATGATCAATACCGTAATAGACATGATCAATACCGTAATAGACATGATCAATACCGTAATAGACATGATCAATTCTCTACCTGGAGGCCAACGTTGTTGATGCTATCGTTACTCGCCATTGCTGGCGTTATTGGTGCAAAGATGAACATATCGAGTATTGAGGAACGCCCTCATCTTGCTGTTGTTAAAATGACATCCATCAATGACATACATTAATCAAATGGGAAAGTACCTTCACAGTTTGTATTGTATCAGTTGATAGGTCTTTCGTGACCTTTAATTTGACTAAATGACAGGTCATGTCATTTGATTACATACCGTTAGAGAATTTGATGTAATTACTTTGCCAAGAAACGTGCCCTTGGTGATCCTTAGAGTATGTTGAGGTTGTCGTTGACGATGTTAAACATATTCTAGTGCGGCGCATGATTTGGTGCACACAATCATTTCTTTTTTTTTGCCTAGTATGTTATAATGCACACACATCTATAGCGTGTAACTTGGCCGTATAAAGCGTCTGCTATTGTCACGAATATTATTAGAACGTTGTTTATCTTTAATAAAGTGAGGGAGAGTTTAGCACTATCCTTCCGACCTCCATTACCTTGTACTAAATTGATTTACTTGTTTGCCTATATTTTCGGGGCTAATATTTATTTCATTAATTTTTACTGTTACATATTGATTGGCAGTAATGAGCAACGTCGGAAAAATCAGTTACAATTGATTGATAAATTTATGTATTTATATATGTTGGCATCCCTTGATAATTGTTCCTGAGTAGGGGCCATGTTCGCCTGCACCTGTGTTTGATGAGTTGCAATCTGACTTATGGCAGTACAAGTACAAAGGTTTCTCTGTTAGTTTAAGATTTATTTTTTTATGTTAAACCTGTAAACATAGGGTAGACTGAGACTCTAAGGCTCCAGGGCGCTGGCACACTGCTGACGCTATGTTACCTCACGGTCGCCTCGATGAAATGTTGAGATGAACATGAAAGTAAAGATATCAGGCTGAGCATGTTTTCACCTAACATGATATCAAACTGAAACGGAATGTTGTCAAAATTTCTGTCATTCGTAGCATCTCCTAAATGGCGTGTGTTCACCTCTGTTTATGAGATGCCCTTTACCATTGATATCCTCCAACTTGTCTGTATCCCACTTTTTACCCTCAATAACCTTTACCTAAAATTAAATCCATGTTTTATTGTCCGTCTGAATAGAATGAAATGTATACTTCATTCATTTATATTATATATCCCAAACTTTTTATATATATTTTTCTGCCTACTATTTCCCATAATGTTACCGCCTTCATCTGTCAAAGGCTTCTTATCTCACGACTTTTTCATCTGCTATCGTAGTAAATATTTACTTCCTTATATTTTCAGTTCTCTTATTTTGTTCCTGTCATCGTCAGAAACATATTTTTACTTTCTAAATAAACTGAAAAATTCGGACTTTCCAACTAATGTGTGTGTGCGCGCGCGCGTGTGTTTCAACTAATTATATTTCTCTTCCTTTTAACCGAATTCATAACATATAGAAATTCTTCTCGCATTTTTTACTCAGTTTCCATCTATCATTCCTTACAAACTTTTGTCCTTCTATCATTCCCTACACACTGTTTCATTCTATCATTCCTTACACTGAGTTTCATTCTCTCATTCCGTACACACAGTTTCATTCTCTCATTCCGTCACATAGTTTCATTCTCTCATTCCGTACACATAGTTTCATTCTCTCATTCCGTACACATAGTTTCATTCTCTCATTCCGTTCACATAGTTTCATTCTCTCATTCCGTACACATAGTTTCATTCTCTCATTCCGTACACATAGTTTCATTCTCTCATTCCGTACACATAGTTTCATTCTCTCATTCCGTACACATAGTTTCATTCTCTCATTCCGTATACATAGTTTCATTCTCTCATTCCGTACACATAATTTCATTCTCTCATTCCGTACACATAGTTTCATTCTCTCATTCCATACACATAATTTCATTCTCTCAATCCGTACACATAGTTTCATTCTCTCATTCCGTACACATAGTTTCATTCTCTCATTCCCTACACACAGTTTCCTTCACCCATTTCTTACACACATGTTTCTTCACTCACTCCTAACACACAGTTTCCTTCTTTTATTCCCTACAAACTGTTTCATTCACTCATTCCCTACAGTTTCCTTCTATCATTCCTTACACACGTTTTTCTCTCACTCCCTACACACAGTTCCCCCTCCCTGTCAGTCTGTCTCCCCCAGTAGGCTGAATCTGAGTCACGTGCCGCGTCTGCTAGTAACTTAGAATTGATTAAAGAGTTGAGATCGTTTAACATGGCTCCCCCCCCCCTTTCCCCCCCCCCTTCTCTCTATCTCCCTTAAATTTTCTTTCTCTCCCTCGTTTACTATATCCCACCCTCTCCTACTATCTGTTTTGTATTATGTCTATTTTTCAATATAGTGTAGGTCCGCGTGTTCGTGTGTAAGCCAGTGTGTCGTGCTATCTTGTGCATGTGTTTCCTTCACTCTCCAAAAAAGAGGCAGATGCCCAACACATGGCCACACTCTGACTAAGGCTCACCGTTTCTGTTGTTAGTCTAGGTCACTCTAGTCAGGTAGTTAGTTCACCTCGCAGCCAGTCTGTAGCTCAACAATTACAGTGTTACATCTTGCAAACAGACTAGAGCAGATCATAACATCAAGAAAAAATTATCAAGTTGCTAAAGATAATATTACTAGCTTTTAACTCTTAATGATGTCAACATTGAAATGACAAGGCCCTCTCTGCACAATTTCCCCTAAACCCAACCCTCATTTATCAATCAGTTCCCACCTCACACCCTACTCTAATGCAGCCACGCCCAACATTCATTTCCGGTCATTTTGTTCTCTTGGGATAGTTAACCACATAGAGTGATCGACCTTTTGACCTTGGCGCTAATGAAACCGTTGACATTGCTGATTAATTAAATATGATTCCCGCCGCGAGCTAAGCATCACCTCCCAATCGGACAATCGTTCTATGAAATCAATGGGCCATCTGTTTACAACATTTTTTTTATAAACATGTAAATGTGATATTTGCATTGTTTTAATTTGATTTTTGAAATGGCTATGTTAATTTGAACCATTTTATTTTAAAAAAAAATTTCTATAGAATTAATGATTTAATTTATCTTAACTTATTACTTTCGCATTTGAATATTTTTGGAAATACAGAGCACGTGTTTTCCTCTTCAGTACGCGGTTGTCGAGTGGCAGCGCGCTCGACTGGCGTACCGATGGTCACGGGTTCAAATCCATGTGAAGGCAAGGTTTTGTTTCCGGGGCCTAGGCCTAGGGCGTCCCTGAGTCACCCAGCTCCGAATGGGTACCTACCACTAGTTAGGCGGCTGGGTAATGCGTTGAACCCATATAGCCGTGGCCTGTGAACGCTGCATCACTTGCCAACAGATCATCCGTCATGGTCTGTGGACGAAATTATCTTCTGCATACAAGGAGCGTCTGTATAGATAAGATAAGAAGATAAAAGGCAGTGGCGTAGCGACGGGGGGGGGGTGCAAATTCCTAGTAGTTTTTATATGGTTTCTAACAAAGAAAATGTTATAAGAATGTGGAGCTTTTAATCAAAATAAAAGAAAAGCCAAATAAGAAATTATTACAAGAAATGAACGTTTCAACTGCCAAATATTCATACATTTTTCTGATACTAAATCTACTGTTCTGAAAAAACAAGACCCTAATGTGGTATCAACTTTATTGATTCTTAAAATTTGACAGCCGCTCCTGTTGTAAAACCAAATCTTACTGTACCCTATCAATTTGAAACATGAGCCAGTCGAATTCTCCGAGCGGAACATGGTTTTGGGGGGGGGGCGGCAAATTCCTCGTTGTTAATTAGCTTCTAAAATAAATAACGGTATATTAAAGTTAAATAAAAGAAAAGCAAAGCCATGATAAAATTATTTTTTAGATGGAGAATCTATATTAAAATGCGTGAACGTTTCTAAAGCCAAGATTTCAAACTCCTATTCTCCTATAAATTTAAGGACTTCTGATACTAATGCTACTGAGCTGAATAACATAAGGGCTGAACAAGACAAGTATCTGCTGGAACTTACAATTGATTTTAACGTAGGTAAATTACTTACAAAATTGTTGGCTTATAAGGTTAACTCTTTTAAAGCATGATTATTTTATTGTCTTTTTTTTTGGTGCTTATCAAATGGAATTAAAATTTGGCACATGAACAAGTGTTCAACATTACCAAAGTTTTTTTGCAATCGGAAAGAATCAGAAATCGTATAAAAAGAATAAACTATTAATAAAGAACAACACCTAGTTGTTGTAAAATAAAACAAAGGGGCATAGGTTCTTGTGTCCCCATTATTACTTTATAATAAAGAGAGTCATTACTTTATAGATTTAACATATTTTTCGCGGCAAATTTGGGTTCTGCCCCGGGCGGCACACACCCACGCTACGCCGCTGATAACAGGTTATCCTTCAACCATGGTTACCACACAAAACAAATGCTTTTATCACTCAAATTAAGATGATGACCAATGAGGTAAGTTGTTATTACTGTCGTAGACTCCTTAGTTTCTCTTAGTAATCTATGATCTCTCATCACGTGACTCAACTAGGGGATTTACACTACACAGGAACACCACATCCATCAAACAAAGGAGACAATACACAATTAACAAACAAGCACTTTATTGAAGAAGTTTGTTCCTGGCTTCAAGTGAACTCCCTTGCGAACTATAATCATCACAGTGGGAATTATTCTATACATTGACAAGAGAGATGAACCCAACATCTTCAGCCTAGTTTGCAAATACACAAAGGGCAAATACTCACAGAAAGTGCAGGTGGTGATGCCAACTGAGGATACGCCTCTTTTTTGTATGAGTCAAGTCTTTAGTTGACTTTAAGGGGGGCCACGGGTCGCCGTTGTCAAAATAGATTCTAAATAACTGTGAGCCATGGGACACCGCTGTAAAATATAGATCTAAATAACTGTGAGCCATGGTACACCACTGTAAAAATAGATCTAAATAACTGTGAGCCATGAGACACCGCTGTAAAAAATAGATCTCAATAACTGTGAGCCATGTTATACACCTTTGTAAAAATAGATCTAAATAACTGTGAGCCATGGGACACCGCTGTAAAAATAGATCTAAATAACTGTGAGCCATGGTAAACCGCTGTAAAAATATATCTAAATAACTGTGAGCCATGGTAAACCGCTGTAAAAATAGATCTAAATAACTGTGAGCCATGGTAAACCGCTGTAAAAATAGATCTAAATAACTGTGAGCCATGGTAAACCGCTGTAAAAATAGATCTAAATAACTGTGAGCCATGTCACACCGCTGTGAAAGAACAATGGTATACAACTGTACCAAAAAAAAGAAGACAATTAGTCCAGAATCAACAATAATAGTAGAAGTGACATTGTAAGAACCTGCTTAGTCTGACCTACAAAGGAATCTAACAGGATAACGTGAGAGATGAAAAAACGGTGTCTCACATGGGTCGGGACACATTTAGAAATTGATCCATTTATTTAAATGGTACAAGTTTTGTACCCCCAACAGGAACTAGATTTGGCCTGGACACTGGATCATATGAGGTAACGGGATTCAACCAAGAACGGGATCCCTTTATGTAACCAGATCATAGTGGAGCTCATGATCCCATCCGAATATGGGGAGGTAAATGGATCTTATCGGCTTATCGGGGAAAGAAATGTTTACACGAATAATTTACTCATTAATCTGGAATGTTGTAAAAAGTAATGTGTGTTTACTTATGTTAACAACAGGACCCTAATTTTATGTTTATTAGAAGTTTGCATGTGTTTGTCCCCCCCCCCGCCCCAATATTCCGGGTATACAGGCTAGTATGACATCACCAACGTGTATGATAAACACTCAGCGTCTTGTTTAGATGGTATATTGATGTACTTTAATTGCCTCAAAATTTACTCTCAGTAATTCTACCAAGAAATAAACAGGTGTATGGGAGTGGTGGTGGGGGGGGGGTTGTTTCTCGGCTCTGACGTTTTGTTTATGTCTTGAGGGAGTTACCTGAGCCAAGTTTAAGCGCACAACAGACGTCCTAAAATACCTGGACATACTTCATTGATTAGCTGTATCTTACACTGTACTGAACAGTTTTGGTTCCCCAGCATGATACATTATACATGATACATTATATATATATGATACATGATACATCGGGTCTAAATAAACTTTTTTTTAAAATTTACCGTGAGGAACAGAGACCAAAAAGCTTTCAGTTTAACAGCATCATACATCGCTTGTAAATGCATTAGCTGGAGCATACTACTATTACAAAGTTAAATTTAAATATTTCATCTGATAAGGACTTACTGGAGAATGCACTTTTCATCACAGACATTTGAATACCAGTACAATTAGTCCAAGGCTTCAAATCGTATCAGTCCTTTTACTGTAATAGCCTGAGACCACTAGCAACCACTCATAAACTCTCATGTGCTATAAATGTTCAAGAAATTATGGTATGGTCATGAAAGAAACCCTTTTTAAAATTAATTTACTGAACGTAATTTAAAGCTCTACAGTGTACTCAAGGATCGTTGTCGATAAATCCAACCATCAGCAGAGCTCACTGGCTAGAAAGGACGCTCCAAATCCTCAACGAACGTTTTTTTATTAAAAATTTGGCTTCACGTGAGTCTCCAGGGGGCGCGTGCCGCCTGTGCCAAGCTGGACCAGAAGTCCGGATATTGCTTGGACCATTTGGCAGTCAAGGAATTTTACTCTAATCTGCAGGACTTTAGAAGATAAGCTGGCGCCCAGTCCACACATCTAAATCTTAACTAGCTTTACACAGAACACCACTGATTACTGTTACTGTAAGCATTAATTAAGACTTCACACTGTTAGTGCACAGTCATTAGGACGTCATTCAGTTGTTCACATTAATAAGAGCATTACACTAACTGCACATATTGATCATGACTTCATACAATCGTTACACAGAAATCAGCGGATATCATTCAATCATGTCACAATCATCAAGACGTTATTCAATCCTTACACAACAATTATGACGGGAGACAATATATGCACACACATCGGGTCATCATATACATTATACATGTCATATGTTAAGAGTAATCATAAAGTCAGACCAGTTTGAAACATATTTTTCACATCAATTATGCCAAACACTGTGCACGGTTGTTGTAACGCCATTCAATCTATACACAGTAATTAAGACACAATGTCTATTCACAAACTAGCTAGTTACAATATGACTTTTCAAATCAGAGTTGAAGTTGCTTTTACACTGTTTTTAAAGTGTATGTGCAATTACCCATAGTGTCTCAATATACATGTACTAATAAGTACCTACATGTACATTCATTTATTAATTCATGAATACTTATGTTTCCTTTGGCAGTACCATCATTTATTTTTCGAAATAACAACAACACTTTTGGATCTTTTTGTCCAGTGGCGTAGCTAGGGGGGGGGGCGGTCCGCCCCGAGTTGGCAAACATTTAGGGGCGGCATTTGTGGGCATTTAAAAAATACAACCATTTCCGACAAGCACCCTTTTTCTTTTGAAGGGGGAAAACCCGAGTGAAACAAAAATACTCGTACTTTCGAGTCTTAAATAACGGATTCGCACAACATTTGTTTGATTACAGAGTGGATGTTATAACTAACTTAAAAACCGTTCAAAAATTTGTATTCGCTCAAAAATGATATCGATTTGTTTGGAAAATTAGGCGGTATACGTCACAAATAACGCTTTTATAAGAAAAATACCAAAAAAAAACACATCACCGCTGGGCCGAATAATATGTGCTATTAATATCGCCACGACAGTTTTGCGTGGAATTTCGACATTCGTAGAATAATGCGCGAACAAGTGCCTACATGGCATGGTGGCTCAAATATTGTGTTTAACTTGCAATTAGTATTTGATATTACTGTTCCAGTTTTCAGAAAATTATTGTAATGTAAGTTTTTAAAAATTAATTTTGTTTTTATTACATTAAAGTAGCACAAATAATTTGTGTTTTTAATTAAAATACTGTTATTCATTAAAAATGATAAGCCTATCCAATTGAAGTAATGTGTAAATAATTTGAATTCGTCTAATTTATGGAACATTATTAAGATTTATGACAAGAATATGACAATATTCAAATTTCTCCGTTAAAAAACACCACATTAGGCATAAATAATTTTTTTAAAGACATACTTTAAAATTTCAAGCGTCTTGTAAAAAATTGACATCTGAAGAAGTAACTAGTAAAAGGAGATCAGATGCTGGAATTTTACTCAATTCAATGCAATCTTTTTCTTTTCTGTTATTTAAATTTATGGGAACCCGTCTGCTAATAGAAATAGCTGTTATATCAGCCAAACGATTTGTAAAGAGTTGAAGATATCAACTGAACGTGGAGTTAGAAGGATAAAAAATATGAGTTGGGGAAATTAAGAAGACGTGGTTCTACCTTTGGAAATTATACAACGAAAAATGGATGGAATTATAAAAGAACGCTTTGATCAGTTGCATGTCCTTGCAAGAAAACATTCGTATATAATACCATGTAACGTACTAAATGAAGCATTTGAACATCAACTAAATTACGTTATTGACATGGATAAAGAACAATTCCATATTGAAAGAAAAAGGATCCAGGTTTTTATGGCTGTATACACACTACAAGAAGGGGCATTATGTTAGAAAAACGAGGGAAAAGGCCCCCATGATCTATTAAAATTCAACAGTATAGATTGGAAAATTCTGTACTCAAGATTGTAATTTTGCTATGAATTTTTTCAATTCAATTGCCATCAGTGTCGCTAATTGTGAAAAGATTTTCTCCAAACTGAAGTTGATAAAAAATTATCTTCGTTCCACAATGAGCGATTTAAGACAACAAAATCTTGCAATATTGTCCATAGAACAAGATATTACAAATAATTTAAATTTTGATAGCATAATACACGACTTTCACTTTTCTATTATGGAAGTAAATTTATAAATTATAAATATGCTCACATACTAACTAATGTATACTATTTCTTTGTTTGGTAATGTTTTTTGGGTGTAAATTTGGAATATATTTTGTCTCATTGGGGAGGGGGGGGGGCTGGACCTGCGACCTCAGTAACCTTCTTGTTGCATTAAAAAAGGTATCGTGTATTTTTATAAATGTGTATTTATAGGTATATCATCTTATACGGCCTCTTTTATTACTGCTTACATAAATATGGCACGCATGGTAAACATGTTTCCCACCTTTACCTCATTTCAATTACAATTATTTATTAATGTTTATTAATTGTTAAAACCAGCATATAATCCACTAAGTGGCCGTCCTTAAATGACGTCACACGATTTGGCTGATTTTTCACCCCCCCCCTTTCCGTGTCACACGTCGTCACAAAAACTTAGACCCCTTGTTCAATATGACGTCATAAACCTTTGACACGCCCTCCCCCCTTAAAAGCTGTAATTCCTATTTGAAAATGAGAATGTTTTAAATCGAATTTTTTGTCATTTAAGTATGTTTTAGCACTCTAATATCGTAACACACGTTTTACATAAACTTCATTAAATAAAGAGTCAGTAATCAAATATTTAAGTGGAACTTTTATTTAAAGTTGTGCCTTTTGACGTGACGTCAGATTTTTTAAACTCACCCTCCTCGTCACAAATGGATGACACCCCCCCCCCAGGTGCGTGATGTCATTTATGTACGGCTCTTATATGGGCGGGGAAATTGGAGACCGCCCCGGGCGGCAAAAGTTCTACTCCACTTTTTATGTCAGTTCATTCCTTCCTGTGTGTGTGCATGAAACCAGTGTGTTATTATATCTATTCATGTATGTCTTAAACCTGTGTGTCTATATGTATGTGCATTTAAGCTATTTGTCTATGAGGGAACACCGTTGTGCTTTTACGTCTTTAGTTCTGCTTTATAAGACTCAATACTTGTTTATCATAATATGATATTATCTGTGATTTCTACTTTGAGTACAATAACTGAATAAGTCTGCATTGAGTATATCTAGGTATTCCGTACATTGATCTAAATATAACAAATGATGCATGGTGCAACTTTAAGTCTGTGCTCTTATCTAAGTCTGGTTTTACGTCTGCGCCCTGTTAGTTGAATTAAATTGATATCCAATAATTGCAACAATATATTTTCGTATTGACTGAGCATCATATTTGTATTGATTTACAATAAGAGAGTGCTATCTGTAGAGAATTTCTCTAAACTGAAACGACACAAATGACTAAGTTATTTAAGTGCATATATAGTTGCCGGAAATCAATAAATGAATCAATGTATATGATAGTTATAGATGTCACGTTATTAACTTCATTTTGATATGGCAACTACATTCCAATCTTTTTTGTTTCTAATTTACCTTTGTCCAGAAATGACGTGAGCAAGTGCTGCACCCTCCTCATGCAGTCTTTTAGAGCCATTCACTGGCGGCTTACTCTTATGACTTTCTACGGCACATCTCAAATAAAACCAATTTACTAAATGGCATGTCATTAAAAATCATATCGTGCAGTGACTAATGTGTTTTGATAAAAGTCGGCACCTGTATTCGACACATCTGCCGTAGCTAGGTTCGACTGCTTGGTGATATGCTATCTGTGCCATACTTCACCATGTTTGCACACCCGCCCCCCCCCCGCCCCTTGTTTTCTCTGATTTTCCTGAACTTGAAGACTTGTTGACGGCACCGTAGGTTCGAACCTCGATGATGAGATAAATAGGCTGACCAGTATATGAAGGGTTGAAACTAGGATCAATGTATGTACATTTAAATGTATGAACATATTAACCGGGGATATTCCTTCACCTCGCCTCCTTGAGCGTCGTCCCGACCATAGATAGTCATACTGTTTCCCGACCATAGGTAGCCATACTTTCCCGACCAAAGGTAGTCATACTGTTTCCCCACCATAGGTAGCCAGTAGCCAGCCCTTGACTTCGTATCGCGTACCTGGCGCCGACTCCATCAAAAGTGCATTGTCATGAGTCTTTACACGAACTGTTTGTACAGTCGTGTGGTAGAGTTCAATGGGCATCTCTGTGTGGTAGAGTTCAATGGGCATCTCTGTGTGGTAGAGTTCAATGGGCATCTCTGTGTGGTAGAGTTCAATGGGCATCTCTGTGTGGTAGAGTTCAATGGGCATCTCTGTGTGGTAGAGTTCAATGGGCATCTCTGTGTGGTAGAGTTCAATGGGCATCTCTGTGTGGTAGAGTTCAATGGGCATCTCTGTGTGGTAGAGTTCAATGGGCATCTCTGTGTGGTAGAGTTCAATGGGCATCTCTGTGTGGTAGAGTTCAATGGGCATCTCTGTGTGGTAGAGTTCAATGGGAATCTCTGTGTGGTAGAGTTCAATGGGCATCTCTGTGTGGTAGAGTTCAATGGGCATCTCTGTGTGTAATAGACTCCAAAAACTATTTATTGTTGCCCCTTTCCGCAATATTTCATTTAGTTTATTTACTTATTATGATTTAATTGGAAACATTTTTAAACTTAATTATAAAAAACTAATTTTGAGACTTACTTTTTAAATAGTTAATTCTGTTTCTCTACTGATTTTTATTTTTTGTCCAACATATTTTCATAGTATAGAACAGGGGTTGGGAAACTTTTCGTCTGAGAGAGCCATAAACACCCTATATTTTAAAAAGTAACTCTGTGAGAGCAATATATTATGTTTAAAACTAAAAATTCAAGTAAATGTGAGCATTTTGTGTAAAGGGGCCGTCCATAAATGACGTCACGTGATTTTGGACGATTCCCCGACCCCCCGACCCCACGTCACATGTCGTCACAAGAACTTAGATGATAACGTCACAAAGCTTTGCTGCTCCCCCCCCCCTCCCGAAAAAAGGCGTATTTTTTATTTCAAAATTAGCATATTTCAAATCACTTTTTTGTCCATTTAAGTATGTATTTAGTGTAAGGCTGCACTTTAATATCGTAACACGCGTGAAGCCATAAAAACGTCATTAAATAAATTTTAAGATATCATATATTTAATTGGAATTTTATTTAAATTTAGCGCGTTTTGATGTGACGTCACATTTCTTAAATACCCCCTCCACCTCGTCACAAATATGTGACCCCTCCCCCCTTAGGTGCGTGGCGTCATTTATGGACGGCCCTCTAATTTCAACACTAAAAGTGCAAATAATTATGTATCAGAATTCTTTTTAATGACATTGTTATGCTGTTGCTAATCAATAATGAGTATTTCTTACCATTAATGCGGTTTTTGTCTTTTCTTTTAATTTATATTTTAATATTTTTTTATATGCAATTAAAAATTTTCATAAGCGAACGTTTGTCTGCGAGCCAGATGCAGCCATCAATAGAGCCATATCTGGCTCGCGAGCCATGGTTTCCCGACCCCTGGTATATAAGATACACATTAGTTCAGTAAAGTTTCAAATATTGTGCTACGTACGATCTCTGGGTTTGGTTATTTTCATGGCTGCTGTAGGAAATAGAGATTCTTCCTGTGTTTTCATAACCTTGTCACCGTCTCTGCCGTCAATTCTATGTAATTGGGAACTTGACGTGTGAGCCAACATCGTTCTATCACAATCAAGTGTTCCTACCTCAGGTAAAACTTCTTTTGTTTCATTTCTTATACACTCACATGTGTTTCCCACAATCTTACGTTTTATACATAACAAACCGTACATCCAACTCTTGTCGATCTATTCCTGGGTTCATTAATTGAAAAAAAGTAGGATGAGGTGTGGGTAAATAGGAAACTTTCTTTTAGTTTTTGTATTAGTTTAGCCATGTTGTGATATAACTGACGAAAATTACTTGTATTCATTGTTTGTAAAATAATTATTACACTGTTGCATAAATTGGACAACCTTTCAGCTATTATACGTGACCACGGTATTTTTGCAGTGAACATCTAACACACCTCCCCTATTTCTGTCATTGCCTTAAGTGCCCCAATGCTACTACACAATGCCCATTAATTACGATTTATTTAGGTTTTCCTCCATATCACTATACTTCTATCGACCAATATCTGACGAACTCTTACAATAATACCAACACTTCAGCACTCCTGATGTAACAGGACGACACCTGGGGCAAAGACGAGGCTCGTTATACCTGATATTTTTATTTACTTACATACAAATACAACAAATGATTCACAATCCTTTTTAAATTTAAGAACATTTTATTTGTGATTCCCCCTCCCCTCATTTCTTGTTTATTGAACCATGTAAAATATTCTATGTATTTTTATAATGGCCCGTGATGTTTAGGTGATACTCGTTTGTAAGAGAAACTCAGTTTTCTGGTCCTGTTATCAGGCTGACATATAAGGTTACAAACCTATCATCAACATACTGACCTAGCGGTTGTAATGTCAAGGCTGTTCTATAACTTTATGCCAGGATATCCCGTGTTGTTGGTAATGTTGAGCTTCACGCCTCATTCTCTCCCCCCCCCCACCCCCACACACAATCACCGATGTTTTATGATCTCCGGTTCTTGTTGGTGTCCACATCATTTAAACGTTTCATCATTCAGACTTTAGTACACGATATGCTTCAGCGTTAGTAATTAATTACTTAAATCTTTGTAAGGGGGAACACAATTTTTCTATGAATTAGAATTGTAATTAGATTTTGCGTCCTCAAGGTTATCTAGAAGTCCAACCTGGCAAGTGCTGCCTAATCTTCTAACCCGAAATGCAACTTCAATTATTTGTAAATGGAGTATCTATTTAGAGCACCACACAATAGATAAGTTACATTCCTGTGATAGTTTGACCACACAGGTGCAGATAAGTTTCATACCTGTGATACTTTGACCACACAGGTACAATGTAAGTTTCATACTTGTTATAGTTTGACCCCCACATTGCAGATAAGTTGCATTCCTGTGAGAGTTTGACCACACAGGTGCAGATGTTTCATACCTGTGATAGTTTGACCACACAGGTGCAGATAAGTTTCATACCGTGATAGTTTGACCGCACAGGTGCAGATAAGTTTCATAACTGTGATAGTTTGACCACACAGGTGCAGATAAGTTTCATAACTGTGATAGTTTGACCGCACAGGTGCAGATAAGTTTCATACCGTGATAGTTTGACCGCACAGGTGCAGATAAGTTTCATAACTGTGATAGTTTGACCGCACAGGTGCAGATAAGTTTCATACCGTGATAGTTTGACCGCACAGGTGCAGATAAGTTTCATAACTGTGATAGTTTGACCACACACTTCAGATGAGGTGGATGTGATTATTTGGTTCCATAATAGTCCCTCAATATCGTCTGATGTGCCTTCGCTTCCTGCTTCCAGCATTTGGTAGGTATTCTCACTCATTCTTAATAACTTCTCAATCCCGAAATGTTTATGTTGTTTGCATGAGTCTTAAATCACTTGCTAAAACTAAAGGTGTATCCTTAATGTTTGTACTCAAGATCTCATTGCTGTCCTTTTAATGTGGCACTTAACGACATTAAAGGAAAACCAAATATGTATGTCTTCTTTTGCAGCGACCAGCTAGAATTAATATCAGTTAATTTAAACACAGTCACACATTCTATGTATAAACTATTGTGTCGTATGGGGGTTCACAGGCTAGACTAATACTTTCTCGTTTAATGAATAAATGTGTCGGAAAAATTTTAGTTTTGCACATGTTCATCGAGGTCACTTTATTCCCCCCCCCCACCACATATTAAATCATATCAATGCCATTTATAACAGATGATTAACATTCGTATCAGATTCTTTCAGGAGGAAAAACATGAATTTAATTTAAGTTTTGTATTATTTCTTTTACAGAGGCTAAAGTAAAACTTTAAGTTAATTCTTTTATTTGGGGGAGGGAGTCTTACTGGTATCATTATGGGTATGATTGCTATGGGAACCATTTTTGTTTACCTTTTCCAGTTCCACCATTTCTGGTTTGTACTTCCCTTTTCAGACCGTTCTGCCTTTTTGGATAAATAATTTCAATTTTTTAAATTTTAATTATGTCAGTTATCACAGAAAACACGAACTGAAGAAGTACTATATAAATTTTATCAGTATAAAAACAGTCCATATTACTTTCAGGAATTCAGGAGCACTTTGTTATATAGGGAAGTTTCCATGTGTTTGTAATTGTATCAACGTTTTATTTTATAGATATTTGGAGAAATTTTTACCTATGTTTCTAACAACCTTTAATATTATAGAGATTCGAAGGAAAGCTGTCCAATGCTTGTATCTACACTTTGTATTACATACATTTGGATAAATGCTGTCGAAATTAAATAGCATTTTTTTCTGCGAATTTTTTAAACAATTAAAAACGTATTAAAAAAAAATATTTCATATTATGATAGTGATAAATGATACCCTATGACTCTCAATAGTAGGGCTCAGAGGTATGAGCGCAGGATTGTAAGGAGGTTAATTTGACCTTGACTTACTCTCTACAACTCCAGCTCGGCTGACGTCAGGCAGGCCGGTGAGAGGAATGTGGGGATGGACCTGATAACAACTGCTGGAACACACGATTGCTGAGTGAGATTGTTTCAAATCAACATATTATGTATACCTGTGTTTAGTCTTGCTCTCGTTCAACCGTTCCTCAAGTTTCTGGTTGGACTACGTAACTGTTGTACGTTGGACAAATAAGCTGTAGCAAATAGTACTAACTAACATGTACATTTTAAGTTGCTGAAGTCGATTTTCCTGTCTGCACAACAGGTCCTGTTTAGATTTGGTTGATGTGGTTTTTTTGTTGCCCATTGATACACATATATATGTTTAATGGCCACTGTTGGAAAAAAATTATTGTCAGGAATCTTACATAATTAATTCGGAACCCTATTTTTTCCCATTAAAATCTAGTATAACAAAAATCAAGTGTTACATTCACTTGAATAAGATGAAAGCATTTGATTTATTTTCAGTTCAAATTTTGAAAATATTTGTTTATCAATAGAAGAATTTTTAATAAACAACAAAAAACCTACGAGTAAAAAAAGTATTCTAAAACTTAAGTTTAGTTTTATGAGAGGCACTAAGTATATTGGCAATTATTGATAGTAGAGTAGAGTTAATAAAAAAAATGTATTACCATGGGCCATAAGTATTTTTTTAATGATGCTCCTTTAGATATGTTCATAACAAACTATGAGCTATAATGTTAGATATGTTCATAACAAACTATGAGCTATAATGTTAGATATATGTTCATAACAAACTATGGGCTATAATGTTAGATATGTTCATAACAAACTATGAGCTATAATGTTAGATATGTTCATAACAAACTATGGGCTATAATGTTAGATATGTTCATAACAAACTATGAGCTATAATGTTAGATATGTTCATAACAAACTATGAGCTATAATGTTAGATATGTTCATAACAAACTATGAGCTATAATGTTAGATATGTTCATAACAAACTATGAGCTATAATGTTAGATATGTTCATAACAAACTATGAGCTATAATGTTAGATATGTTCATAACAAACTATGAGCTATAATGTTAGATATGTTCATAACAAACTATGAGCTATAATGTTAGATATGTTCATAACAAACTATGGGCTATAATGTTAGATATGTTCATAACAAACTATGAGCTATAATGTTAGATATGTTCATAACAAACTATGAGCTATAATGTTAGATATGTTCATAACAAACTATGAGCTATAATGTTAGATATGTTCATAACAAACTATGAGCTATAATGTTAGATATGTTCATAACAAACTATGAGCTATAATGTTAGATATGTTCATAACAAACTATGAGCTATAATGTTAGATATGTTCATAACAAACTATGAGCTATAATGTTAGATATGTTCATAACAAACTATGAGCTATAATGTTAGATATGTTCATAACAAACTATGAGCTATAATGTTAGATATGTTCATAACAAACTATGAGCTATAATGTTAGATATGTTCATAACAAACTATGGGCTATAATGTTAGATATGTTCATAACAAACTATGAGCTATAATGTTAGATATGTTCATAACAAACTATGAGCTATAATGTTAGATATGTTCATAACAAACTATGAGCTATAATGTTGTCAGCTTAGTTTCAGATCTATAGGATAATAGGATACATGTCTAAAAATAGCAGGCAGTTTACGTTATGTAGAACTATTAAGTAGCCAAGGACGCAGATGTGCCGTGGCTTTCACGGATTCATTGACCAGACAATTGTAATCTCATTGAAAAGAAATATAAATACTATATTAGTTGCTAATTGTGTGCGTCTAAAACAACTACCTAGATGAGTTACAGAATAAATGAATTAGGATCAAGGGAAATGCGAGAGAAACGATAATCTACTCAGACATGGAATTTCTAACTGACGAAGGGCCCGCGGACCGACACATGGTCCTGGTTTGTTAACAAGTGTGCCGCATAATGGCCTGAAGATTTGTATTTCACTCCACTTGAATCTTCCCCAAATCAACAAATATATTCAACAATAATGACTAAGGATTATTCGTTAGAGACTTTGCCTACTGTCAGCAGGGTTAACCAGAAATCTCAATTGCAATAT
Organism: Ampullaceana balthica; assembly: GCA_944989445.1. Classification (NCBI taxonomy): domain Eukaryota; kingdom Metazoa; phylum Mollusca; class Gastropoda; family Lymnaeidae; genus Ampullaceana; species Ampullaceana balthica. The sequence goes on along the minus strand of CALYLW010000301.1, from coordinate 288,931 downwards.
TCAATGAAATGTCCTTCAAAGACTATGTACTATTTTTTTTTCTTCTTTTTTTTGTTTTTTGTTTTTGTTTTTCAGTTTTTCTAAAAATAATTTAAATTTTTTTTTAAAAATGGTTTTGGATTTACTTAATGCATATTTGATTTTTTTTTCTATAGTCGTCATGCATCTTTTATAAGCGATTAATGTGTCCACTTATCCGGTTGTTAGTATGCCTACTGGTCTCGTAGGTACTACATTCACGTTTTTTGAGCAAAGATTTCACCTAATTTCCGCAGATGCATGTCATTTGCAGTTTTTTTTTCTGTACTCTTTTTTTCCCCGTCATTTCGCTGAGACCGTGAGTTGGAATACAATCTTTCGTTGAACACGTGTAAAACTAAATGAGCAGAACAAAAGTGGCAAAGTAGGCCCCTCCCACATCACAGAGATTGTAACAGAGACTGCAACAGAGACGACCTTATCGCGTGACGCCTTCTGATACTTATATCCTGGTTAAAATGTGTTACAAATATTTAGTGTGGTGCTCGAACAACGTAATTTATATTTGAGCTTGTTGTTCTAGCCATCTACTGCATGATACCTTGTAGACCTACTATTATTTAACTAATTTATATTCATATTATACTAAGTCACATTTGTTACATTCAGTACTTAATAATCTCCTCTACCAATCCTTCTATTATCTATGTCCCCTTACATGCTACCCTTTTTAGAAATAATTACAATGTATTTCATCATAAATATAGAATTAACTTCAGGTTTTACAAATGTGTATTATAAGAAAGTTGTTAACAAGTGCTCGTCTACATAACTGACTTAAATTAACGTAAGATTTAACCAATATCTGTTGAGATAAGTCTAAGCAGAAAAGCTGGATTTTATTACCATGTTAATGAAATTGGTTTTTTATTAAATAAGCATGATAGTTTAATTAAGATTTCAGCACATTATCTCAAGTTTAATTCGCGGGAGAGAGAGAGAAAGAGAGAAGAGAGAGAGAGAGAGAGATTCACGCATTTTCTAATGCTACAAATTAGGGCTGTTAACAATTAATTTAAATTTAATCGTTAACCTTTGAAAAATTAACGATTAATTAATCGTTAATTTAGATTAAATCCAAACATTGACATTTTTGGTGTCATAAGTATAAGTACTCATAAGTAACATTTATTAAACGTACTTTTCGAAAATCGAAGTAACACTGGACTGTCTTCTTTATATGACATCTTTTAACCAACAACGCAAACAGACAAGTGTATTGAGAGTATTTGGTTCAAGTGATGAGCGGGTCTTATTGACAATACATGTATAACCAGCTGAGCTGAACAATCGTTCACATAGCTTTAGATTGTCTCAGCTGAAGTTTCTGATACTGTAGTGGATGTTTGGTTTACAGGTGATATGTGAGCGAAGTGTTAGAACCATGGTAGAATGTGAATGTGCCCTTTAAGCAGCGCGGCTGCGCAGATATTTGACCGACGCCACGCAGGAGTTAAGAATCACCGCGCAGCAAATTTTGTAAAATATTGCACAAAAAATGGACGTTGTGCAACTTTGAACACGATATTTTTTTCAACTTTGCACACGGACCAACGAAGCTTAGACTTATAGGAAACATTGCATGGTAGGCAAACGATTTCTCTCAATGGACACAAAAACCTTTATCAACATTTTGAACATTCACGTCAGTCAATAGTTTAAAACCAAAATGTTCGTGTAATCGTCCAGAAATTAATTTATATTTATCGGCCGAAATATTTTACTTTATGACTTCCAGTACATTTATAAGTGGTGAGTCGATTAATCGTTAAAAAAATTTAAATCGTTGAAAATTGTTAACGATTAATCGAGAAATTAATAGTTAATTTCCGCAGCCCTACTAAAAATACAATATCACGAAAAAATATTTGTTAAGCCATTCTTTTTATGTAGACACCTGAAACTCTTTCTTGATTCCATTCGTTCCAATGCCAATAAATGAAGTGTCGTCATAGATAAGCCAACTCAAATATGAAATTAATTTTCTTAGAAAGAAAACAATGTTCATAAAATTTCGTTTTGATCTAACAACTTTCAGATAACAACTTTTGTGACATTTGTTACATTGAATGGCTCAAAGTCCACATGAGGGTATTGGACTCAGCACTGCATTATCAATGTAATCTCCCTTTGGCATCCATTCTTGCCAGGATATTTAAACATAATTAACAATACCATGAATTTTGAGGGAAGAAATTCAATTAAGGTTGGGTATACTATAATTTTAAAACTATATTACTGACTTTGTTTTGTAAAACTCCAACGAACTTCCAATTATTGACTGGCTTCATGCCATCACTCAAAATAAGAGGAGACACGCACACGCTGCATGCCCTGTGTTATTGGAATGTAAATGTACCTTATACAATGGATATGTTCTCACAAATTAAAGCTATATGATAGTGATTGAATTTACTTTGGGTAAACAATGGATTTTATGCTCTCTTGTATTTTAAAGGGTAATATGACATTGTAGAAAGAAGGTAATAAAGCATTTTAAAGGTAACAGTGTTGCCATAGAGGCGATTCACTGAGCAGCATAAGAACACTACAAAAACATGGCAAAGATTGCTGCCAGCGTTAACATTTTATGTCAATAAATCAGTTGCTTTGGTTTCTTCAGCTGCCTTATCTCCCTTTAGCCAGTGTCATGGGATCTTATCATGTATGCTCGCCATGACTGTAACGAAATATCAGCTTTCAGCTTTCAAGAACATTATGTAGCGTCATTTAACTAGCGCGATTTGCTTCAAATTAGCCTAATACTACCCTTGATTCTTGCCTAATTATGAACAATTAGTATGAAATAAGTAAAGCTTCCATAACAACAGATATCTCTTTAGAAGTCGTTGCTATTAAGTTTACTAATTGTAGCTAAACATCCCCGATGGAACCAGATGTTAAAAAAAGGTTTTATATCTTAGCTTAATTATAATTTGAGAGAGCAACAAAATTAAAAAATAAACTTAAGGCCTCACTTAAAACCTTTCAAGGCCTCACTTAACAATTTCCCAAACCAATCTTTGGAAACAATGCCCTCTAACTCAGTGCTCATTTTCTTTTACTGCATACATTATTTTTTATTGCTTTAGGGCAGTGTTTTGTTGTTGTTGTTTCTATTATTAACATGACATAGATTATGGTAATACATATTATACAAAAATCCCGACTCCCACATTTTTTCAAGTTAGATCACATTTCAACATATTCAGTGCCGTTTTTACCGTTATTTACGCTAATTATTGTTGATGCCCAATTTAAGGAATACCGTAATTCTTAAAATTAGATTGCTCACGTTTGATTCAGAGGTAAGTCGTAGAGTTTAAAGGTCGTGATGATGAGTTTAAATATCGTCTTCAGATGAATTAATTAGGAATTGATGAGTTAATTAGTTTAAAGATGGTGCTAATTCAATTAAAGGCCAAATGATTGAGTTAAAAAGTGTAATCATTTTCTTTAATGGTAATGTGATTTGGTTAAAGTTCCTTTTAATTAAATTTCGTGTGATTGAGTTAAAGGTAGTCTAAATGACTTGAAAGGCGTTTTACTAGGTCTAAATGTTTTGTTTTTAAGTTTAAAGGTAGTCTACACGAGTTGAAAGGCCATTTTACTAAGTTTAAAGACAATCCAAATGACTTGATAAATTAATGCCATATAATTGGGTTTAGAATTTAGAGGTCGTGTAATTGAGTTTGAAGGCGTGTGATTAAGTTCAGTCTCATGCTGTGGCCTCGGAAATCTAAGGAGAGATTTGTTATAAAACCCCAAAATGTCATTCCACAATCGATCATCTTTTCCAAGGTCACTTCGTCCGTGTCGGATGTAAAGAGGATCGGCTAATTGTGCTTTTATTGTTGTAGTCCGTTGCAGTTCAATTTATTTCTATAATTGTTTGTTATCTCTATTCAACTTTCAAAATAATGTTGACTAAATTTAGTTATGTACAACTGTAGAGCTTTAAAGCATGCTCATTACCAAAACATTAACTGAAATACAATTTACACAATTAATATATCCAATTTGATACGCATCTATTTGAAAATTAATTAGTAGCTCGTGAATTTCCGCAATACCCTAATCCTGTATGCATCTTTCTCACAATGCCAATAACATGTGAACCCATTTCTCACGATACTCATAGAGTGTAGACACATTTCCTGCAATGCTCTAAGCATATAGATACTTAAATAAATGTTCCTGATTTTAAAACTTGAGCACGAAATAAAGAAAAAATAAGACATGAATATACAGATGGTTTACATATCAAGAGCCAAGTTTACACCCATACCTATTATCTAAGATGATCTGGTGTATCAGTAAAAAAACAAACATACATAAACATCGGAAGTTTATTCAAACAGACACGTAACTGACTTTCCAAAAAGTTTCATGATCGTGGAAATTATTAATGTGTCATTTTGGATACCTTGAGAACTTCATCGATGGGAAAAAAAACTCCCGTTTGTTTAAACTCTAAACTCAGAACTTAGTCATTATGTCATCGCAATTCATGCTAAAAAGTTACTTCCATTTAAATCCTTTGTTTCACAGTGTTGGAACCCCTAGTTCAATTTTTTTTTGCTTGTATTAATTTTGTAATAGATCCTGTGCCACTTGGTAGATTTATCACTCATTTATCACTCGTCTTGTATTCCGTTGTTATGGAACAGGCCAGGATTCTATCAGCCTAAACTACAGTGAACACAGTTTTGTGTGTGTGTGTGCTCTTTTGTTTTATCAATTTTATTCTCGTAAGAAAAACTTTTAAAAAGTAATTAAATACAAATATAACGATTATTTCAGCACTCTTCTACTAACATTCTGTCATTTTAAATGCTAATATATATCTTTTGAGAATTATTTTATTAACGCTTTATCATTTAAAATTTAGCAAATAATATATGTTGATTTTCTTTCAAAAAATGAATTCAACAAAAATAAATTAATAATAATAATAATAAACTTTAAAAAAACAACAACACAAAATCCCTTTTCAACGTATGTGTGCCTATGTGTATATTCACTGTCTAGTGATATATGTACAAAGTTACAAAGTTTCATCTCTACTGAAAATGTACAATGGATAATGGATACACATTAATTACTAGATTATATACGCAGATTTTGCTTTAGGTTAAGCAAAGGCGTACCTAGGATATTTTGCGCCCGGTGGAAAATTTTACAATTTTTTATGTATGATTATCATCACAGTAAATATATTTTTCTTTTCAATGCTTGAGATGTTTTTCTGGAATATGTAAGTTTATCTTGTCATAGCTATCATAACTGTGTACAGGTTAGGTTTTGATTATCCTAACATCACTTATAGTAAATGATATTACACGTCTTTATGTCCACATACTTGCGGTAGTTTTGATCAGATGAATCCAATATATTACCTTTTTATTGTAAAACACCAGTAGCAAACAGTGGGCCATTTTACCCAGTCGAGACCTGTGCGGGATTCCATACATACAACAGCGCCAGACAGTCTCTGGCTACGAAATACTCGCTGAGCGGTTTATATCGCGATGGGCGTTTTCAGTGCCTGGGTTAAAGCGCAGGAACTGATGGTTTTTTGGGTTTGTTTTTTTACTCTGCTCTGTAAGTTCCCAATCTGGTGTAGGAGTTAAAAGTGTTGTCGTGATCTCTGATCTATTTAATTGAATACAGGAGAAAGGTAAGGTTTAATTCTAAGAGTGTGTACACAGTTTGGTCGTCAAAGTATGAATGATGTGAACTCATTTCAATTTTAATGCGCATTTTTCACCCCATCTCTCTCTCTCTCTCTCTCTCTCTCTCTCTCTCTCTCTCTCTCTCTCTCTCTCTCTCTCTCTCTCTCTCTCTCTCTCTCTCTCTCTCTCTCCCTCCCTCTCCCCCCTCTCTCTCTCTCTCTCACTCACTCTCTTTTTTCCGCGCCTCCCTTTCCAAATGAAACACTACATATTTGGCCTAATTGAAAAGAAAAATAAGCTAAACAAAATATGGTAACAGAAAACGCACATGTATATTTTAGATTTGATGGTAAACTTATTTTAACACACTTAATTTGTCATTTATATTTTTGTTGGGGTGGCAAATATAAGGATCTATATTTATCACGGTTCCAACGGTGTGTATGCCTCATCCTTCAGGGAGTGTTGAAAGGTGGAGGCCCGTAAACACATATGCTCCAACATGTACTTAGGAAAGATCAGACCGACAGGAAAGACTTCTCACTAGACAGACAATAGTTACGCTGAGTTATGTTTGCCCTTCTCTTCCCAGAGTTCCATCCCCGGGTGGATACCCGTGAACAGCGCCTGGAAACTGACCTTGTTCTTTGAGACCCGGATTAAAGGATTCCACAAAAGACAGGTAGGCTGATAAGTTTTCTGCCATGGAATTTCCACGGTTTATTTTATTTTTTTCCAAGAGAAGGGAATTTACGATGAGAAGTGCTTTGTGGGTTGAGCGGCACTGACAAATGTAAGAGGGTGAGGTTTCCAGAATTGGCAGAGCGCTCAGGAATCGTTGGTTAGTAAAGGAAACAATGCTGGGGTTAAGGGATGAGTAACATTGTAGATGAAATTATTACTATTCCAAATTGGACAAAAGTTGAACCAAAAACACTTTTCCTTTTCATCAATATGCTGAACAAGGGGTTGTAGTTTTTCAAAAGCCGAAGTAACTTATCCTTGTTTGATAAATACGAAATATTAAACTTCCCGAAATGTAGACAAAATATTTTATAATGGTTTGGGTAATTGACGTCATGCAATATTTTACGGCGAGAAACATCACACGCTCTGTTAATCTCGAAACCAAAATGATTATGATTTTACGTCTATATTTTCAATTTTTAAAAAAAATGCTGATTATGGGCCGTCCATAAAGTTCGTCACGCTTTTTTTGACAATTTTTGACCCCCTCCTCCCGCGCCTGTCACAAATCTCGGTACCCTCCCCTCCCCCTAAAGAACGTCACACTTTCGAATTTTTTTCTTAATTAACACCTAATTAAAATATTTAATTTAATACATTATATACACTCACTATTTAACTGAATTAAAATATAAAATTTCCACTTAAAAGTAGGGAAGTACCGGATTTAAAATGTGTAAATCCGACCGGAGCTGAATTTGGCCGGATTTATAAAGTGAAATCCGGCTGGAGCCGGAATCAGATTTTTTAAAATGGCCGGATTCCGGAATTGCCGGAGCCATTATGAATATATATTAAAATTAGGGATCTACCGGCCAGCCGGATTTATGAAGTGAAATGCTGCCGCAGCCAAAGCCGGAGCCGGATTTTTTAAAATAGCCGGATTCCGGATTTGCCGGAGCTGGAGCTTAAATCCCGTACATCCCCACTTAAAAGAACTATCAGATTATTAAAATGACTTTAATAGTAGAATAGTTAATTGTCAACAGTTGTCACAGTTATTCAATCTAGATCGAATTTGAAAACTAAAATTAGACTTGACAATTATGTGATACATATCATTTATCTGCTACCTTTTCACTTACATTGTGTGAGGTCAAGCTTTAGATAATCTTCCGATTATGCAATCTATTGACACAGGATAAGAAGTAGATTAGCGAAACTTGACCTCACCCAGTAATTATAATAAATGATAAAAAGGAATCATAACAATTTTACTAAAAAAAAAGAATAGATTGACAATTTATGTGACCAATTCTTGTGCTATATTGAATCTGTTTATTAATGGTCCTGGGATTTATGTTTAATTCAAAAATATTCACTGGAAATCATCTTACCATGGGGATGTGAAGTTTTCATCCATAGTTATTACGACTTGCATCAATCTTTCACCATCATCGTTTCTTGGAAGGATAATTGCAGACAGATCAACTCGTCCTCATCTAGCCACTAAACAGCCTCTGTATGTGCATTTTCTCTTTTGGCAATAACAGCCATGGGTTCTCTTTGCCTTCTAGAAGCGATTCTGAAAGGACGGATGTGTTTTATCTGAGTTGATTATTGAACAGTTTGGGTGGGCACATTCTCCTTAGCTCGAGCTCTGTGTTGTCCTGCATGTTCCTTCAACATTGTTTGTGAGGAAAAATATAAGTAACATACCTTGCAAATTCGATCAAGTAAGCTGGTCTGCAAAGATGGACAATAAAGACCATATGGTTCTACTTTGAAAACTACGGTTGATCTCGGCATTATATCATCAAATCTTAGTGTGCCACAAACAAGGAAGGAAACTTATGAGAATCTGTTCTGCTCTTTCTGAATCTCCAAGTCCATCAGTTGTTTTGTTAATTATGATTAGAGGAGGAAAGAATCTCGAAGGTAAAACGTTGAAATATGAGCTTCGTAATTTGTCGCAACATTTTATGACCTCATATTTCACAATTTCAGTGAAATATTGGCTTGTGCGATCATGATTGTCAACTAACTCCTGATCCTTCGATATCAGTTCTGCTGCATCCAATTAAGATTGTCTTTATTTAAACAGAGAAATGTTTGAACTTTTTTTTTACAACTTTCAACTTCTGTTCATATGTTACAAGAAAAGACATTTTGTAGATTGGGATAGCATCTTTAGAGAATGGGTAATGATCCTAATGATCCTACATGTGGAAGAAAATCAGAAGCCCCGCGCCTAACGCTCTTCGTGGGTCTTCCTGGAAGACCTTCCCAGCTATCTGGTCCCCTCCCCCAGAAAAGGACGTGACAGCTGGGGAACCGGAGCGGTCGCTTCTGAAGAGGCCACCTGGGCATCCAGGACAGAAAGTAAAAGATGCCTCCCACTAAGTTGACCTCACAAGGAGGGGTGGAATTGCCTTACTACGACCCGCTACCACTTTGGCGCCACCCCGGCAAAGCATACGAGTCTCAATGGTTAGGACCACCGCTATGCCGGGGATCATCAATGACCTACCTAGGGTGAAACCCCTACTGGAAGGTTTCCTCTGAGCTGGCGTCCGCTGCGTTCTTCGCTGTTCCTTTGGCTAATCCGTACTGGCGCTCCTGGCCCTAAACCGCACCGCTCAATGGCGTTGCTAGTAAAATTGAGGGGGACGAAACGGTCGCTTCGGATTTACCCGACCCTCAACGGGTACTTGGTTCTCATCATCGACAATGCATTTAAGATGCTTTGTCTAAGATCCGTACAGCGACAGTAATCATAATTATGTGACTAGCACCTAACACATGGGTAATAAACAAATGCAATAGTCAAAACTTCAATGATATTTTTAATTACTTTGAAAATATTTATTTTTCTTTTTACATTACAACTTTGAACTGCATGTCACAATTCACTGTCATTCGTCTACCCAGAAGTGTAACTATATTTTCCGCGCCCTTGGCAAAGTCATTTTTGGCGCCCTTGAGAAATAGGGAAAATACTAAATTATACAGAATAAATTGATTATTGAAGGATTAGCCCTCGGCGCCCTTGGCAACTGCCCCGATGCCAAGTCGTTGTTACGCCTCTGCGTCTACCTAAGCCCATCCATATTCAATTTATGGACAGACTTGTTTACTATGGATTTCCTATGGACTGTCACTGTTAATATTTAAATAAATAAAAGAAAAAAATTATAATGGTTATTTTTTAACAGAAAGTCTTTATTTTGCTCTAAATTTAGTTTGTAGTCTAGAATACGTTTGCCGTTCAGATAATTGAAAGGTTTGGAAATACTCTAGATGAGACCATGTATTTTCGTGGACAGTCAACGCCTTGTTCATTGAGCGTAATGCAAGTTGAGGTTAAGGAAAATCTCAAGTAACAAAATAAATCACGTACGTAAGCAATTCCTGCCTGGATATAGATATCAAGTTTTGGATTTGGGCTCAAAAGGAAATTACTAAAAATCAGGCTCAAGCTTTACAAAATATTTAAATCATAGTTAAGTAGTTTTGTTTTGTTGCTTTTTTTGTTTGTTATTTTTTTCTTTAATTTTTTACATAAAGACGTATCCAGAAGTGATCAATAAATGTATGTCTCCTTTTTTTAAAGCATGACTTGAGTGAAATGCATTATGTTGTTGTCGTCGACAAACATTACAGATATTATTTTACTATACTTTAAATAGAAACTATCATAGTTATCATAACTGTCATATAAGTACTTTAAATGTTCTTTGTATGTGCCTAGCTATTATTTTTATTGGATATCTGATATATAAATATGTATTTCCCATGGCAGGCATGTATTATTATTGGTTTGCTGTTCCATGCATTCCATTCATTATCTGAAGTGCACCAATGCCAAAAGGTCACCTGCTATTCGATGTTTCGCGTCTTGTTGCGCCAACTCTATAACCATTCTCATGCATTTCTTATAGAGGTTAATAGCCATTACGAAACTAATTGGATTTGTTGTCTCTTTCCTGCTTTAACCAGCCGTCTGATCCATTACCTGTTGGACTTTCGTTTCTTTTAAACCCAATCGTATTCCCCTGCAATGCTATTGGTCAAGTAGCATCAAGTATATATGCAACTGCGAGTTAGAACAAATAATGAACTTTAGGCCAAACAATACCAGGTCAGCTGGTGAGTTTAGGCCAAACAATACCAGGTCAGCTGGTGAGTTTAGGCCAAACAATACCAGGTCAGCTGGTGAATTTAGGCCAGACAATACCAGGTCAGCGGGTGAGTTTAGGACAGACAATACCAGGTCAGCTGGTGAGTTTAGGCCAGACAATACCAGGTCAGCTGGTGAGGTTAAGCTAGACCAGGGGGTCGGGAAACTTTTTGTCTGAGAGAGCTATAAACACCGCATATTTTGAAAAGAGCCATACATTATATTTAAAACTAAAAATTAAAGTAAATGTGAGCTTATGAGTAATTTCAACACTAAAAGTACAATAAATATGTCTCTGAATTCTTTTTAATAACATTGTTATGCTGTTTTTTTATATGCAATTAATATGTAGTCCAAAGGAGTCTGAATAATTTTTTAGAAAAATAATGGCACATTTGTCTTAGAGCCAGGAACAGCCATCAATAGAGCCACATCTGGCTCGCGAGCCATAGTTTCCCGACCCCTGGGCTAGACAATACCAGGTCAAGTTGTGAGTTTAGGCTCGACAAGACCAGGTCAACTGGTGAGTTTAGGCCAGATAATACCAGGTCAACTGGTGAGTTTAGGCCAGATAATACCAGGTCAACTGGTGAGTTTATGCCAGATAATACCAGGTCAACTGGTGAGTTTAGGCCAGCATTCCACCTCAAAACTATAAATGATGAGGTCACTGACCCATATGTGTACTTGGAGTGGTAAGGTTAGCGGTTTGACTGACACTTCCATATGCATTATTGCTCAAAGTCTTCATGCCATGTTATGCCCTGCAAACACTTCTCACAGCTGTATGATTACATGTGTGTTTAAACTTCCTAAAATTAATTTACAAAGCCACAGAGGCGTAATTTTATTTTACTGCTAATAACTACACATTAGCTATGCTTAAGATACTGGAGTACTAAAAACATATTACCTTAGTTGAATTGGCTGTAGAATCTCCCAGGTAAATAGTAAATAGATACACTAGTTTTTGGGTAGTGCCGGAAATTTAGAAAAATTCAATAAAAATACGGTAAATAATTAGGCTTTATTTTGGTAACTGGCAACAAAACCTTTTCAAGGACGGGACTAAGTGTAGGGTGATCTGTGAAGTTCATGGTAGAACAGCACAACATCCACATCAAGTGACTCAAAAATGAAAATGAAACGTCAACCTACCTCCCCCCCCCCACAACGCGGCCTGTCCAGAGATCCTACCCAAAACACCACGGTCTGTCCAGAGACCCTACCCACCTCCTCCACACCGTGGTCTGTCCAGAGTCCCAACCTCCCCCCACACTGCGGTCTGCACTGAGACCCTACCTCACCCCACCCCGTCTGCCCAGAGATCCTACCCCTTCACTACGGTCTGTCCAGACACCATTACCTCCCCCCCCCACATCGCAGTTTGTCCAGAGGCGAGAGACCCTACCTCCCCTCCACCGCGATTTGTCGAGAGACCCGCTGTCTCGACCGGCCGTACATGTGTATCACATAAAAATTACTATACATTATAGTTATCTATACTAATAAAAGGCAAAGCCCTGACTCACTCACTCATTCATCACTAATTCTCCAACTTCCCGTGTAGGTAGAAGCATGAAAATTTGGGAAGTTGTTGAGTAGCCTCTCACGACGAAAATTGGCGTAAAAGAATTTTAAAATTAACACTCATGGGGGCCGGGGGCCCAAAGACGTTTTTTTCCTTAAATGGCCTATATAAAATTTGAAAAACACCAAATCTCCTATTTCCCGAGTAGGCAGAAGCATGAAACTTTGGGAAGTTGTTGAGTATAATCCCGCGATGGTAACGGGAGAAAAAAATATTTAAATTATCACTTTCGGGGGGCCGGGGGCCCAAATAATGTTTTTTTCCTAATATGAGCTATATATAAACTAAAAATCACTAATTCTCCTATTTCCCGTGTAGGTAGAAGCATGACACACTGGGTAGTTGATAAGCATACTTCCGCGATTGTAACAAGCGAAAAAAATATTTAAAATAACACTTAATGGGGTCCGGGGGCCCTAATGTAGTTTTTTTCTTATATAAAAAACTGACTGATCACTAATTCTTCAACTTCCCGTGTAGGTATTAGCATGAAACTTTGGGAACTTGCTGAGTACACTCTCTCAACGATAATTGGCGAATAAGAATTTTAAAATTCACACTGTTGGGGGCCCGGGGTCCAAAAACGCTTTTTTCCCTTATATGGACTATATAAAATATGAAATCACTAATTTTCTCATTTCTCGAGTAGGCAAAAGCATGAAACTTTGGGAAGTTGTTGAGTACAAACCAGCGATAGCAACGGGAGAAAAAAAAATAAATTATCACTTCCTAGGGGCCGGGGGCCCAAATGAAGTTTTTTCCTTATATGAGCTATATAAAACTAAAAATCACAAATTCTCCTATTTCCCATGTAGGTAGAAGCATGAAACTTGGGGTAGTTGTTAAGTACACTTCCACGATGGTAACAGGTAAAAACAATATTTAAATTATCACTTAATGGGGACCGGGGGCCCAAATGTAGTTTCTTCTTATATTAAAACAAACTCATCACTAATTCTCGGATTTACCGCGTAGGTAGAAGCATGAAACTTTGGGAAATTGTCAAGTAGCCTCTTTGGACGACAAATGGCGAAAAAGAATTTTAAAATTCACCTTCATGGGGGCCGGGGGCCCAAAATAGTTTTTTTTCCTTCTATGGGCTATATAAACATTTGAAAATCACTAATTCTCCTATTTCCAACTAGGTAGAAGCACGAAACTTTGGGAAGTTGAGTACACTTCCGCGATGGTAACAGGCGAAAAAATATTTAAATTTTCACTTACTGGGGCCCAGGGGCCCAAATGTAGTTTTTTCCTTATATGAGCTATATAAAAACTGAAAATCACTAATTCTCCTATTTCCTGTGTATTAAGAAGCATGAAAGTTTAAGTAGTTGTTAAGTAACATTCTGCGATGGTAACAGGTTAAAAAATTATAGTAATTATCACTTACTAGGGGCCGGGGGCCCAAATGTAGTTTTTTTCTTATATAAAAAACTGACTCATCACTAATTCTCCAATGTCTCGTGTTGGTAGCAGCATGAAACTTTGGAGAGTTGTTAAGTACACTTCCGCAATGGTAACAATCAAAACAAATGTAAAATTATCATTCACTAGGGGGCCGGGGGCCAAAATGTAGTTTTTTCTGATATGAGCTATATAAAACAGACTCATCATTAAATATATAACTTCCCGTGTAGGTAGGAGCATGAAACTTTGGGAAGTTGTTGAGTACCCTCCCGCAATGGTAGCAGACAAAAAAAAATTATCAGCTCGATAGGATCTGGGGAAGTGTGTCATTATTTACTTTTCGCTTTTGTTTTTCTGCGGGACTAGGACAGACAGACAGACAAGACGGTGAAGTTAATATATGTATTATATCCATCATGATCCAGATTGAAATCAATTGGTGTTTTGAATTTGTGTTTCGCGGATTCTCAACATAACTCAAATACTAATTTCCGCAGCGAAGCGGGGGTATTTTGCTAGTAATAAGTAAACCGTAAAAAAAATTTTTGACTTCAAATCCCAACGCGCACCGCTCAAAATAAACTCTTGGAAAAAAAACTGAACCAAAAATAACTAGTTTTGAACGTCCGCGTAAATTTGTTCAATATGTAAATGAGATTTAATTTTTCTCGCTAGTGAATAGCTTTAGGAGTTTGAGGGACCAATCGCTATCGAGGACCGGACAGAAACTTGCCTTTTACTATATAGGATAGGATATATATTTTTACAGACACTCTACAATAAAACATTTTGTTTTTAAATCTATGCTTTGGTCATTCCAGGGGAAAAATATTTTTTTGACATTTTTATTTTTTTAATTTTAGTTACTTTTACGCTCAATCGCTTCCTTTTTATATAGATTAAAAAAAGAAAACACATTTATTATTTCTAATCGCTAAAATAACTTTGATTAAACTTTTATTTACTCAAAGTTATCGATTTCATAATCTCCCCTACTCAACCAATGACCAGCTGAAACTTGAATTTTGTTTGCCGAGGACCAGTTCCGTTATTGATAGATGGCAAAACTTTTTCCGTCCGATAATTAGGATGTGAATAATTACAAACTAAATAATCTAATCAGGGAGTTTAAGTCCCAGTAAGTTCTTTTGGCTGAGCACGATTCAGTTAAAATATTTATAAGTAAATGATCAAAGATAATCCACTTTAAGATGGAGAATCCGACTTTTGTATTTTTTTTTATAGATGCCGAACACGATGTCTCATTTGAAAGCTGTTTCGTTACAGTAAATGGCGAACCTGTAAAATAATAATTAATAGTCAATACAATTAGTTGATTCCTTTTAAAAAACAAAATATTTTTTAAAAAGTAAAAAAAATTATTAAAAAAATAATAATAATAGGAAAAAAATAACACAGCAGCCAAAACAGAATTTGTAATATAAGTCACATTAAAAATCAGGTTATCAATGTTCGCCTTTCATTCGATTGTAGTCAGGAACTACTTTGGGCTCTCTGTTTAAAGTCCTCCATAGTTTTCTATAGTTTGTATGAGATTTGCTAATACACGTTTATTTCAAAGACACCCATATCATTGGAAGTCTCGATTCCTTGCCCTGAGCACAATTCTATTTTGTGATTGGCTCAGCCACAAAAATGCTTCTGGCGTATGAAAGACCCCAATTTTACATGAGGCAAGCAAACATGAAGACCTTTTCGGTGAAAAATGTGAGGAAAGATGGCACGAGTGGCCAAGATGATAAAAAAAAATTGATTGGAAGACTGATAGTAAATGAAAAGTTGAGGTGTCCAACATTTTCCTTGTCATGCGAGGTCAATCAGTGGAAGAGGGGAAGTGGGTGGATGTACTACGTCAGTGGTCACGAGTTGTTGTTGTTTTTTTTTGATCCTCTAATCTTAATTCTACATAATCTTTCTTCTTTGACAATATTTGATAATTTATTTATTTTTTAAAAATAAAAACATCGAAATTAACCCAGAGTTGCACGCTCTCCTAGTTTCCTAGGAGGTGAAATCTGAAGGGTGAAACGTATATTTGTATCCGTGTGGAGGCTTTAATTTAAGACAGGCTACAAATGTGGGACTGAAGCAGTTAACTTTTTATAACAGTGATTATTCACAACAATGGAACTTTAGTTATCACGTTTACTTCTTTCTTTCTAGCGCATCAAACTGTCTTTTTTTCTCTCTACTTTCTTTCTTCTCTCATGCCACCTAGTGCATCTCGGTGCGGTGCACATGGTGCGGCGCTGTGTGGGTGTGCACACTACCACATTATTAACTACTTAGGATATCAAACAGTTTTATTCTCAATCCCTCACACAGACCAGGGGCAGTGTGTTACTGGCCCACTGGCGTGTCCCTGCTCATCACGGAACTGACCTCCCCGTGGGGTATAACACTGGTAGTTGGTCAGTCGCTCTCTGTGAACTCCAGTCACATCGAGTGAACTCCAGTCACATTGAGGGCACTAAGGCGGACTGCTGAGATTTAACTCTAGCAGACGGCTACATATTCATACATAAACGATGAATATGTTTTTACTTGAATTGAACATCCACCGACATCGTATATCCATCATGATCCCGATTTGAAACTGAGGATTTACAACTTTAAGACATGTACCATTTGGGGATAGGGGCACATTCATTCATTTTTCTTAATAGATTGGGGAAAAAAATTAACATAAGCCACCAGATGGAGCTAAACCAAACCTGGTAAACAAAAAACATGATGGCACACATGAAATGTATAACAGGAAGTGAATTCCTAAAATCTACTGAATCGGGGCCGGGCGCCCATAATATCGTGTTGTTGTTTTTTTTTACTTATAGGAGCTATATAAATATTATTTTAAACACTGGCTACAAGGTGAATGGACGAAGTTTGTACAGAAAAAATGATAACCCATTTAACATACAATACGGAATTAAACTCCTAAATCAACTAAATCCACTCCTTTTCGGACCGGGGACTCTACTTCATATCTATATATATAAGTAGCGTAAATATACCTTAGAATATCATTATACAACACGTATGATGTTACACATGTTATGATCTTCAATCATATATAATAGTTATGTTCTTTGTGGTACGTACACATGTTATGAACTTCAGTCACATATAATAGTTATGCCTTTTGTGGTACGTACACATGTTATGAATTTCAGTCGATATAATATAGTTATGCCCTTTGCGGTACACATGCTATTAATTTCTGTCAAATATGATAGTTATGCATTTAGCGGTACACATGTTATTAGTTTCAGTCAAATATGATAGTTATGCCCTTTTCAGTACACATGCATGAACTTCAGTCAGATATGATAGTTATGCCCTTTGTGGTATGTATAGATGTTATAAATTCAGTCAGATATGATAGTTATGCCCTTTGTGGTACGTATAGATGTTATAAATTCAGTCAGATATGATAGTTATGCCCTTTGTGGTACGTATAGATGTTTTGAACTTCAGTCAGATTTGATATTTATGCCCTATATGGTACGTACACATGTTCGGGGCCGTCCATAAAGTACGTCACGCTTTTTTTGGACCATTTTTTACCCCCCTCCCCCTGTTACAAACTGTCACAAATCTTGGAACCCCCCCCTCCCTCTAAGTACGTCACACTTTCGAATTTTTTTCTTAATTAACACCTAATTAAAATATTTAATTTAATACATTATATACACTCACTATTTAACTGAATTAAAATATAAAATTTCCACTTAAAAGTAGGGAAGTACCGGATTTAAAATGTGTAAATCCGGCCGGAGCTGACTTTGGCCGGATTTATAAAGTGAAATCCGGCTGGAGCCGGAATCAGATTTTTTAAAATGGCCGGATTCCGGTTTTGCCGGAGCTATTATGAATATATATATATAAATTAGGGATCTACCTGCCAGCCGGATTTATGAAGTGAAATGCTGCCGCAGCTAAAGCCGGAGCCGGATTTTTTAAAATAGCCGGATTCCGGATTTGCCGGAGCTGGAGCTTAAATCCCGTACATCCCCACTTAAAAGAACTATCAGATTATTAAAATGACTTTAATAGTAGAATAGTTAATTGTCAACAGTTGTCACAGTTATTCAATGAAACAGTAACTCAATCTAGATCGAATTTGAAAACAAAAATTAGACTTGACAATTATATGATACATATCATTTATCTGCTACCTTTTCATTTACAATTGGTGAAGTCAAGTTTTAGATAATCTTCGGATTATGCATTCTATTGATACAGGATAAGAAGTAGATTAGCGAAACTTGACCTCAATCAGTGATTAAATAATAAAAAGGAAGCAAAACAATTTGACCTAAATAAGACTAGATTGACAAATTATGTGACAAGCTCTTGTGTTATATTGAATCTGTTTATTATGGTCCTATGAATTATGTTTCATTCAAAAATATTCACTGGACATCAGCTTACAAAAATAATCTTCTGTATAGAAGGAGCGTCTATAACAGATAAGATAAGAAGAAGAGAAGTTTTCATCCATAGTTACGACTGACATCAATCTTTCACCATAATCGTTTCCTGGAAGGATAATTGCAGACAGATCAACTCGTCCTCATCTAGCCACTCAACAGCCTCTGTATGTGCATTTTCTCTTCTGGCAATAACTGCCATGGGTTTTCTTTGTCTTCTAGAAGCGATTCTTTAAGGACGGATGCGTTTTATTTGAGTTGATTCTTGAACCGTTTGGGTGGGCACATTCTTCTGAGCCCGAGCTCGGTGTTGTCTTGTATTTTTCTTCAACATTGTTTGTGAGGCAAAATATAAGTGACATAGGCGCCCCGCGGCCTAGCATACGCCGCAGACTTGCTCATGGAGAGTGCAAAGAAAGTGGAGAAAGAACGGACACAAACTACGGCACGAAGAAATCAAAACAACGCGAGTCAACGTCGGTTGAACTGCCAACTCATTGTTGGTTTCGAGACAATTGCAGGCGAAATTCGGTACACCCCTAACTTCTATAAAGTCATCTATAAATCGATAATCGCAACCAAAATTAAAAAAACAAACAACACGCAATTAAGAACCCTAAATATGACTAACCCTCGCTAGGGTCGGCCAATCATAGTTTATGTTTAAGGGATGGTAGTAATAATTCGGAGGCGGGTAACAACAACCTCAGTGTGCATGTCTTCACGTTTACTCGCTATTTTTAAATCCTTTATATTAACTCGTGGTGTCTGCGGCCGACCGACCGACCGACGTTGTCGCCAAAACTTTTGATCGATTTTTAACCCACTTGCTCGCAAGATAGCGAGCTGAAATTTTGCAGGCAGTTTCGTACCAATGATAAAAACAATGTATCAAAATTTCTGATCGATCGCATGTACCGTAATTAAATTATTGATTTTTTAGATTATTTTATTTATTCCTATGTATCATGCTATTTTTTGAGATAGAGCGTCGCGGTGCGTATTATATTGAACAACCTTTCTGTCGCGCAATAAGGTGCGTATTTTATTGACAGCTCTTTTTATAAACATATTCCTGATCGGTGCGCATTATATTAAACATGTTTTACGACACAACTGCAATTTTGTATTTCTGGATTGTCTGGCGCTGCGTATTATAATGAACATTCTTTTAGTTACTTCTCGTACATAAAGGATTTATAGTCAAAAACTTGTTTTTTTACGGGTTTTTCTTATTAAATCCTTTATATTAACTCGTGGTGTCTGCGGCCGACCGACCGACCTTGTCGCCAAAACTTTTGATCGATTTTTAACCCACTTGCTCGCAAGATAGCGAGCTGAAATTTTGCAGGCAGTTTTCGTACCGATGATAAAAACAATGTATCAAAATTTCAGATCGATCGCATGTACCGTAATTAAATTATTGATTTTTTAGATTATTTTATTTATTCCTATGTATCATGCTATTTTTCTGAGATAGAGCGTCGCGGTGCGTATTATATTGAACAACCTTTCTGTCGCGCAATAAGGTGCGTATTTTATTGACAGCTCTTTTTATAAACATATTCCTGATCGGTGCGCATTATATTAAACATGTTTTACGACACAACTGCAATTTTGTATTTCTGGATGGTCTGGCGCTGCGTATTATAATGAACATTCTTTTAATTACTTCTCGTACATAAAGGATTTATAGTCAAAAACTTGGTTTTTTACGGGTTTTTCTTATTAAATCCTTTATATTAACTCGTGGTGTCTGTACCCTTGATTGTCGCCAAAACTTTTGATCGATTTTTAACTCACTTGCTCGTAAGCTAGCGAGCTGAAATTTTGCAGGCAGTTTCGTGCCGATGATAAAAACGATGTATCAAAATTTCAGATCGATCGCATGTACCGTAATTAAAGTATTGAATTTTTAGATTATTTTATTTATTTCTATGTATCATGTTATTTTTTGAGATAGAGTGTCGCGGTGCGTATTATATTGAACGACCTTTGCTGTCGCGCAAAAAGGTGCGTATTTTATTGACAACACTTTGTATAAACATATTCCTGATCGGTGCGCATTTAGGGTTGCCAGATGTCCGGTTTTGTACCGGACTGTCCGGTATTATCGTTATTTGTCCAGTGGAAAAATGGAAGCAATACCGGACATTTTACATTGAAATATTGTGCCATCGACAAAATTCGACACTAGTGCCCGGTATTTTTGAGACAGCCACCTGGCAACCCTATGCGCATTATATTAAACATGTTTTACGACGCAACTACAATTTTGTATTTATTATTTGTATTATTGTTTTTTGTAGGGAATTACAAAATAGTGGTCAGTGGTGCTGCATTATTGAAGGTTTCAGCATCAAAACTTTTCCAAAGGGGCCGTCCATAAATGACGTCACGCGATTTTTGCCGATTTTTTACCCCCTCCCCCCCCTCGTCACGCGACGTCACAAAAACTTAGACCCCCCCTCTAAAAATACGTCACAAATCTTTGACCCCCCCCCCAAAAAAAAATAATAAAATAAAAAATTTTAAAAAAAATAAAAAAAAATTTTTAAATAACAAAGAAAAAAAAACAACTTTATTTTCTATTTGAAAATAAGTATATTTCAAAACACCTTTATTGTCATTTAAGCATTTATTATTTATTTAGTGAAGATCTACATTGTAATATCGTGACCCGCGTGAATCATTTTTAAAAAACGTTTAACCGGCCTTCAGAAAACGAACTGTGTTAACATCATTAGCTTATATTTTATTTTAATGAATACAAATTAAACATTGACTATTGATCATCACGGTTAACGTCTTTGTTTAGAAAAAAAATTATTTAAAAATAACATTTTTAAAATGTATTTTTTTTTAAAATCCCTCAATTGACTGACGGGACATCCCGTAAGACAGAGGTCGGCGAACAGAGGTAAATAACCTGAACTGGGGTCAAAAAGGGAATTCTTGAGGGTAATGCAGACTCATTTGGGACTTATAACATCCACTACAATCCGCTAGATATATTAAAATACGTCATGTGTACGTGTACGCTTGGCACATATGCCCATTATTAAACAGGTTCCATCCAGAAAATGCATTTTTTAAAAATTTGACAACTATGTAGATTTCTTACCTACGCACTATATGAAGACACCTAAATCTACCCTAATTTCATTTATATTGACACGAGTGACAATAATCTTAATCCACATCATGCCACATGACTTGTCTTTATCGCGTATCATTTCTGTGATATTTAAAATTAATGCCTAAAACTGAGCTAAGAAGAAAAGTTGTTTTGTTCTCCTCTCGAATTGCAATGTCAAGAATTTGATGCATTCAATAAAGTTAATGAATACTTGAATAATTTTAAATGGGCTCATTTACCATTATATCTAGAACAGTGTTTCTCATACTTTTTAGTATTGCGGACCAGCAGGAATTTTTTCCATTGTACCAGGGACCGGTGCACTGATAATTTTTTCTGTCATTTTTTGAGAACATTTGCGGACCGGCAGCGGATGGCCCACGGACTGGCATCGGTCCGCGGACCACCACTTTGAGAAGCACTGATCTAGAAGACTAGAATGGCCAGGGGCGTTTTATGAAAAACCATCGAACAATTATATCAAACTTAAAACGTTTTTAATTCTATCAAATAGATTCCCCCCTCCCCCCTCACCTTTTAAAGAAAAAGGATATGCCGTGTCGTTTTGACTTAAAATATCTACACATAATCCTATTCAAAACATTTTTAGACACTTGTTATGCTTGTAAAACTCACAAGTAGCATTTTCGGGGGAGGGGGGGTGCTAAAGACGTTCCCCCAAATCCCCGAGTCACATGAGCAGGACCTAGAGTCTGTAACGAATACATAAACTTGTATATTTTGTGGTAACGGGAATGAGAAAACCAAACGGAGCTGCGGTTAGATCACAAATGCTTTGATGTCAACATCAAACGACGCAGTGTAACAATTTCATATGTTATCTTGTGGATTCTCAAACTTATGGATTATAATTAGATTTAATTTTCGTGTCTTGATAGCATACGCCAACCAGCGTCTTCTGGCCTACCGACCAGCACATTGAGAAGCACTGATTTTTTTTTAAAGAGAAAAAAAGTCATTAAATAAATTGTAAGGGACCAAATATTTCAGTGGAAGTTTTATTTAAAGTTACCCTTTTGATGTGACGTCACATTTCTTCAACCCCCCTCCCTCCCCCTCGTCACGCAACGTCACAAAAGTGTGACCCCCCTCCCCCCCTAGGTGCGTGACGTCATTTATGGACGGCCCCAAAGACAAGACTAAGTGTGAGACTGGGAGCTGAAATGGAGACAGTGAGATGCTTGTTACATGGGCATGATTTCCGAAGGCTAGTCAGGGATGGTTTTCTTTCACGCAGGCGACGGACAAGATTTTGTTGTTAATACGAGTAACCAATGAAGAGAGCGAAGAACTGGCTCAATATGAACTTCACGATCCTAGCTGCTATATTATTGATCCTCTGAAGACTGGCGAGTTGATAATCGAAAGACTGTCGTTTATAAACTGAAACTACGCTATTAGTATTGAATCCGACACTTTGTGCTTTTTGAAATTTGTCAAGACAGTTTAGTACTCAATAAGTTGTTCAGTGAAAATGCTCTCCAGAAGTTTTTTTAACAAAGGAAGGTGAAAAACAGATCGAAAGTTTTTACTATCCATAAAATCAAGGTTTCACTTTGTCAGTAGTTTTCTGAATCCTTGCCGTCTGTAAACACTGAGGTGCATGGCCAACTATAAGGCTGCAGTCAGTGAAATTCAATATCTGCAAGATGGCTAAACACATGACAGCAATGTTGGGACTGGATCCTTTATTATTTTCACTTTATAGGACTATGCTTTATAGAATTTTCTCCAAAAAATGATTTTAGGGATTCTATAGCGTTTAAATTATTTGTTACCAGATGAAATTGTGCTTACAAGTTACCTATGAGGTTGCCGAAAATTACTCTTTTAGGAATTCTATAAAATAAACTTCTTTCTGTAACGCTATGCTAAGAAATGTGTGTTAGTGGTGTAATATGTCCTGGGTTATAGGAGAAAAGCTATTACGTTGGCGGTACTACTGAAACTGGTTCACTCGCTGACATTCTTTTGTAGGTCTAAGGTACTGTACTAACCGCGAGATAGTACTACCTCTTGTCTTCGAAGACTCCCCCCCCCCTGTATACATCTACCTCTTGTCTCGGAAGAGTAATTATATAATTATGAAAAACCTCACTGATTTTATGGACGTAGAAATGACATTTTTTACTGATGCAAGTTGACACTTAAGATTCAAACAAAAGAAAATCTCCACTGCTCCCAGAGTTTGAAGCAGGTAGAGAGGAAATGGATTGCCGTTAAATGTTAAACACAAGATACCATGGAGACTTATGTGCAGTGAGACAAAAATGGAAGTGTCTTTCACTTAATTAGACCGTTTTGAATTTAAAGACATATATAGTTTAGCAAATTTCATGATTATTTATTTATGACTCTTTTATTTAAAATTCGTTTGTCTGTGTTTTGTTTTCCCATTTGTCCAACCGCTTATCAATAGTACATTTTAAAGGTTGTGTAATCATCCATGGTACATTGTAAAGGTTATATAACTTATCCATAGTAAATTGTAAAGGTTGTGTAACTTATCCATAGTACATTGTAAAGGTTGTGTAACTTATCCATAGTACATTGTAAAGGTTGTGTAACTTATCCATAGTACATTGTAAAGGTTGTGTAACTTATACATAGTACATTGTAAAGGTTGTGTAACTTATCCATAGTACATGTACATTGAAATGGTTGTGTAACTTATCCATAGTACATGTACATTGAAATGGTTGTGTAACTTATCCATAGTACTTTATAAAGGTTGTGTAACTTATCCATAGTACATTGTAAAGGTTGTGTAACTTGTTGAGCCCGGCTCAATTTTATTATTGGATTTGGTTATTTTAGATTAGATCAAATATTGCGTTAGGTTAGATAACATCAATTGTAATGTTCCGTGAAAAAAAAACTGTTCCGTGGTAAGTGCAGCAGCTATACTTTTACCACTCATTCAGGGTAGTTGTTATCTAACCGTTAGGGCTGTGGAAATTAACGATTAATTTCTCGATTGATCGTTAAAAAATGTAAACGATTAAATTATTTTTAACGATTCATCGACCCATCACTTACAAATTATTGGAAGTTAAAAAGTAAAAAAATTAATAATAATCAAAAATAGCGGCCGATAAATAATACATTTCCTAACGTTCACACGAACATTTTGGTTTTAAACTATTGACTGACCGGAAAAATGTTCAAAATGTTGACAAAGTTTGCCTTCCATGGTTCTAACACGTTGCCTATTTATCAAACCAAATGAAAAGCGTATTAATATAATGGCAGTAATGGACTCATAGACAGAAAATGACATGGCTTCTGATGAATTACTGCGTTACAAAATGGAGATGAAAGTTCCTCTACAATTGTGGAAACTTAATGAACACCGATATCCGATAATGTCATTCCTTGCCAAGACCATTTTGTGCATACCAGTTACCTCCGTTCCATGTTAAAAGATGACATATAAAGTAGACATTCCAGTGTTATTTAGATTTTCAACAAGAACGTTTAATAAGTGTTACTTATGACATCATAAGTTTTATTTTTTGGCTTTAATCGAAATTAACGATTAATTAATCGTTAATTTTTCAAAATTAAAATTCAAATCGTAAATTTAAATTAATCGTTAACAGCCCTACTAACCGTACATCATAACAACCTCTTCGTTTACAAAAAAACACTTTTTTCTAGGTGCACAACGGTACAGGATCCTGTACAACTTAAACTGTATTTAGAAAACAGCAACTGAGATCAAATTAATTTAAAGTTGTTCATATTTAGACTACAATCCTTTTGGTCAGTTAGTTTCAGACCATAATATTATCACAGTGCCAATGTTAAAGTAGTTCATTAAACATGTTGTGTATTACTGCAGCTTGAAAAATGTTATACATTGTAATTTCATCTATGTAGGCCCTGTTGTATCTAAAAAATTGGATATTCCTGTCAAACTTAAATTTGTCGTGTTTTTAATGGGACTGAAAACCAGTTAAGATTTATTTATTTTAAAGGCTATTTTAACTGCAATAAACTTGCTAAAAATTTTGCTTTGCCATGAGGAACTATTCCTTGAAAATAAATCCCATCATGATATTTCAATAATTAAAACAATTTTTAAAAAAATAAAAAAAACTCTTTCAATTGATATTTCTCTATGCTCTTTTTTGCGATTATACGGTTTAGGTGGACTCTTGTACGATTTTTTATTCCAATAGTTTGACATGCATGTGCCAATAACATCGCTTATTGTGTGGATGGGAGGTATAGATCCACCTCAAAGAGTTTAACTTAAGGTATATGAAGTCAGACGAACTTAATTGTTTACGTCATTGTGAGCAGCCGCCAGTTATCTGCCCTGGTTTCTATTTCTAGTGTGTGTGTTAAAAGAGTTCCAGGGCTGGTTGCGGTTGCAGAATGGCTTATGCCATTAAACAAGGTTCCCTCTTTGCTAGTTGTAGCTCTTGAGTAATTTTAATCTACACAAAGAGTCCTCGGTTTATGTTATCGCTATTAACAATGTAACATATTCAGCTTTGCCTATACGTGTAACTAGACATTTGAAACTAGATTATAAAATGATACATTTCCACACAAAATACCAAACCACTGAATCGAAATTTATCAAATACCACCTCATTATTTCTAGCTCTGTAAAATGCCTAACCATTTGTCACAGGCTTATTAAAATATATTTATCAACTTTTACAATTTGAAAGAATTTAGACTCTATTCAACCTTATATGGAATAACATCATTTTTCCGCTCTTCAAATGAGCAAACAAGTTAAACAATTGTTTCATTTTTAACTCTTTATTCTAGTGATATAAAGTTACATAATGCTGCAAGTAAAATGTACGTGTCAACATTTGATGTTTAAAAATTCAATGCTATTGTTAAAAACCAATAAATGTTTTGAGAAAATTGGTTTGACATAGAGTAAATATTGTAGATACTAAATTGAATGAAAAGTTTGAAATGAGGAATTTAATTTTCTAACATTTTTTCGCCTAAACTGCGAGATTTCTATAAGAAGAGCACGCTGTTATAACCAATAGTTAAGAAAACATTATTACCTTTAGCAAGAACAACATAACTACCATTTCTTGTTGAATTTCCGAGGGATGCTAACTTAATACC
Source organism: Ampullaceana balthica (assembly GCA_944989445.1). Taxonomy (NCBI): domain Eukaryota; kingdom Metazoa; phylum Mollusca; class Gastropoda; family Lymnaeidae; genus Ampullaceana; species Ampullaceana balthica. The sequence goes on along the minus strand of CALYLW010000301.1, from coordinate 262,629 downwards.
ATTTTGATTTGTTTTGGTTTTTTTTAATTACTCTTGTGAATGATCGTTTTCGTTTTTCCTGGAGGTGTATAGGTGATTTGATTAATTTTCACAATTATTAAGTAAGTTATATGGAAATCTGCACACACAAAAAATTATTCTTTGTTGTAGTTCAATATTAGCGTAGGGAATAGTAGTGTAATAGTGAGAAATCCTAAACCCACCATTTTACTTTGTTTTATTTACTTAATTGTTAATCGGTGTGTTAATATTTACACTATCTATCTCCATCCATCCATCCATCCTTCCGTCAGTCTACATGTCTGTCTGTCGGTATATCATCTATCTATCTGTCACACATCTATCTGTGTCTGTCTACCCATCTGACTGCCCTTCTTTTTTTGCGTTGTTTTTTTCTATTCTTCTCTAGTCCAGTATGTCTGTCAACTGTCTATACATTTATTGATTATATATAATTTATTTAGATATATTTCATCAATCTGTATTATCTCTATCTATCTCTGATATCTCTCTATATCTTCCATATCTATCGTCTATAACTCTAGCAACATATAATATATATATACTAGTGTATTAGTATTACCCGTCAAAAATGACGGAAGTTTTCAAAATAAATACATTTCAGCTGATTTTTATGTGGAACGTTCGAAACGAGTTATTTTTGGTGCAGTAATTTGGTTCGCTGCTATCTAAAATTAGTAGCGTCACAGACAGGACAGACTGACAGTGACATACATTGCAAATTATGTATGTTGATATGTATGTATGTATATATATATATATATATATATATATATATATATATATATATATATAAATATATATATACATCCTAAATAATAATCCTATATAATACAAGGCAGTATTCTGTGCGATCATCGATAGCGATTGGTCCCTCAAACTCCTACAGAATCCTACAGCCAATCACTGGCGGAGAAAAATTATGTCTCATTTACATATTAAACGATTTTCAAAACGAGTTATTTTTGGTGAGTTTATTTTTAGCGGTGTGCACTGGGTTTTGTAATAAAAAAACTGTGTATTTAAGGGTTATTTATTATAACTCTGGACACACCGCAATGTGTGTGGGGGGGGGGAGGGTCTCTGGAAAGACCGCGGTGTTGGGGGAGGTAGGGTCTCTTGACAGACCACGGTGTGGGGGAGAGGGTCTCTGGACAGACGGGGTTCTCTCTCTCTTCCTCGGTCGTGCGGAAAAACAAAAGTAAATTAAAAAACCCGTAAAAACAATGTTTTTGACTTTTAAATCCCTTATATAGGAGACAGAACTTAAAGTATTGATTATTTTCCATCGCGACAAACATTAATAGCCTGAAACTGAGTGAATTCCACCTGGTTAAAACACGAGATGTGGTCACCGATGGCTGGCGTCAAGTCAAGTGACCCGTAAAATGTAAACAATAGTGACTGCTCCATATAGTTTTATATAGATAAACTAAAAATGCATTAATTTAATTACGGTACGTTCGATCGATTTGAAATTTTGAAACAATGCATTTTTAGGTGACACAAGTCTGTGTGCCAAATTTCAGCTCGATGGCATTACGGGAAGTGGGTCATTTCTTACTTTTGTTTTTCCGCCCGCCTGTCGACGAACGACAGACAGACAGAGAGAGAGACAGAGGGAGACGGCCGTGAAGTTAATATAAGGGATTTAATAAAAAGGCCCGTAAAAACAAAGTTTTTGACTATAAATCCCTTATATATGAGACATAACTAAAAGTAGTGATTATGTTCAAACGCGACAAACATTTACAGACTGACACGAGTTATATCCCCTTGCTTTAAAAAGTTGGGGGAGGGACGGGAGGGAGTGTGGGCCAGACGGGTGCGTCAAAGCGTGACTGAACTGTGACGTGAAAAAAACAATAACAAATAGTGATATTGAACTATATTCGTTGTATAGAGAAAAACTAAAAATGCATTAATTTAATTACGGTGCCACGAGTCCATGTGCCAAATATCAGCTCGATGGCATCACTATATCAATTTCACAGTTTGTTATCGTTTACATTTTACGGGTCGCTTGACTTCACCCCAGCAACAGGTGAACACATCTCGTGTTTAAACCAGGTAAACCACCTTGAGTTGAGCTAACGCGTTGACGCCACCCGTCCATGTCCACACCCCCTCCCCCCTTCCCCCAGTTTTAAAGCGAGGGGAGATTATTTCGGTTTCAGTCTGTAAATGTCGTGTTTTAACCAGGTGTACCGGCGTACTTTTGTTTACATTTTGAGTGTTACGCTGAGCTCGGTCCAGCCATCGGTGACAAGACCTTTCCCCTCTCCCACCCCCACCCCCCACCCCCCGGGTTTAAAGCAAAGTTGAGTTAAGACAGATTCAGTCTGGTAAATATTTGTCGCATTTGAACATAATCAATACTTTTATTTGTGTCTCACATTTAAGGGATTTATAGTCAAAAACTTTGTTTTTACGGGGTTGTTTAATTAAATCCCTTATATTAACTTCACCGTCGTCTCTGTCGTGATCTCTGTCTTGGTCGGGCGGGCGGAAAAACAAAAGTAAAAAATGACCCACTGCCCGTGATGCTATCCAGCTGAAATTTTGCACATAGACTCGTGTCACCTAACAATGCATTATATCCAAATTTTAGATCGATCGAATGTACCGTAATTAAATTAATGCATTTTTAGTTTATCTCTATGTATCTGATATTGTTGACATCCACGTGTCACTGGAGTTCACTCCAGCCATCGATGACCACATCCCCGTGTTTTACAGCAAGGGTATTTGAGTCACGTTCACTTTGTAAATGTTTGTCGCGCGTTGCGTATTATATTGAACATAATCAATACTTTGAGTTATGTCTCATATATAAAGGATTTTTAGTCAAAAAAACTTTTTTACCGGTTGTTTAATTGACATGATTACAAGTGTAATGCCGGTCGAGACGTCGGGTCTCTAGACAAACCGCAGTGGTGTGGAGGTAGGTTTTCTGGACAGACCGCGGTGTCGTGAGTGGAAGTCTCGTCTCTGGACAGACCGCGTTGTGGAGGGGAGAGGTAGTGTCTCTGGACAGACCACGGTGTGGAGAGAGGAGGTAGGGTCTCTGGACAGACCGCGGTGGGGGTATGGTCTCTGAACAGACCATGGTGTCGTGAGTGGAAGTAAGGTCTCTAAACAGACCGTGGTGTGAAGGGGGAGGTAGGCTCTCTGGACAGACGGGGGGAGCAGGTAGGGACTCTGGACAGACTGCGGTGTGGAGAGAGGAGGTGACGTCTCTGGACAGACAGGGGTGGGGGAGGAGGTAGGGTCTCTGGACAGACCGCGGTGTTTGGGAGGTAGGGTCTCTGGACAGACTGCGGTGGGGGGAGGTATGGTCTCTGGACAGACTGCGGTGTTTTGGGGAGGTAGGGTCTCTGTACAGACCGTGGGGTGGGGATGTATGGTCTCTGGACAGATCGCGGTATTTTGGAGAGGTAGGGTCTCTGGACAGACCGCGGTGTGACGGAGGTAGGGTCTCTGGACAGACCGCGTTGCGGGGGGGGGGCTAGATAGGGTCTCTAGACAGACCGTTGTATGGAAGAGGGAGGTATGGTCTCTGGACAGACGGGGATGAGGGGAGGTTGGGTCGCTGGACAGACCGCGATGTGGGGGCAGGGAGATAGGGTCTCTGGACAGACGGTGGTGTGGGGGGTGGTAGGTATGGTCTCTAGACAGACCGTGGTGTGGAAAAGGCAGGTAGGGTCTCTGGACAGACGGGGATGAGGGGAGGTAGGGTCTCTGGACAGACCTCTGGTTGAAACGAATACTGGTGACGTTTCATTTTCATTTTGGAGGCAGTCTATGTGGATGTTGTGATGTCCTACATGAACTTCACTGCAGGAACGCTTACTCATCGAACATAGACAACAAGGATCTTTAAAATTGAAAACTTATCAGGATTGTGTAATTCAAATAGATATGAGCTATGCAGAAAGTGAATTAATATCGATGTTAGCGTTAATATCGATTAGAAAATATGTATTGGATCTCAGGTAGATATAGGTTCTCAAATGAACTTAGGTCTAATTACTTATAATTCATCTTTGTCCTATATTTATTATTGTCAGTGCTGTCTTGCATTTTTAAAGCATGTTATTATTACAAATTTAATGATTGTTAGAGGTTAATAGTGTGTAAGAAGGCTTCAGTGTTTGTCAAGTTAAGTACGTAAACAAAATCGGTAACCTATTTAGTAAGCTTTGGTAAGGCCATTGTAACTTTTTAAAACAAACAAAAACACGATGCAATAAGAATGTGTTCGTCATGACCCAATTGGAATCAAGTTCGATTTTAGGGAGTTTTTTGTTCATTGTGATCTTTTCCCCTTTAAACTGTAGCAACCAATGGAGAATATGTGTTCAGTTGGTTCAAGTTGTTGGTTACGTACCGCAGGTGAATTAAATCACATTTGAAGCTATGAGGTTATTAATATTACTTCGGCTCATTAACACGGCATGTAACACAACATAAAACAGTTACTCCAATTATTAAAAATCTGGTAGCCAATGGTTGTGATATTCCTGTACACCTAGCCAATATGCCTTTTCATATCCGTCCCCACACTATTCATCCTGTATAAACTCAGCTAGAAGCTTAATGCATGTCAACTGAGAATTGAATGGGATGAATGGTCAAGCAGGAGTCAAATATTTGAGTCTGACTTTGACATTCACGTCGTTCTCCAGATTCGATCTGTGTAATCCATTTATGCGGGTGGCCGGCTAGGCCAGAGGACAAGGTGGAATCTGCTTTGTGTTTGTTTTGTCTGTCTGTTACCATGGCTAGTCATGCTTCGTATTTTTGGCAAGGTGTTTCATACCCTATACCTTAGAGTTACTTTTGCAATAGGTGACACCCAATATAAAAGAATATATAGGCGCTTATTTTTTCTGCTTGTTATATGGTATATAAGCTGCGTCTAAATGTGTTAAGCCGAATTGATATTGAATATAATGTGTTGTGCTGCATGGGTAATGTTTCATGATGCGTGTCAAAACTGTTATGCGGCATGGATTATATATTTTAGGCGCATACTGATCTGAGATCAGCACAAACAGTTTTACGCAATGTTTGAAATGTCGTTAGCTACCTCTGAAATGTGTAACGCTGCTCACGAAATGTGATCTGTTGCATCTGAACTTTGTGATGATCAAAGTTATACTATGCCAGAAATACGTCATTTTTTCTAAAATCTATACTCAAACATTTGTTTTGTAGTGAGGCAGGCTACGTGGTACGTGGATCCTGATATGTATTATGCTACTCATGAAATGCGTTATATAATAACACTATGTTTGAAAATTTGTTAAGCGGCATGTAATATTTGTTTTATTTGTCCGGAATGTGCGCAAATGTTTCCGAAATATGTTACGCTGGTACAGACATGTGCTCAGAGTATGTGTTACAGATACGTTGCAACATGATAAGCAGACTTTATACGCAACTTTGCATATGTTTCTCAATCATCATTTTCCACGGCATGTTCTTTAAATCCATAACGCTAAGATTAGCAGACAAATTTGTTTTTGCAAGCTTTTGATTCAATATTTACAAATGTGACATCATTTTTAAAAAAAAAGTATTATAAGTGAGGATAATCTTTAAAATTTGCCATTTCCATCGTAAGAAGCTATCAAATTAATGCCTAAATTTATTAACAGGGCGCTGTGAAAATGTGTATTATTTTTACTTTTTCTACCACAAAGCGAATCATCATCATCATCATCAGTCCCGTGACCTTGCGGTCGTTGGGGGGAGCGCATGGACACATCAACAGATAACGATCTCCACATATGCCTATTCAGAGCGGTGGCCAAAAATTTATGCAATTTCATCCCTGTCCATTCCTATATGTTGTCCAGCCAGCTTTTCCATTGTCGACCTCTTCGCCGACCCCCTTCTACAAAGCGAATCATTTGTTTCTAAGTCGCTTTTGAAGTTATGAAATTTTGGGTGTCACTACACACGACAAGGCATGCACTTTGAGTACTTTGAGTAGGATTGGTCAGACATGTTTAATAAACATTGTAGTTTATTATAGTTAAGAGACATCTGGCAGTCACATATTCATATTGTGGAGCTATAAAACTCAAATATAAGATCGTGCTTCATGGCTGCAAGCGAGGGAAGTGATGGAAGGGCAGACTAGATTTTTTGAAGTACATATTGTTTTCCCAGATTGACGGAGCTCTTGCTTTCATACCCCGTTGAAGTCAAATTTCGTCCTCTTCTTATTTTCTAAATAATTTTTTTTGTTATTTGCAGCGAATTGAACTGCGGAAAGTGTATGATAATTCATTTCTAAAATTTGCCTCAGATGTAGTAAAATATACTAAAAGATTTACAAAGCAATGCACAAACGGATTTTGTCAATAAATTGAAAGACTTCAAAATAATAAACTATCAGTTTCTCTATAAGGCTCTGTATAACAATTATTACTTTTATTTGCAATATACATAAATATTTCTTATTTCAATTAGACACCCTAGATATTATACCTGGAAACTGATATTGACTGAAGAATGACTTTTCTGATCCATACAACGGCTAGTTGCCAGCACACAGATAAATTATCTCACACGCCCATACATTACGCGACATAAGGAAAATTACAACTTATCAACGTGGCCACGCATTTCAGATGGGGTGTTGGATTCACAGGCATTGATTACTACCAATGGTAAATGCACTATTTCATCCAGTCTTACCCGGCGAGGTTATTCTGTTACACCTAATATAATATACAAACATGTAAAGCACTTAGCATAAAAGGTCTATAATTGATCGCATATAGAATTGGACAAAGTTTTTCAAAATGTCTGTAAATTCGCAGAGTTGAAAGTTTATCTCACAATTTACTTTGTGTTACAATTTAATTTTTGCAAGAATCAATTAAGTTGTAAATAGTTGTACTTACAATTAGTTCACAAACAGTGGCGTAGCTAGGAATTTGTAGGGTTTTGGGGGCCCGGGGGCTTGGCCTCTTTGGGGGGCCCTGCATACATGGCGTTGGCGTTATATTTAATGTAAAAAAACTCGGATACTCCTTTGGAGCCCCCCTCAAGTGGGAGCCCGGGGGGACTTTCGAATTTGGACCCCCTCCCCTAGCTACGCCCCTGTTACAAATAACCTCAAAATTGTGAAAACTTGTTTGGGGTGAAGCTGGGAGTACAAGGGAGAGCTTAGAAGAATTATTTATAAAAAAAATTAAATTTAAAAAAACCTTTTAAACCGTGTCAAGCGGTATATCTATACTAATAAAAGGCAAAGCCCTCACTGACTGACTGACTGACTGACTGACTGATTCATCACTAATTCTCCAATTTCCCGTGTAGGTAGAAGCATGAAACTTTGGGAAGTTGTCGAGCAGCCTCTCGCGACGAAAATTGGAGTAAAAGAATTTTAAAAATAACACTCATGGGGGCCGGGGGCCCAAAAACGTTTTTTTTCCTTATATGGCCTATATAAAATTTTAAAATCACCTATTCTCCTATTTCCCGAGTAGGCAGAAGCATGAAACTTTGGGAAATTGTTGAGTAAAAACCCGCGATGGTAACGTGAGAAAAAATATTTAAATTATCACTTCCTGGGGGCCGGGGGCCCAAATTAAGCTTTTTTCCTTATATGAGCTATATAAAAACTAAAAATCACTAATTCTCCTATTTCCCGTGTAGGTAGAAGCATGAAACACTAGGTAGTTGATAAGCACACTTCCGCGATGGTAACAAGCGAAAAAAATATTTAAAACAACACTTAATGGGGTCCAAGGGCCCAAATGTAGTTTTTTTCTTATATAAAAAACTGACTCATCACTAATTCTCCAACTTCCCGTGTAGGTATTAGCATGAAACTTTGGGAACTTGCTGAGTACACTCTCTCAAAGATAATTGGCGAATAAGAATTTTAAAATTCACACTGTTGGGGGCCCGGGGCCCAAAAACGCTTTTTTCCCTTATATGGACTATATAGAATATGAAATCACTAATTTTCTCATTTCTTGAGTAGGCAAAAGCATGAAACTTTGGGAAGTTGTTCAGTAAAAACCAACGATAGCGACGGGAGGAAAAAAAAATATCAAATTATCGCTTCCTGGGGGCCGGGGGCCCAAATGAAGTTTTTTCCTTATATGAGCTTTAAAAAAAATAAATTTCACTAATTCTCCTATTTCCCGTGTAGGTAGAAGCATGAAACACTAGGTAGTTGATAAGCACACTTCCGCGATGGTAACAAGCGAAAAAAATATTTAAAATAACGCTTAATGGGGTCCGGGGGCCCAAATGTAGTTTTTTTCTTATATAAAAAATGACTCATCACTAATTCTCCAACTTCCCGTGTAGGTTTTAGCATGAAACTTTGGGAACTTGCTGAGTACACTCTCTTAACGATAATTGGCGAATAAGAATTTTAAAATTCACACTATTAGGGGCCCGGGGCCCAAAAAAGCTTTTTTTCCTTATATGGACTATACAGAATATGAAATCACTAATTTTCTCATTTCTCGAGTAGGCAAAAGCATGAAACTTTGGGAAGTTGTTGAGTAAAAACCAGCAATAGCGACGGGAGGGAAAAAAATTAAATTATCACTTCCTGGGGGCCGGGGGCCCAAATGAAGTTTTTTCCTTATATGAGCTTTATAAAAACTAAACATCACTAATTCTCCTATTTCCCGTGTAGGTAGAAGCATGAAACACTAGGTAGTTGATAAGCACAGTTCCGCGATGGTAACAAGCGAAAAAAATATTTAAAATAACACTTAATGGGGTCCGGGGGCCCAAATGTAGTTTTTTTCTTATATAAAAAACTGACTCATCACTAATTCTCCAATGTCTCGTGTTGGTAGCAGCAAGAAACTTTGGAGAGTTGTTAAGTACACTTCCGCAATGGTCACAATCAAAACAAATGTAAAATTATCATTCACTAGGGGGCCGGGCGCCAAAATGTAGTTTTTTTCTAATATGAGCTATATAAAACAGATTCATCATTACATATATAACATCCCGCGTAGGTAGGAGCATGAAACTTTGTGAAGTTGTTGCGTACCCTCCCGCAATGGTAGCAGACAAAAAAAATATTAAATTATCAGATCGATAGGATAGCGGGAAGTGTGTCATTTTTTACTTTTAGCTTTTGTTTTTCTGCGGGACTAGGACAGACAGACAAGACGGTGAAGTTAATATATGTATTATATCCATCATGATCCAGATTGAAATCAATTGGTGTTTTTAATTTGTGTTTCGCGGATTCTCAACGTAACTGAGATACTAATTTCCGCAGCGAAGCGGGGGTATTTTGCTAGTCTATACTAATAAAAGCCAAAGCCACTCACTCACTGACTGACTGACTGATTCATCACTAATTCTCCAACTTCCCGTGTAGGTAGAAGCATGAAACTTTGGGAACTTGTCAAGTACCCTCTCACGACGAAAATTGGCAAAAAAGAAATTTAAAATTCCCGCTCATGTGGGGCCGGGGGCCCAAAAACGTTTTTTTCCTTATATGGCTTATATAAAATTTGAATATCACTAATTCTCCTATTTCCCGGGTAGGCAGAAGCATGAAACTTTGGGAAGTTGTTGAGTACAATTCCGCGATGGTAACGGGAGAAAAATTATTTAAATTATCACTTCCTGGGGGCCGGTGGCCCAAATGAAGTTTTTTCCTTATTAGCTATATAAAAATTGAAAATCACTAATTCTCCAATTTCCCGTGCAGGTAGAAACATGAAACTTTTGGAGTTGTTGAGGACACTTCCGCGATGGTAGCATGCAAAAAAATATTTAAATTATCACTCACCGGGGGCCGGGGGCCCAAATGTATTTTTTCTTTATAAAAACTGACTCATCACTAATTCTTCAATTTCCTGCATAGGTAAAAGCATGAAACTTTTGGAAATGGTTAAGTACACTCCCGCGATAGTAACAGGCAAAAAAATATTTAAATTGTCACTCACTGGGGCCGCGGGCCCAAATGTATTTTTTCTTATATTAAAAGTTAATCAGCAAACATTATCTATCTTCCCGTGTAGGTAGAAGTATGAAATTTTGGGAAGTTGTTGAGTACATTCCCAGGATGGTAACAGTCGAATTCTTTTGTTTAATTATCACTCACTGGGGGCTCGGCACACAAATGTAGTTTTTTCACCTTATATGAGCTAAATTACAAATTTAAAAAAAACTTTGGATACTATGTAAATGTATTTTTTAAAATAAAATTGGAAGATAAAAACTTGACGGCCTATATTAAATATCGTTAGGGTATAAAATTATTTTTTTCAATATTTTGTAGCCGAGGACCCCTAATCTCTTTTTCGTAAATAATTAAGACATTTTAACCATTCGATTTCACACGATTTTTGAAAACAAATGTTGGCTATCAAATATATTCATCATAATCGAAATTAAAATAAGCTGTTGTTTTGAACTATACATATTACACCGATAGGGCCCCCGGCCTTTATTTTAGTTTTTTTTTAAGACATATTAATAGTGCATGTATTTTATTTATCACACGTACATTAAACTCTGGGAAGTTTTTGGGTACGCTCCAGCGAAGGTTTCTGGCATTAAAGGTAAAATTTTAAAATCACCTCTTATTAGGGGCTGGGGGCCCGTATACAATTTTTTATCATTAGTTATATAAAAGTTGATTTTAAAAGTGGTTACTGGATAAATTGATGAATTATTGACCAAATTGGATATTTAAAAAAAATTAAATAAAATTCTATAGGGAATGAACTTCTTACGTCTGTTCCTTCGGGGCCGGGACCCAAAATATTCCTTTCGTAAATATTTAAAGCTTTTTTACCTTTAGATTTCAAATAATTTAAATACATATAGACACGTATCTCTATCACATGAACATCCTGCATTCATTTCGTAGGGGGGCCCGTAATGTCATTTTAGTATCCATTTTATTTTACACCATCTTGACAAAAATTGACAAACAAATATATCCATCATGATCCAGAATGAAATAAATTGGTGTTTTGAATTGGTGTATAATGGGTTTTCAACGCTTACTAAAATTCTTACTTCCGCAGCAGAGCGCGGGTATTTTGCTAGTCTACACTAATAAAAGCCAAAGCCACTCACTCACTGACTCATCACTAATTCTCCAACTTCCCGTGTAAGTAGAAGCATGAAACTTTGGGAAGTTGTTAAGTAGACTCTCGCGATGATAATTGGCTTAAAAGAATTTTAAAACTCACACTCATGGGGGTCAGGGGCCCAAACGTTTTTTTCCTAATATGGGCTATATAACAATTAAAAATCACTTATTCTCCAATTTTCCGTGTAGGTAAAAGCATGAAACTTTTGGGAAGTTGTTAAGTATATTCCCGCAATTGTAACATGTGAAAATAATATTTAATATATCACTCCCCGGGGTGCGGGGCCCAAATGTCCTTTTTTTCTTATATAAAAACGGACTCATCACTAATACTCCAATTTCCCGTGTAGGAAATATATCCATCATGATCCAGATTGAAATAAACAGCTGTTTTGAACTTTACATCTTACACTGATAGGGCCCCCGGGCCATTATTTTAGGTCTTTTAAAGCTGTATAAATAGTATTTTATTTATCACACGGACATTAAACTTTTTAAAAAGTTTTTGATTACTGGCATTAAAAATGTTTAAACACCACTTAATAAGGGCTGGGGGCCCATAATGCCATTTTTAAACATGGTTCATATAAAAGGTATTTTAAACAGAGGCTACTGTATATATTGATAAATTATTGATAAAATTTAATATATTTTATAAAAAAAATAATTCTTTAGGGTAAAGAACTCCTAAAGTCTGTTCCGTTGGGCGGGGCCCAAAATAATTTTTCCTTTAACTTTTAAAGCTTTATTTCCCTTTTTATTTTAAACTACTTAAATAAATATAGACACGTATTTCCATAATGACCTAGATTGAAATCTTCAGGCCTTATGAGATATGCACATCATGTACCCATTTTGCACGGGGGCCCTTGATGTCATTTTATTTCCCATTTAATTTTACACTACCTTGACAAACATTGTCAAACAAGTATATCCATCATGATCCAGATTGAAATCAATTGATGTTTTTAATTGGTTTTACGCGGGTTCTCAACGCTAACTGAAATCCTAATTTTCCGATGCGAAGCGCTGGTATTTTGCTAGTTTAAATATAGACCTTTTGTTTCCTAAAGAATATGTGTGATTGTAACAATTGGTAAATAAAGCCTATGCGAATATTTATCCGATTCTTCTTCCATTATATTGTACTAATTGTTATTTTAAAAAATACAATTTAAATTGGAAATACGTTGACCATTTGCAAACTTAAGATTTCTCAATTTAATCTTCCACTTACTTTGCACTTTTTGCTGTCAGCCCCAGAATCATTCCTTATTATTACTTCACTAGAAGCAACCCGCGGCGTAGCAAACGCCGCAGACTTGCTCATAGATATTGCAAAGAAAGGGGGTGGGGGAGAACGGACACTAACTACATCACCGTTGACGCATTGTTGGTCTCGAAACATGCGCACTGCGGTTAGCTACCTGCCCCAACCCTGCACCACCCTACTTGTCAAACACAAACTGTGATTGGCTAACCCTGGCGAGGGTCATTCGTCAAGCTTATTTGCACTCGTTTTGTCCTTTTTCTGGTAAATTATATATATGGATGGTGGATTGAAATTCGTATCTTATCTTATCTGTTTCAGACGCTCCTTCTATACAGAAGATTATTGCGTCCTACGCTTATCTATGGTTTGTGTTTAGTCCTGCATTCTTATTAGAGTTTTAAAAGTTGATAAAGTGTTGGCTTTCCTGGTTTCTTCAGGCAACCCATTCCACGCCCGAATTCCGGACGGGAAGAACGAAAATTTGTATGAGTTTGTTCTCGCATACGGAATAAGAAAGGTGTTTTTATCCTTATGTCTATCTGAGGGTTGTATTAAGTTATCTTTGTGTTGTATTTCTAAATTAGAATTAATTGCTTTATGTATGATTACTACTTTGCTCTTGGTCCTTCTATCCTCTAGTGTTTCAAGGTTTAATGATTTAACTAATGGTGTTATTCTAGTCAGTTTTTGAATATTCTCCAGTGATGAATCTGGCAGCTCTTTTTTGGATTTGTTCTATTTTATCAATGTTTTCTTTGGTGGATGGGTCCCATACAGAAGATGCATATTCTAGTACAGGTCTCACCAAAGTGAGATAGCATTTTAGTATTATATCTTTATTACATTTGTAAAGGTTTATTTTTATAAAGCCTAAGGTTTTGTTTGATTTTTTAATAACTTCATTGACATGGGGATTATATGATAATTTCTCATTTATTATGACTCCTACGTATTTTGCATCTTTAGTTTGGGTTAGTTCATTTCCATGAATGAAATATTTTGAATTTATTTGTTTCTTTTTCTTTGTTACTCTTAACAGTTGACAATTTTCTGGGTGGAAACTCATACTCCAGTTAGTTTCCCATTTTATCAATTCATCTAGGTCTTTTTGTAAAATTTTGCTATCTTGTTCTGATTTAATTGTTCTATAGATTATACAATCATCAGCAAACAACCTAACTTTTGTTCCTGTTGAGATGTTGTTGGGTAAATCATTTATATATATATTAAAAAGAGTAAGGGACCTAGCACAGTTCCTTGTGGAACTCCTGAATTAACCTTTATTGGTGCAGATTTAGATCCATTAATTATTACAGTTTGCTCCCTGCCCAAAAGGAAGTCTTGGATCCAGTGATGTAAGGAACAACAGAATTCTTCTGCGGAATCCGCTCTTTCATTAGAGTGGGTTTTGAAATGCGTTTGTAGATGTTAATCAGAATAGTATCAAAATTACGTAACATCATTTTGATAAGGTTGCTGTGAAATTTGTGTGGACATACCGACGTTGTCAATAGATGGGACCAGAAAGTCATCACGTATGAGAAGCAATAGAACTTTGCAATGACCATGATCGGAAGGACCGCTAAAGAGCAAGTATATACACAAATGTTGGCCGGGATTGTAAACTCGAGGAGATTTATGAGGACTTTCTCTGAAATAAATGATGATACTGGCGGGAAGTATTTCGGACATCGCGATAATTTCTGCCTCGCCACCTTATACTCCTAAAGTATTCATGTACTGAACTTATTGTTGAGGAGAGTGTATGGCTACGTTTCCGTCACTGAGAACAACGGAGAGCACGTCGCCGAAGTTATCCCAATGTTGAGAAACAAAGTTTACAGCCATTTTGCGAAGTGATGTTCGAAAAGAAAGGGGGAAAAGAAAGGACACAAACATAAACATTTTTAAAATTAAAAAAAAACAACCTCTCAGGTGATGCTTGAACCCAGGACCTTCCGCATGTTAGGCGGTTGTAATAACCACTACACTACGAAATGCATGTTATTCTGTGAAGGAACAACGAAAGTGAACTCAAGAAGCATTGTTGATCTCGATGACCCTCCCCCCTCTCCACCACCTTTGCTTGCCAACCATAAACTGATTGGTCGACCCCGGTGAGGGTCATTCGTCATGCTTATTTGCACATACTTGCTTTTGATTTGGTAAATTATATATATAAGATGTTTTCACGGATGTTGTCTGAATATCTTTCCTTTCATCACCTTTCAAGCTCACCGTTGTCCAGTAAAGCTATTAACATTACATCCTTATTGAATATGTCTAGTCAAGCAATTGATGGCCCCAATTCCATTCTCCCTCTCACCACTTGCAGAAAAATCATCTCCGATTTTCTAGACTTTTATTTTCATCGATATTATCTTCAATCGTTGCATGGCAGAGCTGTGCTGCTAGACAGGAAAAATAATTAATTTGCTTGTAATATTGAAAACCGCCATTCATCATTTTTAGCAGTCTGAACCAGGGGCATGTAACTCGATTTGTAAACTGTCGATTTTGATTAACTGTCGCTGGCCTCGTGCAGATCATTATTTTGTATTGTTCAATTTCGGGCTGATGGACTCAATTATGTTTCATGTCGGGAAGGTAGTGGGATCTTTGCTATAACGTGAGGAATTATACATATTCAAATGACTAGAAGGAGAGGCGTTGCTCTAAAAAGTGACTAATTGTCAACATTGTACTAAACATTAATTATACCTAGTGATATATTTAATTTGTCCAATTACAATATGAGAAACTGTTCGACGCCCGTAGAAAATTTTCATGTATTAAAATACATATTTAATCAGAACTTATCCTACCATTTGACGTTATCATGCAAGGTATCGGTCTAAGCCTCCTGGATGTTTGGCACTGACTCCTCAGTTGACGTTATCGTGCAAGGTATCGGTCTAAGCCTCCTGGATGTTTGGCACTGACTCCTCAGTTGACGTTATCATGCAAGGTATCGGTCTAAGCCTCCTGGATGTTTGGCACTGACTCCTCAGTTGAAATTATCATGCAAGGTATCGGTCTAAGCCTCCTGGATGTTTGGCACTGACTTCTCAGTTGACATTATCATGCAAGGTATCGGTCTAAGCCTCCTGGATGTTAGGCACTGACTCCTCAGTTGACGTTATCATGCAAGGTATCGGTCTAAGCCTCCTGGATGTTTGGCACTGACTCCTCAGTTGACATTATCATGCAAGGTATCGATCGGTCTAAGCCTCCTTGATATTAGACGCTGACTCCTCAGTTGACGTTATCATGCAAGGTATCGGTCTAAGCCTCCTGGATGTTAGGCACTGACTCCTCAGTTGACGTTATCATGCAAGGTATCGGTCTAAGCCTCCTTGATATTAGACGCTGACTCCTCAGTTGACGTTATCATGCAAGGTATCGGTGTAAGCCTCCTGGATGTTAGGCACTGACTACTCAGTTGACGTTATCATGCAAGGTATCGGTCTAAGCCTCCTTGATATTAGACGCTGACTCCTCAGTTGACGTTATCATGCAAGGTATCGGTCTAAGCCTCCTTGATATTAGACGCTGACTCCTCAGTTGACGTTATCATGCAAGGTATCGGTCTAAGCCTCCTGGATGTTAGGCACAGACTCCTCAGTTGACGTTATCATGTAAAGTATCGGTCTAAGCCTCCTGGATGTTTGGCACAGACTCCTCAGTTGACGTCCAAAGATGTCCCTTCTCTGCATCTATTGCAATGAACAATGATAAATAAATAGACCACATGGGGCACGCTGCTTATTAAACTATGAAGACTATATAAATAAATCATTACCGGAGAATATTCTAAATTAACAAGATAAACAACATTAGTTAAATCAGTAAACCTAGAAACACAAGACAATAGAAGAACAAAGAGCAAAATAGTAATAATGCATGAGGAAATTAATTCTCTCTTGCCTAATCAAACCAATAAAAAAACAAGATTCTATCAATATTTAAAACTCTAATAAAAGTGCAAGACTAAACATAAATCAGGAATAAGCGTTGAATGCAATAATCTTTTGTATAAAGGACCGTCTGTAATAGATCAGATAGGAATAGATAAATCTATAAACGGTTCTTTATTATTTATTCTGAAAAAAAAATATTACACTTTATTTATTTTGTTGTTTTCGTCTTTAAATAAATGATTATGCTATGTGCTAGGTTGAAACATAAAGTGGAGCTAAAAATAAGCACGCAAGCAAACCACCCCCCCTTCCCAAACCGTTGGGCACATATCTAAGTTTGTTACGATCTTTGGTCCAATAGAGTCGTGACACTCTCTCATAAAGATGGCTGCCTGCGAATCCATCAGCACCAAAAACATGAACGTAAAGCCAGTTTGTGGGTAGTAGAATGGGATTGAGGGATACTTGTGGCCGACTGCTCGCCTCTAGATGTTGGCCATTATGGTGAAGATTAGGGAGACCGTATCCGGCCAACTGACATGAGAATGTCTTACTGCCTCCTGATTTGCATTGATCGTGCCACTGTCTGCTTTTTTAAAATTGCTACTTAACATTTTATCATGCTTTTTGTAATCAATTTTCATTATTAAGATGTCTAATTCCAAAAAATTTCCCTCTTAGTCCTTTTTAACCCACATCGTCTTGTGGCCTTTAAAGAGGAGGTAAGATAAATGTTCTCAGATATAGTCAGGGGCCTAGTCAAACTTGATTTTAAAAATGAATGAACTATTTGCACACATCACTTATCGGGCTAACTTTGAAGAAGAAAAATAAAGTGAAAAATAAAATAAAGATATTAAAAAAACTATATATTTAGAAATTAAAATATATCGTTTAAATGTATCACTGTTGGCCAGCTAACGTTACTGCCATCAGGTGGGTGGGATTATTGACCCAGCGGAATTGGAACTTTTTCACAGACCTTAGTTTTAAGACCTCTAGTCCAGTGCTTCTCAAACTTTTTCGTATGATGGACCTGCAGGAATTTTTCGCATTGCTCCACGGACCGGTGCACTATTTTCCCTGTACTGACGTGATAGCAAAGTGAGCCCCCACATGGCCTAAAGCCCCACAAGATTAAGCATGAATTCTGTTTGTTTTATGCTACATGTCATCGAACAATTTTGAAAAAAAAAGAATAAACTTAAGCCTTGATTGCTTAATACTCATTTACGATCGTCTTCATTTTGTATAAAAATGTGTTGATAATGGCAGCCATCGTTTTGTTTCAACTTTTAAAAAAATTGATAGTACTTTAATTAATTAATATCCTGACTTAAGTCAACGTTTTATTAAAGAGAACATAAAATTTAATATAAAAAGTCATTTTTATTTATTTTAAAATATAATATAGCAACTATTGTAAGTATATGTGTAAGTTTATGCTTAAAGTTTAACTGAAGCTAATGGCTCAGGTGAGCCTGTTTATTTGTTGCAAGCTTATCAAGCCTTGGCTCGATTGAGGACAACGCTACATGCATAGGAAAACAAACATCCATACTGTTCCTATACTTTGTCTTAATAAGGCTCATTGTTGAAAAAACCAGTCTCACACAGGTAAGATGAAGCATGGAAGAAGAGCCTTGCGAGCAATTTCTGAAAGTTCAGGATATTCTGCACTCACTTGAATTCAAAAGGATGCAAGAGAGGTCATAGTTCCGAAATTCATTTTTAAACCTTCCTCCGCAGCTAACTTCAGAAAATTATCTTCCAAAGTTACAGACAAGTCAACCTTCGAAACAATAAAAGGGTCGCGTATCCACCAAGTACCTTTCCGGGGGTCATCTTCTGTTGGAAAGTAGAACTCAAAACCATCAATTAATTTTGTCAATTGCTCAATGATGACTTTCTGTAAAGATGGAACATCAAACTCTTCATCTACACCAGGGGTCGGGAAACCATGGATCGCGAGCCAGATTTGGCTCTATTGATGGCTGCATCTGGCTCTCAGACAAATGTTCGATTATATTTTTAAAAAAAAAGTTTATTCAGACTCCTTTGATGTACATATTAATTGCAAATTAAAAAAACAGCATAACAATGTTATTAAAAAGAATTGAGAGACATAATTATTCTACATTTAGTGTTGAAATTACACAATATGGACACATTTTCTTGAATTTTTAGATTTAAACGTAATGTATGGCTCTCGGGGAATTACTTTTCAAAATATGTGGTATTTTTGGCTCTCTCAGACAAAAAGTTTCCCGACCCCTGATCTACACTATCGATAGTTGTTGCTAAATTGTGAAACATATTGAAACAATATGCTGACACTCGACTCTTACATGCTTCTAGCTTGCGTTTCTGTCCATCAATCTTGTCTTCCATTGTAAGTAATGAAGCCATCCTTCCTTGCATGGAGATATTGAGCTCGTTAAAAATGGCAAAGGTATCAGACAGGTAAGCAAACTTAGCTGCTCAATTCGAATTTGGTAATAATTGAGACCAATCTGTCTTTTTCTCCTGTAGAAACTGATCGATCTCTCTTCACATTTCAAAAACTCTTGAGAGTACTTTGCCTCGAGACAACCAACGCACATCAGCATACAGTAAGTTTGTATTCCGCTCCAATTTCGTCACATAATGCAGCAAATAATCTTGAACTTAAAGCATTTGTCTTGACATGGTTCACAACTTTTACAACTTCCCTGAGCACGTTGTTTAGTTTTGTTGACATTTGCTTGGTGGCTAAACTTTCACGGTGAATAAAACAGTGGATTAACTTGCATTCTGATGTCAATTCCTTAATCTTGTTAACAACTCCAGAACGCCGCCCAGTGATGTCCGCAGCGCCATCTGTACAAACACCAACACAATATTTAAATTCTATCTGACATTTGCCAACAATGTAATCGTGAACTGAATTGAATATTTTAGAACTAGTTGTATTTGTTTGTAATGAAGTAGAAAAGAAATACTCTTGCTTCAAGGCATACTTACATTGATATCTCACATATGCCATCCGAATTGCCAAATTAACTGAGGGGCATCCCACAAGAGAGCCGGCTGTGAGATCAAAGACGCTTTGATGTCACCATCAAGCGACGCGCGATAACTTTCAAACTTAAGGATTATAATATTTATTTTTCATTTCTTGATAACTTCCGTGGACCAGCGGCTGATGGTCCGCGGACCGTAACACGGTCCGCGGACTACCACTTTGAGAAGCACTGCTCTAACATATCCCGTAGCGTGGTGTCGTTCGAAACATTATTAACTAAATATTAATTTCTATGTATCATTTATTAAAAGTTGGAAGTCTTTTTTTTTAGGAAATAGCAATGCTGATCTGAGAATTTAAAAAAAAACATAATATTATATTTTCATGAGTAAACTAGCAGACCCGTCGTGCGTTGCAACGATCTCAGTAAAAATGAATAAATTTAAAGAAACCAAGAAGTGGTGCGTTTTAACAACAATTATGCCAGAAACCTTCGTCGCGGAAGTGTGCAAAAAAATAGTCCAAATTTCATAGCAAACGGATAAATAATTTAATTATTACAAAGCTTACAAAAGAAGAAAAGATATTAAGGGCCCCGGGGCCAAAGTGAGAGATAATTTAATTAAATTTAGAAAAAAATTAGCCAGTTACCATCCCGGTAGCATACTCTACAGGCTCGAAAATTTTCATGACGTTCGGGTGAATGGTTTAGTCAGCTATAAAGGACATGCACACACACACACACACACACACACACACACACACACACACACACACACACACACACACACACACACACACACACACACACACACACACAAACACACACACAAACACACACACAGACATACTTTGATTTTTTATAAGATATATAGATAAATTAATAATTAAAAAGTTTACCATAAGAAGAAACGATATTAAGGGACCCGGCCCCAAAATGAGTGATAATTTATATTTTTTTTATTGCTATTGTACTCAAACTATATTTCTCAAAATCGTGTAAAATTGAATGGGGAGTATAATTATTAACGTTCAATAAAAAAAGACATTTTGGCTCCCCAGCTCCGAGGGAATGACATTAGGAGTTCAGTGCCCTATAGTAATTTGAGATAGGCTCCAAAGTTTGTATATACTAATTTTGGTCATGATCAATTTATGTTCTCATTATCTAACGCTTAAATTATTTTTTATATAGCTAATATGTAGAAAAAACACATTAAGCGGCCCCCGCGCCCAATCGGTGCAAGATGTCATTTTAAAAAATCTGTTAATTTTTATTCAGTTTCATCATGGATATATTTCTCAATATCGTTAAAAAATGAATGGGAAAAATATCTTAAACATTTAGGAAAAAAGACATTTGGGGCTCTGGGACCCGAAGAAATTGACATTAGAAGTTCAGTGCCCTTAAGTATTTTAATATTGGATACCAAGTTTTTTAATACAATGTTTCGTTGAGATCCATTCATTTGCTAACGCATAAACTAAATTGTATATAGTTCATAAAAGGAAAACAAAACGACACTAAGGGCCCCAGGGCCCATTCTGTGCAAGACATTAAGTTCAAAACACCTGTTTGTTTCAATATGGATAATAATGGATGCATTTATCATTATTTTTCAAGATCGGTAATAAATGAATGGGGAATAAATACTTAAAAGTTTAAGAAAAAATGCATTTTGGGCCCCTAGGCCCGAAGGAATGGTCATTAGGAGTTTATTGCCATATAGTATTTTAATATTGGCTGTCAAGTTTTTATATACAATGTTTAGTTAAGATTAATCAATTAACACAGTAGCTAACGCTTAAACTAATTTTTATATAGCTCATTTTAGCAAGACATTACATTATTGGCCCCCGGTGCCCCATGAGTGTTAAATTTCGAAAATAAAGTAGCCAGTTACTATCCCAGGAGCATACTCAACAGTATCGAAAAGTTTCATGACGATCGGGTGAATGGTTTAGTCTGCTATAAAGGACATGCACACACACACACAGAGAGACATATTTTGAAATATATATATATATATATATATATATATATATATATATATATATATATATATATATATATATATATATATATATGGATATATATAAACTGATAGTCAATACAATATATTAATTAAATTATTAAGGGGCCGTCCATAAATGACGTCACGCACCTAGGGGGAGGGGTCCACGTACCGTTTTTTGACGTTACGTCACAATTCTTAACTCCCCCCCTCCCCCTCGTCACAAATGTGGGACCCCCCCCTTTTCCCCCCTAGTTGCCTGACGCCCTTACAATCTCACAAAGTTTACAAATTTATACTACTCGCCAATTAGCCCGGCCCAGAAGTAGTGGATGTGTTCTAGTTCCTATTGTATTTTAATAAGGGCCATCAAGTTTTTGTATACTAAGCATGGTTTACATTACATCCATTAATTATTGTATAGCCAAAGTTTAAAAGAATAGTTATAAATCTCATATAAGAATAAAACGACTTTTTTGGTTACCGTGCCTAAAGGGTTCATTGTGAAAATTTTACTTTTTTTTCAAGATTTCGATCTAAATCATGATAAATGTGTTTGCCAAGTTGGACCAAGATCCATCAATATCCATATAATAATGAATGTGGACATACACATAAATAAAGCTACATCGTTTGTCTTTTACATATATGTAATCTATATATGATTATTGCTATTGTTACTTGCAATAGTAGTTTTAAGTTATTCACCAATATTTAATCTATATCATTTTGGCGATAAGACCAAAAAGTAGACTTTTGCCCTCTTAAATTCGCTGTAATATCACGATGTTCGCTCTTGGGCTTTGAGGATCCGATTTGTAGAAAAAAATAAATACCCTGCTATACCAAAGTAAACTTTGTTACATTATCTCTGATGAAATCTATGATACCCCTTGATGCACTGCCTTGCACCACCCGCAGGAAATAAAAATATCTTGAATAATCAATCAGCTTAGATATAGGAATAACTTTTCATCGGTCTTGTTAACTGGGATTCATCGTATTAAGCTGTTCCCTTAATAGGGATGCATATTATTATAAAATGAAATTTTAGTGTCTTTAGTTTTCACCATTTTTCACTCTAACTTAATTCAACACGAATCCAGGAAAACCAACACTTTATCAACATTTAAATCTCTAATAAAAATGCAGGACTAAACACAAACCATGGATAAGCGTAGGACGCAATAATCTTCTGTATAGAAGGAGCGTCTGTAAACAGATAAGATAATTCATTTTCTCACTATAAGAAAGGAAATATAACATTTCATTAATAAATTTTCTTTCTGACTCAAATTTAATAGAATCATAATATGAAATCTTACATTTGAACTATTAAAGAAAGTTTGCTGTTGAGAAAATTACCCCCTCAAACCCACACACCTTTTTATATTTGATTTGACAATTTGACATTCAAGGCGAATGCCTCTATAAAAAAGGACCCTTGTCAAGGGGAAAATATTACCATATGAGATGTGAGCATACTATTTAACCACTGGTCTTGCCAATCATTTATATCAGTGGTTAAAATTGATTTGGGGGTCACTGAACAACGTCAGGGGTCCGCGCAAGGTTTAATATAAAACAATAAAACTGTGATCAATGTTTATTATTATGGAAATTAAAATAAATAACAATCAAATAAAATTTTATTTTTTTCATATAATTGAATACGATTTTAGGTGCTATCAGTAATGGAGTACAATATTGTTTTGCCTAGAAAATGTAGTAAAACTGAGGTAATTTCCACAGCTATAACCAATCAAAATACTTGTTTTATTGAAAGGTCTAGCTTGATGCGTAAGAAATGCGGAATTCCAATAATGAAGTCAGAGAAATACAAGTTTTTCACTTGAATCTGCGACGGTTGCAAGGTTGGGTATTTTTCAATGTGTCTGGAAGTTATATTTATCAATTTTGTATCTTATCATCAAAAATTATTTTCAATAGTGCTTTACTGTAGCACGCCATTGAAAACGTTAATAATTATCAACACTGGTTTGTTACAGCACATAAGAGAATGAGTGAGCTCTGGGCCGGTTATAGACTTGATGGGGACCTAGACTATTTGAGATATTGGGGCCTTAGGCTATTTGAGATATGGGGGCCCTTTTGAAGTCCAGATATTCTATGTCAGTGTTATGAAAAAAATTCCGGGGGCCTCCAAGAAAGGCGGTGGCCATTAGCCTTAGCTTGATTGGCAAAAAGGTAAATCCAGCACCCAGTGAGCCAACAAAACAGTGTTGTTGAATATTTGAAGTATGGCTAAATTTTTGGAAACAGATTCGAAATGTGAAACGTTATTTTCTGAATTAAAACGATTTTTTTAAAAATTAAAGCAATACCCTTAAATTTCTGGCATACTTAAAGCAAACTGTAGCAAATGAATTTTCAGAACATTGTGTCATTCATCGACATCATTTATTCGCAAACAATCTTAGTGAAAGTTTGCATGGATCACTAGATTATGTCACATTAGTGCAGTTAATAAAATTAAAAGTAATGCCTTGAATTAGAGATTATTTACTCAACATTGTTTTGAAAAGGAAGAAGACGATAATCGTTTACTTATTAGCACAAAAGTATGTTGATTATCATCAAGTACGTTTTTATATCGATTTTAAGCTCTCTTTGATTCAGTGTTGGAATTCCTGGAAAACAAAGACAATGATTTGCGACACAATTAACTTTAAAAAAAGACATATCCTTTATGAATGATTTATTTAACAACTTTAATAAGACTAATTTGAATCTACTAAATAACCAATTAAATTTAATCAAAACTGAAAGCGTAATATCTGCGTTTGTTGCAAACCTTTTTCTGTACAGACAAAACTTAGAAACAGAAGAATGTTCTCAGTTTCCAAATCTTTCAAAATTGCAAAGAAAAGATGAAGATTTCCTGTCTTACTTTCAAAACTTAACAGCTCTTCATGCTGACCTGAACCAAAGATTTGAGGCATTCCTCACTTGGATATTCCCGTCTGGCAGTTTAACGCTTTTGCGCGTGGACAAACTCAGATCCCAAACACAGATGAATCCGTACTAATACAGGAGCAGCTTATTGAAACGAAGAACTTGAACCAATGTTTGAACTAGGATACCACAAATTCTGGTTACAAAATCAGATGACAATTTTATATCTTGCATTATGGTTTATTGTACAGAAGTTGTTAACTGCTTTCCCGTCTTCCTATTTGGTAGAACAAAGATTCAGTGCCGTTATGAACCTCATTATAAAAAAACAGAAACCGACTAGAAATTGGTGCTCGTGGGGATTTGCGGTTGCTACACAAAAGCATTGAGTCGGACATAAATACACTAATAAAATCACATCACTTCCATCAAAGTTATTAATTGTTTTCAATTTTATTTTAAACAAAAGTTATACAATTTAATAAATACTTCTTAACAAAATGTTGCTTTTTTGGGTTTGTAATTTTTGTACTATGCATTTATGTAGTTTTTTCACGGCACGGGTTCAAAATAGCGACTGTCAAAACAGCGACCGTCATAATAGCGACTTCAAAATAGCGACTGTGTCAAAACAGCGACCGTCATAATAGCGACTTCAAAATAGCGACTGTATCAAAACAGCGACCGTCATAACAGCGACTTCACCACATAGCTATTCTTGTCCAACCGTTCACCTAACACAGTGGTTCCAAATCTTTTTTGACACATAGACCCCTTTTCATTGTCTAAACTTACCCAAGGACCCCTAGTGAAAAAACTACATAAATGCATAGTAACAAATAAAAACTCCAAAAAATAGCAACATTTTTATGAAGTATTTATTGAAATTAAAAATTGTGTTTAAAATAAAATTTTAAACTTAATTAACTTATGCTATATATAAACGCATTCATTCAAATACAAACAACTGCTCAGTAAAAATAAAATTTGAATCATGGTTACCCGGGCAGCTTTTTTTAACAATATTGACAGCCCCCTTGTCAAAACGTCTTGTGGTCGAATTGTCCGGGGATTACATAATGACATGTTACGAAGGCTAGACTAAGTGACGACCACGGACCCCGTGTTATGGAGAAGGTAAATAAAGGGATTGGGGCTGAGAGAATGTAAGTACCTTTATAAAGGACTATCTGACCACATTGCCTGGGGGTGGGGGTGGAGTTGGATAGGTTTGAAAGGACTTGCTACCTCAGAGGAGTGGTGCATTTAACACAATCATGAATTCGCCCTTAATGTTGATTGGTTTTCAGTGTATATACTTTTTAGTGGTAAATTAATCGTTGAAAATAACTATTTCATGCCGTTTTTAATTTTAAATAGATAATAATATTAAACTATATTATTTTTATTAATTTTTTTAAATTAGAAAAAAAAATTTACGAGGTAAAAACGAAAAGGGTCGAAACATCCGGGGATCAAAAAGTCCTGTAGTCGAACTTTCTCTAAATTAAAAAAAGCAGCCACACGCCACCTCTGCCCCTACCACCGCAATCCCCCTAAATTAATCGACTGCATCTATGTTTGTTAATCACTATCGAGCTTTCTGCAAAATATATTTGACTGAAGTAATAGCAGTTATAATTTTATTTTTTTCACAGAATTTTTTTAAAAACAAAATGTGTCCCGAAAATGTGTTTACACTCTTTACAACACCAACATTTATTTATACACACCTCCAGTTGATTGTATTTAATTTTGTATTGTCCCTTCTGTACAAAAAACCTACATGGCTTATCGTGTCTTACTTTTCTTTATTTTATAAACTCCATTGTAGGCTAGGCACAGTAAGTTTTTCAAACATTAATACAAGCAAAAGAAGAAAGTCGCTATTTTGATACAGTCGCTGTTATGATGCAGTCGCTATTATGACGGTCGCTGTTTTGACAGTCGCTGTTTTGATACAGTCGCTGTTTTGACAGTCGCTATTCTGCCCGGATGCCTTTTTTCACATGGGGGTCCGTGGGGGAAATTTTGACTTTAAAAGGGGTCCGTGCGTCAAAAATTAATTTTTTTACTGTGAACTTATTCTAACAAGAAATGTGTGGTACTCAATAAAAAAAAATTGGGGGAGGGGGGACACAATGAGTTTATAGCACAAGGTGACATCAACCAAAGCTTCGCCAATGGCAGCATGTGTCAAATAGCTAATTATGAATTTCTTGGACTTATTCAACAATGATATTTACTTTTTTTTTAAAATGTTTGCAGGATTTGAATACACTTGAACAATATATAAATTTACTTTTTTATTAACTACGTAAATGTGTATTTCTTTTATTGTAACTCTTTTTCCTATGTATGGGGAAGAATTATTTAAACTTTAAACGTCTTAGAAGTATCACCGATAATCGTAGAGCCATTGACACTAATACATAGGCAAAAATCGACGAAAAATAATTATATTTCATGAAAACAAATCAATCAAATTGAATCACCAAACGATCGAAGATAGAAAGCCACTAGCATTTACAATGTGTATAATATGGTCAACTCTGATTGTTTTTGTTTTTTACCACAAATAATCATGCTGGCTTTTAATGTGTACTTTCCGTGTTTTGTTGAAGCACGCAGTGTAATACACAGACGCAGGTTATAATTGCTATAATTGTAGTCAATGATCGACTTTTTCAGCACTAAGCCTTTGTCAGCTAGTCCTGCAAGATTACCACACTTTGCTGGTACGCCCAATATTGGATTTTGGAACTAAACTTTTTTGTATTTGTTTTTTTAAACGAAGCTTTATATCTAAAGATTGATCGTAAAGACTTGTAAAGAAAATGAAGTATTTTATGTATTAAATGTCAAAAATCATGGTCTCAATACGTCATTCTGAGACGTATATGTCAGATTGAGCTGTAATAGTTTCTTTCTACCTCAAGGGTCCTCAAACTACGACCGCCTCGCTGCCGTTAGGTACAAGTAACTGGATAACGGTAATAGGCTTTTAAAGGGACACTTTTACAGATGAAATAATAAATGTAACATAAAACTGAAATGCAACTTCACTTTGGTAAGACCTGTACTAGAATATACATCTTCTGTATGTGACGCATCCACCAAAGAAAACATTGATAAACTAGAGCAAATTTTAAAAAAAGGGCTTCCAGATCCATTACTGTGGAAAATTAAAAACTGATCAGATTAACACCATTAGTTAAATCATTAATAATAATACATAAGGAATTAGTACACATTTGAAAACAACACATATATAATCTGATATAACCTTCTGCTAGGGATAAATACAATTTTCTTATTCCGTATGCAAGAACAAAGGGCCGTCCATAAATGACGTCACGCGATTTTAACCAATTTTCACCCCCTGCCCCCTCGTCACACGTTGTCAAAAAAGATAGACCACCCCCCTTCAATATGACGTCACAAAGCTTTGCCCCCCCCTCCCCCATAAAAGCCGTATTTTCTATTTGAAAATGAACATGTTTCACATCACTTTTTAAATCTTTTATATCAACTCGCGGTGTCTGCTTGATTACCGCAAAAATTTTGGATCGATTTTAACCCACTTCCCCGTATGCTAGCGAGCTGAAATTTTGCAGGCGGATTTGTGGCAACGATAAAAATGCGCTATCAAAATTTCACATCGAACGAATGTACTGTAATTAAATTAATGAATTTTTAGATTAGCTCTATGTATCTCTATTTAGCATGTACATTTTTGTGCTAGACTGTCACGGTGCGTATTATGTTGAACAACCTTCTTTTTAAATATATTCGAGATCTGTAAATGTTTATGCTAGTCTGTAGCGCGGTGCGCATTATGTTAAACATGTTTGTATAACCCTTTTCCCGTGATCAAATCGAGCTGAAATTTAGCAGGCAGACTGTAGTCGGTTTTTTTTACTATAAATACTTTTTGTATTGTTCTACATAATGAATATACTTTTAGATATGTCTCATATATAAAGGATTTATAGTCAAAAACTTTGTTTTTGACGTTTTTTTAATTTGTCATTTAATTAAGTATTTAGTGTAGGCTGCATTCTAATATCATAACACGTGTGAAGCCACGTTAAACGTCATTAAATACGTTGTAAGTATTCAATTACATATATTCAAGTGGAATTTGTATTTTAAGTTGCGCGTTTTGATGTGACATCACAGGTCTAAAACACCCCCTTGTCACGCATCTTCACAAATGTGTGACCCCACCTTCCCCCGGTGCGTAACGTCATTTATGGACGGCCCCCAACACATACCAATTCTCGTTCTTAACGTCCGGAATTCGGATTGGGTTGCCTGGGGAAACCAGAAAAACCAACACTTTATCAACATGTAAAACTCTAGTACAAATGCAAGACTAGATATAAATCGTAGATAGCGTAGGACGCAATAATCATCTGTATAGAAGGAGCGTCTGTACATATAAGAAAAGATAACAGTTTGGAAACTAATACTAATACTGACAATCCAGTTAGTAAAAAGCTGAACCATGCTTCACATTGCAGTACTAACACTTTTTATTATATCATATAATTTAATTTCATTTAATTATTATATGTGCAGTGGGCTTAGAATTCAAAACTTATTAGATTTTTTTTAACAGTTTCTGAGATGCAGTGATCGGTGTCCTTTTTAAAACATTTGAGAACGACCACATAGTTCTCTATAATTGCTAGTAAATGATGCTTGTCGTGATGCAACGTCACGCCCTTAAAATTGTACCGAATAATTTTGAAAACACTGGCACAAATAATCCATTGTGAGCATGTGATGGACCGAAATGTATTGTGCAAGACATAAAACTATTGAACCATATGAAATATCCTATTTTTAGACTTTCCTCACTTGCCTCTACTTCAAGTGCTACCATCTAACAATAGAATAGAAAAGTGCATTGCAGTATAGTTGAGTATAGTTTGATCATATTTCTTGTAAAAACAATTGGTACACATCATACATTAGAAGATGTTTGACGCTGTAAGAAGTTACAGCCGCCAAGGCAGACTGAGAACTTTCCTCCACCACTCCCTTTTTATTAAATCCCTTATATTAACTTCAACGGCGTCTCTGTCTCTCTGTCTGTCTCTCTCTCTCTCTCTCTCTCTCTCTATCTCTCTGTCTGTCTGTCTTGGGCGGGCACCGCGGAAAAACAGAAGTCAAAAATGACCCATTTCCCGGAAAGCCATCGAGCTGAAATTTGGCACACGGACCCGTGTCACCTAACAATGCATCGTATCAAAATTTAGGATCGATCAAACGTACAGTTATTAAATTAATGCATTTTTAGTTTATCTATATAAACTATAGGTAGCGGTCGCTATCGTTTACATTTTACGGGTCGCTTGACTTCACCCCAGCCACAGGTGAACACATCTCGTGTTTAAACCAGGTAAACCACCTTGAAATGAGCAAACGCGTTGACACCACCCGTCCATGTCCACACCCCTCCCCCTTCCCCCAGTTTTAAAGCGAGGGGAGATAATTTCGGTTTCAGTCTGTAAATGTTTGTCGCGTTTGAACATAATCAATACTTTTAGTTATGTCTAATATATAAGGGATTTATAGTCAAAAACTTTGTTTTTACGGGGTTGTTTTATTCCCATGTTTACTACCTGGAGCGTGTAATGAGCGTGTTGTCAGAGCATTCTCTACTAGATTGGAGCTATGAATGAATCGGCAAATTGTGTATTAATTAGACCAGAGATTACTAATGCCAAGACTATTAAAACATCGACAGTAAACATATTCAAAAGTTTGCGGATACTAATGAAAACTTTAAAACATTATTGTATAATCTTTACGTGGGTCTTTTTATGTTTGATTGCACGATAAGAATATCAACCGGACAAGCGTATGCCACCAGAGGTCAAATAACTTTTAGTTCGGTCCCTGGGATTTTAGCCAATCATAATTTTCATTGTACTGTTGATGCTTAGAATGTGTATGTTTAAACATTATATATAAGCTTATAAGATATCTTGTTTCAAACAGTTTAACACGAGTTCATTGAACATCCATAAAGTATGTTTGCGAGTCGTCTCAATTTCTTCCCCCTAACGGGAAGTGCTGGATTTACCTATAAGCTATACAAGCTATATCTCAGGGCCCCCACTTTCTTTGGGGCCCCTAAAATTGTTTGAGTGAGCAATTGTCATTTAAACTTAAACATTTTTGTTATTTGCAAAACACTTATTTATTTCAAACTCATGAAAATTCTATAGACCATAAAACATCTTCGGTAACATATCTTACAAGCAAACGTGACTCAACAATTATTATTGAAAGCAAATAGGCCTATCAGAAAATATAAATAATAAAAGGCAGTACTGGTAAAATATTCATGAACGAGTTGTTGTAGTCATAATTGATATGGCAGAGCGGGATTTACATTTCAGATGAGATAAGAAAACATTTTGTTATACTCGCTATTACAATTTCCTTGAATTTCTCTAACTTCTAGAAAAATGTGATCCTTGTCTAGCAAGCCATAAAAAATTTAGGGAATTGGATGAATTTACCAAAATTATGGCACATAAAGTAAGAGACACAATCTTGAATGATTTAAGAACTGCAGAGTACTTCAGTTTATCCGTAGATTCCATGCCAGATCGGTCCCATTGATCAGCTCACTGTTATTGATGTAAGGTATGTTTTACCAGGATCTGTATAGGATAATGACTGTTGTCCAACCAGCATTCCCTGACGGAGAAGAAATTTTGAGATTGCATCTAGGTATGATGTTTGCTAATAGCTTTTTATCGACCGAAGAGGATAAAAAATTAATTTAGAACAATACCGTAAGATAAAATATGTTCCCGCGCAGCCTTAAAAAGGACCCGTTCATTATACGTATTTCTGATAAGAATTATATTGACGTCATCTGCATTTTGTCTAATTACAAGAGTCGCATTTTTCATCATTCTGTCCTACCGAAAATCTCCTTCTGTAATTGGTCCGCCTGATTTTTGCGGTATTCTCCACCATACTAAGACGTTTACTTTCACAGCAGCTTCAGATTGTGAATTTGCTTTGTTCAAATTCAATGAATTTAGATGCGTCTTAAATTACTCTGCCTTCTGTAGCTTCTATTCTGCATTTATTTCTATCTTTTTAAAACTTATCTTGACGTTTAATCTAGTAGTGGCATCTCCGAGTATTTTCCTTTATTACAACCATATCATTTCTACAAATTAGACACAAAAGTTTGTCACCAATATCAGAAGAAACAAAATTAATAAAAAAAATATGCATCCCAGCTAACTTTGATTTAGAAAATTAAAAAAATAATAATAATAAAATAAAATAAAATAAATAAAAAAATAAAAAAAGAAGACAATTACTCTTGATTGCCATCACGTTCTCTGTGTCAGGTAAAGATGCTTAAACTACTTCATTTCCGTATGCGTCAATACAAAACGAGAAACTGAAACTCTAACATCCATTCACTACACAACTTTTATTTTCACTTAATATGATCGAACGAGAACATCTTGGGTCATCTATCGTTCGGCAAAGCTGCTAACTATATAATTTGATTAGTACATTTTATTTTGAGGCCACTACAAATATTTTTACTTAAAATTCTCTCTCTCGGGTCGGATGTAACCATTAAACCGATAATAACCTCTCAGGCCTGATGAATTTGTAATCGGTTCGGATATGGCCCGCGAGCCTTGAGTTTGACACATAAGCAGTAGAGGAAGTAGATGTAAGCAGTGCAGTTACGGGGAGGGGGGATTCTACTTCTCTCTCCCTCTCTTTTTCTGTGTGTGTTTTGTTTGTGTTTTCCTGTTTATTTGGTGTGATTTTTTTTCGGGGGGGGGCTGGATTAACCTATAGGCAAACAAGGCACATGCCTTGGGCACCAAGCGTTTGGGGGGCACCACAAGTCCTCAAGAAAAATTTGTTTATTGTCCTTAATCGACAAATCGCAAAATGTAATATTAAATCACACAGGGGCGGATTAAATGAAAGGCTGATCGGGCTAAAGCCAAGGGATAAATTAAGGGATCCTAACTTATTAAATTGTATAATAAAGTGGCTGGACAGGGCCCCAGGTGGAATTGCAGGCAGGGGCCCCGTGCAATCTTAATCCACCCCTGAAATCGCTTTTAAAATGAAAAATTTGGATCTTTACAAAATTGAATTTTCTAGGGTTGCTGGAGTTGGTCAGTCAGTTTGATCCATTTTTAGCAACACACATTGCGAAATAAGGAAATTCTGGAAAAGGAAATCCTTCTTATGTATACCAAACTATATGTAAAGAACTGATTAAAATTATGTCCCCAAAAGTCCATCAAGTAATTATAGATGAAGTAAAGGCTTCCGGTTATTTCAGCTTGTCAATACCCGATATTTCACTTATAGATCAGTTGAGCGTTGTTCTTCGATATGTGGTAGATGGAGAGCCCATTGAGCGCTTTTTTTACTTTCTTGGAGCCGCAAGGTCACACCGGTGGTATGGCTAAGCAAGAGTTGCAGTACTTACGTGAAGTTTGCAATATTGATTTTGCTAAATGCAAAGGTCAGTCCCGGATAACGCAGGTAATATGTCTTGGTATTACAAGGGCATGCAGAACAATATTCTAGAGGAAAATTAGTTTTCTATCTACATACCCTGTGCTACCCATTCATTAAATCTGGTAGGCAGAAGTGCCGTTGACTCTTGTTTAGAGGAAGTAATCTTCTTCCATACAGAGCAACTGATCGATACTTTTTTCTCAGCTTCAACCAACAGATGGAAGATTCTGAAAGGATGCTTTGTGGATTGAACGCTGGTAAACTCTCTTTCCGATAACAGATGCTGTTGGAACTAAAGCTATTCTAAAGACCCATCCTCAGATTATAGAAGCGTTAGAGTGTTTACAATAACAACTACAAAAGTTACACTCATATATTCGCCACAAGTTTCGTTCATCAAAAACTGAACAAAACTCGTTGAGTCATGCAGAATTATATAAAGTAATAGAGACAAAATCCAGTTTGCTTTTCCAATGTAGAAATGGACTTGCGCATATTTGTAACATAATGTTTACGAACCTTTTAACTGAGCGCTCTTTTTCTCAGTTAAAACGTACAAAAAATCCAAGTAGATCGATAATGAATTTAAAAAGGCTTGATTCCTTATCTTTGCTGATGAGTGAGACAGACATTTTGCTCAAAATTAACTTTGAATATGTACTTTGCCAGGTGTAAATCTAGAGTAAAGAACTTTCAAATGTAAAGGTTTGCTTTCTCTGACTTTCTCATCTATTAAAAAAAGGTACACTATGTTAGTCTATTATTATTACAAAATTAATTAAATATGAATTTTAATACAGAAATAAATTATCGTAGGTTTTATTTGAGTGATACTAGCACAAACATATGTGTTAACAGCGGCGTCACTAGGGTGGGTGTCATCCAGTTCGGTAGGTCATGGTGTCACCCCCTCACCACCTCCTCCGAGTATGCCAATGCCAAATAACGAGGCATACAGAATTTTACCCTTTGGTGTCACCCGGTGCGGTCCGCACCTTCCGCAATCCCTTGTGACGCCCCTGTGTGTTAACAACTGTGTTGTTTCGTTAGTTGGCTTGCTTAATATTGAACATACCAGCGGTCAGTGGGGGATCGGGGCAGAAGGGGGCACCATGTGGGTTTGTGCCTCGGGCACCAATATGGCTTAATCCGGCCCGGTTGGGGGGGGGGCATTGTCCTCTAACAAAAGGCTGACGAACAAACTATCATTATAATATACCTCCATCATAGGAATTATTGGATAGGGATGTCCGGATCCTATCGATACGAATATCAGGGGTTTATTTGTTTTTAATAGAAAATGTCGTTTTAACGGCGCACGGCATACGCTTTTAAAATTAGGTATTGGGTTCGGGGAGCTATATTGAAATCAAGAGGGTTGGGAACAATGTTCCCTTCTAGGTTCGTTGGTCTGTGTGGGGGAAAAAAAGAAAAAATGAAAAAATAACGTGGTATAAAGTTGCACAGCATCCATCGCTTGACCAAAAGAATATACCCCACCAACAAAAATAAAATAGTATCCTTTTCAAAATTTGCTGCGCTGTAATTCTAAACTGCTGAGTGGCGGCGGTCAGATTTCTTCGCAGCCACGCAGCTTAAAGGGAACATTGGTTGAGAACAAGATTAAGAACTCCTTTGCGTTTGCCACTAATGTCCTCATTTTGATGGGAAAATTTAAGCTAACAAGTTAATTATAATAATAAATTTAATTTTTAAAAAAATATATATATATATATTTTTAAATTAAAAATGTTTTGAGGTATTATTCAGGTATTGAGAGTACCAACCTTTGATCATATTAGGTGTATACTACCTATAGGCTATAGTTATAGGATACATTATTTTAACAACTATAAAATGAAACATGACAATTAATTAGTCAACTTTATAGACTGTATTATCTATTATCATTTACTTTACTCGCTCCTGAAAAGAGTTATTGGATAGAACTACATTTAGGGGGAAAAAAACATTATCTCTGAGCTATTTATAAAAATTCTCTAAAGACAGGAAAATTACAGGTAACTTGAGCACTGGCACTGTGCAGCCTCAGCCTCAAGCGTGCGGTAAGAAATGTGTAGTTTAAGAAATACACTGCCCAAAGAGAAGAAAACAATCGTGTTTCTAGATAGATTTTGATGTGGAGACTTTCCGCTTCAATTTAATAAAATATTTCGCCTTATTCATTATATCATCTAATTAATGAAATTATACTGAAATAGTCAGTGGAGTGAATGAATGTAACATACATAATACATCTATACTAATAAAAGGCAAAGCCCTCACTCACTCACTCGCTCACTGACTAATTCATCATTAATTCTCCAACTTCCCGTGTAGGTAGAAGCATGAAACTTTGCAAAGTTGTTGAGTAGCCTCTCGCGACGACAATTGGAGTAAAAGAATTTTAAAATTCACACTAATGGGGGCCGGGGGCCCAAAACCATTTCCCCCCCTAATATGGGCTATATTAAACTGAAAAATAACTAATTCTCCTATTTTGCGAGTAGGCAGAAGCATGAAACTTTGGGCAGTTGTTGAGTACACTTCCGCGATGGTAACGGGAGAAAAAATATTTAAATTATCACTTCCTGAGGGCCAGGGGCCCCAATGAAGTTTTTTCCCTTATGTGAGCTATATAAAAACTGAAAATCACAAATTCTCCTATTTCCCGTGTAGGTAGAAGCATGAAACTCTGAGTAGTTGATAAGTACACTTCCGTGAAGGTAACAGGTGAAAAAAATATTTAAATTAACACTTACTGGGGGCGGGGGCCCAAATTTGTTTTTTTTTCTAATATTTAAAACTGAATCATCACTAATTCTTCAACTTCACGTGTAGATAGAAGCATAAAACTTTGGGAAGCTGTTGAGTAGCCTCTCACTGCGATAATTAGAAAAAAAGAATTTTAAAATTCAATTTCATGGGGGCCGGGGGCCCAAAAACGTTATTTTTCCTTATATGGGCTTTATAAAATTTGAATATCATTAATTCTCCTATTTCCCGAGTAGGGAAAAGCATGAAACTATGGGAAGTTGTTGAGTACAATCCCGCGATGGTAACGGGTGAAAAAGTATTTAAATTATCACTTCCAGGGGGGCGGGGGCCCAAATGAAGTTTTTTCCTTATATGAGCTATATAAAAACTAAAAATCACTAATTCTCCTATTTCCCGTGTAGGTAGCAGCATGAAACTCTGAGTAGTTGATAAGTACACTTACGCGATGGTAACCAACGAAAAAAATATTTAAATTATTTCTTACTGGGGGCCGGGGGCCCAAATGTAGTTTTTTTCTTATATAAAAAACTGACTCATCACCAATTCTACAACTTCCTGCGTAGGTAGAAGCATGAAACCTGGGGAAAGTTGTTAAGTAGCCTCTTGCGACGATACTTGGCGTAAAAGAATTTTAAAATTCACACTAATGGGGGCCGGGGGCCCCAAACCATTTTTTCCTTAAATGGGCTATATTAAATTGAAAAATAACTAATTCTCCTATTTTGCGAGTAGGCAGAAGCATGAAACTTTGGGCAGTTGTTGAGTACACTTCCGCGATGTTAACAGGCAAAAAAATATTTAAATTATCAAATACTGGGGGCCGGGGGCCCAAATGAAGTTTTTCCTTAAATGAGCTATATAAAAACAGAAAATCACAAATTCTCATATTTCCCGTGTAGGTAGAAGCATGAAACTCTGAGTAGTTGATAAGTACACTTCCGTGATTGTAACAGGTAAAAAGAATATTTAAATTAACACTTACTGGGGGCCGGGGGCCCAAAAGAAGTTTTTTTCTAATATTAAAAACTGAATCATCATGAAATCTCCAACTTCACGTGTAGGTAGAAGCATGAAACCTTTGGGAAGTTGTTGAGTAGCCTCTCGCGATTCAAAGTGGCGTAAAATAATTTTAAAATTCACTCTCATGGGGGCCGGGGGCCCAAAAGCTTTTTACCCTTATACTGAAAATTGCCTTATTCTTTACTTTCCCGTATAGGTAGAAACACGAAACTTTGGGAATTTGTTGAGTCAACTCCCTCGATGGTAGCATGCAAAAAAAATGTTTAAATTATCACTCACTGGGGGCCGGGGGCCCAAATGTACTTTTTCTTATATAAAAAGTGACTCAAATCTAATTCTCTGATTTCCCGTGTAGGTAAAAGCATGAAACTTTTGGAAATTATTGAGTACACGCCCGCGATGGTAACAGGCCAACAAATATTTAAATTTTCACTCACAAGGGGCCGGGGGCCCAATTTTTTTTCTAATATAAAAAGTTAATCATCACAGATTCTCCATTTTTCCGTGTAGTTAGAAATTTTGGGAAGTTGTTGAGTACACTCCCAGGATGGTAACGGGCGAATTTTTGTTTGTTTAATTATCGCTCACTGGGGGCCTGGGACACAAAAGTAATATTTTTAACTTATATGAGCTAAATTACAAATTAAAAAAACTTTGGATACTGTGTAAATGTAATTTTACAAAACTTCGAAGATAAAAACTTGATGGCCTATATTAAAATTCGTTAGGGCATTAAAATTATATTTTTTCAATATTTTTTAGCCGATGGCCCCTAATCTCTTTTTTGTAAACGTTTAAGACATTTTAACCATTTGATTTCACTCAATTAAAAAAAAATGTTTACTAACAAATATATTCATCATAATCCAAATTGAAATAAGCTGTTGTTTTGAACTATACATATTACCCCGATAGGGCCCCCAGCCCTTATTTTAGTTTTTTTTTAAAGACGTATTATTTTTAAATGTATTTTATTCATCCCACGGCCATTAAACTTTAGGAAGTTTTTGGGTACGCTCCATCGAAGGTTTCTGGCATTAAAAGTAAAAGTTTTAAAAACACCACTTATTCCGGGCTGGGGGCCCGTACGCCATATTTTAACATTAGTTTTATAAAAGGTAATTTAAAATGTGGCTACTAGGTAAATGGATGAACTATGGCCAAATTTGATTTTAAAAATAAAATAAAATTATATAGGGTAATGAACTTCTAACGTCTGTTCCTTTGGGGCCGGGACCCAAAATATTTTTTTTCGTAAACATTTAAAGCTTTGTTACCTTAAAAATAATTTAAATAAATATAGTCACATTTCTCTATCATGACCTAGATTGAAATCCTCAGACCTTGTGAGATATGCACATCCTGCATCCATTTTGCGCGGGGGCCCGTAATGTCATTTTAGTACCCATTTAATTTTACACGACTTTGACAAATATTGACAAACAAGTATATCGATCATGATTCAGACTGAAATCTATTGGTGTTTTGAATTGGTGTGAAACGGGTTTTCAACGCTTACTAAAATTCTAACTTCCGCAGGGGAGCGTGGGGATTTTGCTAGTTATTAATATTTGATGATGGTTTTATTTGGCGCTAAATCAAATAGAGCATAAATCTTTTTGGCTACATCTTATGGTATATATCCTGGCATACAGGAAGTAAATACTAGTTGGCGTGCTATCTTTTGAAATCGCGATATGTAATAAATTTTTTAATGAGCCGTAAGATATTCACTTTTTCATTAGCTATTTTTCATTGTTCCTTAGGTACTAGACTACTTTACATTTTAACTTGGTACACATCTTTCTACCGGGGTTTTTTTAAAGGGGGGGGGGATTGCTGGAGTTTTCAGACTCAACTCATCTAACTATCTCATCTGACTAAGTATGACTATGACTATGACTATGAGAAAATGACTAATAAATGCTAAGTAGTACTAAGTACTGACTGTACCGGTGTACCGCTAAACTAAAAGTAAAACTTAAATTCCAGTGGATTACGTATTGACAGTACTGCTAAAACTAATTTTAAAAACTTACTATTAATTAATAAAGACTGGTTTGGGAAAATATGTAATGTAAACCTATGCCTATATACTATACCTATGTCAATGTCCTATGTACTATTTATAAATTCAACACAAACATAATCGGCTTAATCGCGTTGCGTTGTTATAGTTATTGGCCAATCTCAATAATCATTAGTGACATTAGTACAAAAATAATTTGATCTTTCACTGCATATTATTATTGAGAAGAACGATGTGACTGGGAATTATTTATATTCGAATTTGTTCAGGGGGTCATCTACTAACAGTACTAACACTAAATTCAAGTGCTCTTCTTTTAGAAAACAAACCGAAACTTAACATCCTTTGCTTTTGTATGTCTATACAGTTATACAGCATCAAAATGAAGTCAAAATATATCCACATTTTCATTTTGTCTATCAAATTAATCTAAATTATCTTTACAAAAGCTGGCGTCTTATGTCAATATTTTTATAGAGTATAGACAGTATAGTGATTTATCAAGTTCAGTGATTCTATAGGTGCACATTATTAGATATTGTTCATTACAATTACAGCAAAAGAATTAAACAATTCTCTAATAAGATTTAACTGCAGTTCTAAACAAAAAAGATTTACATATACAGTAATTTAATAATTGTATTTGGTTTATTATAAATCAATGATTAATGCTATTAACATTTTGTATTTGATTTTCTTTTGTTAAAATATTTATTACCAGCTAGATTTTGAGAAGCAATAAAGAAAATTCTTGCAACTGACATAAATAAATTGCTGAAATTCATTCCATGGGAGCTGTGATAACATTAATACCAACAATGGAAAATTATTCAAGATTGTGGTATATGAAAATAATCCACTTAGTTTTAACCGTGGGTAAGTAAATTTGTTTCAAATTTTAGTTTTATTTTATGGCCTTGGTAATATTTTTTATTTTAATATTTTAAATTTCAAAATTTAAATACATTTAAATATGAATATAATCTTCTATGATGCATTTTTTTTTAAAAACTAGAGATATTAAATACTTTATGGAAATCATAGCTCACAATGTATCAACATGAATTGTCTGATAGCCTAGATGTAGTAGGCCTATCCTAGATGTATTAAAAAAAATGTACACAAATTAAATACTTTTAGTTTTAGTTATGAAAATAATATTCAGAAAAAAGGTTTGTTTTTACTTTAAGTTGAAAAATTGTATCTTTTACTTTTAAGATGACATATTTTGTTTTCATACACCAATAAATGTTTCTAACTATTTCTATGAAACATTTCTTCTATGTTCAAGCTTTAGTTGAGGCAGTGCAGCACTTCCAGGAAGAGCCCAAGGATTCTAATGTAATTCGTGGGCAAACAGCGGTCTTGAAATGTGTCATTGGGGATAGGAAAGGAGCAGTTCAGTGGACTAAAGATGGATTTTCTCTAGGTTAGTAAATTGAAATAATGGTGAGGTTAGTTAAATTGCTTCTAAGATTTAAACTTTATTTTAAAAATTTTGACTGCTAATTATTGAAACTTGATAATTATTTGCATAGTGATTCGGTTTTATTAAATTACTTACAGATTTACATTGTGTTTTTTCACACTTTCTGTGATTTAACTACGTACTTTGATTTATATTGTGTATTTACATAATATCTCAATTCAGGTTTTAATAGAACCATCCCAGGCCTTGACAGATATTCTATTACATCTAGCCATGAAAATGAGTTCAATTTGATGATTGTCAATGCTTCTCTTGATGACGATGCTGTATATGAATGTCAAGTGTTGCCCAAAGATGGAGATAATAGGCTGCAGGCAAGAGCTACTCTAACTGTTTTAGGTAACAGAAAATGTATACTACATGTATATGAATTTACAAGTTAAAATCTTATCTTATTTTGTTTTGCTGTGCTTTTGTGGAGTTTTTTTAATCGTCCATTTTGGTTGATTTCAACTAGGTTAGGTATAGAGTAGGGCTGTTATCGATTAATTTAAATTTAATCGTTAACTTTTGAAAAATTATCGATTAATTAATCGATAATTTCGATTAAAACCAAAAATAGAAATTTATGACATCATTAAACTGAACATTTCTCACGGACATTGAAAATTAAGAATATTTTGAACTAAATTTCATGACAATGTGTTGATACTTGATTTGTGCTGAAGGTGGTACGTCAGCGATGTATTTGATCCTTTAAAAGAGAATTGTTTATGGCAATGGACACAGTAAACGTTTTCACCATCTTCGACTTTGCCATTCGCAGTTAGCTTAAAAACAACATATTTGCTCAATTTTCTAGTTATATGTTTAAATTTAACTGCGCTGATGCTGTCAGTAGGGCCGTCTTAACGCATAGGCCCGTTGGGCATTGGCCTACGAGCATATGGGCCCCATGGGAATATGTTTATATATATATATAATATATATTATGTATCTTCATGTTTTATTCCTGCGGGGGAAGGGCCCAACACTATTTCTTTGCCCGGGGGCCCAAAATGGTGTAAAGATGGCTCTGTGTCAGCCATTTTATAGTTGACATTTGCCGGTCAACATAAATTAATAAAATAGATTTTAATATTACACGGGAGATGTTTGTACGTAAAAAAATATATATTAATTATTAATAATTTATTATTTATTACTAAAAATTTTTTAAAATATTATAAATATTTTCTTAAATTTTAATCGAATTTTTATCAATTAAAATTATTTTAATCTATATTTAATCGATAAAATTTTTAACGATTAATCAAGAAATTAATCGATAATTTCCGCAGCCCTAGTATAGAGTAATAAGTCAAACAAAGTATGGAAAAACCTGAAAGTGTAGGTAATATGTCAACACATTAGTCATCTTCAGCTAAAAAATTAGTGTTAATTTGAAAAATGTATTAAAACATTAAATGAAATATAGTATTAGCTTTAAAATCATGTCGCTTTTTTAATAGACAATTAGTAAGAAAGAGACTTACTATAAGCAATAGGAAAATGTTATAATTCTTTAATCTTATCTGTGCCCTTCCTTTTGACAACCAATAATTGTGGACTTACTTTTTCTTTCGAGCGGCTGCATATAACAGTTTTAAATTCTCCTTGTTTCTTTTGAAATCAAGTTTTTAATAATTTTAACAGTTAACCTTTACTTTCTTTTAAGTTCTTCAGCAAAGATTATTTTAAATTATAACTTATTTTATAAAACATTATTACAGTTCCTTGTGAAGCTCCTATGATTCTTGACTATATAAATGGATCTACTGTGGAAGTTCCATATTCACAAAAAACCTTAGAATTGATTTGTGAAGCAAGGGATGGCAGACCAGCTGCATCCATTGAATGGTTTCGTAATGGTTTTAAGGTACATCTCATTATTAACTTAACTAAACTCATCGTTTGATTAAACATTTAAAAAAATGCTTTTTAGGCAATTTCTTGACAAATGAGTTTTATTCCTCATTAAATGCACTGCAGCTTTTCTAGGGCTCTGGACAGTATTCCTTTATCCTTCTAATGAGTCAGTTCCATTTATAACAAAATTATCTGTCTATTTAAGTCCCTGTCTACCTGTGCCAGTGATGGCGAACCTTTTTGGGGCAGCGCGTCCAAAATTCAATCAAAACCCACTTATTTATAGCCAAGTGCCAACATAAAGTGCCAGCAAAGTGGTTTAATTAAGGAAGTAATATTTTAGTTGCGTGCCAGCTGATGAGGCTCTGCGTGCCGACTGGCACACATGCCATAGGTTCGCCATCACTGACCCATGCCCTCTTTACTTTCTTTTACTCCTATAATTTATGGTATCTTGTTGTCCTTCCTTCTCTATTGCAAAGAGTATCCTTGAATTTTCACACAAATAGTATATTTCTTATTTAGTCTGTATCCATCACCGTCCTGTTTGTGCAGGTATATCTTTCAAAATATTTTCTCCATTAATTTCTGTTCACTATCTATGTCCACTTGAAGACATGATGAACCGTCTTATTAGATATTTTTAAGATGCCTGGAGTGCTTCCTTTTTTTTTGTTTTTTGGATGCCTGTACTTTCATGACTAAATTAACAGTGGGATACTTTAATCTCTTGACATAAATTTGAACAACTGTTCCATAAAACAACATGAAAACTATAAAGAAATGAATGAGTGCATATAAGTAATAATGTCTTTTGAAAGTAATGATATAACATGTATTAATCTCTGCAACTCTGCCCCTTTTTTTACCACTGCTGTTTATTTTTAATTATGAAAAATCCAATCTCTTTCATGTTATTATATACTTTGTTTAAGTCTAGCTGCATGGGCACTCCACAGATATGATTTAACCTTTTGTGCGTGGGTAGTGAAGGAAATTGTTTTAATCTCTACATTTAATAAAATTGATGAGTTATGCATTAAACTTAATTTGTATTATTTCTGTTGAGTTTTTTTATGATGCTGAAAAAACATTTAGTGGAAATTTCATACAGTTTTTCCTATCCGACAGTTCGGCAGGTCTGAACACATTTAAAGATGTTTGTAATATTTAAAATACAAATAAAATTTGCAGTTTTAAAATGAAGAAACCAAGGGGCTAGAGTTCCAAGTGTTATTTAAAAATAACTACAAAATAAAACATGTGAAAATTACAAACGTTTGAAAATAATTATTTTACTCATGACTCATGAGATCCCTTGATTTTGTATCCCCTCAATTTATCAAATATCTAAGCCTATCTTTTCACTATAAGTTACTGTATCAAACCAGGTGACTGACAATATTAGATACAGAATTGAGTCAAGATCTAATGACAAAAGAGAGACAGCCAGAAGTACATTAAAAATATCATTAACAAATTACCAAGCAGAAAATGGAGCCATATACAAATGTCAAGCAAGAAATAGTGCTGTATTCGGACCTCCACTTACAACAAGTGTTGTTCTCAGTATCCTCTGTAAGTTTCTTTTTTTTTCTCTTTAAAATAATTTTCTGTCTAATTCTTGTCATTCGTTTGTTTGTGTTTATATGAAATGGATGTTTGAAATTATATATAATTAAAATCAGCCACAGAAAACATTTCTATTCATTCGAGATAACTAGAATTTACAAAATCTTCTTATTTAATAGTAATATTTAAATATTCTCTAATATAATTTTTCATATTTCTATTTTGCTATTTCATTCTTTGCTCTCTAATATTACCTATTCCTGCAAATTATAACTAATTTAGTCACCAAAAAGTTTTGTTCTCTAGATCCAAATCTACAAAATTGATTTTAATATATATTTATGATTTTTTAAAAAATTAATACATGTAGTTTTGCCCAGTGCTTTTTTTCTATTTTAAAAAATGAGTTC
This sequence comes from Ampullaceana balthica, assembly GCA_944989445.1. Taxonomy (NCBI): domain Eukaryota; kingdom Metazoa; phylum Mollusca; class Gastropoda; family Lymnaeidae; genus Ampullaceana; species Ampullaceana balthica. The sequence goes on along the minus strand of CALYLW010000301.1, from coordinate 218,683 downwards.
CGGTACCTTTTTTTAATAGAAAAAAGCACTGAGCACCTTTTTTTGGCACCCTTTTTCCACATACTTTTTATATTACTGCCTGGAATGTTTGGTTTTACAGCTTTTTCAGGTTTTATCGAATGCAATATCACTTGTAGAGTAAAGTAAATTATAATATTAAACAAACTAGCCATATATAATAGCCCGGCCCTACGATGGTACAACACTAATTTCAGTGTTATTTTTTTTTAATACGAAAAAGCTGTAAGACCAAACATTCCAGGTAGTAATATAAAAAAAATGTGTGGGAAAAAGGTTCCGGAGCAACATTCCAGTGCGTTCAAACAGAAAAAAGCACTGGTTTTGCCACTTAATATTTTTTAAAATTCGAGTTATTAAAATGTAGTTCCAAATTTCAAAGAAGGGTTACATTTAAAGTTGGAATGAGATCTTAGTAAATTGCTATTTCTGAGACTTTATCAATATCATAAATGCAATGACGCATCAAAAAAGAGCACGACAAAAGAGCCAAGACATCAGAGCACATAAGAATGCAGACAAAGATTGTAGGCGATTGTTCCAATTTATGCTATTGTTTCATTGATAGGGTAGCTACGAGGTATAGCACACAACTTAGAAATATAAATGCAACTATAAAGAAAACTTTTATAGACTGAACTGCCACTCATTTTGAGACATATTATTTCAATTTATATTCTAACTTTAGGCCTTACATCTAGAATTTTTTAATGTATTATTAAATTGAAATTTAGATAATGGACCTTTAATTAATCTGTATCCTGTGAAATATTTTTTAATTTGTGCTCTTATGTTTGCACTGCGCTCTTTTAAGTCTGCACTCTTATGTCTGTGCTCTTATGTCTACCCTCTTTTGTAGACGCCCTTTTGTTCTGTGCTCTTTTGACGGGTCGCCCATAAATGCATTTTCCCAACAAGTAGTAATCCTTAAGAAATGATGTGAAGTTAAAAGATCAGCCTTTTTTTTAGAGGATGCAACTTATTTGGCTCTAATCACAATTTATTTTCAGCTGTTTAATAAACGGACTTATGTTTGATTCATTTAATGTATATATCTAGATGATTAAAAGTTACATAAACCTTAGTAACTTCAAAAGTCTTTCTGAAATTACACGTACATGTATTGATGAAATAATTATAATATAATCATCATAATAAGAAATAATTTATCCCTGGTTTCTCTTAACAGTCCCACCAAGTCCACCTGCAATTTCTGGTTATGATGATAGGATCATCAATGTAAATGAAACTCTAGTTCTGACATGTTCAACTGAGGGAGGTAATCCCCTTGGTAGTGTCACATGGTATCGCAACAATCAGGTGTTACAACACAACCACAGCACATTTGGTATCAAATCAACCAATGTTTACACATTTAGGGTCAGTTCATCTGATAATAATGCAGTCTACCAATGTAGAGTAAGCAACCATGTACTTCAAGAACCACTAACGGCTGAATATTCCCTCAAAGTTCAGTGTAAGTAATAACCACACAACTGTATTTCCTAAAACTAATTAGTTTACCATAATATAAATTTAACTCATAAGGCATTTTAATTATTATATATAAACATACTGGCCTCCTTTCAGTTCCACCCACCAGTGTTAAAATCACCGGGGCAGATGAACCAGTGAACGCTGGCAATACAATAACTTTAAGTTGTCAGTCATCCAATTCTAATCCACAAGCAACTATTAAATGGTATGCTAACAGTCGTGAAGTTTCTAGTAATGATGTCACAGGTAAAAGTTACTTTACATTTTGTATTCATATTTTATTTTTAGAAAATGATGGTAAAATTCTTAACATTTTATTTCTATTTTAATGTCATTTTAAATCAAATGTACATATTGGATCTAAAAAATAGACATAAAAAACAAGGAAGTATATAGTGATTAAATTTTACTTTGATGGTAAACTCATAAAAACTTTGCCATTATGATTCTAATGGCACATTAAAAACCTAAGGTATTTTAAATTTTTAAGTTATGACTATGAAATTGAAAGTAATCATAGGATTTTTTAGATTAACGAAAGGTGCCTAAACTTTTGAAATAGTACTAATGAAATAAATGTTTATTCTGTATTAAATGTTTTAATGCATGCTTCCTAAAAGTTAGATAATTTATATTGAATGCATCAACTGAGAAAATATATAAGCTTCATATATCAAACATAGAAAATAAGATAAAATGAATAGAACTATTAGAAATTAGCAGTTAATTTTTGTTAATGACTAGTTATAAAGGAGACTGAATAATTATTATTAACTGCTCCACCTGAATGTAGTAATAGCAATACTAGGGTTTCAAACAGTATGGAATGAGAAATAGTGGCATTTTCCCACAGCTGTAACCAATCCAAATGCTTGCTTTTTTCAAAGTCAAGGTTGATGCATAAGAAATGCAAGAATCCATACTAGTGTCAGAAAAACATCATAATTAATACATATTTGAAGATTTTGGTAACTAAGTGGGAAAAGCTATATACTTACTGTCACATCTGATTAACATAATTTTGTGACGTAAGGTCACGTGTACAAGAGACGCGGGAAGAAAGGAGCATTTCTATTGGTTGAAAGTGTTGGGCGAACAGTTGTGTGTAGACTTCCGACAGGGAAGCATGATAGTGAATAGCTCAAGATTTCCACGTTATATTACCTCAAATGATTCTTATGTGTACAATATATATGTATATTAAAGTTGTTTTGGATAAACGAATTCTTCAGTGAATTATTGTGCACAAGATTAATTACTGTGAGAACGACTACATAGAAAGAGAAATATAAAGTTATATAGTTACATTGGTGTCGAAGTAAAAGTTCCATGTGAACACTGTACAAGAGATTTCAAGAAAGAGGTTTCGTGGAAATAAGTATTGGATATTTCCAAAAAAAAAGGAAAGTATTCTTTAAAATAAGAAATAATAACAGCTATAGTATTTTTTGAATATTCAAGTTCGTAAGAAGCTGTGAATAAACTTTTGTGGTTCAATGAAAATACAAGAAGATTTCAAAATGGCGGCATAAACGGCAGATATCCGCAGTGTATAAAACTGGATCAGACTAGTTGGTTCTACGTCACATTCGACGACAGTACAAGCATACTACACAGTACTGGAATCTGGGTCGTGTAGGCTTACTGAATGGTGACACACGGTGAACATATATAGGTCGTGACGTCAACAGGCTTAATGCTAGTTGATTCCAGGAAATATTAGTAATAGTAAACATAACATCGAACCGAGAAGCTATGGACTATTCAATGTGTTGGTGTGAATTATAAATAAAGGAACGGAATTCTTATCCATTCATTGTGTGAAGAGTTTGATTATCGCAATTTTGGATTAATGGAGTGAACTAAATTGTTTAAAAACTACTCGAAAATTGAAATTTTAACCAAGTGACTTTTATTCAAAACGATCGGACCATTTAATATATTTTGTCAATCTGAGGGAGCGTATATATAAAGTATACTAAAGATCCCGTGTGAGGATTCTTTTGTTGTCTCACCTTGTCAATAACTAGATTTCATGGTTTAGACGTGTCACTTATTTGATCTTAACATTTTTGAATTCAAGATATTTCATTTGGACGATTTATAACTTTATCAATATATATACATACATTGCTTACCGAATTGCTAGATTCATATTATTCAATAAAAAAAAACATGGATCACTACAAGGAATTCACTGCTATAGCTAAAGAGATCGGATTAAAGTGAAAAGAAATGAGAGATTTCAATGAAGAAAAAGTAAGAGAAACTGAAGAAAAAGCAAGAATAGCTGAAGAAAAAGAACAGCGAAGAAAAGCTGAAGAAAAAGAAAATCAGAGAGAAGCTGAAGAAAAAGCAAGAATAGCTGAAGAAAAAGAACAGCGAAGAAAAGCTGAAGAAAAAGATAATCAAAGAGAAGCTGAAGAAAAAGCAAGAATAGCTGAAGAAAAAGCAAGAATTGCTAATGAAGAACAGAGGCAAAAACTCATAAGTGAAAGAGAACTTGAAAAAATGAAACAAGACACCTTAAAATTACAAATTGAGCTAGGGAGTAGAGGCCACAATCCTGGTGATGAAACAAATAGAAGGTCAGCACCAAGGGATACTATCAAAGTATGAAAATATGATAGCCAAAAAGAAAAAATGGATGTTTATCTGGATTATTTCGAATCCATAATGGCTATGAAAGGCTATAATGAAGAAGATTGGCCAGCACAACTGATGACTCAATTAACTGGAGAAGCATTTGAAGCTTATAACAGTATAGCCAAAGAAGACAAAAGCATATATAAGAATGTCAAAAAGGCACTTCTATGTCATTTTGGAAAGTCAGAAAATGATTATAGAAGAGAATTTCATGAAATGAGAATCAAGATGGACAAAGATCCACAGATCATAGTACATGAAGCACAAGTCAAACTAACAAAATGGCTGGAACTGACAGCGATAGATACGAGCAACCCAAAGGCCATAATAGAAATGGTGTTAATTGACAAGTTTTTAGAAAATGCAACACCAACCCTATTCACATATTTGACTGACAAGAAAGTTCGTACTCAAGCAGAGCTAACAAATGCATTACGAACATTCAAAGACTCTCATCCGAATGTGGAAATGGATAAGAGACAAGACATATTTGCAGCAATACAAATTAAAAGTCAAGAAAAAAGGCAAGGTATGAGAAACCAGAGTCTGCCAAACCAAGGCAACAGACAAACTATTTGTTGGTACTGTAACAAGCCAGGACATATGGCGAAGCAGTGTTACCACAATAAAGGACAACCAAATAGGGTGTCACCTAATGGCAGCCCTATAAGAAAGAAAACAGAAGAAAGGTCAAGACAAGGTCATTTTGAAAGCAAATGTAGAAGATCATGGAGAGGCAGATACAATCATGACTCCAGATACAGAAATCATGATCAGCCCTGGAGAAGGAATGACTACCAAGAGGGAGATAATAAAGGAAAAATGAAACAAGAAGAATCACAATCTAGTAGTACTGTGGCTACTATCAAGGATCATGGCACACTGAAATGTTACCCAGTGTACATCAATGATCGAAAGTGTATGTGTCTTCGTGACACTGGATGCACAACAATTGTAGTCCGTGATAAGATGGTGAAAGAAGAAGAGTATGATGGGAAAAAAGACACACTGATAATGGCCGATGGCACAAAGAGAGAGTGTCCAACTGCAATTTTCACCATCAACTCACCCTGGTTTCATGGTAAAGTTAGAGCCAGAGTTTTACAAGACGCCATTTGTGATCTTATTATAGGGAACATTGAAGGTGTGGTGGACAATACTGATGAAGTATACAAGGCCTGGCATGACAACAACCATCAAGTATGTGCTACTGTACAAACAAGAGCCACCACAAAAAGAAAAGAGATCACAGACATTGAAGTTGATGAGAAACTTGAAATAGGAAGCCAACTGATGTCCAAACAAGAGTTCAAACAACTACAAGAAGAAGACAATACAATCAGAGAAATAAAAATGAAACTTATCAAAGACAACGAAACAGGCCACAACAAAAATTACAAGCTAGATAAAGGCATATTAATAAACATTGCACAGGAAGGTACGTGCAAAAGAGTGGTTCTTCCCAAAAAGTTACAGGAAACCATTATCAAAATGACACATGACAGTCCTTTAGGTGGACATATGGGCGCCAAGAAAACAATTACTACAATAGCAGAAAACTTTTACTGGCCTAAAATGGCAAGGCAGATAAAAGAATACATCAAGGCATGTACAGTGTGTCTACGACATAATCCCAAAGATGGGAGGCACACAGCACCCATACAATCATCTGACAAGGCAAACTTTTTATTCGAGAAAATCGCTATAGACCTAATAGGACCATTCAAAAAGATGTCAAAGAAGAAACATATGTATGCTCTAACCATAGTGGACATAGCCACCAGATGGGGTGAAGCTATCCCACTGAAGCGAATAGATGCAGAAAATATATGCAATGCATTACTCAATGTTTTTAGCAGATATGGTTTCCCTCAAACACTTCTGTCGGACAATGGCAGCCAATTCAAGGGTCAGATGACACAAGCCATTATGAAAATGTTTTAATTAAACAAAATTACAGATGTGTTTAAAAGTCCATTTTCATTTTTTCAGCACAGGTAGACGGCTGCAGTCCTACAGATTTTTTCTCATTATTTCTTATGTTAAGACTGTTACAGTTCTACAGATTTTTTCTCATTATTTCGTATGTTTAGACTGTTACAGTCCTACAGATTTTTTCTTATTGATTCTATATCCAGAAGTTGTATGTAAGAAAATGAATGTTCATTGATGATAAATATTTGAAATTTGAATATAGATATAGATTGATTTGATTTTATGAAGACCAAAAATGTTGTATTTCATAAACATTTTTTTTTGAAGGATGGGGGTGAATGTCACATCTGATTAACATAATTTTGTGACGTAAGGTCACGTGTACAAGAGACGCGGGAAGAAAGGAGCATTTCTATTGGTTGAAAGTGTTGGGCGAACAGTTGTGTGTAGACTTCCGACAGGGAAGCATGATAGTGAATAGCTCAAGATTTCCACGTTATATTACCTCAAATGATTCTTATGTGTACAATATATATGTATATTAAAGTTGTTTTGGATAAACGAATTCTTCAGTGAATTATTGTGCACAAGATTAATTACTGTGAGAACGCCTACATAGAAAGAGAAATATAAAGTTATATAGTTACACTTACATAAATCAGAAAAAATTTCAGCTTTCTTTGGTACCAATAAATACGAGGGGAAGTCAAAAAGTAAAGGGATTTTTTTTTAATTTCTCTTTTGAGAATTCAGTAACATTGCTCATATACAGTGTTGAATGTGTGTGGTGGCCAACACTTCCATAACTCTGATACTGCATTTTTCATTGGAGTCTAGCTGACCATTAAACATGACCGCTCCATTGTAGATCTGCACCGAGGGGGAAATGAGGGCAGTGATTCACTTATTCCTTGAATGCAAGCGCGTTATGGTGACTGCTGTTTATCAGTAAGCAAGATCTACACATGAATAGAGCGCTTCAAACAGGGAAGAGCCTCTTTATGCGCCGAAGATAGATCAGGCAGGCCATCAATGTCAACCACTGGGGACAATGTGATAGTGGTTCTGTCTATGGTAAAGGAAAACCAAAGAATGACAGCAGACAAAATTGCCAATGATTTAAATATCAATCATTGTTCAGTAGCGTATTCCATCGTACACGACAGGCTAAATTTTCGGAAATTGTGTGCAAGGCGGGTCCCAAAATAATTGTTTCCATATTGTAAGGCACAATGAATTTTATTATAGCAAATCACTACTGTAGATAAAACATGGGTTCATCATCTCAAACTGGAAAGCAAGGCTGCGAGCATAGGTAGGAAACACTTACGTGCTAAACTTGCTAAACGTCAAGAAATTTAAGTGTGAACCATCAGCTGGTAAGATTATACAAACCCTATTCTGGAACATGGAAGTTGTAGCCTTCATTTCAAACCAAAAAGTGAAACTGAGAACAATGAGAGCTATTGTGATGTGTTATGAACTAAACTGAATCCTGCGATCAGATCCAAATGTTGTGGGAAAACTGCGAAAATATGTCATCCTGCAGCATTTTAATGCCCCTTTTCACAAATATTCCCTTACTTTTTTACTTCCCCTTGTACAAGGCAGTTGGGCAATATCATGTCCACTAAACAAATTGGTAGGGCCATATTATTTTCTACCATGTTTTGATAATTTTTTCTTAAGTTATCCAAATAAAAAGTTGCATTTGGAACCAACATTAAATCTTAACAAACCCAGAAGTACTAATAAATGCATTCACCTCCTCTTAATACTTTTTAATTGATTTTTCCATTGGGTAATAAGAAATTTAGTGGTTTAAAATTTCTATATCTCTTTTTAGTAAAACATAATTTCAGTTACCTTATTTTCCCCAATATAGTGCAACATTTTACCCAAATACCCGTGTTATTTTGGCAGTCTTGCATTTTCAATTGTGCCTGAACCGCTTTTAATACAACACCCATCAAGCAATGTTAAAAAACAGAGGCCTAGGCCCTGATATTATTTAACATGTTTTGTTGTAATAGTACAATTTTAGGTTATTCATCAATTGTTTTGTAAATAAGCATTGCTTGTTACGGATATTTTAATTTTCTTTTAATCTTTAAAAATTTTATTGAGATGATTTTAAAAAATTGGGGGTCATGTTATATTCAAGGTCAGGCGAATACAGTAATTTTTTTATATTAAATGATGAACAAAATTGTTAAGCACTTGAACTTTGGACTGAGCAGGAACATTTATAACTTAAATACATGTATTGCTTTTTTCCCCATGCACAGAAACTTATTCTGACTCTCCAGAGGGTGGAAAAGTTACAAGGTCACAAATAAGTGTGACAGTAGATCACCAGCATCATAACAATGTTTACACCTGCCAGGCCTCTAATGCTGCATTTGGACAAACTGTGACTGACACAAAAACTTTAAGTGTATTATGTAAGTTAAAATCTTTAACCCAAAAACAGTCAAATGCAATCAGTCTGTGGTGTCAAGCTTTTAGTAAATTTGATATTTAATTCATCACTAAAATAACAAAAACAAAACAAAACAAGAATTTCAGAAAGTCATGTAAGTATATAAATGATAGTAAATTGGACACGGAACTTTATAGCATGAGTTTAAGAGATCAGTGAATAATTTTTGGTGACCTTCATTCACCTTGTCCTTTCAGCAGTTTGTAAAAAATTTTTTTTAATTTCATTGGCTGCTGTGTCCCATTTTTTAATTCAGTATTATATTCAGATACAGAAATGTTATTTCTGAAAATATCTAGTTTTGGGTTTGTAGAGAAAAAAAGGTGATTTTCTTTTTATCATTGATTAGCTGACCTGTCGCGCATTGCAGCGATCTCAGTATAAAGGAATACATTCAAAGAAATCATTGAGTGGTACCTTTTAAAAATAATTCAGCCAGAAATCTTATCTTACATGTAGTAAAAAAATTCCAAAGTTTCATGGCAATCGAATAAATAAAATAATATTTTTAAATATTACATAAAAAAACAATATTATGGGGTCGGCCCAAAAATAAAAGATAACTATTGCCCCTACATCCCAAATGGTGCATGATGTAAATTTCAAAATCCCTATATATTTCGATCTGTATCACGATGGATCTGTGTGTTAATATATGTCAAGATTGTGTAAAATCGAATGGGGAAAACCATATTAAAATTTAACAACAACAAAAAAAAAGAAGATTTTAGGCTCCCTGTAAGGAATCAACATAAAAGGAGTTCAATGTCCCATTGTATTTTTAATGCCAATATGGGTCATCAAGTATTTATGTACCAAGTTTAGTAAATATCCATCTTTTAACCCAGTAACTTTTTATATTTAGGGGGAAAATGACATTTTAGGCCCCCGGGCCTCATAAGTTTTTATTATTAATACTCTTTATACCAAAAATTTATCAAAAATGAATTCAACAAATTCCAAAAATTTCAAAGTCTGATGAATAAAATATTTATATTGCTAATATAAGCAAAAAACAACTTAAATGGCCCCGCCCAATGGGTGCAATATTTAAAGTTTGAAGCATCTGTTCATTACAATCTGGATCATAATGTAAATAGTATCCATATTTGCCAAGACCGTGTAAAATAGATTGGGGAATAAGATCTTCTACGGTTACAAAAAAAATGATTAGGGGCCCCCGGCAAGATCGGTACATTTTGTCGCCGATATTTTGACACGGTGCCCAATCTTATATTTACTAAAAGACAATAAGTGTCCTACAAGACCACTAAAATTTCATGATAATGAAACATCTTTTTAAAAATCATGCCAATTACGTATACACATGTCAATATTAAATCATTTTTAACCAGAAAGTTAAAGACAAGGTAAAGACAAATATATAAATTGCTATTCATATTTAGAATATTTGTCTATCCAGATCCACCTAATGAGCCTGAAATCAGTGGTTATAGAGGAGGGACACCAATTAAAGCTGGAGACTTGCAGAGAATGACTTGCATTTCTGTTGGTGGCAACCCTGTTGCAGATTTAAAGTGGTTTAAAGGTATAAATAGCAATATAATCACCATCTTTGTTATGCATTTCTTTCATGTATGCTGTGTAAAAGTAAAATTATTGTCATAATTTCATTTTAATTATGGAATAAATATCCCTAAATTTAAACAGTTTTCATATTTTCATTCTTTCAAGGTGATAAACTAATAAAAGAAGCAGACTATAAATCAAATGGAAACATAGCTTCTTCAGAAATTGCCATAAATGTTAAGGCTGATGACAACGGGGCAATATATAAATGTAGAGCTAAAAACAGGGCTACACCGACTGCTTTAGAAGTTAGCACAACCCTTGCAGTAAATTGTAAGTATTTGTTATTTTATGGTATAGGTATTTTATACTATTTATTTAAACTATTATAACACAATTAAAATCTTTAATTTAAAATTAAGGCAACTTACTTATGATATTTTTTTGAAAAGAAAGAACTCTTAATACTTTACCTTTTATTTTCCTATGTTGTCATTCTTTTCTTAATAAGCCACATCATAAAAAAACAATCTGAATCTCAAATAAAATTCTTTGATAGCGGTATTTGTTAATGGAATTTTATTTTATTTTTACTTCCCCCCATTATTTTTTAAATTCAATTCTCCATTATCTATATTATCGAACCATCATTTTGATTGATTGAAAGATAAACTGATGACATGCATATTTTCATCTCTTTCTTTTTCCCTTTAACTTTGTCAAAAATGTCGACCTCTCCCCCTCCCCATAGAAAAAATGTGCAGCATGAGGCAAAATTCCCCTATCCCTCCTCTCTTCCCATCTTATGTCACAGTCCATTTTATTTATTTATTTTTTTAAAACTTTGGACAAAGTAAAACAAAATGTATTTCACAGACGATAATCATATAGCCTACCATAACTGCAAGATGTCAATCAATTATGAATAATGGTCTGTCAAAAGGGTGGTAGTATGACTTTTGGTAGATTGCTGAAAGTCTGAGTGACTTTCAGCAACAAGAATAAAAGTACTAAAATTAAATATATTTTGTAATGAAACATAATTTTCTTTAAATTAAACCACTGAAATCTGTTTTCTTTCTCTAGTCCCACCTTCACAAGTGGAAATATCAGTACATCCGTCACAACCACAAGCTGGTCATCCACTGGATCTTACATGCATGTCTTCTTCCAGTAACCCTCCAGCCGAAATTGTATGGGTTAGAAATGGTCGGAGAATGACCAGTGTAGATTTGGGAACTGTTAATGCTGAAAATGGTGGTAAAAAATCCACCAATCGACTGAGCTTTACTCCAACGTCTCGAGATCACAATGCATTGTATGGATGTCGTGCTACCAACAGAGTACTAGACAGGAGTGTCAATGACGCTGTTACTCTCAATGTTTTGTGTAAGTAAAATATGTGTTTATATTTATTTGATGCTGGAGTTAAATATATTAAGACGCACATTTGATAATTAGTATACAAATTCATAAAAAGAGGCCGTCCAAGAAACACTTGGCACCGAGAATTGGAGGCAGACATCAAGAGAATTGGCCATGACTGGAAGATACTGGAGAAGCTGGCCCAGGATAGTGATGCCAGGCGGTCTGTCATAGGTGGCCTATGCCCTTGGTGGAATCGCAGACGCCAACGATGATCGGTAGATGCCCCTCACGGACGAGAAGGCTTAACATAAAAAATTCATATTATAAACGATTGTTGTAATACCCTTAAAGGAGTTAGTTTTATTGTAAGTTACCTGATCCAACCAAATGTTTTAAATAGCCTTCAACAAAAGTTATTCAATTTTAAAAGTTGTTCATGTTTTTTTATGTTTGCTGCTGTCTCTACATTTATACATTGTAAATTTTCTACATAAATTTTCTGCATAAAATTTTGCTTAGTAATTGGTTAAAAATAGGTTGTCATTATAGCAAAGTTTATCATAATATTATAAATTTGACATTTTATTCTTGTTACCCCTAGTCCAACCAGAGTTTGATAATGAAACACTGCCAATTAAAGTAGATGTCAAAAAGGGGGATAGTGCCACCCTCAATCTGACAGCTAATGCCAACCCTCCTGATGTAACATACATGCTTTATAAGGATGGTCAGCTCCTAAATCTGCCCTCACGTTATAAGATGAATAAAGGTGTGCTCAATATCTCCAGTGTTGAGAAGACTGATAAAGGAAGCTACATGATCAAAGGAACAAACCAGCAAGGCTCTGCTACATTCAACTTCTCAATTAATGTTAAATGTATGTTATATCTACTAAGGATATATCTATTAAGATCACTCAATAATAAATAAATATAGCTGTTGCTTATGTGTAAATGATATATATATTTATTTTTCAACAAAACTATATGACTTATGCGTTTTTACAATTTAGTTTAAATGCCTTTCTTGAATCATCTAATGTTTTTCCATAAAAATTGACATTCTTTCGATTTTTTTTCAATTTGTGTACAACAGTGTATTCGTACTCTGTTTTAAAGTGTTTGTTATAATCTTCAATTACATTTTTTAATAATATCATGTTTTGTATCTACCTTAGATCCTGCGGAAATAATTGACAATACCATCCGCCTGTCTTTAAATGAAGGAGAAACAGCCATCTTTTCTTGCAAAGTGGATGCATGTCCAATCATTCCAAATATTGTTACATGGTCTCGAGAAAATTTTGACATGAGCCGGGTCCATGCCAGATTAGAGGGAGATACTTCTTACCTGTCCATTAGTGATCTAACCAGTCAGGATAGTGGAACATTCAAGTGCATAGCTGACAACAGAATAGGTTCACCAGATGTGAAAAGTATTAAACTGCTGGTAAAATGTGAGCCGACCACTTTGTTCTCTTTAAATGTTTGTGAGATACAGTATCTCAAGTTAAAATGCTAGGGCACATAAGTCTTGGCTATATACCAACTGGCCACACAGGCAGAGAACTTTGAGATTGTCACTTTTTTCTTGCAGTTAGCTGGTGGGTGTCCGGGCCATCATACCAGTACATTTGTAGACTTGCATAATGCATTGTGGCTTTCTTTATATTAATAGCAGATGATGTTTGGCACCTGGCCATTTTTTAAATGTACCTCATCAAAAGAAATAAAATATTTGTCTGGAAATTTCAGTTGCACCTGTTATTCAAAAGGACCCAGAAATGAGCCGTTCAGCAGGGGAGAAAGGAAGTACTGTTAGTTTGAAGTGTTCAAGTAAAGGTGTTCCTGATCTCACAGTTACTTGGACTAGGGTAAACTAGTATAAATAAATTTATGGAAATAGATCTACAACAAAAGTTATTTGCACTAAAAAAAAAGAAATGAGGCTGTAAAAATGAAGATAAACAGGTATATATAAATTAGGTCTTGCACCACATGAAAATGGAATTTCAGCTGTCCCACTCCACATATAATAAAAAAACATGAGTAAAATTAATCCAAGTATCCTCCGGAAAGATTCAAAATAAGCTATGTGGTGAAGAAAGGAGTGATTTTTTTATTTTTATCAAATCTCAGCAGTGCACCTAATACTTTAAATATTATTTCCAAAAACTATATCTTAACCCACTGCTAACTAGGTAGTTAATTGTATAAAAATGTAATAACTTTAAATTCTTATTAATTCTTTTTTCATCAGAACAATAATCTGCTTCGAGCTAGCAGTAAGTATACCATAGTCACAAACAAGACTAATTTAACACATTTTGAGAGCACACTACAGATTAAAGACTTGGAGACAGAAGATTATGGTGCTTATGTTTGTACTGCAACCAATAGCAAAGGGAGTGACTCACACAGTATAACTTTAGCAGGAACTAGTAAGCAACTTACATTTTTTACAATAATTTATATTGAGCACAAATCACTTATACATTAATTGCAATATCCTTTACCAAACCTTCACAGCATTTATCGGAGTTCAAACTGTAATAAAGAATGATAAATGTCAATTTTGAAGCAAAGCAATAGCTTTAAAACTTGAAATTAAAGATATTATAATGTGTGATTACAGTTATTAAATTTTATAACTTATAATAGTTTTTGAAATGGAATGGCCATAAATTATAACGTTTTTTTATCACTCTTCTCTTGTTTCCCAGGCAAGCCACTTCCACCATACAACATAGAATTTAACAATGCAACTTCCGACACCATAACTATATCTTGGAAGGCTGGGTTCAATGGGGGTTTAACTCAGTCTTTCCGTGTCAGATATAAACCCGTTGATGCTAGAGGATATGTCCATGTTGATGTTAAACCCTTTGGAGCCACAACATTTAAAATATCAGGTTAGAACTATGGTTTCCTATTATTTTCATCCTTGGATCCTTTCTAAATTTTTAGTTAACCAAGACTTTGATGAGTAGTTTTGACATCATGTTAAATTTTGGGTACATTCCATTTACAATAAAATTATTCATTATTTCTGTCACAGATTGTCATAAAGTTTCACTATAAACCAGGACCTACAAAATAAAGAACTGCACAAAATTAATAACTTTAAAACTCAAACAAAATGTAATCTAAAAATTGCTATTTCTCTAGTCTCTAGAGATCCCAAAGACATCCCAATACAACCTCATTTGAGGTGTGCTGTCATTGGCTGAGAAACTGTTCTCTATTACATGTAACTTAATTATCCAAATCTTAATGTGTCTACCTGTGGTGAAAAGATTGTATTTTTGATGTCAATGAGTATTGTGTCAATCAAAACACAAACAAGGGACAATATGGCTATTTTAAATTGTATCCACTACCCCCCACAGTTTTTAAGTGAACTGACTGTTAATGCAATACTTATTATTGTGGATCATCTGAAAATCTTTTCGCTGATTTAAAAACAAATTGATTTTTCAACTAGGATGATGCAGCCAATGTTAGTGGCTTTATCTGATATTTCAACTATGCAATATAAATGCTAATTATGAGTCACTTGAAACTTGATGACATGGCTTCATGAGGAAATAGAAATCAAATATCCTCATTCAACCAAATTTACAAGAAAACTATTTTACAATTTCCATCTTCATATTTAACCGAATCTGGAATTTAGTGGCATAAATGTGGATAATCATAGGATGAAATAATCATCTGTGTAGAAGGAGTGGAGTGTCTGTAACAGATAAGATAAGATACATGATTTTCTTTTTAAACAAAGCTAGACATTGGCTGGAAATAACACAATTAGGGGACTTGAACTAACTAAATTAATGGAACAAAATGTAAAATCTCTTTGCAGCAGCATTAAGGAAAACCATATTTAAAAATAACTTATAATTGAAATAATATAGGAAAATCTTTAATTAAACTACTGGTTTCTCTATATCAGTTCTCCATTATATTTAAAAAAAATTTACCTACTATGTTTCATCAACAATTTTCTAGGGATCTGATAAAGCTTTTAAACAAAATACAAGACATAAAAACAAATTGTGTGATCAAATCAATAAATTAAAGCTTTATTAATAGACTTAGTTGACTAAGACAAAAGTAAATATTTGGGCGCATGCCTTCATCAGTGCACATAAATGAACACAAGTAGTTAAATTAAATTTACATTACATAATACATACCTTGGAAAAATAATAAAGTAGAGATAAAAAAAACCCAGAAATTAAAAGAACTATAGGCAAAAGTGGTTAACAAAAATACAGGATAGAACAAGAGGAAGAAAGTATAAAAAGTTACAGTTATAACCACAACTGGATAAAAGACTCTACAGTTACATAAAATTGTAAATTTGGTTTAATACAGATAGTGCCAACGTATCAAATAAAAAAGGTAAATTGGTGTAAATTTTATAAATAATTTATATTTAAAATTTTTAATCTGTAACAAATGTAGACTTTGCTTTTTGTCTTTTTTCTTAAGTCAAAGAATTATAGTTCAGATTAATGAGAAAGATTCTGGTGTAAGTTATAACTATTTTTTTTCTAGATTTGAAGTTGGGCACAGAGTATGAAATTACAGTGATGGCTTTCAATGAAAGAGGAGAGAGTATATATCAGCCTAGAGGTATTACTGCAAAAACTTCAGGTAAACTTAAAAATCATTAAACTATCATAAAGTATTTAGGTTTGTTGTGGAAAATGTAATGTCACTTGTTTTTTTAAAATTACAGTATATACTCGTTCTATAGCCCGTTCGTTCATAACCCGACCCTCCCACTTTTGGAAGAGAAAAGTATAACCCGCTCGCAAGCCGAGCCACCAAAAATAATAGGACAGCTTAAACAAATTGTACAATTTTTTTTTAACTACAAACTAAATCGACCATTATGATTGCTTACTTTGTACTATCTTTGTCTTTGTGCTCTTTGTTAGGCAAGAGTTACCGGTATTTTAAAAAAATTATTTGGCAAACAGTGAAGAAAGCGCGTACATTAAAATTCGTTGTTGAAAACAAAATTTGTAAAACAATTTATTAAAACGTTCACAAAAATTTTTTTTAAAAAGATTAAATAAGGTAAGTGCAGATGTTTAATTATATATTTTAGCTTCTGGTAGAGCAGTCAAATCTTGTAGAATATAGAAAAGGACCTTGATGAGCTACAATAACAACACCGATATTCAATAACCATGCAGAAATATGTTAATGACCCGCTCGTAAGCCGCCCTCCAACTTTTTTCCCTAGATTTTGTCCAAAAAAGCTCGGCTTGCTAACAAGTATATGCGGTATTCTTTTCATTATGGCATCTGTATTACTTCAAGATTGGCTGAAGTCGCTAAGTTATTTTTAGATCTCATTTTTTAGAAGCTATTTGTTATCAAAGTGATTATCACAGTCAGCGGGGAATAATGTGCAATGTTTTTTACTGTTGACTGGTCATGTGACAGTACTAATATCCGGTCACTTTCTGACACCAAAAATAACCCTGCGGTCATCTATGAAGATGCACATTTGAACGCCAAAGAAACGCAGTGACAAATTAGGCCCGTTTTATGATTCAAACAGCTCATAGAAGGTAAGAATTAGTTTATTTGTTTACATTTTGGGTGATTTTATGGTGTATTTCATTCAATTTTAGGTACTTAGTAAGGACCGATGATGCAGAGAAAGAATTTACTCAGAATATTTTCTTCAGTGGTACTCATTGACTTGGACTTGGTACACTTTCATTTTGTGGCGAATGAAGCAAATGCAGTTTATTTAGTATTATTTAGTATTGTCCGTGTATTCCTTTACATATGTGACAAGACGTATCAATGACCTGTGCTCTCCCCCTATTTTTGGTGTAATTTGATGCAATTGATGGAGGCCTATTCTTCAGCCAATATGACAGTTATAAGAGAATTCTTGAAAGATAAGCTACAAAATAACTGTGCATTAGCAAATGAATTGAGCCAAAAGGGACTTGAAATGATGAGGCCTGTACTATTAGTATTCTATTCATAAAATATGACTTTTTTTATATATAATATGTCATGATATATATACAAATGCTAATACAACCCTGATTTCTTTGTTGGTATTAGCAAAATTGAAAATAGAGTTCTGGTGCGTATATTTAATAAGGAATTTTCTCCTGTAAACCTTCTGGTATTATTCATTAAATTAAATCCAGACAATTATAATTATTATATTTAGCAATTACAATGCTAAACTTTCGTCTTATTATTACTAAATTTACTCAAGAATATTTAATAGCTACCAAATTTAATAGACCTTGAAAAATCGTATCAGTTTCTTAAGATTCAGTTCAATCAATAGTACATGTATTAGTTGTTCTTTTTTTATCTCCAACGTAAATAATCAGAAATATATAATTTCATTGTTGTAGTTTCAAACTGTAAAGTAACAAAATCAATGCCATTTATAGCCAAGAATGCTTATAGAAAAGATATGTTTCATTGTTAGATCACATTTAGTGCATTTCTCAAATTTTTTTAATGTGTTACTACAGTTCTGAACCTTCCCATGTGACAAAAATGAAATGGAACTCGCACACACTCTCACAAATAATATTGATTATTTGTGTTGTAAGTAAATAAGGTTTTAAATTTACATTTAGCGTATCAAATTGCAGTTTTAAAAAATTCACTATGCTGCAAATTTTAACTTTGTGACTGATGTTTTGAATTTTTTATGTGACTTTATAGTATTTTTGTATGCTGATTCCAAATATGACAACCATTTTTGTGCATCACGTCAGGTTTTTGTGAAAACCTCAAAAATGTGTTAACATGGTTTATGCTTATATATATACAGTCGAACCCACTTAACTCGAGCTCGTTTAACTCACCCACCCTACTAACTCGACATTTTTAATGGAACCGCCAAATTCTCTCTTTGTCTTAGCATTTTCTCATCGGTAAATTCGATTTTTTTAAGTCGCCGAAACCTAATACCTCGAGCACAAAAGAGGGCCAAATTTGCAACTTAACGTTGGTTAGCTCGATCCTCGTCTTTTTGCCTAGCAATGCACTTTGGCATTTTTAGTTCAAAACAGTGTTGACATCTCGCTTTCTTCGAGACTTCCGGCTATTGTGTGATTCTACGAGATTTCAATAAAAATTACCGGATGTTTTTACTTTCAATTTGATTCCGTGTGTGAATTAGTTTGAGTATGTATTCACCCGAGGTGCTCGAAAATCGCCTTTAATCCGTCATTATTTCGCAGTGCATCTTATATTATTATTTAACTTAATCATTTTCTGATGCATTAATTATTTTATTTTTTAAGATAAACGAATATCTTTAGAAATGAAAATAAAGGTTTGTATCGAGAATGGCCGGTGGTTTTTATTTAATTAAATAAAAAATTGTTATTCTTTTAAAAGTTTGTTGTTGCTTTGTAACCAGTAAGATACGTGACTGTGGCTAACACGCGCGTGACGGTGAAATCAAATCATTTTCTTAATATTCCAGTATATATATAATATACACGTCATCACTGTTGTAGGTCGAATTCTAATAAGGAACGATTTAAAAAAAAATTTGCTTAGACTGAGTTGCCGGCCAAGGTCTAACACACAGCGTGCTGTGATCAACAGTCAAGGCCGCAATAGTTGTATTTATATTACAAGTTTGATTGACTGAGGAAATTCGAGAGCGGTCTGATAGTGACGTCAAAATCATTAAACTTAAAATTACCATATTGATACATGTATGTTTAATTTTTTTTTAATTCGCTGATTCGACGGGCATTGCAAACGCGAGTGGCTGTGACATGCCATGCGCCATGGGACGAGGCGAGGCGAAAAATTTGACCTTAATTTTAACGCATGCGCAGACAATTACAAACTGGTAATTTTTTTTATTAAATGGAATCGAAACATGACCACAGAGACATAATCAGTCCTTTACTTCGGCATAAAAATATATATATATAAAAATTCCCGACTAGTCATAACTTTTCCCGACTTTCAAGGCCGAGAAATTTTTTTTTAGAATTCCTGACTTTTTCCCGTTTTCCTGACTGAGGGGGAACCATGGTTATATTTAAACGGTCCTTAAAAACGAACGGTCATTACAACCTTAGGAAAGAGTGAAGAAATATTAGGGTCCCGATATTCAGATACGATTCCGATTAATCGTCCCATCACTAATTAACGCACATCATGTACATAAAGAAATTTCAAGCACATGTTAATATTTTGCCGCCATATTGGTATTTGTTTAACTCGATCATCGGTTATCTCGACGCCATTTTTCATACCCCAACGCTGTCGACTTAACCGGGTTCGACTGTGTATAAGAAAAGTATATATGAAAAGTATGCCATTTGGTGTGCCCATGATTTGGCATGAGACTTCAAGTCATTTGACAGACTGCTACTTTTGAATGACGAATGTTGTTGAATTCAACAAGAGGAGCATGCACAATCAGTGGAGATTCATTAAAGCGCAGTATGAAACCACTTCTTCCATTTAATGAAAACACAGTATCATCATTTCCAGTGGCACACTCGGTAACATTGAAAGAGACTTATGAAAACATGAAACTGTTGCTCAGATCTTTGAATTATGATTAGCACAAGTGGTTTATATGTGGGGATTTAAAGGTCACAGCCATTATATTCGGGCTCCAAGTCCACGTTTTTTGTGCCTCTGGGATAGCACAGCAGACAGTGAGCATTATTCCAAGAAAGTGTAGCCACTAAGAGAAGAATTTACCCCAGGAAGCTACAGTGTCAAGTTACAGCCTTTGGGAGAAGCACATCGAGCTCACCTTCCACGACTCCATATAAAATTGGGGTTAATGAAAGCTTTTGTCAAGAGTATGGACCATACTGGCTCTGGATATCTATATTTGTCAGAAAAGTTTCCACGAAGAAGTGAAGCAAAGTCGACTGCAGATATCTTTGTTGGACCGCAGATCCGAGAAGTAAGGAGAGATGAGAAGTTTACATATACATTAGTCACGGTTGAACTGGAAGCCTGGAATGCTTTCAAAGATGTTGTCAACAATTTCTTAGGTAACTTCAAGTCAGACAGTTACAAAAATCTTGTTAAGAACATGGTGGCCAAATTTTGGGCTTTGGGTTTCCGCATGAGTGTCAAGTTGCACTTTTTGGACTCCCACGTTGACTACTTTCCTGTAAATCTTGGTGCATGCAGTGAAGAGCAGGGTGAAATGTCCCATTAGGACATTTGTGCAATGTTATAATACTGGTACTGCTCAAACTGAATATCATTGAAAAGACAATTCAAAGAGTAATAGATAATTAATAAATGTAATTCTGCTTTTATATTGCGCTTTGGTTAATAATTTTTAAGAGATAATCTTATCTTATCTGTTTATAGACGCTCCTTCTATACAGAAGATTATTGCGTCCTACGCTTATCTATGGTTTGTGTTTAGTCCTGCATTTTTATTAGAGATTTAAATGTTGATAAAGTGTTGGTTTTCCTGGATTCTTCAGGCAACCCATTCCACGCCCGAATTCCGGACGGGAAGAAGGAAAACTTGTATGTGTTTGTTCTTGCATACGGAATAAGAAAGGTGTTTTTTTCCTTATGTCTATCTGAGGGTTGTATTAAGTTATCTTTGTGTTGTATTTCTAAATTAGAATTAATTGCTTTATGTATGATAACTACTTTGTTCTTGGTTCTTCTATCCTCTAGTGTTTCAAGGTTTAATGATTTAACTAATGGTGTTATTCTTGTCAGTTTCGAATATTCTCCAGTAATGAATCTGGCAGCTCTTTTTTTAATTTGTTCTAGTTTATCAATGTTTTCTTTGGTGGATGGGTCCCATACAGAAGATGCATATTCTAGTACAGGTCTCACCAAAGTGAGGTAGCATTTTAGTCTTATATCTCTATTACATTTGTTAAAGTTTCTTTTTATAAAGCCTAAGGTTTTGTTTGATTTTTTAATAACTTCATTGACATGGGGATTCCATGATAGTTTCTCATTTATTAAGACTCCTAAGTATTTTGCATCTTTAGTTTGGGTCAGTTCTTTTCCATGAATGTAATATTTTGAATTTATTTGTTTCTTTTTCTTTGTTACTCTTAACAGTTGACACTTTTCTGGGGGGAAAGACATACTCCAGTTAGTTTCCCATTTTATCAATTCATCTAAGTCTTTTTGTAAAATTTTGCTATCTTGTTCTGATTTAATTGTTCTATAGATGATACAATCATCAGCAAATAACCTAACTTTTGTACCTGTTGAGATGTTGTTGGGTAAATCATTTATATAAATTAAAAAGAGTAAGGGACCTAGCACAGTTCCTTGTGAAACTCCTGAGTAAACTTCCAATAGTTTTCTGCATGGTTGAAGTTTATTATCCATCGTATATTTTGTTGCTAGTTTATTGACTTTTTCCCAATTATAATATATAAATAATTTATATTTAATATATTATTATTAAATTTCGAATTGCAAAAAATCCTGACGTTATATGCAAAAAACATTGTCGTTTTCGGATTCAGCATATGTGAAAACATAAAGAACAGTTGCATTTATTGAAACATCAGACAGTGTGCATCATAGTGAAATCAGACATTAAGAGGTCTTAAAAAATGGAGGGCTCATTCACAGGCAATTTGAAATTTATAGCTGTGAAAAGGTTCTTTAAAAGTAAAAGTTAAAGCTGTATTGCTGAATATCACTGACTGGAGTTAATTTGTTTAAGAATATCTGATAGTTCACTCAAGTAAATGCCGAATTCATTGAGAATTGTATACTTGCCTGAATCCCACTTTTTCTGTTTCAATTATCTGGTTTTATTTAGTAATAGTAATTGTCAGTAAAGCCCATGGTAATTATCAGTTATTGACTTGAGCTTTTTTTTTAGTTGAGGAAAGATCCTCAAGTTGTTTTGCAAGCAAGGCCATGATGTTAAAGAGACCAGAGATAGGATCAAATCATCCAACCAAAAATAAAGTGTCCCCCACCCCACCCCTTATTTTCACTTTTCTAGAATAAAACTTTTCAAAATAGACCATATACATTTTAAAAAGTGATAGTGTGTACTTTGACCTACTGTTATTTATTATATTGTATATTTAAAGTGGTATGTCAAGTTGAAGTCTTTGCAATCAAATGTAAAAATGATTCAGTCTATGAAATGCAAATGTGTATTTATACTGGATCATTTAAGACAGAATGTCTTGCATTGATCCTATTAAATCTAGAGAGAGATAAGGCTGTATAAAAGTTGAAAGTGACCATCTTGTGCATGAAATTACTTTAATTGGGTATAAAGTATTGATAAGCATAATTATTTTCCCATAATGACCATTTCTTTCATGTTACCTGTTCTGCAGTTTGCCATTAAAATCAAGTAAGAAAAGTTCAGTTACCAAAATAATGTAATTTTTTGGTTTATTTGGTCTCAGTATACTTAGTTTATATGGTACTTTATTTTCCTTTTAGTTGCAATTACTAATCGCTAAGGTCTGGGAAGAAATATTTTCCTATAAGCTGTAAACACACACTTTTTTCTTCAAGATTTTGAAATAACTAGAATTGTCATGAACTTTCCAAATGTGTCATCCAAAAATAAAAAGCTAAATATATTTTATTTTAATTTCACTTCAGTTTTCAAGATTCTACCCAGGAAATAGGATTTCAAGAAATGTCAGGGGACTTGGAGGATATGCTCAAAATTAAACCTGCATCAGCAAAAGACATTCAATAAAGGGAATAAATGAATAAGGAGGGGAAACTTAACTTGTGTCAAGACATTAAGATTATAAGACACAAAAATCTGTCATCAGAAAGGCTTTTCTCTCAAGCTCCAAGAGAGGGGAGCATCAGAAAATGTATACTGGTGGCTGAGAGACTTTCTAACCAAATGAGTGGCTGGAACAAACCTTGAAACTTAGCTCTCTGGTTATGGAAATTTAGAGGAACTTAGAAATTTGCCACAAGGATCTGCCCTCTGTTGGGCACTTTTCCTTAATATTAAATGAATTTAATTAAAAGTGAGAAAGTAACCTTTACTGATGACATCAGAAATTTTGGCCAACAGGTACAAATACACAGAATATGGCTGAGGCACTACAGACATAAATCATATCCAAAGCTACTCGAAAACTTGGAAACTTACTGTAAACACTGCTAAGACAGTACATTCTCTATTATCACTAGGTTGGCTAATTTTTTTTTAATTTCCATCTCAGCTATGAAGTTCATGAAGGCAAACTGCAAATCAAAGACAATACACCCTAGTAACTAAAAGTAAGAATAGAAAGATCAAAGAAAATACACCCTAGTATCTAAAAGTAAGAATAGACAGATCAAAGACGATACACCCTAGTATCTAAAAGTAAGAATAGACAGATCAAAGACAATACAGCCTAATATCTAAAAGTAAGAATAGACAGATCAAAGACAATACACCCTAGTACCTAAAAGTAAGAATAGACAGATCAAAGATGATACACCCTATTATCTAAAAGTAAGAAAAGACAGAAAGTTACAAATCAAAGACAATACACCCTAGTATCTAAAAGTAACAATAGACAAAGTTATAAATGCACACTTTATTACTAATCTCCCTGAGACAACTGAACAACATTTTAATATATTTTTTTTTCTGTCAAGTAAAAAAGTGAGCCATCTGGTATAGTTTTCCCTGAACTTAAATCACAAATTGGACACTTGATTGTAAGCTGTAAGTTTGAATGTACATAGCATTTTCTGTGTACAAGTGTGTTTGATTGTGAATGTCTAGCAAGCCATTCCATTGTGTTATCAAAATTACTTGTCTCTCTGTACTTGTCGATAAAATCTTTCAAGTCTATGTAAATTTATTCATAATTTTATGTTAGAGGCTAACAGTTTTGTGAAATTGTTTCATAGATTCAAATTTAAATTATGATTTTAAAGTTAATGTTGCATTTGTGTATGTTGTGAATAAATATCATTAATCTTCTTATGTTATGCTTTTTTTGTTTCCAAATTGTCACATTATCTAAATTTTGATCTCAGTATTTTTCCAGTGGCAAGAATATTTTATTTATTGATGTACAATGCAGCTGGATTCCAACATTTGTGTTGTCCTTCTGGTCACATTAATACTATTAATAGTTTAAGTAATGTTTAATTTTAAGCACACTGTCGCCAGGCTTCCTAAGTTTGTTCAAGTTTTTAAAAAAATTTTTTTGTAAAGTGGGAATTTTCATTAAATATTTGATGAAATCAAACTTTCATTTTTCTTACATTGGCTTATTGACTTATTTGAATAAAGAAAGCACCTTTTGGCTCAGTTATCTCTTGGAATAATAAGAAACATGCGCAAATAAAATTTTAATTTTGAGTGCTGTGGTTGTCTGAGCCGTTCTGGCAAGAATTTCTGGCTTTGAGCCTTAGTTGGATATTATAGCCCATAAATATTTAAAAGTGGAGACCTCTTCGAGTTTTTGCAGTTTATCGAATTTCACTTGTGGATGCTCGATTTGCCTTGACTTTAGTAGTTTTTTTTTCACATTTATTTCCATGCCACATGCCCACAATTTTTTCTCTAGTATTGCAGTGAATACTTTTAGTTGGTCCTCGCTGCTGGCTAGGCAGACTATGCCATCTGCTTAGTGTAGGTTGGTTATAGTTCTCCCTTCAATGCTGACTGTTCCGAGGTGGTCTTTAAGCAGATCTCTCATCTTTTCAATGAAGAGGTTGAAGATGATGGGGGAAGTAAACACCAATATGATCCTATTTCCCAAATAATCCCATTTTTGGTGGAATCCTATCCTTTGATAGGGTTTTATTTCCTAGTGAAATCTCATTCCCTGATAGCAATCAATTTCTTAATGGGATCCATTTTCAAAAAAGGTTCGCCAACACTGGCTTAGGGCGTCATCAAGTCTAAGTCCGGCTCTGATATTACAGGAATTAGCCCGCTAAAGCTCAGCCTTTTATAAATATGGGAAGTTTTAGAATTAGTGATGATGAGTAAATGAATGCTTTGCCATTTATTTATATATAAATATATATATTTCAGAAATTAAAACCCCTGCAGATATTTCAACATCTGAACTTCAAGGAGCTGATGAAATTCCTGTCATTATCATTCTTGTTGTATGTATTGTTGGAGTTTTCATCCTTACTCTAAATGTTGGCCTTATTTTGTTTTTCATTCGAAGGAGGAAAAAGAGAATGGAAGGTGAGTATACTTAAGTATTAAGTTCCTAGTATAGTCCTAAAACAGTTTTTAAATTAAACTGATCCTCTTTCTTCTCTGGCCCAGGAATCTTTTCCTTGTCGGCCTCTTTTTCTAACGCATCCATCCAAACTTCATCTCTTACTTCTTCGGCATAATTCTTTTCCGGTTCTACAACTTTCTTTTCAGTTTCTTTAAACTTCATTTTGGATTCTATAATTTTCTTGTCAAATTCTTTAACCCTCTTTAAAGATTCTCCCCTTTTGTCAGATTGCTTAACCTTTTCCATAATTGCTAACTCCTTCATTCTGTTTCTACTTCATTTATGTTTGTTAGCGTCTACAGTTTCGCCAGCAATATTTCCCGTAATGGGCTTAGCAGCTCTTTTGGAAAACTTTATGCTCTCTTTGACATTTCCACTTCGGTTCATCGTATCTGCATCTCAATTGATAGCCTTTCTTTGGTGGTCGGACGATTCGACCCCAGACGGTTCGACCCTGCCAGTTCGACCACAGGATGGTTCGACCCCGGTCGGTTCGACCACGGATGGTTTGACCCCGGATGGTTAGACCCCGGGCGATTCGACCCCGGATGGTTCGACCCCGGGCGATTCGACTCCGGACATTTCGACCACAGGACGTTTCGACCCTCTCGTTTCTACATTGTGAAATGATTTTATTTATTCTATGGTTTTTTTTAAAAATAATTTTTAAAAATAATTTTTTGGTATATTATCCATTAAAATTTAAAAACTCCTATCCCAAACTA
This sequence comes from Ampullaceana balthica, assembly GCA_944989445.1. Taxonomy (NCBI): domain Eukaryota; kingdom Metazoa; phylum Mollusca; class Gastropoda; family Lymnaeidae; genus Ampullaceana; species Ampullaceana balthica. Next base: position 192,261 of record CALYLW010000301.1, on the reverse strand, counting down.
AACACAAAACTAAAAAGGAGCTAATTTATTATTGTGTTTTAAAAATGTTTCTATTTAAGTCGTTCAAAGGTTTTCACCGCGATAACAAAAACAAACGAAAGTTGATTTTTTATATTTTTTTAAATATTTTTTTAAAATTTATTATTTTTAAAATCTTTTTTAAGTGTCGACATGCTGAACGCAGTCCCTGAAACAATAACAAACCCGCGCCCTTGCATTCACTTCTGTTTCTTGTGTTGCTTAACACGTATATACCTCCCTAGCAGAAATACTGATTTTAATAAGACGTACAAAGCTGTCAGTATTTAAAGTTCACCAATTTCAATAGTTTATACCGCTGCCTAGCAGACAATAACATTCAAGCTGCTGGACCTGTATGACCGGACTGAACGTTACGTTGTTGTTTGCATTTCCTCCGAAGGTTTCATAATCCCGTGTTACGAAGGCTACACTCAGTGACCACCACAGCAAGCTGTGTGCTGGCGGGGTAAATAGAGTAAGTGGGGGCAGAGAGAATGTAGGCACCTCTAGAAAGGACTATCTGACCACATTGCCTTTGTGTTATCCGATTATATCGGACGGGCGGGGGGGGGGTGGAGTGGAGTTGGATTGGTTTGGAAGGACTTTCTACCTCAGAGGAATGACGCATTGATCACAATCATGAATTCGCGTTGAATATTGACTGGTTGTCAATAACAATTTCAAACTGTATTTAATTTTTAATGGATAATAATTTTAAGCTAAATTATTTTTAGTAAATGGATAACATGTAAAGATGTTTATACCAAAAATTACTTTTAAAAATAATAATTTTTAAAAAGTATATTAAAAATATATTTTAAAAAAATATACGGTGTAGATACGAAGGGGTCGAAACGTCCGGGGTCGAAACGTCCTGTGGTCGAACTGTCCGGGGTCGAATCGTCCGGGGTCGAACCGACCGGGGTCGAACCGTCCTGTGGTCGAACTGGCAGGGTCGAACCGTCCGGGGTCGAAGTGTCCGTAATTCCCTTTCTTTGGACCAATAATGGTCAGAGCGCTAATATATGTACCTTCATTGTCTGCCTCTCTGTCTCTATATAATGCGTAGGCCATGTTCAATTCCATTTTTCTCTCAATTTCTAACATTCTTCTTTTCTCTTCCCGATTATTTGCCCGTTTCTCTCTTTCCTTATCTTCCACCCTCCTCCTTCTAGCCCGTTCCTCGTCTTCCTCCCACCTTTTTCTCTCACGAGCTGCCCTGTGTCCCTCTATTACCCATTTCTTTGCCTCTCCCCTTGGCTCTAGGCTCCTTTGTTTAAGTTCCTCCATACTTAGCCACCACATTTTAAAATATCTTACTACTACTACCCTAAAAAATTTCTATAATATAGTGCTTCAAAAACAACAACAATATACAACAAGAATATAAACAAATTATTAATACAGAAAATAATTACAAATGTAATTTACCTCTTAACTGAAGTGTCCTCAGCTACCAATACATATCCACAGTAATTTTGAAAACACAACACTCAAGTGTCAATAAACACTCTGAAAACAACAATTAAGTGTCAATCGTCAATCTGCCTGTAGCAACAATCCAGTGTCAGTTTTGTATACCCAGTCACCGACCAGCATCCCACGTCACGCCATCATCTCCGGTATTCAAAAGTCACGTTAATCCTGTTATCTGCATCATTAAAAGTCACACAGACTCAGCTACTTCCGGTACAGCTACCCGCGACACAGCCACTTCTGAAAGCTACCTCCAACACTGCCACTTCTGACAGCTCCCTCCGACACAGCCACTTCTCACAGCTACCTCCGCTACAGCCACTTCTGACAGCTACCACCGACACTTCTGACAGCTACCTCCGACACAGCCAGCTCAGCATCCAAATTAGGATGAAACCTTAGTGTCAACGTTTGCTGACTTCGATCAAATGGCTCAATAAGTTGGACGAGCCCCATTCATTATCTAGGGGGATCGAGGTCCGCCCTTGGCCACAGATATTAACCAGCGTCGGCAACTCTGACAGAGTCTCGGCTGGTTAATGTAAACACCAAAGTACCCTACTGTACGTTGTATAATAATTTATAATTAGTTACCAACACACTGACTTCGTATAAACAAGTTTAATCATATTATACTCTCAAAGGACGAGAGATTGAAAAGATTTGGTACATATAAAATTCCAAAAAATCCATCAGACGCCAATTCACTCACTCCATATTCGGCTCCTAACAACCCTCTCTCTCTCTATATCCTGTTATTCATTGTGCGTCTTGGTGTGACGCACAATAATTGGTGCGCACACTACATTAACTATTATGTGCGCATTTAAGACAGTCATTATCACACCATAACATCCGACCGTGACACTAAGGAAAATGAATCCTTTGAAATATATAATAAAAAGTCTTTGATGCATGTAAATTTTGATTAGGAAAAGCTTGAAATCTACATGGCACTCATAGAGAAAATCCCTTCCTATCCACATGACTTTCTGTTAGTATAGTGAACAATTAGATTATAAGGCAATAAACTTCCTAACTTTGTCATGAGGCTCAGTATTTATTTCAAATTATAAATTTAATTTAAAAAAGGAATATGTATTATTGCAGCAGAGTCCATTTCATTTAATATTATTGCTATTGATTGGTGTAAACAAAATCAAAATCTGACTAAAATCTGAATTTCATGTGTAAAAGTTTTGCTCTAACAATTTTACAAGTATGTAAACATTTTGTACTACATGCACAGCTTAGGGAAAGATAATTAATAAAATTTCAGGTTATATGGCCACTGTTGATTTATAGGTTGATATTGTCATTTAACATTTAAGTGTGGATGTATAGTGTTATTTTTATGTCTTTCAGTTTTATCTTAAAAAAGGATTTATCCAAAAGACCTGAAATTTGAAAAATATTTTTTTTTACTCTAGCAACAAGTGAGAGTACTAGTCACACCAATACCTTTGAGCTTTATGGACCTACAAGCAAAAGTGAAAATTCCTATCCCCCTCCTTCAGATGACACCAGAAGTTATGGAACCTATGATAAAAGCATGGATGATTTCTCGGATGACTACATTAGAGATTATGATGTAAGTAGAACTTAATCATCAATAACTCAGAAGTTTTAATTGAAATGTACTTCTAATATTTTAGGTGGAAATAATCCTTCAAGGTTTTTCAAATTTAAGCAAGGTGTAATTCGCATCATATTTGTCCACTAAAGATCATCTGGCTTTCAATGTAATGATAGTTTTTTTTAAATTGAATATGCTTAAAGATTGCTTTTATTTACATAGCTTTTAATAATTTTCACTCACATAAAGCAAAGATTTTTTCAAACCTTTAACCCACACCCCGCTCCTATAGAATGAGTTTGATTGTGATATGTTTATTTAACAATATTGTTTTCATTTGTGACTAGACTGTCTTCATATATCTAAGATTTGTGATGTGTGAGCACTCTTTCCTGTGGGGGAAATGGCCAGGTAGAAAGGCAGTATACAAATTTTTGGAATTTTTTACATGTGATAGTTCATGATGGGGTAGATGGGTTTTTTTTTACATTCCAGTGGACAGGAGGAGAATCTGACACAGGTTCATCTTTCCATACTAGTACATTTTGAGAAAATCTTAAAAATATTTCTTTCAAGAAAACATTTTTACAATCAAGTGGTTTATTTTTTCTTGAGAAGTCAACAAAGCAAAGAAAGTTTTGATTTTAAACATAAATTCGAGGTAAAGTAGTGGGAAGTAGAAAAGTCTGACAGAATCAGTAGTAAAGTAAAAAATATTCGAAGGTATTAAACATGAAAAATAGAGTAGTGGTTCTTAACCAGGGTTTGATCAAATCCCAGACCCCAGACTCATGATTTGTGATGACAAACCCCTATTAAGAAAGGTTCGGTGAATGCAGTTATGAAACTGGTGTGGTTCAGTACCTCCAACAAGGTTAACTACTGCATAAGTGTTCCCTCTAAGGTTTGTTGATACTGTGCAAAGTAAAAAATATAGTGTGCAAAGTTGCACAGCTTCCATTTTTTGTGCAAAATTTTGCTGAGCGGTAATTCTAAAATGCTGTGCAGCATCGGTCAAATATCTGTGCAGCTTAAAGGGAACATTGCCCTGCATTGGAGCAAAACTTTGCTCTCTCCTTCTTTGACTGGAAGGTTCAATGACAATGTCAAGGTCTCAATAGTGTTCTGTTACATTTAATTATCTTTTAAGTTTGTCAAATTTTGCAGCTTAAATTGTAGATTTGGTAAATATCGACTCAATTTTTTTAGAATTATAAGGGCTAAGCTTAAGAATATTATAAGAAAAAGATTTATTACACTAAGGAAATTAATGCTACTCATAGATTCTGATGCTTAAGCCTAAAACTGGGTTCCGGTACCATTATTTTACATCCATGTCCTAAACAGAGACAGTGAAGTTGTTTTTTTCTGGTCTTAACATATTGCTCTTCCAACGTGTGGATTATTAAAATAGTACTCTGTTGAGTCTTTCTACATTTCAACAGAGGATCAAGAATACAGCTTCCAGCATTAACACTTACAAATTGATTTATCTGAACTCATTCTGGTGTATGAACTGCCTTGTCCATGTCCTTGCTCCCAAACCTGCTTTCGTCTTCCTTCTTTATATGAAATAAACAACAAACGTTGGGGATTTATTTGAATGAATTGAGTGTTAATCAAACGTTACTCTACCCTCTCATTATTCTCCAACTTTCTTGCCTTTACTGGTTCTCTCTTTTGTCAACTGATAATCTATATTAGTGTTTCTCAAAGTGCCGGTGCAGTCCGTAGGTCATGGTCATCTGTTGCCAATCCACAGAAGTTAACAAGAAAGGACAGAAAAATATAATTATAATCCTCCATTTGTAACCATTAATACTAACCCTCTAGAATATGTTGATTTTTCAGCAATAAGCACATAAAATGAAATAAATAAAATAAATAACATTTCGCTACCACGTCAGTACAGAGAAAAGAGGTCACCTGTCTCTGGTGCAATGGAAAAATTCCTGCTTGAGAAGCACTGATCTAAAACAATCTCAAAGTGGTTAGTGTATTAAAAAGAAATTTCATGACTCTAGTATTATTTTTTACTTTATTTCTGATGTGATGAATGTAAAATCAGAACTATCTTCTCTACATTGTATTATAAATATTTTGTCTATTGTCACTAAAGCAAGGTTCATATTTAAATGTTAATTATTAAAAATAATATCTGATATTTGATGTGTTAGATGTCATTGATTTGTTTATTTATGAAAATTCATCATTAATTTTCTTAATTGTTATTGCTACAACAAATTTTATACAGTTGTAAGTGGAATGGTTGTGCTTTCCAAATATTTTAGGATATCAAGTTTTTTATAACATTGATAATGATTCATGAATTTAAAAGAAAAAAGGCCAATTTTCAGTTTCAATGGAAAATCATTCATTGAAATATTTTATTGCTTAAGGAAGAATTTACTAACATATTTTTTTAATAACTCAGAATTTTAGCTAAAATATATTCTCATTTAATTTGTTTTTCTCATTACATTGTATGTCAATAATAAAAGTGTGAGCATGTATATTTAATTTCTAATACTAGTGAAAATGGAACATAACCATAGTATCCATGCACTATGATGGCTCATAGAAGATAACAGTTGTGTATACACATTTCTTAAAAGTTCTTGGAATTTTACTCCTCCTGCGTATGGATTAGCAGTTGTGCTTTTTCTTCATTCATTGACAGCGCGAGTGTGAAACACACGTCTTTTTGCCTCAACAGTCTGATTATCCTGGGTCAAGGCCATATAGCCCTCAAAAGATTGAGTCGCCAAGAATGGGCAGTGGACACAAAATGGCTTACTGTTTAGAAGATCATCATGGACGAAACTCTCCCTGGAATGAAGGTTATAGAAGTGGAAAACTTAAAAACAGCAGACCTGTTTATTTATTTGCTTTCTTTTACATTTTAAGCCAAAACTACGACAGACAAGTCTTACAATACTTTGCTAAGGGGAGTTGTTGTTTTTCACATTTAATAGCTAATTTGTACAACTAGGTAGGCATTTGGCAAAAAAACACAGTCAAGGCCTTTTCAGACTCATTAATTTTTAAATTTTTAATCTCACTTTGAGCCACCTCCTCTTTATTTTAGTGGATGTGGCTAATATTTGGGGACAAACATAAAACATATAAATATAACACCCTCCTGGAGGGGTGGGTAAAAATATTCCCCAACCTCTTTTCCGTCTTTCATTTTATTAATAAAGCTTTAATTTATTATTTTGATCACACAATTTTGTTTGTGAATCTTGTATTTTAAATATTTCATATCTAAAAGAAAATTATTTTGTTTTGAAAATAATGATAAAAGAAGTAAAAGTTATAGTGTTGCTTTTCTGTCAACATTTTTAAATTTAATTGTGATACCGTTCCATTTACCTATCTAAATCTATGATTTGTAGCTTGAAACTATGTTTTGGAACAAAGGGGTAAACAGGTCTGAAACAATATATTTATGTGTTTATATTATAGTCATAGAATCTTAGACTTAAACAAAACGTTTTAAAAATATTTTTTAGATTTATTGATTTTTGCTTAATTAAGGTTATTGTGCGAAGTAAAAAAATTTGGTTAGATAGTTGATTTAATATGATTAAAATAGCTCGAAAGAAATTAAAATTATTCACAATTTATTTGCAGATCTCTATAGAGTGGCCCAGCCACGGCAGAAAAAAGGAAATTATGAAAATGGAAATCCTGACGGAGAGATTTATGAATTCAAAAATAACAGAAGTAAAGTGAGTAGAAATTTTTATTTCTGTAACTAAAGCTGAATAGTTATTATTTTAAGATATGTAAAATTTTATTAAAACTTTAACTTAAGCTAATAGTCATTAAGTAAATTTATTTACATAAATGTCTATTCACTCCATTGAACACTTAAAGTATAAGAAAAATATTAAATATTATTTAAAAACAATAGGTGTCATAATTGGTTATACAGTAAGACCCCGCCTAACGCGGGGGATACATTCCATCAAATTAGAGTGTAATGCGAAACAGCGCTACACGAGGCTATCTTAACATGTAATAATGAGGTTAGGGGAAGATGGATAGAAAATTCGTTAAATTTAATAATTATGTTTTTTTTTAATAAAAATAAAACCAAACATTTATTTCTTACAAAAATAAAAACAATATAAATGAATATACTTATAAAAACAAATAAAATTTTAAGTCAATCAGATCATTCAGTCTATTCTGTGTTTCCAATTTTCTACCTTTTTGTCAAGAAGGCATCTAATGTAGTTTGCGTTTTCCTTTTGCGTTCTGTTAGAAGTTGTTCATAAGTGGATAAAGCATCTATAACACCCCGTCTTGCTTTTTGACTCCTGTCAAAATTTTCAACAAATTGATCCATAATTTTAGTTATAGTGGTCAAACTCCTTGTTACAAATGCCATCGAAAGTTCTTTTTGCTCTTCTTTGAAATCACTACTATCAATATTTTTGTTTTCTTCTTGCTCAGTTAATTCCTTGAGCTCATCATTAGAAAGACTAGCTGCTGTTTCTTGAACTATTTTTTCGACGTCTTCCACATTTACCTCATCTAAACCGGTTTGTTTTGCTAATTCCACTATTTCATCCGTATCGACAGTGTCCAATGTCTTCGCTCTTACTTAAATCTGGCAAAATGTTCTTCCATACTCCTTTCAAAGATCTTTCTGTTATCTCATTTGGAAACCTAGCGCTGCGGACAATTTCGGGGAATCCCCGGGTTGAAATAAAAGAGCGCTAAACGAAACAGCGTTACACGCGGTCTTACTGTACCTCATTTTAAACAAAGAAATACATTGAGAGCAACATAACATTTAACCAGCAGGGTTTCACTGAATCTGACCGCCCACCAAGCCGCCCATCCAGTAGATCTGGTAAGACTCCACCACCCCCTCCTACACGCTCCTCAAGTCGTGGTGGATTTAACAGTGGAGAGATGATGCCTCCACTTCCAGCAAGAAATTATGAACCACAGGAAATATCCCTACAGCCCCGCTATGGGCCAACACCAGGTATAAGTTTAAGGTGTACCCCAATTATCTACCAGCTACCAGTAGTATTTTTGCTGAGAAAATAAATGTGGTGTGATATTTTAAAATGGTATTTCTTATCTGCAAAAACATTTATGAGTATTATAAAAATGAAAATCAATTACTAATTTAATAATCCCTGTGTTGGCCATCTTAGGGTATCACTTTTCACTTAACAAATCTTTCTTAGTGTTTGTCGTTAAGAGAATTTTCCAGGGTACCTATCTTAAACTCTGTTCACTGACATTATCGGTTATGTAATAAACATGGGTCTTAAATATAAATGAAATTTCTTTTTAGTAATTTACAAAAACATAAAAATATTCTGTAATTAATTCTTCACAAAACAAACCTTATCCTGATTGTAATTTTATTGCTGCTAATTAAGGTGAAATAATATAAAATAGAGGACAAATAGGTCATTATGCAACTTTGATTAGTGTTACGTTAACAGAGGATTTTTCACATGACATGACAGCAAGAAATAGCAATTGTAATTGGATTACCAACAGCGTGACAATCTGACTTTTGATTGACAACTGATTTTCTGCCAAAATCCTGGATTACATTGGCTAAAACCAAAAATTAAGATTGAGTAAGTTGGTGAGTTAAAGCAAAACAAAATTTTTTAGTTGGCCTCTTGCCTAAACTATCAATCAAAATTACTAGATTTCACAAACACCCAAGGGATATATACAGACAACAGCTACAAAGCTTGCATACTTTTTTTTAACATTGCACTTTTCCTTATGACTACTGGACGATGATGTCTTAAATGTACACACTTTCTGCCAAAACCTATCCATGAACACTAAATCTCCCTGATTAACATATCATCCTCACTCATTGTATATGCAGGATGTTAACAAATGAAATTTCTTTACAAATCAGTATGAGAATCACTGTTGTGAGCGTGAGTTGAAAAAAGTTCACCTGTTGCATAATGGTTAGGAGTTCTGATCACTCAGGAGAGATCATGAGCAGCCGGCAGCCTATATATAGTGTGTGTTGGGGAGACACACAGGGAATGAGAGATGAGATGCTGAGACACCCAGCAATGCAGATCAAGTTTTTTTGTTGTTTTATTTTCTGTCCCATAACCTCGTGGTTGTAGGGGGTTCTAATGTTTCTCGTGACAATTTGATTTTCAAGATGTGTTGTGAGTGGTTGTGAAAGGACAGTGATTCCATACCCTGACTTTTGGTAATTTTTCTTTTATTGATATTGTAAATAGAAGATTCTACACGGTAGTAGAATCTAAGGGAAGAGGGGGGACATGTCAGGGGTATGAGAATCACTGGGAGTGGGTGCTTGTTGAATGGAGTGAACTCTTGTCACGAGAATATGGCGTAGTGATGTCTGAGCGAACTTCTGGTCACACGGGGTATGACAGAGGACACGCCAGGGTCAATCGAGACCAGTTTGGGGGGGGGTTAAAAGGGACGAGCTGAGTGGAGTTAGTTAGTTGGCGCAGAGTTGTGGAGACGGAACGGTCTGTGATAGACCGGGTAGTGATAGTAACACGGAGTGGACTCGGACCGAGTCGGACTTAGAGACTTCGTGTGTATACGTGTGGCTGTAAGAGGACTTGAGCGTGGGCCCAGGATGGTCGAGTCGGACCGAGGGCATGCTCGAATATTAAGCCATTTGCAGATAGATGTATTTGATGTGTAGGCGGGACCGCCAGTTTATACAATTGTACATAGCAGAATAAACAGTGACTTGTACCCAATCTTGTGTCATCTCTTGTGCGTATGCCGAGCGGAGAGCAAGCAATAATCCAACAACGATCGAGACCCTGCTATTAGTATAACAATCAATCTACTTCTAGTGCTTTCCCCATTAGGGGCTTATACGGAACAGTCATTGTTCTCCTATGTATCTTTAACTGTCCCCATAGAGGGATCCTGTACGGACAGTCATTGCCCTCCTATGTATCTTTAATGTCCCCATAGCGGGATCCTTTTATCCGTATCATCATAATTATAATATGATACTCATCAAAAATTCTCAAAGGATATTCATCATCATAAATAGTCAATGCATCAATGCATAATATATATCATAATCATCAATATCAAAATCATCAATATTTCTAATAATTATCAACAACATTCCCTTCATCATCAAAATGACAAACATTATTTTCGGCAGAACATATCAACAATACATATCCTTCTCAAGAATGTCCTGATTAACTCCAGGGCGAAACATTTCTTATATCATTACCCCAATGGCCATGACCCTCAAAATACGTCATCAATACCCAGTATAGTACTGGTACCCAGGACACATCAATACATGTTATAAAAAATTGACACGAGGTCACCTGGACCCCGCAAGTTCTAACAAAAACACCTTATTATCTCTTATCATAGTTATAAACCAAACACATCATCTTGAAAAAGAAATCATAGTCATGTACACAAGCAAAAAAAAATCTCACATTAAGAGAAAAAAAAATCATAGCCATTGTCATTGTATTTGAGGGTGGGATATTCCGTTTGTCCCCAATCCTAAACAAAACACGACCCTGGTTTCCATTATACAGGCTTATGTGTACTAACTCAAGCCTAGTCGGTATTTCCCTCATGGCTATACCAGTCTCCCAACTCGTGTCAAAATAACTTTGGCCTCCTTTAACTTCTACTTGACCTATCGAGATCACGTTTGTGGTTTTTAACAGCTCAGCGAACCGGCAATTTCTCCCCACCAGACTTAATGTTTTCAGTATGACTATCCACAAAAACATTAGTCCGCAATGTAATGTACCCGAAAAGCCTTTTTCTGATTGTGGGTCACTGTAACGCGACTTGACCCTAAGCCGATTCTGACCCCTGTCCTGTGAGTATTTGTCGGTCATTGTCTTATTAATTCTGGTCGGTCTTGACCGCACTGTGTCTCTGTGTGGCTCCGTGTTTGCCCTGCTGTGTCTTTGGAGGTCATACGGGCCACCTTTGTTTATCAACTCACAACAGTGTTTAGCTGAGCTCACGTCATATTGATGTGTGGCTCTACTGTAGGGGTTTTTCTTAAGTTGCTTTTTTTCATCCTTAGATGTGCTATCTGCTATTAACTCAGTAGTACACCCCATTTTCCTATCCTTGTTTTCACTATTTTCCTTATCTCCCTCAATAGGTTTGCTATCTTCTAGGAATTCAGTAGTACAATCAATTTTTCCATTATTATCTTCCTTATTTCTCTTACATTCAACACATTTTGCCTCCGAGGTTAATGTTACTACTGTGACCACGGTGTGTTCAGTGACCTTCACCCCCTCTTGCATATCTGGGTCACTACTTTTTTTCTTGTTCATATTTTCAACTAGATTTTCCCTCTTTCGAAATTGTACTTCTTTGATCCCCTTTTCGTGAGGTTTTTCAACAATTTTCCCAAGTCTCTTGGACGTTCTCTGTACATTCACTGTCATGTCCGTATCATTACCAGTTAATCTTTGAGTTAATTCAGTCCTTTTCTCTTCCTTTTCAACAATGATTCGCCATAAGTCATTTATGTCTTCTTTGTTATGTGCTATAGTCAGTGTTAACTCATTATTCTCCTCTACTTTTTGAGTTAGTGTGTCTTTAATTTCTTTTAGCTTCCACTGTAATTTCTGCAAACATTCATCTTTATCAGCCACCGTCTTATTCAGTCCTGTTACATTTTGGTATGCAATGATTAAGTTTAATTTCATCTCTGCTAGTTTTACATCTTTACCCCTGACTATTTTTATTAGGCTAGCATATAAGTTGTCCATCTCGATACTCTTCATTTTCCAGGTCATGGACTCAACTTCAACTTCATTCAGTTTTATTGTGTTCTCTCTCTTCCATTCTTCTAATGATTCTCCCATTTCGGTTAAGGCCTTACTCAGATCTGCTATGTTGTTTTGTGTACTGATTAGGTTTCTATTCATTTCTATCTCTTTTCCTTTTAGCTCCTTCTGTAATTTTTCCAATAATTCACCTTTTTCAGCTTCAGACTTCGTCAGTTCTGTTACCTTTCTATCTTTGTCCTTAGTTATTTTAAGCCAGCTGGATTTTTCTTCATCCTTTTGAGCCAGTAGTTTGTCCATTTCGGCAATTCTCATTCTTAAGTTCATTGATTCCACTTCAGTCTCCTCTATTTTTATTCTGTGTTTGATGTCAAATTTTTCGAGATCCGCTAGTCTAGTTTCAACATTGCTCAATTTTGACTCAAGTTTACCTGCTGTCTCTCTGTGTTCCTTTAATTCGTTCTCTTTAAAGGCCAGATTATTTCTCAACTCACTAATGAGTTTATTACTTTCTTCCCTGCCGTAATTTAATTCGTCTATTAGTTTTTGATTTTCGGACTCCTTGTTTTTAAGCACTCTGGGTTCTATTCTACTTTTATTATTTTGTTTTCTTGTCTTAGGAAAACTCTCACCAAAGTCTCTAGCTGTATTGCAATTGTCTCTGTACCCTTTAATGTTCAGATTTTCATTTTTATATCTTACGCTATTGGTCTGTTTCTTTGGGTTGTCGTATCTATAACGATTTATCTCGCCAGTTGCCGGTTCTGCCACCTTATACGCTTCTTTCGTTACATACGGCTCTTCCCAAAATAAGCTGGCTATTCCATATAATTCTTCCTGACAGTTACTCTCGTTACTTTTTAAAGCTCCCTGTTTAATTCTCCGTTTTCTTCTTTTCTCTTCGTCCTTTTCCAACATTTTCTCCTGTCTCTTTTCGTCCTTTTTCTGTCGCAGTCTCTGTCTTTCTTCGTTTTGTCTCAATGATTCTTTATCTTGTTCCTCCCACTTTAATCGTACCTCTTCAATTTTTTTTAGCCACCAGCTATCTTCCCTTTCACAGTTTTCCTCCCCTTTATTAGCAGTCACTACATTAGGTAATTGAACCTGCTTTATCTTCTTTTCATCCTCAACATCTGTTTCGTTTAATTTTACCTTGTACTCCTTCTTTACGTTCTCCTTATAAATCAGTAATTCTTTGTCCCAATTATCATAATCTTTTGCCATCCGCTTCAGATTTGTTTCATACTTTTCTTCTTTTTCTACTTCCATTTTCCCAATTTCAACAATGTCTTCTTCTCTCAGTGTAGTGTTCCCGGTTAACTCATAATTCTCTTCTCTAAGAGCAATTTCTTCTAAAATATTCGTGGTTTCTACATTTTTGTGGTTTAGCTGTACCTGTGCCTCTTCCACTAACTTATCTTTTCCCACTAATTGACTGTCTATTTCGACCATTTTTATTTTTAATTTACTCGTATCAACTTCATCTTCATCTAGTTTTATTTTGTGCTTCTTGCCTTCCTTTTGTAGTTCTGCTAATCTACTTTGAGCCCTGCACCCTATTGCTTCTAGTTCACTCAAGGTACCTTTGTGATCTTGTAGTTCTGTTTCTTTAACGATAATTTCTTCTTTTTTATACCCCTGCGTCTCACGAGTTGTATGACCTTTGTCACTGTCCCCGTCTTCAATTTTCTCTCTAGACCTTCTTTGTCTTTCTGCCCCCATTTTTCTCATTCTCTCTTCATGTTTTCTTTGTTTCTCTTTACATTCTTCCTGCCACTGTCTATTTTCCTCTAATTTTTCCTCCCGATTATGTTCCTCAAACTTTTTTCTTACAAATCGATTCAGTTCCTCCCCCTTCAATCCTAGTTTTTTTCCCCAGCTTCTTATGGTATCTATAATCTTAAATCTAATTTCTTGGGTATCTTTAAATGCCATTTTTCCAATTACAATGTACATGGAAGGAAAAAAAAATAGTTAAGTAATTGTAAATGATTACTTGCCTGCTTTTTTAGAAATACACACACATCTTAACCATATATCACGAAAATCACATAACACTATCACTGTCACATATACTGTTTATTTCCTCGAGGTATGTCCTGGCTTGAACTGTAGGGTCCTTCTGCAACGTGACCTCCCGGTACAGTTTGTAATGTTAAAGTCCCGTCGTAGGTGTATTGGACTCTGCTCCCCCTGCTACGTCTTGTCTGCAGTGTTGGTATCTCGTTTCGTCGACCTTGTAGTTGTCCCTCTGGCCACCAATGTTCAGTATTCCTGTGTATGCAGCAACGCTGCAGCATCCGCAAGTGCGGATGGACGTATCGCTGCGCTGATGTGGTTATGTTCAGTCTCTCGTAGTGTTGGTTCCGACGTCGTTGTTTTGCTGATGTGGTTACGGTGTTAGGTTTCGTCGTAACTCTTACTGGTTCTGGTTCGAGGCGTACGCCCTACGCCCTACGCTTGACTCTTCTGCGACTTGTACGGTATGTACCCGACCCCTAGTACTAGCTAGTACACTAGGTTCTGCACTGATGTTTTTTCGTCGTTTCTCTCAAGTCGATTCTTGTGTTGTTGTCTCCAAGTCAGTGTTGAACTTATTAGCGATAGTCATATATATCAATCTTTATAATGTGGCTTAGCGTGGGCTAGATCCCGCGTACCTCAGCTTATGAGGTGAGCGCACTACTGACAGATCCAGCCGCCAGATCAAGTTAGGGTAGACTCGACTAGTAGAGTTCAGTCTTGTTATAATATTATGTTGAGATATTAGATGAAACTATTACTGTGTTAGTGAAGGAGACCCCAAAAGTGATGGTGGTTAGATGTTTATACAAGAGTGATTGAATGGCTAGATGTATTATAAATGTGAATACAGAACTTGAATTATAATATGAACGATGGAGTCCAGACTTGTTCTTAAAATCCAAACCAGACTTACAGTCAACCATTCTAATGATGTTTGCCATCAATCACAGGAGAGAAAATGATAATTTAAGTTGGATGAAAATGACTTTGTGGGGAAAAATTTATTCAGCAATCTTTAATTAGTTAAAGTTATATTGTATTAAATTAATTATATTAAACAAATATCAATAATAATTATCAAAGAATGCTACTTATAAGTTTTTATTTAATAATACTAAAATCATTTTTTTTTAAATTTGAGTTATGTTACTGTTTTAAATTTTCTTAATTTTTGTATATATGTATTTTCAGGATCTTCACTTTTGTCCCCAAATATTGTAGCCAATCCAAGCTACAATGGCCCAACAACTAACATCAACCAAAGATTACCATCACCTCATGCACCATCACCTCACAACACAGTTCCTATTGGGGCTGATATAAGAGGACATCTTGTTTGATATGTGTGAAATAATTTAACTTCCAGAAGATATTAGTATAGAGATAACAAGAGGATGGTTCATGGAATCAGAGCTATGTAAATATTAGAAAGGCCTCTGAATGGAGTTACTGTATCCTTAAATTAATTAAGCTATATTTCCTTTAGTTAATAAAAAGGAAAAAATATAGCAAGGAGTTTATTCTGATACCTTTGGTGTTACTACAAATATTATAGACTCATACATTTGTACATGATAAGAGGTGATCCCTGTAGTTTGAAACAACAAAATAATATTTTTATTTATTCCTAGGATATGATAGTAGTTATGTGGGTCTTCAAAATAAAGACATAAAATTCAAGGTTTATCCTACAATACTAAGTAATGTGATGGAATGCTGCCATAATAATAAGATGGCATCTTATCTTTAAAAACTTAGCAGCATTGGTATTGGGAAACAGTACCAACCACAGCACTAGTAAAAACAGTACCAATATTGTTTGGGCAGCATATTATGTAAGATTGAAGCGTATGTACAACTTTCTCAGCAAATGAGAAACAATAAGTTTAAGAAGCCAGCTATGGCAGTGCTAAGCAGTTTGAGATATCTACTACAGCAAAATTATCATGTGTGTCATCTATTATGTAACTATATTATTTTATTAATAAAAAGTGTTCAGTTTTCTTTTAACTGTAGTTTTACACATAAATGCTTTTATGTAATTATGTAGTGGAGTATGTCAGAGGTTGTCAGTACCTATCTTTTATTAAAATAAATCATGTATAGTATTTAATTTTCACTGAGATGTTCCTGGAATGTCACACAAGTTCAACGGTGGCACCACGATTTTTATAAAAAAAATAAAGTTTAAATGGTATTTGTAAATATATTACTCCTAATTGGAAATAATGTTATTCATATAATCATGTAAATTGAAGATAACTTCCTTGAATCTTTTTAAATCTAAATTTGTGAATGTTTTAATGTTGTAAACTGTACTTACATTGTATATGACAATAAAATTGACAACTGCTGCTTTAGACTGTTTAAAAATGGTGAACAGTTTGTATATTTGTGTTATGTTATACCTAAAAATGTCAAATAAATGTTTCTTGGAATTGATCAGGTTATTTTAATGAGTCTTTTAATTCCGTTTCTAAAGCAGGAACATCATATATCACAGTTACAAAACAAGACATACAGACCTATAGTTTTAACTTTCCGTTATCCTAACTACCTTAACAAAATCTCTTAGTAAAGGCCCAAGAGTCAATCAGAATAATTTAAACAAATATTAGTAAATTAAAAAAATTTCAATTATTTAATAGATTTGTTCAAAAAAAGCAAAATTTAATAAAAATACAATTCCTTGGAATTTCTACTTTTAACTGCTGTTACTGTTGTTAAACAAAATACAGCACATGACAAAATATTAGTTTTATACTAGCAATGTTGCTTAATTAATATTTCTGGATACTGTTTTAGTTCTCTATGGGTGAAAAAGCTTGCTACTTCGTATTTTCATAACTTCGTACTTATTTGGCTCTCTGGTTCATCTAGTCATGGCTATACTAAATGGTAAATGGGAAAATTAACTGCCATTTAGCCAAAATGATAAAGAAATTATTATTATTTACCTATAATGGTTAAAATGATTAATAAAATTCCATTAAGTTTTCAATGAGATTGTATACATTTACCGTATATACTCGTTCGCAAGCCGACCTTTTTTGGACAAAATCTAGGGGGAAAAGTGGGGGCTTATGAGCGGGTCATAGGGGATTTCTGCATGGATATTGAATATCGGTGTTGTTGTTGTAGATTATCAATGTCCTTTTCTACATTCTACAAGATTCGACTGCTCTATCAGAAGCTATAATATATTATAATATATTATTGAAAATCAGCACTTACCTTATTTAATATTTTTATTAATTTTTGTGAACGTTTTAATAAATTATTTTACAAATTTTGTTTTCAACCAGACGGATTTTAATGTACGCGCTTTCGTCACTGTTTACCAAATATTTTTTTTTAAATACCAGTAACTCTTGCTTAACAAAGAGCAGAAAGAAAAAGATAGGCAGTACAAAGTAAACAATCATACTGACCGATTTAGCTTGTAGTTTTAAAAAAAATATGTACCATTTTTTTTAAGCTGTCCTATTATTTTGGGGGGGTCGGCTTGCGATCGGGTTATACACTTTTAATACTTTTCCCTTCCAAAAGTGGGGGGTCGGCTTATGAACGAACGGGCTATAGAACGAGTATATACGGTAATTGTCAATTTTCCAAATTACAATCCAAAACATGTCTTAAATTTACTAATTTTTATATTATACGCAAAAATTATGCTCATTTCATGGAGAACATGTGTGTAACTGTAACAATGGAAAAAATTGCAACTGCTGTACACAATTAAATCTCCTCAATAGAGAGGGCTATATAAAATTGTTAAGTTAAGTGTGGTGTCTTCTTTTATCATTTGCTATGTTAAACAATGCCAGTATGTACCAGTATCATGTAGCTCAACTTATTTATTGTCAATTAAGTGAAAAGAGATCTATGCAGGGAGTGGGAGGGGGCATCCACTCTGAAAAAATTGGCAGTAGTTTACATGGAGCATTTAGCTTAAACTAAACCAGGGCTGAATTTATCCTTTGAACCACTCCGTGCAAAAGTGAAAAATTGTGCCCCTATGTAATTAAAATACAAGCATTCTAAAAAATGGTATATGGCTCTTTATATGTTTAGGGAACTTGTAATAAGTTTTTACTGAAAATGCATCATTTTAAAAAAAAGTTAACAGGAGTATAATTCAGACTATTTTTTCAACGAACTTTTAGTTCAGAGAATTCTCTAATTAATTTAGAAACAGCTTAGAGTTCATACTCAATCGCTAATATAGCAAGGTCTGCCAATATTGTTTGAGAAGTTGTTCCCGAATAGTTTTTGATTACTTTTAGTATGGAAAAATTACGTTCCCTGGATTGGAAGTTACTCAATTCTTAGAGCAACGCTCAAGTTTGGAGCATAATTCATTTTTTTAAAGAATTTCAAAACATCCACAGGTTCTAAAAAAATTTTTTAGAGAGAATACACCCCTGAAATTCCATCACAAAATTTTTATTTGATGATTCGTCATCTGTTAAAAGGGTTTCTGAATCTTTGCAACTAGCCAAAATCACATAAGAACTAACATCTGTAAGTTCATATATATGATAAAAAAATTGAAGTAAATGTTGTGAGGTTGCAGCTGAGAAAATCTTTTGTTCAGTGTCAACAAGGTGGTAAAAGAATTCAGTTTTGTATTTTTCATGTGCATCCATTAGGGGCTCGTCCTGATTTTCATCAAATTGGCTTTTTCTCCGACAAACTCGATGTCAATATATTGAGTCAAAGTTTGTTGTTTGCATCTATTTTATACTACATGTATTTCGGATGCCATTTGCCAGCATCATCAAGGATTGCATCATGTTGAAGATGTTGATCCTGTTGCACTCAGTTACTATTGCAACCTTCAAATCATCAAGAGTGCATGGACAATTCTGGTACTTAACAGATTTGAGGAAATAGTGAAGTGGGGACATAACTGGTGATCATGGTGTCCACTCCACAGCACCTTTCTGTCCAATCCATCTTCCAGTAAAGTTCCAGATTAAATAGTTACACATGCAGTTTGCAAAATTGAGTAAAGCTCCACCTTGTTGAATGAAAAAATTAGTTTAGTCGCTGACGTATCGTAAAATCTTCAAGGTAGTTGAACAAGATGAATCTGAAAGATGGTCCGAGCTCAAAGAAAACCACCCAAAAAGTGATGCATACTTCAAACTCCCCCGCAAATCACAAAACATCATTTTCAGGCTAAGGACGGGCCACAACAAACTAAGGCAACACATGTTCCGCAAACTTCGAATTGGAGAAAGCGAAATGTGCCCCTGCGGGATAGCTGCGGAACATGTTCTCCAAAACTGCCCTCTGTACCACCATACCCGGACATACATATGGACCCAGGAAGCTACCCTCGATGACAAACTCTATGGTGGACTGGAACAACTGACAGCCACAGCGCAGTTCATCACAAATATAGGACTTGCTGTCTAAATCCTCTATCAAAAGATTTTGAGAACGAAGAAGAAGAAAGTTGAACAAGAAGGTCTGCAGAAGTTCTAAATAAGTTTTGCTGGTGACATTACTATTATTGAAAAATTAAGGGCCAACAATTTCTTCCTCCCATATACCATCCCAGACCATGATCCTTGGTTGTTTTGAAGATGTCACCTCATTTCAGTTTAGATTATTTTTCTGACCAATAGTGCAATTATGCTGGTTTACTTGACCATTCAAATGGAAAATTGCTTTATCACTGAAAAATATTGAATAATCCATGTGATTATGCATTCATTCAAAGTGTTCCAATTGTATATGAGTCATCAACATGTGGCCCTTGTACAAAATGCACTTTTTATGGTTGATATTTTATGATTTGCTAATTGTTAGCTCCTGACTTATTCTTCTGTCGGATTTCACAGGACCTATAGTAACATACACCAAAACCATAAAAATAGATGTCTCTAATTAGTTGCACTCTTTGTTTGGCCACATCTCTCATGGCTAGAGACTGAGTCAGTTTCTTGGAAGATTTGATCAAAAGGCAGAAAGTCATATGACTCAATGCTTGTTTCACTCAGAATTATTAAGTTGAATTCTTTATCTACAGAGCGTTATGTCACCCTATCTCTTCCAAACATGAAAAGCAATATAACTCTTTCTTGTAATGTTAGTTTCTTACGCATAATTAAATCAAATCTGAAAAATAGAGGGAAATGAAGATCAGTATATGGCGTGTGACTTTTGGGACACCCCTATTTATATTTTTTATTATTAATTTAAAAGTCAAATAGCACACTATAGAATTCATATTTTATTTGTTACTAATTTATTTTATACAAAACTGGAATGGTTTTCTTTGGAAAAAAATACTTCATAGCATGATTCAAAATAGTATATGTATATTTAAATCACATAAAAGAATTATTTGGGGCTAAATTAAATGTAATTCCTTAATATACAACACCCTAGCATACAAATTGATTATCTCAATCAATCTTGTTATAAAAAACTTGACCAAATAAATTGTACAAAGATTTTTATAAATTGCATATGTAAAATAAAATTAGCAGAAAATGAGTCATTTTTATTATTAGAATTTTATTTTATCACAATGAAAATAACCATAATTTAAAGTTGTTGGCTACAATTTTTTTTTGTTTAATTAAAAAATGTTTGCTGATTTTTCAGCTGTGGTTGCTTATTTCTTAGTGTGTTTCCTTTTTGCTAACATTTACAACTAGCAAAAAATATTAAGTATCTGCAAGTTTTTGCTATATTGTTAAATGAATTGTATATAATTTAATATTTTCAAAGCTTCTATGTAATACTATTATTAACACTGTCATAGCAAAATCAAATTTATATAAATGGTATTAATATAAAATAATATATAATATATCTGTTGGTGTAATAGGGCAAAGATACTGTCAAATAAACTTGAAAGGCATTAATTAAAATTAATAAATAAATTTTATAAATAATTAAATAGTCCTGTTATAATTCATAGTTTATAAAGTTTCAAAAAAACTTTAAAATTTTTTAATACACTGTAATTTAATCTCTCATCTCCCCCCATGTATAGGTATATCTCCCTTAGAACATTTTTTGTTAGATTCTTTTTTTTTAAACTTATTTATTTGCTTTCCTTCCCTTGCCAAGATACACTATTAGAGCTCTCAGAATTTAGGTTTATTAGACACGTTTAGGTGAGTTAAAAGATTCAGGTACAGGTCAGTGGCGGATTTAGCTATAGGGCAGGGGAAGGGCGGCTTTCCCTCGATGAAAACTAAAAAGGTGTCACTAGAGCAGAAAATAAAAAATATTTTTTTAAAAAGGACACACTTTTATTTACATATAGAAAGTGCACTAAAAGGAACATAAAATTTTTCTATGAACAATAGTTAAAGAACACCAGAAATCTCAATATGAATAAACTTTTATCAACAGTATATACTCTGAAACGACTTTCTGATACAAGATGTGCAAGCCGTAATCATGCAGTTGTTGGATCATTCTCTGCTATTCTAATTCTAGCCACACTTGATTCAAGGGAATCAACAGGATAGAAAGGAAGTGTCAGAGCAGAAGCTATGGGACTATCTGTTTTAATAACAAAATATTCTTTTGGTTTTCTGATGCTATTTGTACAAAAGTTATCTTCGTGTTATCAAACTACTTGCAACGCCTTTGCAAAACAATTAATCGATGTTGGAAGAAATGGTAAAGAAATAGGTTTCTTGAAATGAGAAGCGATGAAGCTTTTGAAATTCTGAATGTAGATGTCAAATTATTTATTAAAGAAAATTGTTCCAAACTAGATGTTAAAACAGAATTTAAAGAAAGGGGCCGTCCATAAAGTACGTCACGCTATTTTTAAACCATTTTTGACCCCCCCCCCTGTGGGGACCTGACACAAATCTCGGGACACCCCCCCCCCATAACGTACGTCACACTTTCCATTTTTTAATTAACACCTAATTAAAATATTTAATTCAATACTTAAAATATACTTCACTATTAAACTGTATTCAAATATAAAATTTCCACTTAAAAGTAGGGATGTAACGGATTCAAAATTTTGAAGTCCGGCCTCAGACAGATTTGGCTGGATTTATAAAGTGAAATCTGGTCGGAGCCGGAGTCAGATTTGTTACTTGGCCGGATTCCAGATTTGCCGAAGCCATTATGAATATATATAAATTAGGGCTCTACCGGCCAGCCAGATTTATGAAATGAAATCCTGCCGGAGCCGGATTTGTAAAAATAGCCGGATTCCAGATTTGCCGGAGCTGGAGCCGAAATCCGGTACACCCTACTAAAAGAACTATAAAATTATTAAAAATGACTTTAATAGTAATAGTAGACAGTTGTCACATTTGTTCAATGAAACAGTAACTCAATCTAGATCGAATTTGAAAACAAATATTGCAAAAATTAGAATTGACAATTATATAACACATCATTTATCTGCTACCTTTACAATTGGTGAGATCTAGTTTTAGATAATATTCCGATTATTCAATCTATTGACACAGGATAAGAAGTAGCTTAGCGAAACTTGACCTCACCCAGTGATTAAATAATTAGAAAGGAAACAAAACAGTTTGACTAAAAAAGAATAGATTGACAAATTATGTGACCAACTCTTGTGCTTTATTGAATCTGTTTATTATGGTCCTGTGAATTATGTTTAATTCAAAAATATTCAACTGGACATCATCTTACAATGGTGAAGTGAAGTGTTCATCCATAGTTACGACTTACGAGTTTACGACTGGCATCGATCTTTCACCATCATCGTTTCCTGGAAGGCTAATTGCAGACAGATCATATTGTCCTCATCTAGCCACTCATCAGCCTCTGTATGTGCATGTTCTCTTCTGTCAATACCTGCCATGGGTTCTCTCTGCCTTCTAGAGGCGATTCTCAAAGACGGATTTGTTTTATCTGAGTTGATTCTTGAACAGTTTGGGTGTGCACACGCTCCTGAGCCCGAGCTCTGTGTTGTCCTGCACGTTTCTTCAACATTGTTTGAAACGCAAAATATAAGTGACATACTTTAAAAATTCGATAAATAAGCTGGTCTGCAAAGATTGAAAATAAAGATTGTAATCTCCTGCTGATCTCGGCATATTGTCATCAAATTTGAGAATTTGTGCCACAAACAAGGAAGGTAATGTATGCGAATCTTTATCTGCTCTTTCTGAAGCTTTGAGTTCATCAGTTGTTTGGTTGATTGTGATTGGAGGAGGAGAGAATCTCGAAGGTAAAACGTTGAAATATGAGCTACGTACTTTGTCGCAACATTTTATGTCCTGCTATTTCTCAATTTGAGTGAAATATTGGCTGGTGCCAACATGATTGTCAAAGCATTCCTCATCTTTCGATATCAGTCCTGCTGCATACAATTCAGATTTATGAACAAAACATTCAGGAGATATGCATTTCATACTATTTTGACATAAAACTAATTCAAATGTTTCACAAAATTTTTGAAAATTATTTTTTAAGCTATTTAAATTCTAGGAGGAAAAAAATTAATTAGAAAAAAATGTGTGACATCACACATGGCCTGACCCTCCCTCCCCTCCCCCGTCACAAACGGTCACACTTTCTTAGACCCCCCTCCCCTTTTTTGGAGCGTCACGTACTTTATGGACGGCCCCAAAAAGTGAATTGCAAATAAAACAAACCCGTAAAAACAAAGTTTTTGACTATAAATCCCTTATATATGAGACATAACTAACAGTATTGATTATTTTCAAACGCTACAAACATTTACAGACTGAATCTGTCTAACTCAACTTTGCTTCATAACCCTGAGTCTG
The DNA here is from genome assembly GCA_944989445.1 of Ampullaceana balthica. Classification (NCBI taxonomy): domain Eukaryota; kingdom Metazoa; phylum Mollusca; class Gastropoda; family Lymnaeidae; genus Ampullaceana; species Ampullaceana balthica. The sequence goes on along the minus strand of CALYLW010000301.1, from coordinate 168,604 downwards.
GTCACCGATTCGTTTGACCGAGCTCAGCGTGACACGTAAAATGTAAACAAAAGCACGCGGTACTTCGATGGGTCGCCTCAACTCAAACATTCACGTGGGAAAAAAACAATAACAAACAGTGAATTTGAATTACATACCTCATATAAGGATAAACTAAAAATGCATTAATTTAATTACGGTACGATCGATCGATCTGAAATTTTGATACGATGCATTGTTAAGTGAGACGGGTCCGTGTGCCAAATTTCAGCTCGATCGGCGCACGGGAAGTGGGTCATTTTTTACTTTTGTTTTTCCGCCCGCCCGCCCAAGACAGACAGAGAGAGATGACGAGATGGCGGTGAAGTTAATATAGGGGTTTAATAAAACAAACCCGTAAAAACAAAGTTTTCTACTATAAATCCCTTATATTTTAGTCATAATTAAAAGTATTGATTATGTTTCAACGCCACAAATATTTACGGACTGACACCGAGTGATGTCCCCTGTCTTTTAACGGGGGATGGGTCGTGAGGGGGTGTCGGCACGACGGTCGACGTCTAAGCGTCAACTCAAACTCACGTGGAAAAAAACAATAACAAACCGTGAATTTGAATTACATACCTCATATAAGGATAAACTAAAAATGCATTAATTTAATTACGGTACGTTCGATCGATCTGAAATTTTGATACGATGCATTGTTAGGTTAGACGGGCCCGTGTGCCAAATTTCAGCTCGATCGGATTACGGGAAGTGGGTCATTTTTTACTTTTGTTTTTCCGCCCGCCCGCCCATGAGATGACGACAGACAGAGAGAGACGGCGGTGAAGTTAATATAAGGGATTTAAAAAGGCTGGAATGAAAGAGGCATTGTCTTCTGTTTTAAAAAATATAAAGCCATTTGGGCTTGGACACACCGACAGCATGGACGAATCCCACCTCACGACTCTCTCCACCACAGTGGGGTGGGGGGATACGATTTTTATCACCACCCCCCCCCTCCCCCCCAAAAAATAATCAAAATATTGGTTTTCTTTGTTGGTGTTTTTCTTGAGGAAAATTATGATTTCAATGTCTGTGAGTTAATATTTTTATATAATATATTTATTAAAGGCGTGAAATCATAGATATGCATGTTTATATACAGGTAGTCCTCAGGTTACGACGGTCCCATCCCGACTTACGCTGTTTATTGCTTACGAAGGCGCCCCAGTAAAGAATAGTATTACGCGTTATTCCGTATTTTAAAAAAATAAATTCATGAGGTAACGAATTGTTTTCTCTATTTGAAATAACAATTTTTTTTGAAATATATGTATGATTATTATTTCAACCTACAACTTTCGTTTGCGAATTTTTCAAATGGCGAAGTTTTCAATCAAGTCAATAAAGCTGAGTAAGCTTACAAGTTCCTTTTCAATGCTCATTAGAGAGAGCATATTCAGTATTTTTCGTCCCATGCAAATTCTAACACATTATATATTCTTTTCAACTTTGAAAAGGATCGCTCTCAGCTGCATTTTGATGTCATCATTGAAAGATAGATGCAAAGTGTGATGTGTACATTTTTAAAGGACTGTGTGAAATATAGCTCATTCAAAAGCAGCAAATTTTTTAGCTCTGTGCAAGTTTTTTTAGTTTCGCTTTGTGTTAATTCCTTTTCCTTACCCTGAGCCTGGGGCTGGACAATAACTTTTTTAAGAGTTCTGAAAATTGGACTAATTCTGAAGGTAAGCAGTCTTCGAAATCACTCATGAACCTACATGTGGACGAAAATCCCCGAGCCTAGTGCTCTTTATGGGTCTTCCCGGAAGACCCCCTTAGCCATCTGGCCACCAAAGGGAAGTAACAGCTGAGGAACCCCATTAAAAGCGGTCGCTTCTGAAGCGGCCACCTGGGCATCCAGGACATAGAGGCGAATATGCCTCCCACTAAGTTGCCCTCACAAGGAGGTGGTGGAATTCCCTACTACGACCCGCTACCACTTTGGCGCCATCCCGGCAAAGGACACGGGTCTCCATGGTTAGGACCGCCGCAGACCGGGGGATCATCAAAGAACTACCTAGGGTGCAACCCCCACTGGAAGGTTTCCTCAGAGCTGGCGTCCAATGCGTTATTCGCGGCACTTTTTGCTAATCCGTACTGGCGCTCCTGGCCTTAAACCAACACCGCTCGATGGCGTTGCTAGTAAATTGAGGGGGACGAAACGGTTGCTTCGGATTTACCCGACCCCTTCTTTGAAATCACTTGAATGTTCTTCCATTAGCTTGGCTGCTGCCCATCGGGTGGCGAAAGTGCTGAGCTCAGTTAGGTTTGTAAGAAAGCCAAATTTCTCATGGATGTATTTATATGCCCCTAACCAATGTTGTAGGGCTTAAGAAAGTTTGTCAATGATTACCAGAAATACCTCAATCTTGAATTTTTGTCTCGAGGAGAGTACTGTTTTGTTGATGTCCCTTTATCAAACTGACGCTTCCTTTTTTTGTTTGATAGTATTGAAGATTGTTTACACTGTTTTTACCACGGACTTTTTCTTTCCTTTGTCTTCATAGGAATCAAATTAAGAATGTTGTCTTTTAACAAACTCAATGAGAGACTTCCTTTCTACAACTGTTTTCCAAATTTCAAGTAAAATAGCGACTTCCAGTTGTTCAATTTCCTTTAGAAATCCTTCTTCTTCAAGTTGACAGTCACGTGGCCGATTTTGATTTGTTGCTAATTCTTCCAGTGCTGCGATATTCTCATGGTATGAGTTATTAACAGACCTTACAGCATCATGTCAGGCTGACCATCTTGTGTCAGACAAGGCTTTGTTAGCATGTATCAATTTCATATGTTTTTGAAGTACCTGTCAACGATGAGTAGATGCAACAAGTTGGGTATAAAGATTTTGCAGAAGACAAAAAAAATCTGACCGCAGTAGGACAACCTGCTGCTCTTTTCCCAACCAAATTAAAGGAATGAGCTGTGCACGGCACATAATGAGCTTTAATGCATTTCTCACGAAGAATAGCCTGGTTTCCGTCATACTTCCTACTCATTTGCAGCAGCATTGCCGTATGACTGTCCAAGGCATTATCAGGGATTCGTACAAACATAATGGCCTACATCTTTATTATACACTATATATAGTTCATAAAAAGTTTGGGGACTCTTAAATTATTGGGGGGCTTTAGCCCGTTCACGCATCTGTGACGATGTGGTACGAGGAGGGGGTGTTTAAGAAATGTGACGTCACATCAAAAACGCGAAACTTTAAATAAAAGTTCCACTTAAATATTTGATTGTTTACCATTTATTTAATTACGTTTTCAATGACTTCACGCGTGTTACGATATTACAGTGCGGACTTACCCTAAATACATATTTAAATGGAAAATTTTTTTTGCAACATGCTAATTTTTATTGAGAAAATACGGCTTGGGGGAGGGGTGTCAAAGCTTTGTGACGTCATATCGTAAAAAAGGGGTGGGGTCGGGGTCTAAGTTTTTGTGACAAAGTATGACGCTGGGGGAGGGTGGGGTAAAAATCGGCAACCTCGCGTGAAATCATTTATGGACGACCCCTTTAGTCGTGAAGGGGTGACACCATGAGCTACCGCCCCGGGTGACACCAACCCTAGTGACGCCTCTGATGATGATGAATTTAAGTGAAAACAATAAAGGCAAAGGAAAATAAATTGTTGTCACTAAACTGTATTTTTATTTACTTACACTTACAAATATTACGATGTATATTTTAAACTTCTTTCTTTTTCTTCACAATACTCAATTAGACTTTCAACGGCAATGCATAGTCAAGTTACTGTAGCTAGTCTATTGCTATCAGTCTGTAGCTGTTAGTATTACTATAACTCTAACTGTAAATTATTCCCCAATCAGGAATTTGGCAATCTTCAATTTCTTAGAATTCTGGGGAAATATCCCTAGGTCTGGTAACACTCTATATACGAGCAAATTGGGGCCGTAACTCTAAACAAGTTCTTTTATTGGACGTCTGGTTCTATTAGTATATTTACAATATCAGGCTGCTGTCAAATGTCAAAAGCTTTTCACTACAAAAGCGTGCTTCATTAGCCAACTAGTTTTGTTGTCATCGCATACAATTTCAGCACAAGGCACAAGGTATTGCTTTTATCAATATCTATAAACATATACATGTTTTTTTTAGTTAAATAATAATAGTAGTGTAAAAATAACTAACTTAAAATCATAACGGCAACGGTTGGCGCGGTTGCATCAATATAATTATATAATAATAAGGTAAGCGTTATTCGCACGGTTTTGGCAGTGCGAATAATGTCCAACATTATCCGCACGGTAAACCGTGCGGATAATGCCTAGCATTATTCGCACTGCCGCACAGTTTTGACCGTGAGAATGATGCCAAACGATATCTAAACTAAAGGCCTTGTTGCATATAAAAATGTTAATAAAAATGAACAAATAATACTAACAGTCACTGTTACTGACTCTCACTTTAAAATTTTGACCGTGAGAATAATGTCGAACTAATTCAATTGTCAATTTAACCGTCTTTTGAGTGTCTGGAATCTTATATTTGTATCCATTTTAGCAATAATCTGAGCGGACCTGCATATTCAAATATTGTTTGTTAATTATTAATCATTAATTGATTAATTATTAATACTACTACTACGGATTTAGCTGATATAAAACTATACTATTATTAACTGTTCCAGTGCAATCAACTTTGTATTTTTATTCTGTATAATTATGAAGTAACTTTTTATTAACTTTCATACATAATATTTAATTGGACGAGACTTTGTAATGAAAAAGAATAAATATTATTCTCCCCAAAACTAGCATTGTACATGTGGTCAACATAAATCCATTAAGTTAATTTAATTTAAAGCATGAAAAAACGAAAGACGATACAATGGTATAGCCAGTATAGCATAAAGTGAGAGTCTGTAACAGTGACTGTTAGTAACAGAATAGATAAGACAGGCATGGGTGGGGGAAAAATAAAATATTTCTGGGAAAGAGCCTGCCTGTGTGTTTGCAAACATCCTCACTGTGGATACCCCATAAAAAAAAAGTAAGACCGTCCTAGGATTCGATCCGCGTACCATAATCATCATAAATTGAACTAAGCTTGATTAACCACTCAACTGGAGAAGCTGATGAAATTATTTGTTATTTAAAAATTATAAGTAATTATCATTAAATGCACACTAATCAATTTTTATGGCAATGGTACTTTAAAATTTCAGTAATCATGAAATTTCAATAAGTGTTAGCATATAAATTACACATTTTAGCCTAAATCGAGTGATATCGGCCATAATTTTGTCTATACCGGGCGCGTTTTTTTTTCATCATGACCAGCCACTATAAGTAAGACGCATGCGCAGACGACCCGTGCGGATAATATCAGCATTATCCGCACGGCCAAAACCGTGCGAATAATCACTTCGTAATAATAATATTAATTAATAACTAATAATATCAGGTAATCCTGCAGATTTTACACGTATATTATTTCACAGCGAAATTTTATTTTCTTGTGAGAACTTACGTTTTTAATTTATTAAATGCATTAATATATGTCATTATATGTTGTATTTCAGCTATTTCAGCGCTAATTTGTGAGTCTTTTTAATTAAGGCATTTTTTCGGCTCTCAACAGTAAATAGTCCAATCGTGATGCAATCATTTTGTTTAAGCAACACTCTGCTTGCCGGATTGTCCCATTAAGAAGCCAAATGGAAATTTCTCACTTACAAACAAACAAAATAAGAATCAAATATGTAGTAACGAAACAAAATATTACATTTTCTGTAAATTATTTATTGATCTTGTAAGCGCAATAAAATAGATGAATTAATGAATGAAACAAATGATTTTAATTTAGAAAAATATCATGACATTGAAGAATTTTCAAAAAGATAGTTTATAGAGAAACATTATATTTATATTGCCTGTCGTTGTACACAATTCAATAGTGAAAAACAAAAGAATTAAAAGAAGTAAGTAAACAGCACTTCACTTTGATATTATAATTCTGATAGATTAGTCAGAAAATATAAAATAGTTAACTACATTAAAATGCTGAGGGTATATATAAGGAAAAAAAAGAAAATATTTGACATTAAACTGAACATTGATACTAACAATAAAACTGTTTAGACATTACTTTTATTCTTTAAAAAATCTTGCATTAAATATACATTATATTTCAACAAAAGTATTCACAGATCTTTAAATGAATTGAAGTATGATCAATAAAAATTAAGTTTTCAATACACAAGCTAGTGAAGTTATTCTAAATAAGTATTTTTGAATTATTTTCAAGAGTTTCAGTTATAAAACATTAGCCAACATATTTATTTTTTAATGCCGTAATTATTTAATAACAATCTAAAATCGGTAATTTTCAGAGATAATTTTTAAAAATGTAGAAAACATGTCCTCATCATGAAACTTATTTCTAAAGACAAATTCGTGCAAGTATGAAGTAAATAAATCGCTGGACGTTCCGAATTGCCGTCTCAGTTTGCGTTTAGCTCGCATCCACATGTTTTCTACATTTTCTGTATGAATCTCCCTGTCTACTGGATCAACAAAATTTCTCTGATGGATTATTACATCATGCATATAAATGCCATTGTCTATTTGGTCTATATGAGCATAGGCTGGCCAGCCATCTGAAATTATATGGGTTCCTGGGAGGATGTATCTTCTAATTAATGGTTCTAATGTTGTGGCCCTTCGATCTGGTACCTCTATCGAAAAACATTTACCCGAACCCCGCTCAATCCCCCCAAATACCCAGTGGCCATCTCGCCACTGCCCCCTGTGATACTTCCTGTGGAAATACTTCGATTCATCAATTTCTACAATTATGGGAACCCCATTGTCGTCGAGTCCCCCAATTTCATCAGCATTATTTTTATTTTCTAGCCACACTGTGCATTCGTCCCGCATAAAATTACACGAATCTACAACTGTATGGTCAGTTGTAACTCCTGCCTCATGTTTAATGAAAGATTGTGACAGGTCATAACACCAACAGTATATCATAATAAGCAACTGTTTCAGGGACAGGTGGCTGCCTTCAAAAAACGAACCCTCTCTCAGCGGTCTTCTTATCTTACATGTTGCACGGTACCAGCTCTTCCCATCACTACATCTGGCATTTGCATTTAATCGACATGCTTGCCCACATCTAACACACACAAAGCTGTTGCGTAACAGGGCACGTTAAGCCAACCATCTAATGCACGTGTCTGTGTCAGTCAGCTCCGGCAATAATGAGGCAAGGTTAAACCTTTCATTTCTTCTAGCCATTGGTACTATTGTGTTATTAGGCACAATCTCAGTGGGCGCTCGAGGTCTACTGGCCATGCTGTCACTAACCTGCTTATGATTTATATAAAGTAAAGATGAAATAAACAATTCAACATAAAGACAAAAGAAGATTACAAAGGCAAACTTCCAAAATTTCAAAATCTATATTTATACAACATAGATTGATTAAGAATTTAAAAGTAAATGGCCCGAACGTATGTACAAAAATTGTCAATAAATATTGGTAAACTCATCCCTTTCCGTCTAGACAAAGATGGGGTCATGATAAGCAGTTCAAGCTATTAAGAACACAAAACAGGAGCTGCTCGTTCCAACCAAGGACAATTAGGGATTGGAACAAGATTGGATTAGTTGAGAGGACAACAATATCATAGTGTCTATTGCCTCCTGCTCTACAACATCAAGTCACTGAATAGCAGCCCTGCCAAAGTATCATCTTCACATATCTTCATGTATTGAACATTGTAAAATATATAATGATTATTTTATCTTCACCAAAATAAAATAGACATGGGTCTTATCTTGATTTATTAAATTAAGCATCTAATTATAAATGTTCAATTTACGAGGAGCTACATTTATCATTTACTTACATATGAAATTTTTTAAAAAAAAAGTTTGTACTTACAAAGTCCAAATGGCAGAAAGTGCAGGCTCAATGAGATTATTTAAATAATTTAATCAACTTAAACAATTTTGGTAGGCGTAAACAATACGACTAACCATTTGCGAGGAAGAGCGAGTGTGTCTACGTATGGGTCAGTGACCTAGGATAAAAATAGCACCGGAAAGAACCACACAAGTAATTTACCGCGTAAAAAATAAAATTCTGTTAGAATTAAATGTGAATTTTTGAATATAATTATTAAATAATTCGAGAATAGAGGTGTTGATACATGATATATTAAATGTCACTGAAAAAGAACGCTTTTTGACTTTCTTGGAGCCCCCAAGTAACACCGGTGAAGGTATGGCTTGGAAACGTGTGCCGATTTGTATTCTTCACTAACAGATCACTTGCATGAAAGACAGTGGTCATTGATGGTGATGCCCCTGAGTTATCTCTGAAAGCCAGAGACAAATTTCGTATATCTGCTTTTTACGCCATTGTTGACAAACTTGAGACAGAGATTGGTAGATGAGGATAGGTATATAATGATAAAGGAGTTAGATTTTCTTGTTTGATCGATGTAACACAAACATCTCAGTGTTGTGTATGACTAATAAATGCTTATCCTTAAGATCTGAACAATAATTTATATACTGAACTACAAAAGTTACACTCATATATTCGCCACAATTTTCGTGCATCAAAATCTGAAAACAACACATTGAGTTATGCATAATTATACAAAGTAATAGAGACAACATCCAGTTTGCTTTTCCAATGTAGAAATGGACTTTTGTATATTTTTAACATTAATATCTACGAACGTTTTAAATGAGCGCTCTTTTCCTCAGTTTAAATGTACAAAAAATCTAAGTAAATCGATAATGAAATAAGAAAGGCTTGATTACTTATCTTTGCTGATGATTGAGACAGACATTTTGCGCAAAGTTAACTTTGATGATGAACTTTGCCAGATGTAAGTCTAGAATAAAGAAATTTAAAATATAAAGCTTTGCTTTCTCTGACTTGCTCATCTATTAAAAAAGTTACAGTATGTTTGTCTAATATTATTACAAAATTAATTAAATATTAATTTTAATACAGAAATAACTTAGCGTAGGTTTTATTTGAGTGATACTAGTACAAACATATGTGTTAACAGCGGCGTCACTAGGGTGGGTGTCATCCGGTTCGGTAGGTCATGGTGTCACCCCCTCACAACTTACCCCATAGACCTCCTCCGAGTATGCCAATGCCAAATAACGAGCCATACAGAATTTTACCCTTTGGTGTCACCCGGTGCAGTCAGCATGTCCCGCAATCCCTTGTGACGCCAACTGTTTTGTTTGTTAGTTGGTTTGCTTAATATTGAACATACCAGCTGTCAGTGGGGGATCGGGGCAGAAGGGGGCACCCATGTGGGTTTGTGCCTCGGGCACCAAGATGGCTTAATCCGGCCCTGATGGCAACGAGAAATTGCTTCCATAAATACCAACATTGCCATGCAGTCAAAACAAGGATCTATGAAATGAGTGCTTAATTGAGAATTATGGCACACATGCTTTGCAGAAATATCTCTCGTCTTTCATTTATCATTAGAAATAGTAATACAACTTAGTAAATATCCCCCCTCCCCAGCAGTAGAAATGTTTACATATTTTTCGATAGTTCCTGTTTTAATTTTCTCAATTTCCAATTTTGTTTCGCATTTACACCCCCCCCCCTTTTTTTTTGTGTGACTGCCAATGCCCTTCTATAATGTAAATAAATTCTGACACCCCGAAACCAAAACATTTAATAACATAGTTACCGAATTTAAAGGAACATAGCTATACTAATGAAATCGTTTATTCATTATGAATACAATGTTTTACACAAACATTTAATTTATCATGAGCATGCGAGATTTTTTTCCCCGAGACTTCGATTTTATTTATCATCAATATATATATAATTCACCATAAGGGGCCGTCCATAAAGTACTTCACGCTATTTTTGACCCCCCCCTCCCCCCTGTCAAAAGCTGTCACAAATTTCGGGGGGACCCCAATAATGAATGAATGACTCCATGAAATGTTATATACTAAAATTTATTGTTTCGTCGATTTAAAAAAAAACTTTTTAAAAAACATTTTCAGTCAGTAAATTTATTTTAGCATGGGTCGAGCCAGGTAAAAAACATCTGGCATGCAGTTGCCTAGATAAACAAAATGGCGTATCGTGACCAGACTATGTATTATATAGAGCCGAAAAAATGCCTTAGAAATTAAAAAGACTCACAAATTAGCGCTGAAATACAACATATAATGACATATATTAATGCATTTAATAAATTAAAAACGTAAGTTCTCACGAGAAAATAAAATTTCGCTGTGAAATAATATACGTGTAAAATCTGCAGGATTACCTAATATCTTATAAATTATTACAGTTTAGTATAGTAATTATAGTGACTAAGTATAGTAAAGCAAACAGTTACAGCCTATGTAACTATGTATATGGCACTATAATGAATGCTAGAAATATATCAAATCATCAAAATCTTTAAGTTTAAGTCAGTCCAAAGTGAGTGAAAAACTCAATATAATTTTTTTTTAAACTTGCGCCTTTCGTATAGTATAATCTTTTTACACGCTTTTATATAACTCACACTGTTTGTATGTTGTATTTTCCATCCATCCTTCCGTCAAATCTTGTAACGTAAAATTAAACCTCTTCTGACTTCTGATGGTCCTAGAGATCTCAAAACTTTTTACCGCAAATAGATCGTGGATGACAATGCATTGTATCAAAATTTCAGATCGATCGAATGTACCATAATTGAATTAATGCATTTTTAGTTTATTTCTATATTATCACTCACATCAGTGAACCATACCTCAATTTGCCCTAGAGGGATACAAGTAATTTCAATGTGTTGACGCCAGAAGTTGATTGTTTAAGAGTTTTTATTATAAGTTTAAAAAGAACGAAATTTGTGTAGCCTAGATGGCGGAATTGTTAGCGTTATGGATTTTCGACCTGGAGGTACTGGGTTCAATTTTCAGTTGGGGAAACTGTTTTTCTTTTTAGTGCACTTTCTTTTAGTATCGGTTTTTGTACCAGGCTGTCCGGTATTTTTGTTATTTGTCCAGTGAAAAATTGAAGCAATATTGGACATTTTATATATAAATATTGCTTTTTGTGCCATTGATTGACAAATACCGGACACTCACTAGTGTCCGATATTTTTGAGACAGCCATCTGGCAACCCTTTTGTATGAAAGCGAAAGTCAAACTTTGCTCCATCCAAACTGGGGTAAAAGTGCAGTTTTGGTGAGTAGTGCGTATATTTTTTGCAGCCAATTTTAATTGTTTTTTTTATTAAATTCATTAATATTACAGCATTTAAAATTTCTAAGGCATTTTTTCAGCTCTAATCAAAACATAGTCTTAGCAAAATACATCCATTTTGTTTATCCAACACTCTCTATGGAATTTTTTTTTCAACTGGAAGGCCTTATGCTAAAAACAATTTTCTGAATGAAGATGCTTCCTAAAAGGAATCAAGAACAAGTAACGCAACAAGAAAATGAAATTTATGTTATCATAATGAGTCATTAATTTTTAATAAATAGGAAGCTTCTGGAGCTATAAAAAATTATGTGTGCCTTTAAAGGAGAAAGTGGGGGAGAGGTCATATCTTTCTGACAAAATAAATAAATAAGGGGGATCTAACTCTTTCAAATAAACTCTTTATGATCCATTTGTTCCGTTAAGCAGTCACCAGCTTACATAAGCAAAACACTACTCTTTTCATTCTAAAAACGTATTACAAATGCCTAAAGTAAAATGTATTATTTCTTTAAAAAATGGTACTGCAATTTTATTGTCAGTTATTATTAACTTTACATGACCTTAATGTTTTATTTTCAAATGTAGATTTTGTCTCCATTCATATTCAAGGGGATTAAATATCGCATCATGCCACAAGACCAAATATCCTACTCTGATAAATATTTTGATGACAAGTATGAATATAGGTAATGTGTTTTGAAATTATTTTATTATTATTATTATTTCTTTTATTTTCAATAAGTTTTGTTGTTTTCATACTTCCATACTGTAGTTTTCAATGTTTGCACTTGTAATACCAAAAACTGTTAAAGATTTAAGTAATCATACACAGAGTTATTTTATTATCTTAAACATATTCTCATGAAATTTTAAATGTTATTTGTAGTGTGTGGGCCCCAACAAAATGCATACTAATACTGGCTAAGTATACCAGCCTGTAGGAGATATACATCTTGTGGGAAGAGATTCGGCAGCTGGGGGTACAAATTTAAAATTGAGAAAATATTTATCTTGATACCCATGTATTTTTTGTATGAGCAAAAGGAAATTAATAGATAATGTTATATTTTCAAAAGATAATTATTTTAAGAAGAAAAAAATGCATTATCACCCTGATTGAAAACATTAATATACAGTGGAACCTCTCACAACGAGCATAATTCGTTCTTAAGTCTTACTCATTAAGCGAAACACTCGTTAAACGAAATAAATTTTCCCATACAAATCAATGTAACATACGATAATGCCTTCCATGCTGAAAAAGAACTCATTTTTCAAAAAATATTAACATTTATTCAAATAAAATTACTTATGAATTGTTAAAGAGTGTAAAAACTTGGAATACAATTTACATTTGAAACAAAAAACGTAAATAAAATATGAATCTATAACAAATAATTATTCCTTTTTAACTAGGAAACTGTCTAAAGACATTTGTTTTTGCAGACACTTCAAAATTTGACGATATGTGTCGTAACTGTTTCGTAGACATTCTTGACACTCCCTTTCAAGCATCGATCTTAATATTGTTTTTGTTCTTGAGAATAGTGCCGATCATTGATGTAGGCAGATTGTAAATGCGCGCTGGATTAGCCACGCTCACACCTTGTTCTCACTTTTAAATGATTTTACGTTTCATTTCAACAGTTATTTTTTTTCTCTCTTATCATTGTCTTCTTGTGTTGTTGTGGAAGACATTTTTGCACAGGTTATTACACTTTGCACATAAAAAAATTACGAAACTGTCTGAATTAAAAATTTTAAAGAACAGATGATCACACACGAGAACAATACGCTGAAAGAGTGCTAAACACATTCTAATACATCAGGACGGAAGTGCCAGCTTACAAATGAATTTCCAGGAAAAAGGGACATCCCCTTTCTGCATCACTCGTTATGCGAAATGCCGCTTGTTAATGGAGCAAGTTATTGAACTTTTTTTTTCCCCCCAAGTTATGAGAGGTGCTCGTTATAAGAGGTCCCACCGTATAGTGTTACCAGTGTTACTAAACATAAAATTAATGGAGCTTCAGTGCTACAAAAAGTGTGTTTAAGTTTAAGTAGGATTTTTTTCTCCTTTAAAGGCATGTAATTTTGCCTGGTGACATTGCTAAATTAGTGCCTAAAAATCATTTGATGACTGAAACAGAGTGGAGGAACCTAGGAGTTCAGCAGTCACCAGGTTGGATTCACTACATGGTTCATGCTCCAGGTAAGAATGTAATACTATTAAAAGCAAATATGAAAATTTTATAATATCTATATAAAATTATAATACAGTGGGACTCAGCCCAGTTAACTCGTCAGCTCTATTAAGTCGACATTTTTTATTGGAACCGCCAAATTCTCTCTTTGTCTTTGCATTTTTTCATCGGTTAATTCGATTTTTTAAGTCGCCGAGCCCTAATATTTCGAGCACAAAAGAGTGCCAAATTTGCAACTTAACGTCGGTTAGCTCGATCCCCGTCTGTTCGCCTAGCGACGCACACTCGCATTTTTAGTTAAAAAAGCATCGAAATCTCGCTTTCCTCCGAGACTTCCGGCTATTGTGTGATTTTACGATATTTCAATAAGGATTAACGGATGTTTTTTTATCTTGTTTCACTTTTGATCCGTGTGTGAATTAGTTTGACACAGTAATGACATGTCTCTATCGAGTGTGTAATCACCAGAGGTACTCGAAAATCGCGTTAGTGGTCTTTAATCGTCGTTATTTCGCAGTGCATGTTATATTATTATTAAACTTAATTCATTTTCTGATGCATTAATCATTTTATTTTTTAAGATAAACGAATATCTTTAGAAAAGAAAATAAAGGTTTGTATCGAGAATCGACTGTGGTTTTTATATAATTAAATAAAAAATTATTATTCTTTTAAAAGTTTGTTGTTGCTTTGTCACCAGTAAGATACGTGACTGTGACTAACACGTGTGTGACGGTGAAATCAAATCATTTTCTTAACATTCCAGTATATATATAATATACACGTCATCACTGTTGTAGGTCGAATTATGATAAGTAATGATTTTTAAAAAATTCACTTAGGTCTAACACACAGTGCAGTGCGTCTTTGATGTGATCAACGGTCAAGGCCGCATTTGTTACTATTTATATTACAAGTTACACGTATCATTTGATTGACGGAGGAAATTTGAGTGCGGTCTCATAGTGACAGATATCCTGCACGTCAAAAGCATTAAACTTAAAATTACCATATTGATATGTTTTGTTTTTTTTTAATTCGCCGATTCGACGGGCATTGCAAACGCGAGCGGCGGTGACATGCCACGCCACACGCGCCATGGGACGAGGCGAGGCAAAAAAATTTGACCTTAGTTTTAACGCATGCGCAAATAATTATAAACTGGTAACTTTTTTTAAAATTAAATGGAATCGAAACATGACCACAGAGACGTAATCAAAGTCATTTACTTCGGCAAAAAAAAATATATATAAAAATTCCCGACTAGTCATAACTTTTCCCGACTATTTCCAGACTTTCAAGACTGGGAAAATTATTTCCCGATTTCCCGACTGAGTGGGAACCCTGGGTTATATTTAAACGGTCCTTAAAAATTAACTGTCTTAACCTTAGGAAAGAGTGAAGAAATTTTAGGGTCCCGATATTCCGATACAATTCCGATTAATTGTCCCATCACTAATTAACGCACATCATGTATTTAAAGAAATTTCAAGCGCATGTTAATATTTTGCCGCCATATTGGTTTTCGTTTAACTCGATGATCGGTTATCTTGGCGCCATTTTTCATACCCCGAGGCCGTTGACTTAAGCGGGTCCCACTGTAGTTATAGCATACATATATTATTTTCAAACAAATTTTTATTTTTAGACTTCTTCCAAAATAAAATGGAATGGTATTTATCGTTATAAAATTATGGCTGTCACTAAATAATAAAATGGATGTTGTGTTTAAGGTGTTAAAGACCCAACATTTTTTTAACATGCATTTATTAGGAAATATGCAGCAAACATACATACCTAACCCCCTAACTTCAATGACTGGATGGTTAAGCTATCTTTTGCTTCAATGTCAGGAGACTTTTTATTCTTGCCCATTTAACAGGGCTGAATTGTTGTGACCCATTTGTCCCTCGATGTGATACAAAATCTAACTATTGCATCAAATTACATGTACTTAAGAACAGCTGTTTTGTAGAAATATCCCTGAACAGTTGTAAGCTGATTATCAGGTATAAAAAGTGAAGATTTAGAAGTTCCATACACATGAGTCATCACGTTTTTTTAAATTTGTTCCCCTCATATTTTAAGTACTTGTGCCCATCTTTCTTTTTGTCATTTCTGGTTTGTCTTTTTTATCTCTACTAATTATTTGTTCTACTGGTTAGTGAGGTCAATGGTGCTCTCGCCTCACAAGCTCACAAAGCTTGAGGTCATGGGATCTAGCCCATGTTAAGCCACAATAAAAATATTTATGAATTACCATATATACTCGTTCTATAGCCCGTTTGTTCATAAGCCGCCCCCCCCCTCTTTTGGAAGAGAATAAAAAGTGTGTAACCCGCTAGTAAGCCGATCCCCCCAAAAAAATAGGACAGCGTAAACAAAATAGTACACATTTTTTGAAAAACTACAAGCTAAATCGGTCATTATGATTGTTTACTTTTGTTAAGGTTGAAGAACAAAGAGATTTGAACAACAGAAAAGATGGATGTCATTTTTATAGCATTCGCTTGAGGGCTTTTTATTGTATTAAAACAAAAAGAAAATGTTGTTTTTATATTTCATTTTAATTAAGTCAGTAAATAGCAACAGACATGTTTCATCAATACAGTTAGTAAATTTAAAAAACGCCAGAGTAATTTATTTTGTTATAAATAATTCTATAAAAATTAAAATCTTTCGAAGTCCCACTCATCTGATTCTCCAAACAGTTGGTTAAACTCTTCCTCTGTTTTTTCATTTTCTTCAGTGGAGAAAGCTGTACATTAAAATTCGTTGTTGAAAAAAAAATTTGTAAAACATTTTATTAAAACATTCAGAAAAATAAATAAAATCAATTACTGTACATGTAATAACGTCAGTGCAGATGTTTAATAATATTTTATAGGTAGAGCAGTCGAATCTTGTAGAATGTGGGCAAGGACCTTGATGATCTACAATAACAACACCGATATTCAATGTACAATGTTCATGCATAAATCATCTATGACCCGCTCGTAAGCCGACCCCCCAACCTTTTCCTCTAGATTTTGTCCAAAAAAAGTTGGCTTTAGAACGAGTATATACGGTACTATTGCAAAAAAAGTACAACGCTGACTTGCAGAGGAGATGGGCACCCAAGCCCCAAGAAGAACCCCCTACGACCACGAGGTCATGAGGGGAAAAATTTATTTAGTCCATGGTATAGTATTCTTGTATTTTATCCACCCAGTTGCAATGTTAAGAATACTTTTTTGTACTTGAACTAAATTTGAAAAATTTAAATGAGCCCTTGGAATCATACAGTTCAAGATGTTAAGTTCTAATACTTCAAAACACCTTTCTGGATAATGATGGATATATGTGCCAAGTTTCATCATCAATCCATGTAGCAGAGTATACCATACAAAGCCAGCCAGCCAAAAACATTGTATAAATATCTAAAGATATATATCTAGACATCAAAATACATTTTAAAATATGGTTTATGTCTAGTCTTGCATTTTTATTAGAGTTTTAAATGTTGATAGAGTGTTGGTTTTCCTGGTTTGATCATCCATGTCCGAATTCCAGATGGAGAAAATGAAAATTTGCATGTGTTTGTTCTTACATACAGAATAAGAAAAGTGTTTTAACTATATTAGTTAGTAATAACTATATTAGTTAGTAATGATGTAGAATAGAAATACTCTTCCCTCAATTGGGGCGCGATGGTCTAAGTGGTAGCGCACTGGACTATCGATCCGAGGCAGATCCTGAGTCGCGGGTTCGAGCCCTGGTACTGGCAAATCCCCTGGGGCATTGTGCTGGCCACACATTTCCCTGCTCGTTAGTGGTGGCTAAAAACTTGTAAACGCTACATCACTTGCCCCATAAGTCCGCCATGGACTGGAAAGGGGTCATTTCAATTAGTTTATTTTATTAATTCATCTAGGTCTTTTTGTAAGATTTTGCCATCTTGTTCTGATTTAATTGTTCTATAGATTATAAAAGTGGTTGGGAAACAATGGCTCGCGAGCTAGATGTGGCTCTTTTGATGGCTTCATCTGGCTTGCAGACAAATTTTCAATTATAAAAAAAAATGTTTCTTCAGACTGCTTTGTTCTACATTTTAATTGCATATAAAAATTATCTAAATCAGCTAAATGTGAAAATGCAAGGCATTGGAAATACAATCTTATCACTGCAGCAAGGAGTGTTTGATTGTATTTTAAAGCAAGCTAGCACTCTTCATCGCCGACATTAAATTAGTTCGTTTACTAAACATTGAAAAATTGGGAGAGTTCAAAGATACATGCAAATCAAGTGATCCTGCTCAACATCTTAATATTCAGCAGCTAGCAGGCTTCACCTCTAACTAGGGATGTGACGGAGCTGATGAAAATCCGCATCTGTCGGATTCGGCAAATATACATTCGTCGGATTCGAATGCGGATTTGGTTAACACTTGGCTAAAGGGGGTATACCAAGGTTTCAGTCCCGTCCCCGTCCCCCCATAACGCGGTGGTCGAGTGGCAGTGCACTGGACTGTCGTACCGATGGTCACGGGTTCGAATCCGTGTGAAGGCAAGGGTTTGTTCCCGGGGCCTAGGGCGTCCCTGAGTCACCCCGCTCCGAATGGGTACCTAACACTACATGTAGTTAGGCGGCTGGGTAATGCGTGGAACCCACAAAGCCGTGGCCTGTGAATGCTGCATCACTTGCCAACAGATCATCTGTCATGGTCCGTGGACGCAACTATCTTCTGCATAGAATGAGCGTCTGTATAGATTATCTTATCTTATCTTAAGAAGATAAGATAACAACGAGGATTTTTAGCATTTCTTTTTGCATGAACAGCAGCATAAACTATTACAAAGCACAGTTAGCCACATTGTTAACGAATCATCAGTACAAGATGCTTTGCATAAAATAAACGAAGTGATTATTCGGAGATATCTCCGTATAACGCTGGGCGTTATAGACAGATATTTCCCATGATTCTTAGCATCATACGCAAATTTTTTTGGCTGGTCATGTGACTTCTTGACAATTTGATATAAGATTTTTAAAAATTCTTACGATTCATGAGCTTCTGTAGTCTCACGGTTAGGACAATAGATTCTTGAACTCTTAAGTGGAGGTTCGAGTATCGTATGAGTCTAAGGTTGTAGTTTCAGTTTTAGGGTCTGGGTTAGGTTTAGTTGTCTATTTTTTAAATTAAAATAGAAAAAGATTTTCGTTTGAGTCTTATTTTTTTTAAGGTTGTAGTTTTAGGGTCTGGGTTAGATTTAGTTGTCTAATTTTTAAAATTAAAATTGAAAAAACAACAAATATAGCAACCAAAAATACGATTTATCGAGCGCACCCTTCTCTTTGCTTTTACAAAATTAATTTTAAAATCATAAATCTTTTTGAAATAAATTTTAAGCTATCATAGGTACATATAATTAATATATATTAAATTAGAACGGAAATTTTGTTTGTTTTTTTAAAAAGAAATCTCCGTATAACGCCGGGAGTTATTGGGAGAAATCTCCGTATAACGCCTGGCGTTATTCGGAGATATCTCCGTATAACGCCTCCCTAAAATAAATGCTCCTTAACCTTTAATTTGACAAAGCGCGGTAATGCGCGGCTAGCTTTACCAAAGCGCCTCAATAGTACTCTTTTTAGAAACGAAATCACAGAAAGTAAAAGTGCGGGATAGAAGATGTATTCGACTTCCGGCAATGGCGGCGATTGCCTTCGCTCGTTTTTTCGCTCGATTCGTGAAGTTTCGGGGTAGTTTCTACGTGTTTTTTTGTGTTGAAAATGTGATTTTGCTATACTTTTTTGTAAAAATAATAGTACTTAACTACAGGTAAAATAGTAAAAACTCAAAAAGGTCTTTTGGATAATTTAAAATAACCATTCTTATCCTAAAAGTTGAAGTCAGTGTGACAATAACATTATAAATAAATTTACAGCAATTTTTTTAATTTCATTACCAGTCGATCGCGATACGGGAAATTCTTACGGGACTGAGGTGGAAATTTACCGAAAACCTTATACTTATATTTCTTATCTAATTTTCATGCACAAAAAAAGAATGTATTTGTATTAAATATCTGAAAACGGTAAATTTTCAAACTCGAATCCGATGGAATTGTTTTAAAAAATCCGTCGTATTCGAATTTGCTCAAAAAACGTCGAATGTCTTCGAACTTCGTCACATCCCTACCTCTAACCTCCTGCAGTCATTTAAAGTGCGCTTTGGAGAATTTCGCCAGCACAACAGTTCTTTTTCACCCAGCCACACAAGTGTCCAGTGGACAGCATTGACTCATTGACCTGAGTTGCATCCCAGGTGTCTCCTTCAGAGATTTTGAGCTTCAGGCTGCTGACCTGAAGGCCTCAGACATGTGGATGAATAATTTCAAGTTACTGAATGAAGATTTGGAAAGACTTGTACGACAGCAAGCAGAGTTGGCAAGCTAACGCTCCTTGGCAAGCTAACACAAGTGGATGAAAAAGTTTTAACGATTAATCGAGAAATTAATCGTTAATTTCCGCAGCCCTAATTAAATTATAAAAAACTTTAGATATCTGTTCTTATATTTATAATGAATTCATACAATTTTACTTTATTTCATGGTATAGAGTATAGACCAACAGTGGCCAAACTGCGACTCTTCTGTGTTACTTTGTGGCTAGTGAACTATTGATCAAATTAAAACTTTTCCTTTGAAATATATGAATATGCTGTGAAATACGTTTAACAGGAAAACGCTTAAGAAGAAATATCTGTCAACGGGAAATAAAATTCGGTCCCGACAAAATACAAAGTATTTTGATAAACCTTTTTCCCTGAACATGAAACAAAGATCTATTAACACTGAAAGATTTAGGTTCTTCTAATGAATCGAGGAAAACATGACCCCAACCCAGAGAATTAAAAGGGTTTGGTATTTTTATTGAGTTACCGGTTGAAACAGACAAGCCAATGTTGTTTATCTACCCCCCCCCCTTTTTTTTTCCACTCATATCCCGTCGTTCCAGAGGCTGCGTTTGGTACGCTCGAGGCCTGGTGCAACAATGACCCCGCGGGGCCACCACTAGATTAGATAAATTCTTGTGCAAAGGCAGTAGTGCAATATCTGCCGGCTCTTTTGTTACTAAAATATAGTCTCAAGTCTGAAACGCGGGGCCTTGGGCCGCTCCTGCGTCGTTCAATGATTTTCACTGTAATAAGAAAATAATAAATGAACGTTTTAAAAAATCTGGACAGAAACAAAGGGTTTAAAATATTTTTGGCTTTTTAAAATTTTAAGGGATCGATTGGTTTGTAAGTGGTTTGTGATGTAAACTGTTAAATTTCTTGGTCCCGGTTCGATAAAAATCCACAAAATATGGCAATAAGTCAATAAGTTGCAGGAAATGAAAATATAAAGAAGAAAATAGATGCTAAATAGGATTTTGCATTTATTGATAAAGATGGTAAGCCAATTTGCCTCATATGCCAGGCACCGCGAGCAAATTACAAAGTTAGCAATTTGAAGTGACTATATGAAAAAAAATTATGAAGAGTTGGCATTGCAGTATCCACTGTAGAGTGAATTGAGAAAAAAGAAAGCTTGCTGAGTTAAAATCTGGGATGTGTCAGCACCAGACACTACTTTCTGCTTTTAGCAAAGAAGGTGTCACATCAACTGAGGCAAGTTATGTCATTGCTTGGAATATTGCTCGTGCTAAACGACCTTGTTCTGATGGGGACTTGATTAAGAAAAATATTGAATAAGTAATTTCAATATTAGATCCAAATAATTCCAGACTTCGGCGACTGACAACATACATTCCAATGTCACACCATACCAATGAGAGACGTATTTCAGACATTAACGCTGATATTGAAGGAAAAATGAGGAATTTAAAGAACTGTGTAGCATTCAGTTTGGCTCTTGATGAAACAACAGATATTCAAGATACGCCACAATTGGTGGTGTACATTCATTATGTTTCATTAGACGTCGCTGTAAAAGAAGAGCTATTAACTCGCTACTAAGGACAAAAACCAAAACACCCCCTGGAGTACTAAGCAAAGGGAGATCACTCTCAAAAACTTGCACCCCCATGTTAATTAAAAATATTTTTAAACACCTAAATGAAAATTTAAAATTACAAAATATGCATCAAAAAATAGAGAAATGGATAAGCTTTCCAAAAATGTATGGGTTGATGCACTTTAATTTATAAATATATTTTATAAAAATTCTGGAAAAGATTTTTTTGAAAATTTACATCGTAATTTTTGCTTGTTGACCTCCGTTGTCTGTCATTTATTAATGTTTTAGGGTCTCATGAAATTTTGAGAAACAGTAACCTTTGTGTAGATGGACCTGGCATAGATGACAGCCTGTTGTTGTCTCTCTGGTTCTACCACTGTCCATCTTATTGCCATCAATGGAACACTGATAGCAGCGACGTTTGCGTCCTGACATGGGGCTCAACATATGCTGGCTGTTGTATGGGCTTGATCTCCCAGTAACTCTTGGTGTGTCAGGTTGCCTGGATTTTGTAGCTCCAGACAAAAGCTGGTCTAAAACAGCCTTCCTAAACACAAGATGATTTTGTGCAGGAGAGTCTGAGGCATCATTTGGCCTGGCACTTTTCATCAACAGAAAGCTGTTGATCATGGAGAGATCTATGAGGTACCAAAAAATATACCTCCACCACTTGGTACTTGATCTGCCAACAGGATAGTAGGCACGATGTTGGCCCTGAAAGATACCACTCCCGGTATTGGTGTAAAAAAACCACCCTTGATAAAATACCGAAGGATGCTGGTGTACCACTAAATAGACTTGTAAGTGTGGCAACGGATGGAGCACCATCGATGCTTGGTAAAAATGTAGGTCTTTATGGGGCTTTAACAAATGATCCAAAATATCCGGATATCCTTCCTGTACACTGCATCCTTCAAAGAGAAAATCTTGCAGCCAAATATTTTAAATTTGAAAGTGTAATGACGACGGTTCTGCAAATTGTGAATTTCATTCGTTCAAGTGCAAATAATCACAGGTATTTAAAAAACTTCATTGGTGAGAAGACAAACCAGATGACCTTTCATTTCACTGTGTTATTAGGTGGTTATCTACCAAAAATGTTTTCCGTCAGATATCTGCGCAGCCGCACACTTAAAGGGTACATTGGTGGGGACGTGAGCCATAAAGTCTCACTGCGGCTCTCAAATTTTTTGAATATTAATAAAATGGCTCTCAGTTACTACAGGTCTGGCCACCCCTGGTACAGACGTTTTTATTCCCTATAATAAATATGCAGTTTAAAGGGGATCAAACATTAAAATGTTATTATGGTGCATAATTATTTCTTAAGAAATATTTGCGTATTGGGAACATATATATATATTTTGTTTGTTAAATTCATGAGGATGTTCTGTGAATGTCTTATTATTTATTCATTAAATTAAATCATGCATTATTTAGTGTCATCAAGTTAAAGTAAGTGGCCATCCATTGAGTATGTATGTAAAATAGTCAAATTATTGACCTCATTTTCTGTTACATATATACTTTTTAAAATTACCACCCTTACACAAAATAAACTTTAAATCCCCAAACCCCCTTTTTTTTCTCCTTCAGAAATTTAAAATGTTGGAATTAAAGTGAAAACACAACTAAAAATAGCCATCAATTTTAACTTCTCAAATTGAAATATTATTTTTTACTCCCCAGAACCTCATGTTCTTCTCTTTCGCCGACCCTTACCTATTTCTCAGAGAGATCAAATTGGTATTGTACCACAAGCACCTTTTGTGATCATCTAAACAACAGATTATTAGTGCATTGATCCTTCATGCTTTTTGTTTGTATGTTACAATTGTTGCTTATTCCAATCCTAATAGAACAGATATAATTTCAATAACATTGTGAAACTACATTGTTTCAATAGTTTCATTATTCTTTATTTGATGAGTGGTGATCATAATACTGAAAGTAAATACCTTAGTCTTGTAGTTAAATGTTCACGTTTGTTTTTCTTTAATTAAATTAAAATAATTTTCTGGAACGTCTGAATCCTGATGTAGCATTCCTATTAAACTATACTATTATGGAGATGCAAACTACCATCTACCTTAAGAAATATTTAATAACAACATATACAGTTTTATGAAAAATCAAAATAATGTAATTTACATCAGAAAATTCTGACCTGTCGCATCCAAGAAAAAATTATTTCTTTAGAGAAAGGGAAAACGTGAGAGGAGAGGGGGGGAAGTCTTAAATCACTAATCAATCAATTCAAATGATATGTTGATATTTAATCAAAGTTGTATTATATTTGACTCATTTGTTAATATTCAATGCTTACTTACAATTACTGCTGTATTACTGTTGTAATCTTTGTAAATATTGTAAATAAAGGTGTTATTTCATAAAGCCTCTTTCACGCATTGGTCATTTGGTCTGAAGTTTACAGATGAAATAGATTTGTTTTTTTAAAAATAATTAAATTGGGCACTGGGCCCAAAAGGAATGGACAGTATGAGTTCAATGCCCTATAGCAGTGGTTCTCAACCTTTTGAGATTCGCGGACCACATCAAAAAATTTCGTCATAGCCGCGGACTACTACTGAAAATTTTGCTACTGCCGTGATGGAAATGTATAAATAAATATACTTTTTTATATAAGTATAACTAGTTACTAGCATACATATTAGTAAAACTATTATAAAATGCTACGATCTGCGTGCTCCAAAACAATATTGAATGGAAACAGATTGTATTACCTTTCTTTTCTTAATTAACAATTGTCACTTACACTAGTCTTATACTTACAGTATTATTCAATTCTTATTACTTACTATAACAAAAAAAAACTTCAAGTCATAATCATAAACAGTAGTTAGAGCTAGTGAAACTGATACATTGATGTATTTAATGCGAGCCTTCAGCTTTTACATTTGACTTTGAGCACAGGATATTTTAAAAAGGTGCACTACTTGAAAGACTCAATTGTAGTTCATCTTCAACTTCTAGTCGGGATCGATGTTTTTAATGCAGAAAATCAACAATCACAAAGACATGATGCAAAGGGTAAAATTATTTTTAAAAAGTTTCTGATACAGTTCTGACAAATCCAAAATTTCAACAAGCTCACTTTCTGATGCAACATATTCAAAGTATTATCGCTGGTCAGTTCAATCAATTCGTTTAAATTCCATGTTGGTAAATGTAATGAGTCAATGTGTGCAAGAAATGGACTGGAAACACAAGAAAACTCTGAACGTTCAAATCACCAGAGTATAAGTTTAAGTTAAATTGATCCTGCGGTAATTGAATATGATCAGAAATCAAAATTATCAACAGTTGTTTATTGTTTTCAGCATTTTCTGGTTTATCGGTAAATTCGTACAATTGATCGATCATTTGAAAGTTACCCTTGCCTTAAATAATCTTGTTTTATGAAGATCAAATTTTTTCGTGAAAGCAGAAACTTTGTCACTGAAACTGAAAGTAAAAATTAAATGTGGCTGTTTTCCTTGCAGAGATGAATTAAATTTATTCAGCTCTTCAACTTCAAGTAAGCCGGAACAGCAATCCATAATGCAGGCATATTACACACTGTGATTTGGGTTGATCATTTACAATGACGCATATTCATATACACTTAAAGTGCCAATATTCTACATCATACTGTTGTATGACAAATCGTCCTTTTTTTTTCCTTCGCCGGAACTGCATTTGATTCACACACTGGTTGTGAGGATGGGTCTGATTGAGTAATCATTATTGTCCTTATGTTTGATTGTTCTCTTTATTAGAAATGTATCCATGTGTTCGATCAATTTATTTAATGTATTACTTTAATAATTATAATTTCAATTTAAGGCTAATTTACTCAATGGTTTCTAAGAATTACGTTTGAATGTCAATATAACAACTATAGTATATAGTCTTCTAGAATTTAGTGTGACACCATGTGATTTCCGTTATAGCTAAAAGTAAACATGGAATCAAAACATATCCTTTTGGGTGTTATGCAATCACTATCGAGTGATTAAAATTAATTAAAATATATTTTTTTAAATGAAAAAATGTATGCCCTTTCGTGTTTTTTTATTTAAAAAAATTAAAATTTCATCCTATGCCTATGCTCGCGGACCACCAGGTACATCCCCGCAGACCACTAACCCTAACCACTGCTCTATAGCATTTTAATATAGGCCGTATTTGTGTCCAAAGTTTGGTCACGATCCATCCATTTATCAATTAGTAAATTCGTGACCAAACTATGTACATAAATACTTGACGGCCCGTATTAAAATAATATAGGGTATTGAACTCCCATATGTGTTATATAGCTCATAGCCTCATATAAGGAAAATGCGACATTTTTGGCCCCGGTCCCACGTGAGTAGTACTAGTAGGCATACTAGTAGTAATTTAAATAAATGCGAAAAACCTTTGCGGGAGTGATCTCAACAACTTCCCAAAGTTTAATGACGACTGGATAAATAATAAATAGAGATTAAAAAAAGATTTTAAAAAAACACGTTTTTATAAGTGGACTAAAAAGAAGAAAATAAAATTAAAACTTATAAGTTCAAGTACTTTAATTTAAAATATGACTAAAAACGTTGGGCGGGTTTT
Source organism: Ampullaceana balthica (assembly GCA_944989445.1). Taxonomy (NCBI): domain Eukaryota; kingdom Metazoa; phylum Mollusca; class Gastropoda; family Lymnaeidae; genus Ampullaceana; species Ampullaceana balthica. The sequence goes on along the minus strand of CALYLW010000301.1, from coordinate 142,524 downwards.
TGGTATAAAAATTATAGATTTATAATTTAGATATTAGAAGGCAAAAGAGAGATCTATAAGTGAGAGAATGAGTGAACTGCATATGTAAAACCTCATAAGTATAGCCTCGTATAGTTTTTTGGTGTATGATTTGGGCATTCTAGATAGAAAGGAAAAAAATATGAAATGACAACATCAACATACATAATTTGCAATGTATGTCACGTCTGTCTGTCCGTGACGCTAATAATATTAGAAAGAAGCGCACCAAATTACTGCACCAAATTTTTAAAAACCCGTAAAAAACCAAGTTTTTGACTATAAATCCTTTATGTACGAGAAGTAACTAAAAGAACTAGATGACGTAGCATACGCCGCTAATGATTTAGTGAAGGGTGAAGACTTCCTGAAAGACACATAATTTGTCAAAAAGGATTACATCTTTCCATTTTAAAAAATTAAAATATAAGCATAAAACAATATACATAATTCCCGTGGTAATGTAATGCTACTAATTTTAGAAAGCAGTGCACCAAATTACTGCATCAAAAATAACATTTTTCGAACGTTCCGCATAAAATTGTTCTAGTTCTATATGATAATAAATGAATCAAATAAAAATAAATTAAATAAATGAAAGTTCTGTATTACGTTATTTTTTAATATCATGTGTATTTATTTTGAAAACTTCCGTCATTTTTTACGGGTGATACGCTAGTTTCATATAATAATTATAAATCCTCAAATCCTATTTGTACATCGTTCCCTTTTCAAACATTAAAATATAAGCATAAAACAATGACGTCATATCATATTTTTATAACAAAATCGATCGCAGCGCCACCTAACACTCCCGTTACATCCATACATACATACATACAGACGACGGGAATTATGTATATTGATTCTTTTAGTTATGTCTCGTTCATAAAGGATTTATAGTAAAAACGTGGTTTTTAAATCCCTTATATTAACTTCACCGCCGTCTCTCTCTGTCTGTCGTCATCTCATGGGCGGGCGGACAAACAAAAGTCAAAAATGACCCACTTCCCGTGATCCGATCGAGCTGAAATTTGGCACACGGACCCGCCTGACCTAACAATGCATCGTATCAAAATTTCAGATCGATCGAACATACCGTAAATAAATTAATGCATTTTTAGTTTATCCTTATATGAGGTATGTAATTCAAATTCACGGTTTGTTATTGTTTTTTTCCCACGTGAAAGTTTGAGTTGACGCGTTGAGACGACCCGTCAAAGCAGCGGGGCACTTTTGTTTACATTTTACGTGTCACGCTGAGCTCGGTCAAGCGAATCGGTGACCAGACTTTTCCCCCCTCACCCAGGGTTATGAAGCAAACTTGAGTTAAGACAGATTCAGTCCGTAAATGTTTTAAAATAATCAATACTGTTAGTTATGTCTCATATATAAGGGATTTATAGTCAAAAACTTTGTTTTTACGGGTTTGTTTTATTAGTTTATCCTTATATGAGGTATGTAATTCAAATTCACGGTTTGTTATTGTTTTTTTCCACGTGAGTTTTAGTTGACGCTTAGACGTCGACCGTCGTGCCGACACCCCCTGACGTCCCATCCCCCGTTAAAAGACAGGGGACATCACTCGGTGTCAGTCTGTAAATATTTGTGGCGTTGGAACATAATCAATACTTTTAATTATGACTCAAATATAAGGGATTTATAGTAGAACACTTTGTTTTTAAATCCCTTATATTAACTTCACCGCCGTCTCTCTCTCTCTCTCTCTCTCTCTCTCTGTCTGTCTGTCGTCATCTCATGGGCGGGCGGAAAAACAAAAGTCGAAAATGACCCACTTCCCGTGATGTGATCGAGCTGAAATTTGGCACACGGACCCGTCTAACCTAACAATGCATCGTATCAAAATTTCAGATCGATCGAACATACCGTAATTAAATTAATGCATTTTTAGTTTATCCTTATATGAGGTATGTAATTCAAATTCACGGTTTGTTATTGTTTTTTTGCCACGTGAAATTTTGAGTCGAGGCGACCCGTCGAAGCGCCGGGGCACTTTTGTTTACATTTTACGTGTCACGCTGAGCTCGGTCAAGCGAATCGGTGACCAGACTTTTCCCCTCTCACACTCCAGGGTTATGAAGACAGGGGACATCACTCGGTGTCAGTCTGTAAATATTTGTGGCGTTGGAACATAATCAATACTTTTAATTATGACTCAAATATAAGGGATTTATAGTAGAACACTTTGTTTTTAAATCCCTTATATTAACTTCACCGCCGTCTCTCTCTCTCTCTCTCTCTGTCTGTCTGTCGTCATCTCATGGGCGGGCGGAAAAACAAAAGTCGAAAATGACCCACTTCCCGTGATGTGATCGAGCTGAAATTCGGCACACGGACCCGTCTAACCTAACAATGCATCGTATCAAAATTTCAGATCGATCGAACATACCGTAATTAAATTAATGCATGTTTAGTTTATCCTTATATGAGGTATGTAATTCAAATTCACGGTTTGTTATTGTTTTTTTGCACGTGAAATTTTGAGTCGAGGCGACCCGTCGAAGCGCCGGGGCACTTTTGTTTACATTTTACGTGTCACGCTGAGCTCGGTCAAGTGAATCGGTGACCAGACTTTTCCCCTCTCACACTCCCCCCCCCAGGGTTATGAAGCAAACTTGAGTTAAGACAGATTCAGCCTGTAAATGTTTGAAAATAATCAATACTGTTAGTTATGTCTCATATATAAGGGATTTATAGTCAAAAACTTTGTTTTTACGGGTTTGTTTTATTAAATCCCTTATATTAACTTCACCGCCGGTCATCTCATCATCTCATGGGCGAGCGGAAAAACAAAAGTCAAAAATGACCCACTTCCCGTGTTCCCATCAAGCTGAAATTTGGCACACGGACTCGTCTGACCTAACAATGCATCGTATCAAAATTTCAGATCGATCGAACGTACTGTAATTAAATTAATGCATTGTTAGTTTAGCCTTATATGAGGTATGTAATTCAAATTCACGGTTTGTTATTGTTTTTTTTTCCACTTCCACGTGAGTTTGAGTTGACGCCGACCGTCGTGCCGACACCCCCTCACTTCCCACCCCCATTTATTAAAGACAAGGGACATCACTCGGTGTCAGTCTGTCAATGTTTGTAGCGTTTGAAAATAATCAATACTGTTAGTTATGTCTCATATATAAGGGATTTATTGTCAAAAACTTTGTTTTTACGGGTTTGTTTTATTATGGGTTTGTTTTATTAAATCCCTTATATTAACTTCGCGGCCGTCTCTGTCGTCATCTCATGGGTGGGCGGAAAAACAAAAGTAAAAAATGACCCACTTCCCGTGATCCGATCGAGCTGAAATTTGGCACACGAACCCGTCTAACCTAACAATGCATCGTATCAAAATTTCAGATCGATCGAACGTACCGTAATTAAATTAAGGCATTTTTAGTTTATCCTTATATGAGGTATGTAATTCAAATTCATGGTTTGTTATTGTTTTTTTCCACGTGAGTTTGAGTTGACGCTTAGACGTGGACCGTCGTGCCGACACCCCCTGACTTCCCATCCCCCGTTAAAAGTTAGGGGACATCACTTGGTGTCAGTCTGTAAATATTTGTGGCGTTAAAACATAATCAATACTTTTAAGTATGACTCAAATATAAGGGATTTATAGTAGAAAACTTTGTTTTTACGGGTTTGTTTTATTTAAAGTCTGAGATTGTGTTAGTTTTTCTGGATCATTGTTAAAGCTACGTTTTACATTGTATTATGTAAACAGAAATAACTTCCAAGATTTTTTATTTTGTAAAACAGAAGTGTATCTTGTTTATTTCAAGTATTTCAACAAATTTTATTGACATGCCCAGTAAACGAAACAAACATTGTAATGTTCAAATAAAACAATAGCCTTAAAAGAAAACTCAAGTTAAACAAAGAAATCTCACACTCAGTTTAAGGTACATATGTAATACTCAGGTTAAACAAAGAAATATCACACTAAGTTTAATGTACATATATAATACTCAAGTTAAACAACTAATACTCCATGAAATACGTGAACGTTGGATCTCTACCCTGACCTAATACTCCATGAAATACGTTAATGTTGGATCTCTGCCTTGATCTATTAATCCCTAAATTACGTGAATGTTGGCTTTCTGCCCTGATCTTACGCCACAAATGATTTAGTGACGGGTGAAGACTTCCTGAAAGACACAGTTGTCCAAATGGGGTGGGTTTGGGCAAACGACTGTGAGTGAATGAAAAGAAGGAACTCTTGAGAGAGCAACATACAATTGTCCATGACTGAAAACAGGTTTTGGAAGATACAGGCATATCTTTTTGAACGTTTGGCCCTATGTTTTATTTATTGTCATGGCAAAGGCTAATCTCACAGGGAATTGTCTGCGCGTAAAGGTAAAAGGCAAATTTGAATCTGATGGAGTCAGGGATATCCAGGGAATAAGGACAGTTTGTGAGGTAGCAGCTGCGATAGTTTTACACTCCAGTACGTTGCGGCGAATGCTGGTAACAGTCAGTCTAGTGCCATTACAGAGGCCTCTTGCTGGCATGAGGTTTCTAAGAAGCATGAAGACTGAACCAATTTTAATTTTCAGTTTATGCGCAGGCATGCCAGTAGGGGTAAGACTGTTCAGAAATTCTTCGGGGAATGCAAGTTGATCTGCGGGATCATCTGTAACGATGGAGTCAAAGCTGGTGAAAGTTACTTCGTCGGTTGGGATAAGTTTCAATACTTGTTCATTCAGGTGCAGGGAGTCTTCGTTCGTGACACTTAATATAGCTCGCGTACTGAGTTGTTCCCAAGTGACAGTTGAGAAGTTGAGGTCGCCATATAGTTGTTGAACGGGATCAGAATGAACAGGAAAACAATGTGAAGGTAATGTTACAGGTGTTCCATTTGTCCCGTCTCCAACATCGAGAAGCCATTTTGCGAAATGTTGTTCGTCAGGAAGAGCTCTCATATTTTTAGTCAGTGTAACGCCAGAAAGGTTGCTTGTTAATGCAACTGGCGACAGTGAGTGCTCGGGAGTCAACAGCGTGCTTTTGTTCTGTGTTGAGTTTGTCATAGTGTTCCATATCGTGGGAATGTTCAGCCTTAGCGTCGAAGACGGAAGATGAATGACACATTGGAAGAATGTCAGTGATGGGTAGGTGTAATTTGTGCAGGTTGAGGCCATGTGGTTGGAGCATGTCATTTATTTCTGCGAGACCATAAATGCAAGCGGTGCGTGGGGAATATGTTCTGAGAAAGTCCTCAGAAAGGAAGAGTGTATGCGTGTCCCAAAGGTGTGGAACGTTATGCGATTCGCCGAAGACACAGACGAAAACGAAAAGTTGTCGCAAGAAGTTCAAGAACGGTGGCATTCGTATCTGAGATGCCTCTGTAAGAGGATCATGCAATATCTTGTCGTCTTTAAGAAGACCCAATTGTTGGCACGCCTCTTTGAAAGTGTTACATTCCACGCCGTTGACAGTTCGTAGATGGTTGAAACTCGTGATGCCTACGGAACGGGTAAGGAGAAGCCTGAGGTAATAACGTTCGGTGTCGTTAATGGCAACAACAGGCATTCTACCGATCACTTTTGTGCCTACTCTAATTCTCTTTTGCCATTTTCCAGAGGATTGTTGGAATGTGTAATGTTGGAGAACATCAGTGTAATGTAACTCCACAGCTTCAGGATCCGTCTTGTTGAGTTCAAACCAAGCTAAGAGCATGGTGCTTTTGTTGGTCTGTCTTTGTAGCGCTCGTTCTTCGTGACCCTCATGAAAGAAGACGACTTGTTGTTCTGACAAATGAACTGTTAATCGTATAATAACGTGCGATTTTTCTGAAAGACTGCATGTACTCGTTCAAACGCCACATAGCCTCAGGAGCACTAACATACCTACCATCAAGGAAAATGTGTATTTCGTCATGTTGGAAAACACCATCGGCTGGCTCCTTCTGAAGTGCAATGGATGCAGCGTCATGTCCTTTGTAGACATAGTTATATAGATACTTGATACATTGAATGGACGCGCACACTTCAACGTTAATGTGAGCATTGAATTTATGAGAAAGCCAGGGATTGTAAGGTACTATCGAACGATTGTTGATGTCGTATTTGCCAACAATGGCAGTTGTGCCCTGTCTTGGGCGGTATATGGGGTACCCTTGTGTGTTTTCTTGTGTCTCGGCGTTGAAGTCCTTTGGGAAATTTTTGGTGCACGTTCCGTCTTTCATGCAAGGTGAGTTGGCATTGAGCGTGCCACACGGACCATATACCATGCATTTAGTGACTATTTGGAAAAGTCGAGGGTGTATTTCGGGATTTGGAAGCTCAGCGCAGACATATTTGTCTATGTCATCTTTGGTCCTTATTTTGCACTGTGAATCGAGTGTCAGTAACATATGGCAATGAGGCAAGCCTCGTTTTTGGTACTCAATGACGAAAATGTATGCGACTACATTGCCGAAAATATTCCTCTCCAGAATGTCAGTTAGGAACTCCCGAAGTTTGATATGAAAGACGCGGGCAACGATATCGGGTGCTCATAATTGGAAATGGCGTTAGAGATTTCCGGCCAAGCAGGATTGCAGGTGAATGTTAGGAATAAGTCAGGCTTTCCACATTTGCGGACGATTGCCATCGCGTCTTGGTAGTTCTGTTGCATGTCGCAGCGATATCATTCATCAGTCCCCTGTATTGTTCTACGCGCAAATCTTGTTGATGGGAGCGTAGGTAATGTAAACGTGCGCCTTCTGTTCTGACATATGCGTCGACGACATATTGCTGGAAGAGTTTGCCGCTGGAATGCAAGATGCTGAATGAAGATCTCATGGCAAGCCTGTAAGGGTAAAATTGGAGTTGTGTGACTCGGGTTCTGTTCGCGGTTTGCTTTTCTTCAACATGGGTCAATTGTAATGTGCCAGCCTGGATCTCCGTAAGGGAATAGTAGTGGATACACCATGGGGTCATAGTTCATATTGAGTACAGAGATACGCTTGCAAGCATCTCCTCTTGGGTATATGCAAATATCGCGTTGTGCAGGAGGTTCCCCGTCTTCCCCTACAAAAATAGCAGCAACATCAGTTTGACAGGATGACACGTTATACCTTCTCATATCCAGAGTTGGATTTTCCATGAATACCATTCGTACAGCAGCAACAGGGTTATTATGAGTGATAATGTAGTGCATTTGCATGTACGATTTAGCGAAGGGATTAACCTGTCGTATCAATTTGTCTAGTTGCAACAACAACATATCACTGCAAGCACTGTTACAATCGTTTTGCAAACGTTGAGTGGTAGCCTCAGCAGAAGCGAAGATATATAATTGACCTTATCGAGGGGCCGTGTTAGGATTGGTATACAATGGAGAGACTTGATGATAAATTTGACCGTGGATTCGGAAAGCATACGGTCCATGGCCAGGTGGTTGAGCGATGTGGGCGCCCATTGATGCGAAAGCTAAAGCAGAGTTGTATTCCCTGATATGATCACAGAAATATCGGGACAGCGGATTATTGCCACTCAAGAGGTTTTGTAATAAAGGAGTAGTTTGTGATAGCGGTGGCAAAGACACTTTGCCGTTACGACAATACTTAGTATAATGTCCGGATTTGTTTACCTCTGATGGCCAATGAAGAGCATTGCAAGAAGTACATAGTGTGGTAGGTAGTCCAATGTTATGTTCCTCGATGGGAATGGCAGTGTGTTCTTGAAACACAGCGGAAAGTTGAATGCGATGAATGTGCATGTGGTTTGCGAGAAAATGCGACTGTTTGAAAGAACGTTTGCAATGTACACACTCAAAGAATGTGTCATGGCGGTGTGTTTTTGTATGTTTGTTGAGAAGAGATGATGTTGTGAACGAATTAGTACAGTATTGGCACTGGAAGGATTTCATCAGGGCATGTGTTTTAAAATGGCTAGTAAGATATCTGCGTGCGTGAAATTGTTTGTCGCAAATGCTGCAAAGAAATGTTGTTGAATGTATTTCTACATGTACATGTTTAGTTTGTAAGTGCTTCTTGAGAGTGCGAGGTGTTTTGAAGCATTGCTGGAAATGGTCACATTGCGTCATTCGTTCAGTGGAGTGTGTTTTTAAATTTGCGTAGAAATATGTCTGGAGTCGGAAGGTTTTGGAACAAATGGTGCATTTAAAGTCCTTTATTGGAGACGTTTGTTCACTGGGGTATGTTTTTAAATGTGCGTTGAGATATCTCTGGAGACGGAAGGTTTTGGAACAAATGGTGCATTTAAAGTACTCTGTGGGATACGTTTGTTCACTGGGGTGTGTTTTTAAATGTGCGTTGAGATTATATTTTCGTTTGAACTGTTTTGAGCAAATGTTGCAATGAAAATCCGGCGTTTGTAAATGTTCATCAGTAACAGGAGAGTGGGAAGGTGACGTCACATCAGTGTGGAGATCACATGGGTGTGTAATGTTGGTGCACATGCCGACGTTGTCAACAGATGGCACCAGAAGGTCATCACGTGTGTTTGTGACAGGCAAGAGAACTTCATAATGTCCATGATCAAAAGGACCGATAAATAGCAGGAATATGGAGAGACGTTGACCCGGATTGTAAACTCGAGGATGGTCATGCGGACGTTCTCGGAGGTGAATAGTGATAGTAGCGGAAAGTATTTGAGACATCACCACAATTTCAGCCTCGCCACCATAAACGCCGGAAGTATTCATGTACGCAGCGTATTGTCGAACAGAGTGTATGACTGTGCTTCCGTGAGTAAGAAAAACGGACAGGGCGTCGCCATAGTAATTATTATCCCAATGTTCGCAAACAAAGCTTACAGCCATCTTGAGAAGTTCGAGAGCAACAGTTTCGTCGATGGCATTTTTCCACAAATATGCGACTGATAGAAATAAAGAGTTACCTGATGCAGGAATTTCGACTACACTGAAAGACCTGTTGACTCCACGAAATATATGTGAAGCGGTGGCCATTGTTAGGAAACGAAGTGAAATACGAAGGGGCAAAATCAAAACAAAGCTTCTGGGACAAATGAAGAGAACAATGGAAACGCAACGTGGCTCAGACGACTGTAGAAGATACCAAAGCGATTGAGGACACAGCTTGAGCTTGAGCGACTGATGTACACACTGCTGCGGGTACACACTTTTGCGCATGCCTGGAAAGGCGGTGTTTATGTTCGCTAAGAAAGGGGAGAAAAGAACGGGCAAGAAAAAAAAAGGGAGTGGGAGAACGGACACAAACAGTACACTACTCAACATTCTCCCCTTCTACACACATTCTCATGACGTCAACAAAAACTAATCACTTTTGCACGCTTTCGTACCGACTAAATAATAACATTAACACAACCACCAAACACACCACCGTGCGCAGCTAATGGGGAAATTGATCATTAGTGGCGCACATGCAGCATCTTGTTGCCTCGCAGGGTCCGACCACGAAGAGAATCTAATATATAAAGATGAAAGTTTGTGTGTTTGTTTGTTACCAATGGAAATCCACACCGTTGGACCCAGGATGCTGAAATTTTGCATGGGGCTCTCATTCGACCCTAGACAGGTCGTAGGCTATGTTTCAACCCCAGGTGACCACCCCTAGGGTAAGGGGGCCCATAATCAGAAAATGTAGAGCCAAATAAAGACAAAATAAATTCTCATTTCGATATTGAACAGCTTCATGCGGGCATTCAAAACGAGTTCATTTTGGTGCGTTATTTTTTACAATACTTTATTTTTAGCTGTGCGCTTTCAAAAATCTTTTATTGTCAAATTACGGTGCGTACCTTTTCGTGTACGCATCTAAAAGTGAGCAGTGTAATTTTATTATAATAACATTCATATTTGTTTTGGCCTTGCGGTACAAAACAGTGGCCTTTTATACAAATACTTTCTTGATATTATAGATCTGTTAACACTATTTCATTACATTTGTCACACGATGTATGGTATTTATTTTTAAATTAAGAGTTTTATTATGTTGTTTCTAATGACTCAAATTTTAATTTAAACAAATACTAATTATGTGAGGCTATTTTATGTGGAAAGAAATTGCCCAAGTCAAAAAAGCTTAATCGTAATTTAGAGGAACTATACGTTTGTTTTTCTTAAAATTTGTTGGGTGTTCTATATTAATTTTTCTTGCTTATTTTACTTGCTCAATCCCTTAAATTTAATTATTAAAGTTAATCATCAATGAATATTACATGCATATAAAAGCCTACGACCAATGCTGAGTTTTTTTTATTACATAAGCTCTATAAATTTACAATTTAAACCTTTCTACCGGACTTATAAACATATGCATATTAAACTCAATACAAGTGAACCTATAAGCAATTAATTAAGTTGGGCGGCGAATTGAATATGCCATGGTCATTACGCTGTAGCGGAATAACAAAAGCCATTTTAAAAATAGATGTTTAGTCAAACATAGCATCTTTTTTTCCTATTTCGTAAATAATTTATTTATTTTTCAGAAAGTAAATCTGGTGTTTGAAATATAATTTACAAACAATGATGTCCCATCGGGAAACATGATCCAAAACATACTTGAATCCCTTTTTAAAATTATACCTATTACATAAAAGCCGTAAATTTAAATCGTATAACATAGAGACAAATATAAAAAAGCATTATATATCATTTCCATATTAAAACACTAATAAATAAAGACAATCAAAAAAGTATACAATTTATTTTTGGAGCAGTACTGCATTACAAGACTTCATTTTAAGCGCCCGCCTTTAAATTGACTAAAAACGGTGCGCAAATTTTATTGCAAGCTTTTTAAATAAGACTGATTTAGTTTCTTCAAATTCTTTTAGAAACTTCATTACATTTACTAATGAAGTTTCAAAAAGAATTTAAAGAAACTAACTCAGTCTTATTTAAAAAGCTTGCAATAAAAAAAATGACTTAAAAAGGGCATTAATTTAATTTAAAATCCTGCAAACAAACATTTCTCATTGCTATAGATTCAACGTATCAAGAGATTACATTCGGAATGAAACTCGTGTAGTCTTTAATGCGCTGATAAAACATAAAAGAAAAAAGGTAAAATGACCCATCGGGAAACATGGTCCAAAACATACTTGAATTCCTTTTTAAAATTATACCTATTACATAAAAGCCGCAAATTTAAAACGTAAAACATAGAGACAAATATATAAAAGCATTATATATCATTTCCATATTAAAACACTAATTAATAAAAACTATAAACAAGTATAAAATTTATTTTTGGAGCAGTACAGCATTATAAGACTTCATTTTAAGCGCCCACCTTTAAATTAACTTTAATTGACTAAAAATTGACTATAATTTTTTCACTTTTGTCCCTTTCTACAAAACGGTCCCATTTAGCGATGGATTCCAAAATCTTATATGTTGCTGTTTCACCAAGGGATTCAATTCTTTTTTGATTCCCGTTTTCAGATAAGACATTATATTTTGTAAAAAAAAATTCCTGTTTTTGTTTCTGGAAATTAGATAAAGGGCGATTTTTACTCATTACTTTTAGTTCAGAGTTCAGTCGTGCTTAATTGTTTTTAGTATGATTCGTAAATTTTACAGACTTTTAGTCAAATGGGAAGTTGGACCATTAGTGAGAGGGGGCTTAGGCTTTTATTAGTATAGAAAAGGGGAGGGCACTAAATGAAGTTAATCAAGAGAAATACAAAAAAATAAGAAGAAAGTAAATCGTTGCATACACATACATACTTAACAAATAACTATTTGAATATTTTCAACAACATAATAAAACTTGCTCATTACAATAAACTTACTTATTAAAGTTAAGAATCAATGATCTTGATATGCATATAAAGGCCTAGGACCTATGTTGTCATTTCATGTTTACATAATTTTATGTTTACATAAGCTAAACAAATTAACTATTTAAACTTTAGCTAACGAACTTATTAAGAAAGTCATTAAACTTAACACAAGTGAACCTAAAGATCACTAATTCCGTGTAGTTAGAAGCATAAAAATCTGGGTGGTTGTTAAGTACACTTCCGTGGTGGTAACGAGCAAAAAGAATATTTAAATATCAATTTTCATATAGCCCATATAATGAAAAAAACGTCTTTGTGCCCCCGGCCCCCATGACTGAATTGCAACTTTTTTACGCAAATGATCGTCGTGAGAGGCTACTCAACAACTTCCCAAAGTTTCATGCTTCTACCTACACGCGAAGTTGGAGAATTCAATTAGTGATGAGTCAGTTTTTTATATAAGATAAAAACTACATAGCCTATGACCTGTCCCGGGTCAAATGAGGGTCCCATGCAAAATTTCAGCACCTAGGTCCAACGGTGTGGCATTCTATGAGTAACAAAACAAACAAAAGAAACAAACAAACAAACTTTCATCTTTATATATTAGATGGGGTTTTCCCGCTTTGGGAATGTTAATGTTTGACTGTTGCACAGTGCGCACTATTTTGACACATGCTTGGTGTGACGTAGTTTGGTGTGGGATGACGTCAATAGAGAGATATGCTAGAGGGACGATTTTGTAGTGGAGAGCACACACAGTGTTGTTATTATTTTGCCTTGAAGGATTTCTTTGTTCAATTAAAATATTGATTCTTCTGATGGTGTTTTTACTTATTGAGTTGAAGCCTTGTGAGTCATAAAAATCATTAGAACTTGACATTCTTAAGAAGAACAAATGAAATTAATCTCTTTAGAATGTGTTTTTTAAGATTTTACAATAACTAACCTTACCTAACCAAACTTGAAGTAGTAAACAAGTTTATATATTAGCCTTTCTAATACCTTTCAGCCATTTAGTGGTGCTAATAGAATACATTAAATTCATCTGTTCATTGATGTTAAGAAGGATGAATTAAATACATATATTTATTGATCCGGTGAAGGTTAAATTAAATTAATCTCTTCTGAATATTTTTTTTTGGATCTTATAATCAATACAAAATATCACTAAACAAATTATATATCCAAAACTTAAATTAACACTTCACCTGTTTTACAAATGTCCAAACACAATTGATGTGTCCGAATTAAACAAATAGTCATGGGGTAGCAAAATTTAAAATAATTTAATAATTTACTTATAAGTTACTTATTTATCTAAGTTACTTATAAGTTTATTGATGCTAAAAGGGGGGGGGGAACCTTCAGTATGGTATTTAAGAAGAAAGTTTAACAAAGGGAAATACTTAAAAGCAGTTGTACACTAAAACAATATATAAGCTATTATGTTCCAATCTTTCTTCAGAGAAATCATGCCCCCAAAAAGAAAAACTCAATTAGGTCGTGTTTCTAAAACGGCAAAGAAGCAAGCCTTACATAGAGAAAATGAAACGAATGAACAAACACAGGCAAGACTTGCTGTTGAGAGAGAAAGAGTTTCAATCAGAAGAGCTAATGAAACCAGTGAACAAACACAGGCAAGACTTGATGATGAGAGAGAAAGAGGTTCCATAAGAAGAGCTAATGAAACCAGTGAACAAACACAGGCAAGACTTGATGAAAAAAGAGTCAGATCTTCAATGAGAAGAGCAAATGCAACAAATGAACAAACCCAAATAAGACTTGCAGACCAGAGAAATGGAAATTTAAACAGAAGAAGAAATGAAATGCAGCAAGACCTAAAAGGTGCTGCTCATCAATATGACCCAGATATTCCATACCATCAACATGAAAAGGTCAACATTGGTGAGATGAACTTGATCTGCAAGCATTGCAGTGCATTTAAATGGAAAGATGAGCACCCTGGAATGTGCTGTTCAAATGGCAAAGTTAAACTAGAGACTCTGCAACATCCACCTGAGCCACTTGATCATTTGCTTCAAGGTGTATCTCAAACGTCTAAACGCTTCCTAGCCAACATCAGAAAATACAACTCATGCTTTCAAATGACATCTTTTGGTGCCAGCAAAGAAATTCGTGAACAAGGATTCATGCCAACATTTAAAGTTCAAGGCCAAATTTATCACAGGGCTGGATCTCTGCTGCCAGCTGAAGGCGAACCTCAGTTTCTGCAGATCTATTTCATGGGAGACCAAGCTAGAGAAGTCCAACAAAGATGTGCAAACTTTCCAGACTTGCAACAAAATGTTGTTTTGGAGTTGCAAGAACTCCTACATGCAAACAATGCCTACCTTCAAATTTTCAAGACAGCTCTAGAAAGAATGCCAACTGATGAATACAAAGTTGTGATACGAGCTGACAAAGCACCAAGACATGAACACCAAAGGCGGTTCAATGTACCAACATTTGATGAAGTGGCCATTGTCATGGTAGGAAATGAATTTGACAGACGTGACATTGTCCTTCAAAAGCGAAACAACCTTCTCCAAAGAGTTGCAGAAACTCATCGCTCTTATGATGCTCTGCAATACCCCCTAATGTTTTGGCAAGGTGAAGATGGGTACTCCTTTGGCATTCCTCAGACAAACCCAGACACGGGAAACAATGTTTTGGGTAAAAAGGTTACAGCAATGGACTTTTATGCATATCGAATCATGATTCGCAGTGGTGAAGATAACCATCTCTTGAAATTTAGACAGCTGTTCCATCAATTCATCGTAGATATGTACGCGAAAATTGAAAGTGAACGCTTGCTCTACATCCGTCTAAATCAAAAGAAGCTGAGAGTTGAAGACTACATTCACCTCAGAGATGCCATTGCAAATGATGCCAATCCAAATGATCTGGGGAAAATGGTTATCTTGCCAGCAACATTTACAGGAAGTCCAAGACACATGCATGAGTACACTCAAGATGCTATGACTTATGTCAGAAATTATGGAAGGCCAGATTTGTTTATCACCTTTACATGCAATCCACTATGGCAAGAAATTCAGGCTCATCTTTTACCTGGCCAATCAGCAGTGGATCGACATGATTTGGTTGCTAGAGTCTTCAAACGAAAACTATCAAAATTAATGGGAGTCATTACAAAAAGTCATGTCTATGGTGAAACGAGATGCTGGATGTACTCAATTGAATGGCAGAAGAGAGGCTTACCCCATGCACACATCCTAATCTGGCTGATGAAAAAATTACGACCTAATCAAATTGACAATGTAATCTCAGCAGAAATACCAAACTCTACACAAGATAATTTTTTGTTTGAAATTGTTGTGAAAAATATGCTGCATGGACCCTGTGGAAACTTGAACAGAAACTCTGCTTGCATGGTTGATGGGAAATGCTCAAAAAATTATCCAAGGAATTTGATACAAGAAACTAAAACTGGTGAAGATGGCTATCCTGTGTACAGACGCCGTAAACCAGGAGATGGTGGTTTTACTGCAAAAATCAAAATGAAGGTTGGTTCAACATATCAAGAAATAGAAATGGACAACAGATGGGTGGTTCCCTACACTCCAATTTTGACAAAAATGTTTCAAGCTCACATAAATGTCGAATCTTGCCAATCTGTCAAGGCCATCAAATACATCTGCAAGTACGTCAATAAAGGAAGTGACCAGGCCGTTTTTGGTCTTGAAGGAAACCAAGAGAATCCAGATGAGGTGCAAAAATTTCTAATGGGTCGTTACATCAGCAGTAATGAAGCAGTCTGGAGAATTTTGAATTTCCAAATTCATGAACGGTATCCAACAGTTGTTCACTTGAGTGTTCATCTTGAAAATGGGCAAAGAGTATACTTCAACCAAGAAAATATATATCATCAAATTCTGGAGCCACCAAGAACAACTTTGACAGCTTTTTTTCAACTGTGCCAACAAGACGACTTTGCAAAAACCATTCTCTATTGTGTGGTTCCAAGGTACTATACTTGGAATGCTTCTCAAAAATTATTTAAACGCCGAAAACAAGGAGCAGATGTTGAGTATCATCCAGGGATAAAATCTTCAGATGCATTGGGACGTGTGTACACCGTTCACCCATCTAATGCAGAATGCTTCTTTTTGAGGATGCTACTTCATGTTGTTAGAGGACCAACATCCTACACTGACTTAAAAACTGTTGATGGTCATGTGTGTGCTACATTTAGGGAAGCTTGCCAAATGCAAGGGCTACTAGAAAACGATCACCATTGGGTCTTGACCATGGAGGAGGCATGTACATCTCAATCACCTACCCGTTTGAGACATCTGTTTTCAATTTTGCTGACAACATGCTCTGTTTCTAATCCACTTGCTCTCTGGGATACATTTAAAACATATTTGAGTGAGGACATTATGTTGCAAACCAAGAGAGAGAATCAAACACTGCTAATTGAGTTCTCTAATGAGATTTACAACAGGTGTCTTATGTTGTTGGAGGATTTGTGTGTATCAATGTCAGGAAGGAACCTTGACCAGTTTGGGTTACCAACGCCTCAAAGAAATGAAAACAATCTTCAGAATAGTGAAATTCTACGAGAACAAAATTATAACACAAATGAATTGATGGCCTATGTCTCAGAAAATCAACCACGTTTAGTTGAGGATCAAAGAGCTGCCTACATTCACATCTTAGAACTGGTTACCTCAAAAAAAGGTGGAATCATATTCCTTGATGCTCCAGGAGGTACAGGTAAAACATTTGTGATCAATTTGCTCTTGGCTACAATCAGACGAGACAAAGGTATTGCTCTAGCCGTTGCTTCTTCTGGCATAGCATCAACATTGCTTGCAGGGGGTAGAACAGCTCATTCTGCTTTCAAGTTACCTTTGAACATGAACCATTCTGAGAATGTAACCTGCAACATATCAAAAGGATCAGGAAAGGCCAAGGTACTAGAACAGTGTTCTCTCATTGTCTGGGATGAGTGTACAATGTCACACAAGCGAGCTCTTGAAGCCTTGAACAACACTCTTCAGGATTTAAAAGGAAACACAAAACTAATGGGAGGAACAGTTGTGGTATTAGCTGGAGATTTTCGACAAACTTTGCCTGTCATTCCAAGGTCAACACCAAGCGATGAGTTGAATGCCTTCCTCAAAGCTTCAACTCTGTGGAAACAGGTCAAGAAAATGACTCTGACCACCAACATGAGAGTCCATTTACATGGAGATAATGCAGCAGGCTACTTCTCACATCAATTGCTTCAACTTGGCGATGGAAAGTGGCAGGTAGACCCAGCATCAGGAACAGTTTCTTTCCCATCAAATTTTTGCACTGTAGCAAAGTCACTTGAAGAGTTGAAACTTGCCGTTTTTCCAAACATCCAAGACCAGTTTAAAAATCCTGAGTGGTTGTGCGAAAGGGCCATTCTTGCTCCAAAGAATTCAAGTGTCAACAGCATCAATTCTCAAATTCACAATTTTCTACCAGGCATTTCAAAAAACTACAAATCTATTGATACGGTTACAGATCCGGCCCAAGCTGTTTACTATCCAACAGAATTTTTGAATTCATTAGATCCTCCTGGCATGCCATCACATAACTTGGAACTTAAAATCGGAGCTCCTATCATACTTCTGAGAAATTTGGATCCCCCTAAACTATGCAATGGAACACGATTGAGCATCAAGCATCTCTTACCTCATGTAATAGAAGCCACAATTTTGACAGGCTGCGCCAAAGGAGAAGATGTCTTCATCCCAAGAATTCCACTCATACCAACAGATATGCCTTTTGATTTCAAGCGCCTCCAGTTTCCAATCAGGCTTGCATTTGCCATGTCTATCAACAAGGCACAGGGACAGTCTTTAAAAGTGGCAGGCATTGTACTTGAGGAAGCATGCTTTGCCCACGGACAGCTTTATGTGGCATGTTCTAGAGTTGGGTCACCAACAAATCTTTTCATTTTTGCACCAGACGGAAAAACCAAAAATATAGTCTATCGACAAGCCTTAATATAAGCAATATATAAATTACATGTACTTATTTTTAATTACATTTCAATTTATTTTTTAAATTGTTTTTCAATGAATGAATTGAAATAATTTTTTTTAAAATCTGTTGACTATTATTTTAATCGTGCGACGCCGGGTAACCCGGCTAGTTCTCTATACATATAAGACGCATTTGTTGTCTGTCTGTCTGTCTGTTCCCTAATAACTCAAGATCCAGACAACCAAATAACGTGAAATTTGGTACACGTACACAAAATTATACCGGAAAGGTTATTAAACAGGTTTCGTTCCATATATATAAGATACTGGGGGCCGGGGGCCCAAAATGTAGTTTTTCCTTATATGAGCTATATAAACTAAAAAATTATTGAAAATTAAGACGTAAAATAATGACGCAAAATAATACACATTTTGGTCTCGAGATTAACAAGAAGGCGACTATCGCCATAAAATAATTGTTTTGTTGTTGTTGCTTTGTTATGTTGCTTTTTGTTGTTGTAGTTGTTGTTTTGTTGTTGTTGCTTTTTGTTGTTGTAGTTGTTGTTTTGTTGTTGTTGATGTAGTTGTTTTTTTGTTGGTTGTTGTTGTTGCTGTTGTTGTTTTTGTGTTGTTTTTGCTGTTGTTGTTGTTGTCCACATCCCTTGCCCTGCGACGACAATGTCCTTCATGTTGCTGTTGCTTTGTTGTTGTTGTTTTGTTGTTGTTGTTTTTTTGTTTTTGTTGTTGTTTTGTTTTTGTTGTTTTGTTGTTGTTTTTGTTGTTGTTGTTGTTAAACCCGGGAAAAGTCGGGTACTTGCCCCTAGTTATATATATTGAAGATAGAAGTATCTGTTGCACACGCAACTTCTTGTTGCCTTACAGGGTCCGACCACGAAGAGAATTATATCTATAGATTGATGTTATAATCTGTTGTTCGTCCGTCGATTCGACGAAGACCACTCTAGTCATCCGAGGGTTGCTGGGATTGGCTTTGTCTGTGCGTGCGCAGATGGCTGATGAGGCCGATCCTAGCACGGAAGGTTCGGGAACAGAAGGGACAAGGGACGAGTGGGACATCTCCAGGAGGGTTGACAGCATGGGCCTTTCGGGCTTGCCTCTTCTTTTCTGCGGAGGTGATCCGGTTTGCCTCGCATGACCTGGCACCTTCGTGGATGGAAGAACGCCAGATGGAATGGTCCATTGCAGCAAATTCCCACGTGTCTGGGTTTATGGCAAACGCTTTCAGTGAGACTTTCAGTGTGTCTTTGTAGCGTTTCTTTTGCCCACCGTGGGACCGCTGGCCATGCTGGAGCTCGCCATAGAAGAGTCTCTTTGGCAGTCTCTCGTCTGGCATTCGGACCACGTGCCCTGCCCAACGAAGCTAGGACTGCATCAGGAGTGTGAATATGCTGGGGAGACCTGCCTTGGTCAGTATCACTGTGTCTGGTATTTTATCCTGCCACTTTATGCCGAGTATCTTCCTGAGGCTTGTTGAATGAAAGTGGTTAAGCTTCCTAGCATGGCGCTGATACACAGTCCATGTTTCACAGGCATATAGCAGTGTGGGGAGCACCACCGCCCTGTACACTTTCAGCTTAGTCCGGATGGTAATGCCTCTTCTGTTCCAGTTCCAGACATTTGGGTACAACCTGCCAAAAGTGGAGCTGGCTCTGGCAATTCTGACGCTCACTTCGTCATCGATGGTGACATTTTGAGACAGTTTGCTGCCTAGGTATGAGATCCGTTGCACTGTGTTGAGTCTCTGGCCGTTGACAGTGATGCTGGGCTCAACGTAGGGCCTTCCAGGCGCAGGCTGATGGAGGACTTCAGTCTTCTTGGTTTTGATCGTCAAACCAAAGTTTGTGCAGGCGCTGGAGGACAGGTTAACGCTCCGTTGCATGTCGGCTTCTGAGGCAGCATTGAGTGCACAGTCATCAGCAAACAGGAGGTCTCTGATGATGTCTGTCATAACCTTGGTTTTTGCATGGAGCCTCCGAAGGTTGAACAGTTTGCCATCTGTGCGGTACCTCAGGTTAACACCAACACCCTCGTCTCTGAAGGCCTCTGTCAGCATGGCGGAAACAATGAGGCTAAATAGTGTTGGTGCCAGGACACAGCCCTGCTTGACCCCGTTTGTGACTGTGAAAGGATCAGAAAACTCTCCGCTGTCCTGGACTCTGGCCTGCATGCCCTCGTGGAATTGTCTCACCAAGACGATGAATTTCCTTGGGCAACCGTACTTGGCCATTATCTTCCACAGACCCTCTCTGCCAACGGTGTCAAAAGCCTTCGTCAGGTCGACATAGGTGGAGAACAGGTTGAAGTTCTGCTCCTGACATTTCTCTTGCAGCTGCCTGGCAGCGAACACCATGTCGATGGCCCATCGCTCTTTTCGGAAGCCACACTGACTTTCAGGCAGGAGTCCTCGGTCAAGGTGGACCGTGAGGCGGTTAAGCAGGATTCTGGCAAGTATCTTTCCTGCGATAGATAGCAGGGATATGCCTCTGTGGTTGTCACAAGCCTGTCTATTTCCTTTTTGCTTATAAAGATGTATGATGGAGGCATCTTTGAAGTCCTGCGGGATCGTCTCTTGTTGCCACATCAAGAGAAATAGATGGTGGAGCCTTTCAGTCAGGGCTGTTCCTCCCTGCTTGTAGACCTCAGCTGGTATGGCGTCAGAACCAGGTGCTTTGCCACTGGAGAGAAGTTAAATTGCTTTCTGGGTCTCGAGCAAGGTTGGGGGGTCATCCAGTGCTTTGTTTGTGGGCACTTGGGGAAGACGATTGATGGCTTCTTCGTTGATTGTCGAAGGGCGATTTAGGACGCTTTCGAAATGTTCGGCCCACCTCTTCAAGATCTTCTCTTTGTCTGTGATGAGAGTGTTACCGTCTGCGCCGAGGAGGTGTTTGATCCTGAGGGCGTGGGGCCATACACTTCTTTCAAAGCGTTGTAGAAATTTTTATAGTCACGCTTGTCTGCATAGCCTTGGATCTCGTCGGTTTTGTTGCTGAGCCAATCGCCCTGCATCTGACGGAGCTTTTGCTGTACAGTCCTGCGTATGTTGTTGAGTGCATCTCTCCTTGCCGTGGACCTGGGATTATTGAGGTAAGCTTGGTGTAGGAGGTGGTTCTCATCCAAAAACTGCTGGATGTCTTCGCAGTTCTCATCGAACCAACCTTATGTTTCCTGGTCTGGTGCCCCAGAGTCTCTGAAGCTGTGGTGTAAATCAGCTCTCTGAGTGACGCCCAGTCTGCCTCCACGTTCTGGTTGCCAGGAGAGGTGGATTTCAAGCGCTCTTCCAGAGCATCCACCAAGGACTGCTTGCAGCTGGCGGTCATTAGTTTGGAACATTTAGCCGCTTGGGGGCCTTCTTCCCTTGCGGGCGCCGTTTCGGCTAAATGCGGATGTTGAGCTTGGTGATGATGAGGCGGTGGTCTGTCCAGCATTCAGCTCCGCACATGGACATGTTCACTCGTACACCCTGCCTGTCCCTCTTCCTCACGATGGCGTAGTCAATAAGATGCCAGTGCTTCGAGCGGGGGTGCATCCATGACGTCCGGTTACGGGTTGTTATAATAATGTTATAATAAACCATCATCAAATCCTCTTTTTACATTGTTCTCTTTTTACAAAATTAAAATATCAGCGAAAACAATGACGTCATATAATCTTTTTTACAGCGCATATTTAATTTGCATACCTTTTAATGCATTGGTGCAGTAATTTGGTGCGCTGCTTTCTAAAATTAGTATCTGTTGAACATACTTGCAGCTTGGTGTCTCGCAGGGTCCGACCACGAAGAGAATTATATATATAGATAGATATTCATTATAATACGCAGCGCAAGACCATCCAAAAATACACAATTGTAATTGTGTCGTAAAACATGTTAAATATAATGCGCACCAATCAGGAATATGTTTATAAAAGTGTTGTCAATAAAATACGCACCTTATTGCGCGACAGAAAGGTTGTTCAATATAATGCGCACCCTTACACTCTATCTCAAAAAATAACATGATACATAGGAATAAATAAAATAATCTAAAAAATCAATAATTTAATTACGGTACATGCGATCGATCTGAAATTTTGATACATTGTTTTTATCATCAGTACGAAACTGCCTTCAAAGTTTCAGCTCGCTAGCTTACAAGAAAGTGGGTTAAAGTTAAAAATTGATCAAAAGTTTTGGCGACAAGCAAGCAATCAAGGGTTCAAACAAACAAACAACCAGACACCACGAGTTAATATAAAGGATTTAAAAATAACTCTTTTCTAACGTTCCACATAAAATTGTGCAATATGAAAATAAATGAATAAAATAATGATAAATAAAATAAATAAAAGTTCTGTATTACATTACTTTTTATTCTAATGTGTATTTTTAAAAAAAAATAAATAGATTTCAGCTGAAATGTATTTATTTTGAAAATCCGTCATTTTGACGGGTAATACACTAGTAATTAACTAGTATAAAATATAAAACAAAACAAGTATCACACAATGTTCATCCATTATTTATTGGATTGTATTTGTTGAGTCTGGATCTTGACAGGTAGTACGGACTGTTGTTCTTCGAGCCTCACGAATTAGCTTAGCTCTGTGTATGTTTATTAGAATGCGCCGAAGTTCTGTAATCGTAAAGTGTATTGTTAAATAATGGTCTTTTTTTAGAAGTTGTATAAAATTTTGCAATTGGTCGTCAACCAATTCTTCAAACGTTGGGTTGCTTTCACTTGTGCTTATCACCCAGCAATTTATTAAGGCGGTGAAGAGTCTTTCAAATACATTTCCACTCATTCTATAGGTAGAAAGAAAAAATATATAATTTTACAAAAAGCCGTATAAATAGAAGTAAACAAATACAACGACAACACATTTAATGATGGATCCTAGGCGGAAACATCCCTTTACGGCTCTTATTGCGGGTCCGACCGGGAGCGGGAAGACCGCTTTTGTAACAAAAACATTTAGCAGCCATGGTCGAACCGACCCCAGAGGAAATTATATGGTGTTATGGTGAATGGCAACCGATATATGAGACCATGAAAGGTGTTCGATTTATGGAAGGAATTCCTGACATTGATCAGTTTTCAGAGGGTGATAAACGTCTTCGGTTGATGGTAATCGATGATTTAATGTCTTAAAAAGATGACAGTGATGACAGGATTACAAAATTGTTTAAAAAGAGTAGTCACCACAGAGACATCAGTTTTATGTATATTGTTCAAAACTTATTCGGTAACAATACAAGAAAAAGAACGATAAGTCTCAATTACCATTACATCGTACTATGTAAAAACCCCCGAGACGGCTCTCAGACTACCCATCTGGCGAAGCAAATGTACCCTGGTCGCGTTTCCTATGTTCAAGAAAGTTTTAAAGACGCGACAACCGCTCCCCGTGGTTCTTTGTTACTGGACCTTCGACAGCGGAGATAACGTACTTCCGTATTTCCTCACGAAAGACAAGTTGTGTACGTGCCTAAATAAACATGTCGGAAACATTGAAAAGACACGGAGAAATGTTACGTTGCTCGTGTCGGGCTAAATCACCCGGGGTAAAAGCTGTTGTTAAAATTGCCTCCCCTCAACTCATTGAAACTCTGTGCGAATGCTGTCACAATGTTTTAAAAGGTAATGCCCCACTTACAACCGTTCAGAAGCAGCGTTTGCGGCGCCACAAAACAAGCCTGAGAGAACTCGCCAAAAAGAAACTGTCGGTCAAAAGACGGAAAAAAAACTTTTACAGACCGTGGATTCATCGGTGCGTTATTGGGTCCTGTTTTAAACGTCCTTTGAGGAATATGAGTTTTTAACTATGGCCAAGAAAATGATTCTGATCGATCCTCGTATTCTAGATTCTATTATTCAAAAACCCTATATGCCACCTGATATGCTAAGCGATAGCCTCCGAGAATAGGATGTACAAATGCAAGAAATTCTAAACAGAGAAGATTTGTCACCATGCGATAAAGTACGACAATATCAACAAACATTACAACTTTATACAAATAGGCTCGCCGAAAACAGAAACAAACCCCTAGGATTAGTGGACTCAATTACCCCACCAACACAAGCAGGGCCGTCTTAACGCATAGGCCCGTTGGGCATTTGCCCGGGGGCCCACGAGCATAGGGGCTCCATGGGAATATGTTTATTTATATATATTATGTATATTAATTTTTTTATTCCTGCGGGGGGGGGCACTCTTTCTTTGCCCGGGGGCCCAAAATGGTGTAAAGACGGCTCTGAACACAAGTACAAGGAACCTACTAACAACAACATTTATCTACCATTCCACAGAACCTTGAAACAGAAGACATCGGTGAAATTCTTGATTCGTTTAATATTAGTAGTAAAGATAGTACAAAAGAGATAGATTTATCACCTCCGGCTAAACGTACCAGCGGTAAAAAGCGTAAAATCCCAACCCCAGTGAAATGTGACGGTGATAACGAGATCAAAACCCAGTCAGATAGATCACAACCGACTAAACGTATCAGAGGAAGTAGTAAAAAATCTAAAATACCTTCACCCGTAAGGTGGGACGAATGGAAACAACTAAAAAATTAAGAAAAAAATTACTATGATCCGAGTAGATCCTGGGCTTATTGAGGCGCTGTGGCCTTGCAACGCAACCTTTCTAATATTGGTACCAAGGTGATCAAAGAATGGTCAAGTCACCAAGATACATACACTTTACATAAACCAATTCAGCGAAGATTTAATAGACGTCGTATCATAATTAGTGGAATAAATCAACAGTTTCAAGCTGATCTCATAGATATGAGAGCCTTACGAAAATACAACAATGGGGACGCGGTGGTCGAGTGGCAGCGCGCTCGACTGGCGTACCGATGGTCACGGATTCGAATCCATGTGAAGGATTTCTAGTGCCTAGGGCGTCCCTGAGTTACCCAGCTCCGAATGGTTACCTAACACTAGTTAGGCGGCTGGGTAATGCGTGGAACCCACTTGCCAACAGATCATTCATCTGTCATGGTCTGTGGACGCAAATATCTTCTGCATAGAAGGAGTGTGTATAGATAAGAAGAAGAAGATTATTCCTATATAGTTAGCTGTATCTATGTTTTTAGTAAGGTCGCCTAGGTTATTCCAATAAAGAAAAAAATCGGTAAAGCAGTAGTGTCAAATATTTGCCACACATCACAAACCGATCAATTTGCAAACAGACAAAGGATCCGAGTTCGCCAACAAAACCTTTTTAAAATATCTTAAAGACGAGGGAGTGCATTTCTTTACTACGGATAATGAGGATATCAAGGCATCCATCGTGGAGCGATTCAATCGTACCTTACAAGAAAAAAAATGTGGCGATACTTTACCTTATCTGTTACAGAGGCTTCTTCTATACAGAAGATTATTGCGTCACACGCTTATCTATTGTCTGCATTCTTATTAGAGTTTTAAATGATGATAAAATGTTGGCCTTCCTGGTTTCTTCAGGCAACCCACTCCACGCCCGAATTCCGGACGGGAAGAAAGAAAACTTGTATGTGTTTGTTTTTGCATACGCAATAAGAAAGTTTTTTTTAAATCCTTATGTCTATCTGAGGGTTGTATTAAGTTATCTTTGTGTTGTATTTCTAAATTAGAATAAAATTGCTTTATGTATAATTACTACTTAACTCTTGGTTCTTCTACTTCTATCCTCTAGTGTTTCAAGGTTTAATGATTTAACTAATGGTGTTATTCTTATCAGTTTTGAATATTCTCCAGTAATGAATCTGGCAGCTCTTTTTTAAATTTGTTCCAGTTTATAAATGATTTCTTTGGTGGATGTGTCTCATACAGAAGATGCATATTCTAGTATAGGTCTCACCAAGGTATGGTAGCATTTCAGTTTTATATATCTATTACATTTTTAAAAGTTTCTTTTTATAAAGCCTAAGGATTTTGTTTGATTTTTAATAACTTCATTGACATGGGGATTCCATGATAGTTTCTCATTTATTACGACTCTTAAGTATTTTGCATCTTTAGTTTGGTTTTAGTTCTTTTCCATGAATGAAATATTTTTAATTTATTGGTTTCTTTTTCTTTTTTACTCTTAGCAGTTGACACTTTTCTGGGTGGAAAGACATACTCCAGTTAGTTTCCCATTTTATCAATTCATCTAAGTCTTTTTGTAAAATTTTGCTATCTTGTTCTGATTTAATTGTTATATTCTAATTCTATTGATTATCAACAAATAACCTAACTTTTGTTCCTGTTGAGATGTTGTTGGGTAATTCATTTATATCAATTAAAAGAGTTAGGGATCTAGCACAGTTCCTTGTGGAACTCCTGAGTTAACATTTATTGGTGCAGATGTAGGTCCATTAATTATTACAGTTTGCTCCCTACCCAAAAGGAAGTCTTGGATCCAGGGCCGGATTAAGCCATCTTGGTGCCCGAGGCGCAAACTCACATGGGTGCCCCCTTCTGCCCCGATCCCCCACTGACCGCTGGTATGTTCAATATTAAGCTAACAAACTAAACAGTTGTTAACACACAGGGGCGTCACAAGGGATTGCGGGAGATGCGGGTAAAATTCTGTATGGCTCGTTATTTGGCATTGGCATACTCGGAGGAGGTCTATGGGGTAAGTTGTGAGGGGGTGACACCATGACCTACCGAACTGGATGACACCCATCATAGTGACGCTGCTGTTAACACTTATGTTTGTACTAGTATCACTCATATAAAACCTACAATAAGTTATTTATGTATTAAAATTAATATTTAATTAATTTTGTAATACTAATAGACAAACATACTGTAACTTTTTTAATAGATGAGAAAGTCAGAGAAAGCAAACCTTTACATTTTAAAATTCTTGTACTTTGTCAGATTTAAATCTAGAATAATCATCAAATTTAATTTTGCGCAAAATGTCTGTCTCAATCATCAGCAAAGATAAGGAATCAAGCGTTTCTTATTTCATTATCGATCTACTTAGATTTTTTGTACGTTTTAACTGAGAAAAAGAGCGCTCAGTTAAAACGTTTGTAAACATTAATTTTAAAAATATGCTCAGGTCCATTTCTACACTGGAAAAGCAAACTAGATGTTGTCTCTATTACTTTTTATCATTCTGCATGACTCAACATGTTGTTTTCAGATTTTGATGAATGAAACTTGAGCGAATATATGAGTGTAACTTTTTTAGTTCAGTATATAAATTATTATTCAGATCTTCAGGATAAGCATGTATTAGTCATATAAAACACTGAGATGTTTGTGGTACATCGAACAGAGAAGAAAATCTAACTGCTATATCATTATATAATATCCTCATCTACCCATCTGTCTCAAGTTTGTCAACAATAGCGTAAAAAGCAAACATACGAAATTTGTCTCTGGCTTTCAGAGATACCTCAGGGGCATCACCATCAATGACCACTGTGTTTCATGCAAGTGATCTGCTAGTGAAGAATACAAATCAGCAAACGTTTTCAAATTCACGTGCTCATTTTGTAGAGCTTGACTGAATCCGTGAGAATGTAACACTTCTTCCCAAAAGACAAGCGTGAGAGCAAATTCTAATTCTTCTATCTTCTTTGCAATTTTTGTCCGCTTCTCTTCTGGTGTCCCCTTTCTGTGACAGGTCTTATTGTAAACACTCTAACGCTTCTATAATCTGAGGATGAGACTTTAGAATAGCTTTATTTCTAACAGCATGTGCTTCTTATCTGGTATCGGAAAGAGAGTTTACCAGCTTTCAATCCACAAAGCATCCTTTCAGAATCTTCCATCTGTTGGTTGAAGCTGAGAAAAAAGTATCGATCAGTTGCTCTGTATGGAAGAAGATTACTTCCTCTAAACAAGAGTCAACGGCACTTCTGCCTACCAGATTTAATGAATGGGTAGCACATGGTATGTAGATAGAAAAATAATTTTCCTCTAGAATTTTGTTCTGCATGCCCTTGTAATACCAAGACATATTACCTGCGTTATCCGGGACTGCCCTCTGCATTTAGCAAAATCAATATTGCAAACTTTACTTAAGTACTGCAACTCTTGCTTAGCCATACCTTCACCTGTGTGACTTTGCAGCTCCAAGAAAGTAAAAAAAAGCGCTCAATGGGCTCTCCATCTACCACATATCGAAGAGCAACGCGTAACTGATCTATACGTGAAATATCGGGTATTGACAAGCTTAAATAATCGAAAGCCTTTACTTCATCTTACTTGATGGATTTTTGGGGACATAATTAATTGTTAATTTTTCAAAAGTTAACGATTAAATTCAAATTAATCGTTAAAAGCCCTATTTAAAATACAAAAAAAAATAAAAATTTTCCCACATTGAAAAAGGTGCCGGTACGTACCGTCACAAAAAAGCACTGTATATATCATCAATATACATAATTCCCTTTGTCTGTCTGTATGTATGTATGTAACGGATATGACGTCATATAATATTTTTAGGTTATGTTAGGTGGCGCTGCGATCGATTTTGTATAAAAGTATTAAATGACATCATTGTTGAATGCTTATATTTTAATTTTTGAAAAGGGAACGATGTAAAAATAGGATTTTAGGATTTATAATTATTATGAAATACTTTGTGTACATTTCAGCAAGTTTAATATTTCGTATTTATCAAACACGGATAAGTTACTTATGTTAATTATGTATATTGATTCCCGTTGTCTGTATGGATTGTATAAAAATATTATATGACGTCATTGTTTTATGGGGAATGTGTGAATCAAAACCAAATAAAGTTATTTTTATTGTGCCTACCCCGTAGCGTAGCACGGGCATTGTGCTAGTTGAATAATTATGCCACATTAGCACAGAAAATAAGGATACATTTATGAGCTTCTGGACAGACCAGTCTATGAAGAGTTTAGATATCCATCCTAAAAACGAAGCCACAAATTTAAAAATTGAAAAAGAAGTTGTGAAACATCAAACACAAACCATTCAACAATACCACATAAGGCCATCCATCATTGTGTAAAGCGGAACATATATGTCATGATTGTAGCAATGAATGTGCCTGGTAGAAGTGCGTTTATTCGAGTAGAAGTAGAAAGGCGAATGGCTTCTCTTAGTCGAGAACTGTGGGGTCTAATTTTGCCACATGAGCATTTTGGAAGCCACCTCGACACACAAGGTCGAACAATTGATGAAGAGTTTGAAAAATTAAACTTCAAATATGCTGGCGAAACATTGTCAGAATTATGGAAGCAAGTAAGCATAGACAATTTTCCAACAGTGGCAGAGTATATTGTGGCTGAAAATTTTGAGCTTAAAATTGAAAATGTTTAGTCAAAGATCAACTTTGTTGCCGAAACTATGGAAGAACAAGTCAGTACTTTCTACAAATTGTCAAATGTTGTGATTTAACTTGTTGACAACCGATTAGAAGCTCGTACTTTGGTATTATGGCTGATAGATTTATCCCCCCCCCCACAATTCCAAGTGGCCAAAATAATGAGGGCCTGAAAGCCCCAGAAGTATCTTATATAAAATCACAAAGATTTCCATCTCTTTTCTTCAATCAGTCTGTGAAAGTTGAAAACATACTACATTGTACCTCGATCGGCAAAGGCATTCAAAATTCTTCCGTATGATATATATTGTCCATCAATTCAGTTGCTATTGTTTTAACGGATCTGTAAAATCTGTCACCTTTATGTTGCCTCGCAAGCCATGTTAAAGAAGCACGTTCAACAGCACCAACAATGAATGCCTGGGCCCAGTCAAATACTACATGCACCCCAACAACGAATTCGTCCAATGCGACTGGCAGCCAAAATACAGAGAGAGCTCAAGGCAATTATTGCTCATGGGAGATGCTATGTGCAGAATGGCTAGATGAAGAAAATGTTGACTTGTCTGGTGTTTCGGTTCCACAAGAAATGATTCAGCCAGAACCTATGCCAATAATAACAATTGAGGAACATTTGACATCTCCATGGGAAGATATAGCGGCTAGGATATAAGATTTGGATTTGTTTGTAAAAAAAAATGTTAATAAATTAAACGTGTATTAATAGTTGTTTTTTTTTAAATCTCGTTTCTGCTTGAAGTCAGAACAAGTCTATGTAAATATTTAAATAGTCTTTAAAGTGTTATATTTATTTGAAATATGTGCATAATTTAAAGGTGTAATGTATATACATTTTTGTTAACCCTATAATCTCTTTTTTGTTTAGAGTATGCCTTTGTAGTTATAAATTGGAGATATGTTCATAAGTTAAAAGTTTATTACACTCTATTTTTTCTAAACATTTTACTTTTATTCACTTTTGTGTTGTAGTTGTAAACTAGTCTATTTAAAATATTGTTGTTTTTTCTTCATTGTTGTATTATTATTATTTTAATCTTTTAAATTATTATTGTTATATTTGGGGGGGGGGTAAATCAAATGTTAACGTAATTTTATGGGGGGGGGGTCTCTGGAAGTTTGACAAGTTGTTGACAAGGGGGAGGGGGAGGTAAAAATCGCCAAAAATTAGGGCCCCCACTTTATTGGTAGCCTCTCCCATCCCCCTCCCCCCCAAATAATAATTGTCCGAGTGAGCTATTTTCTCATATTTGGCACTAACATAGAATATCTGGACTTATAAACGGCTCATATCTCTAATAGCTTAGGGCCTTATCAAGACTAATTACGGCACTGGTATTGGTTATATTATGGAGACGGCTTTATTAAATCCGTTATATTAATTAACTCGTGGTGTCTGCTTGCTTGCTTGAGGCAGGCGGGCGGGCGGTGCCTAAAAAACTTTGGATCGATTGTTAACCCACTTCCTCGTAAGCTAGCGAGCTGAAATTTTGCAGGCAGACTCGTGCCATGATAAAAATGATGTATCAAAATTTCAAATAAATTGAATGTACCGTAATTAAATTAATGAATTTTTAGATTATCTTTATTTATCTCTATGTAACATGTTAACTTTTTTTGGTATAGTGTCGTGGTGCGTATTATATTGAACGACCTTTTTTATACTTTCCTGTTACGCGATTCGGTGCGTATTATATTGACGTTACTTTTTAAAAATATGTTCCAGATCGGTGCGCATTATATTAAACATGTTTTACGAGACATAGCAAAATTTTGGATTTTTGGATTGTCTTGCGCTGCGTATTATAATAATGAACATTCTTTTAGTTATGTCTCGTACATAAAGGATTTATAGTCAAAAACTTGTTTTTTTTACGGGGTTTTAAATTTTATTATATTATTTTTTATTATATTGATACATTTACAGGTATGTAAATATAATTATTTTGGAATACTGGCCGAAAGAAAAAGTATAAAGTGTGAATATTTTAAATTTTACTGGAATGTTTACTGATTTTTTCTTCATCCATTTTTAAAAAAATGGAAATTTTAAACATTTCTCTTTTATTAGTTAAATTTTACTCAGTTCAACACTTGATTTTGCTTAGTTTACGGTCACGATCATCCAATGTAACATGATATGTAGCGTAAATTTCAATTGTCTGGCTTTTACCGAATCAAAATAACGGCCCCGGTCAAAACGGCCCTGGACTAATAGTCAAAAATAAAAAAAATGTTACAAAAGAGTCTTTAACATAATTAGTAGTAGTGGTTGGGAAAACATTAAAAATGAAGACTAATGAAGAGCTTATTCAGCAGCTGATTTTTTCAAATAAAGTATAAAGTTAACGATGGTCCATAGTATTAAGCTTACCTTTTCTAACTTTTTTCCCCCAAATTATTATTATTATTTAAATATTTTTTAAACACTTAAATGTTTTCCAGAAATAATTTTGAGCAAAAAGGTTAAAAATGATAGAAATTAAGAAATCGAATTATAAATTAATATTATATTGCGGGTATAATAAAACCGAATTATTTTTAAAATCATTTTTATTCAAAGGAGTGAAATGCAACTTAAAATAGAATAATGATGATAATTATATAAGTAAATAAGTCTAACACCCCTTTACTCTTCACACTCACGAATCACTGACGTGGGAATTATGAAATGTGTGATTTGAAAGATAGTGATTGGACAATGAATGGTGAGGCGAGGGTGAAGGTAAAGAGTCAAGGTCACCCGGCTTTGTGTTTATAAATTATAGCAGACAGTCAAACAGACTCATTTATTAGAAGCTCTCATTATTTTCTGTGATTGTGATAGATTGTCGAAATTACTTGAATTCGCCACATACTCACTTTTAAAGTTTTCATTGATCTTTTGATTTAATAAGCATTAAGTTAGTACCCTTTACATTTAAAGATATGTGCAAATCAGGTATACCAGCAAACGACACATTGCCCGTGTACAGTTGGGCCGAAATCAGAAAACATGTGTCCAAATCCGACAGCTGGATTGTTATTGAAGGATATGTTTATGATGTTACCAACTGGTCCAGAAAACACCCAGGTGGAGAGCGATTAATAGCAAATCAGGCAGGGCAAGATTCTACGGTAAAAACAATGCGTAAACTTACTTATGACTTATGAACTTATGTATGACTAACTAGTAATTATTATTTAATTATAATTAATTTTATAATGTATGAGTAGTATGAGTAAGAGTATGACTATGATGGTATGATGTGTTAAAATGTGTAGTAGGGCCGTACTGTAGTCTGTAAGTCTGTACACTGTAGGGAAAATAAATAGGCTGAATAGCTATTGACTCAATTGTAAATATCATGGGCATCGTCCAACGCTTACTCATACTCTTAATTAAACTTGAACTTACAGACAGTACTTACACCACCCCGCTACACTGGCTACAGTGCCTACAGACAATACCTCTTCCCAGAGTACACAAATACTTTACTATTACTATTCTATTACTAAATTATTGTATCTGTGATTAGACTTAGACTTTTAGACATTAGTGATTGCATTTTACAGAAATGGTCCAGTCTGTGATAAAGCCCACATAAAAAGCAGTCTTTCAATAATAATAAAAATACATTAAATTTAATACAAGATGGATACACAAATTATTTTGGTTAATTAATAATTAGCAAAAGAAGTTTATGATTTACTGAATACCACTGGACCACTGAATCACTGAATTTATAAAGCAGCTTTTTAGTTTTTAGAAGTGTCTCATGAAATAATACAGTACAGCTAAATTAAATGAAGAAATAAGTCATTAATTCCTATTTGTTCAAATATAAAAAAACAAGCTGGTTTGAAATGAACTATATGAAAATGAAATAAATATTAATATGCAAATCATGCAAGGATTTATAACACCTGTATAAATTTTCTTAAAAGTTAAAGCTTTAATGTCAGTCAAAGATATTCTAATACTAATACTAATGTAATTTAGTTATAATTATAAGACTATTTCAAAATGGCTGAAATTATCCTCAAAAGTCCTTAGTTTTTATTTTCATTATAAAATAATCTAATAGAACCCTTAGTTAGAGTGTAGACATAGGGATAAAATACTTTTCTTACTCCGAATGTAAGAACAAACGTATAAATTCTCTTTCTTCCAGTCTGGAATTTGGGTGTGGAGTGACCAATGGGTTGCCTGATCAAACAAGGAAAACCAACATGCTATCAACATTTTAAACTCTAGTAAATATGCAAGACTAGTCATAAACCATTGTTAAGCGTAGGAAGCAATAATATAGATAGAAGGACCGTCTGTAATAGAACAGATTTACTTCGCAGAAATGAAATTGCTTTAACAATATTCATCATCATCATTTGTCCTTGTGGAACATAGGTCATAGGGCCTCTGTCGAAGCTCGCCACTCTACACGGTCCCTTGCCAGTAGCTTCAATTCTTCCCAGCTCTTCCCAGTCCTTCCAGCCTCGCCCAACATGCTCCGAGACGGAGTACGCTTGGGTCTTCCTCGTTGTCGTTTGCTCTGGGGGTTCCAATCTAAGGCTTGCCTAGCCCTGCTATTATCTTTCCTTTAACAATATTAGCAATTCTTAATTGCTGTTTGGACTGTTTGGTTTAGCACTCCAGCTTTCTCAAACTTTTTTTCTGTGTCTGGTTATTTTTATACTTATGCTTCATAATTTTATAACCCACTGACATTTTAAAACTCTAATATGTATATTAATTCTTTATTCTAGTTAAAAGTTATAGTTCACAGAATACAGATACTAATGTCAACATTGTAAAAATCATATCTCTTAAACAAGTGATAGCATTTTTAAAATCAATGAACTGTCATTCTTTTAAAAAGAAAGAATATTTTCACTTTATGATCAAGATCATATATCTGATATTATCTGCTATCTTCTCAAGTACTTCTCCTTGCTATTTGTCAGCTCCTGCTGATGTTCTTATAAGAGATATATATTTTTATGCAAAACTTTTCATTGTTATTAATCAGGGCTGCAGAAATTAACGATTAATTTCTCAATTAATCGTTAGAAAATTTTACCGATTAATTTTTTTAAACGATTAATCGAACAACCTCTTATAAATGCGCTGGAAGTAAAAAAGTAAAACATTTCGACTGATAAATATAAACTAATTTCCTGACGATTACCGAAAATTTTGGTTTTAAACTATTGACTGACGTGAATGTTCAAAATGTAGATAAAGGTTATTGTGTCCATTGAGAGAAATCATTTGCCTACCATAAGTCTAAGCTTCGTTGGTCCGTGTGCAAAGTTAAAAAAAAACAACTCGTGTGCAAAGTTGCACAACATTCATTTTTTATGTGTAATTTACAAAATTTGCTGCGCGGTGATTCTAAACTCCTTCGCGGCGCCGGTCAAATAATCTGCGCAGCCGCGCTGCTTAAAGGGAACATTGCTACCACGTTTCTAACACCTCGCTTACATACCACCTGCAAACCAAACATCCACTAAAGTCTACAGTATCAGAAACTTCAGCTGAGACAATCTAAAGCTACATGAACAATTGTTAAGCTCGGCTGGTTATATTGTCAATTAGACCCGTTCATCCCTTTAACCAAATAATGTCAACACACTTGTCTGTTTGCGTTGTTGGTTAAAAGATGTCATATAAAGAAGACATTCCAGTGTTATTTCTATTTTTGACAAGTACGTTTAATAAATGTTACTTATGACACCATAAATTTTAATTTTGTGCTTTAATCGAAATTATTGATTAATTAATCGTTAATTTTTCAAAAGTTAACAATTAAATTTAAATTAATCGTGAACATCCCTATTATTAATTGCTGGCATGTATACCAGGTAATTACCAGGTAGCCAAAGTTAAAATACTTTCTTATGATCCGTATTAGAAAAAAAGATCAAATAGTCCCAGAGCTCAAAACCTCCCTAGATTTCAATCTTGATCATGATGGATTAAATTAATGTGCCAAGTTTGGTCAAGATCCATCCATCCATGTAGAAACATCTGGAACAAAGCCAGCCAGCCTTTAACTAGCAGTGGCGTAGCGAGGGGGGGGGGCAAATGCCCCGGGCGGCACTTTTTTAGGGGCTGCAAATTCCTAGTTGTTCATTAGCTGCAATAAAAACAATTTTTAAAGAAAGTGGAGCTTTTTATCAAAATAAAATACAAACCAAATACGAAATTATTGAAATAAATAAATTAAATAAAGGTACTTTCCTAACATATGTTAACGATTTTTCTGCCAAAAATTCAAACACAATATTGGATATAAATTCTTTTGTTACTTATGCTAATGAATAGAAAAACCAAGGGCGTAAGTAGCATGAGAAGGCAACACTGATCGGCTGTTAACTTAATTGATTCTTCAAATTTGACAGCCGCTCCTGTTGTAGCAGCGGAAATCGCTGTACCCTATCAATTTTAAACATTAGCCAATCTAATGCTAAGGGCGGCACTTTTTTAGGGCGGCAAATTCCTGATGGTTAATTAGTTTATATAAATAAAAGCTTTAAACTAAGTTAAATAAAATATACAAAGAGCCACGGTAAAAGTTAATAAAAGAAATGAAGGATCTGTTAAAATACGTGAACTTTTCTAATGCTAAAACTTTAAACGCCATAATGAATCTAACTAAATTCTTCTGATACTAAAGCTATTGAAATGAATAACCAAAGGGCTGAAGTAGAATAAGAAAAGGACACTGATGTGCTGGTACCTATAACTGATTCAAGTTTGTCAGCCACTCATCCTGTAGCAGCTAAAATTGCTATATCGATTGAATTCTAACTACTAAAATTTTAACAACATTCATGGACTAAATTGATTATAAATTACTATAAGTGCAGCAGGGGGCGCGGTGGTCTAAGTGATAGAGCGCTATGGTACTGAGACTCTAATTTTATGGTCACGGGTTCGATTCCTGGTGCTGGCCTGCAGTTCCCATCGGGCACCCCTACGGGTAGATGATGCTCGTTAACCTTGGCTGGTAGTTCATCTAGGAGAAGGAAACTCTGACTTCAAAACCTCCACTGCCTTGCGGTCACGCCCGCTACTCGGGAAAGGCTAAGGGAGTAAACCCTGACAGAAAAACAGAAAATGGAGCACCTTTAGGCGGTCTATACATAAAAAGTATATTCCGGCAGCTCCTGTGGCGCCAATGGCAGCCAAGCTGCATCGACGCAAGTCGTTCCCTTGGTTACACCATTGATGTGGAGAGGGGATATGCTGTATGGGCAGCAGCTAATTCTCAATACCCGCCCAGGCTTGCATCACACTCCAGCGTCGCCACAAGGTGTCGACAAAACACAGGAAGCAGCAGTTACCGGTTCTAAGCCAAAGCTCAATTGACGTAGAGCAAGGCGCCAGGGGCCGGTTCCGACGATGGGAGAGAATACCAAAGTCTCACTGGACACCTCAGTCAAATAGGTGCTATCCCGTCATGGCCTGCCTTCTCCACTGGGTGCATGGAGATTAGAGTTCCACTCAACAAGTGGGCCATAAAGCCCTGCACCAAAAAATACAAAAAATAAAAAGAAGACCCGAGCTTTTATCGCTAGCTGGAACGTGAGGACTATGTGTCCCAGCATCACTGATGACCTGCAGTCAATAAACGACACACGGAAGACAGGAATAATCGATAGAGAGCTCAATAGGCTAAAGATTGATATCGCATGCCTTCAGGAGACCAGGCTCCCAGACAGTGGATCACTAAAAGAGGAAAATTAAACCTTCTGGGAGTGCAGACCTACAGATGAACCAAGACAGCATGGTGTAGGTTTCGCTGTTAGGAACACCCTCTTACCATCCATCGAACCCCCATCATCAGGCACGGAGAGGATCATCACTCTAAGACTCAGAACAGCTGCAGGCCCAGCAATCATTCTTAGTGTGTATGCCCCAACTCTCTGTTCAACCCCGGAAGAGAAGGACCAGTTCTATGGAGCTTTAGACCAGGCAATAGCCAGCATCCACAAAGACGAAGCAATCTATCTCCTAGGAGATTTCAATGCTAGAGTGGGGCGCGACCACAAAGCCTGGCCCACATGCTTTGGCCTCTTTGGAAGAGGAAAGATAAATGAGAATGGACAGAGGCTTCTGGAACTGTGCTGCTCACGAGGCTTGTATGTAACCAACACTTTCTTCAAGTCCAAGGATATACACCAAACCCTGTTTGCGTACTTATATGGTGTATTCTCCTAAAGCATTGTCATTTTAATTTTAATGTCTTCTGTTTTGTTGCATAAACAAAAATAAGGAACAAAGTTGTTTATCTAATGAAATAATAGTTGGTTGACTCAAAATAATTTCAAATGTAGCCACTCATAACAAGTGTTCAACATTGCCAAAGTAATTGCAAATGTAAGGAATCGGATAAAGAAAGAATAGACTATTAAAATAGAACAACAATAAATTGTAAAAGAAAACAAAAAAAAGGGGCAAAAAGTTTGTGTTATAATGTTTGACATTAAATCTGCTCAAAATATACTTTGGCTTTTTGTGGTCACAGAGAGGAATATACTAATGCACATATTGGCAATATTCTGGAACTTATGCATCTGCTAAAAAAGTACAATCAAGTGCGCGAAAAAATTTTTGCAAAATATTTTTTTTAAAATGTCCCCTCAAATTCAAAATGAGACCATAGTAGTTTTAGGAGATCCGGTTTGCAAAAAATAAATCTTTCAGGTACATGAAACCAAATATTATTCCATTGAATGCTTTAGCTCTCAATATTTCACATCAGTATCATACAAATCCAGTTGTGTGATATGTAAAGATTGAAAATCAGAAAGTAGACTTTGTAGAATCTTTCATGGATTTCATTTAAATAAAACAATTAATCTTTGTACGACATTTAGGAAATGATTTTAAATAAGTTTAACGCTGATGGTCTTAAAATAATGGACTGCAGAGGCCCAACATGTGTTTATAACTGCATTACTGCTAGAAAGTATACAGGAGTTCAAGAGACTTAAAGACATAAATCTCAATGTCAAATCTCGCTTAAACAGTTTATTAAATCTTTTTTGTTTTCATGCCACTCCACCTAAAACAAACTTTCTAACATTTTATTACACTAGAACGTTGTTACGCATTTTTTTTTCCATATCCATGCACTTTGGAAAGATCTAATTGATGCTACAGGCAAGGCATTAAACTGACTTCAGGATATAAAAAAGTGAATATATCATGGAGCCATTTTGACGCTTTTTAAAAAAAAACTATAAGAAAAACTGATAGAGGCAGACGAAAACTTAAACACACAAACAGACGCAGAAACTTGGCTAGTCACAATGCAATTTTATTTTTCTGGACATTTGGAAACATGTACTTAATGAGGTCAATGAAACGCAAAATTATTTACAAACATATAGTGCAAAAATGCTTTGCAAAAGCTACTCACAGAGAAACTAATGGACTTTTTAAAGGATGCTTTGATTTTCACTAAATCTTTATGTGGAGACCTTAGAATTCTAATTTTACCTTCCTGTCAAAGAACGAGAAAGAAAATTGTGGCGATCAAAGCCAATATGTAGAGATGTAGTGAGGTTTCGCAGTTATGATTTTCGTACACCATTTACGTAATCTAATAGCTATTTTGGATTTTGAGCATGGCATGGCTGACAACATTGATACATTAAAGATTGTTCCGTGAAGAAAAGCAGAAAACTTCAATTTTATTTTGTTTTAATGAAAGCTTGCCTATTTATTACTAACATAACATAAAAATGAATAGTGTCCTTATTATTACTTTCTAAAAAAAAATTGTCTTTCATTTAGAGCCTATATGTATTTTCTCGGGGTGGGGGGGGGTTCTACAACTGCTATGTCTTTTAAAATCTCTCTCACTCAGTTATTAGGGCTGCGGAAATTAATGATTAATTAATCGATTAAAATTAATTTCATCAATTAAAATTTAAGAAAATATTTCTGGTATTTTTTTTCTAATTTATCAATAATTTATATTTTTTGTTACTTACATATATTTCCCATGTATTATTATTATTTATTTAAACGTGCATACATAAACAAAAAGGTTTGTCTTCCTTATTTCTTGCATAGCAGTTAGAACAAATTTGCTGTGTTACGTCACAAAATTAAGGAGCCATGGAATTATCGCGACTTAATCGATTTTGCGAAATAATGAATCGCAACTTAACAGGATCTAAAATCTAAAATTAATCAATTGAATTTTTTTCCCCGATTAATCTAAAGTACCAGCCCTATATATATATAAATATCAGCTAGCAATATCTTGATCAGAGTGAAACTGCATTCAATACTACAGTCGAACCCACATACCTCGAGCTCGGTTAGCTCGACCACCCCACTAAGTCGACGTTTTTTATTGGAAAAGCCAAAGTCTCTCTTTGTCTTAGCATTTTCTCATCGGCTAATTCGATTTTTCTAAGTCGCCGAAACCTAATACCTCATGCACAAAAGAGGGCCAAATTTGCAACTTAATGTTGGTTAGCTCGATCCTCGTCGGTTGGCCTAGCAATGCACTCTGGCACTTTTAGTTCAAAACAGTGTTGACCAATGTTCCCTTTACGCTGTGCGGTTGCGCGGCCGCGCAGACATCTGACTGACGCCGCGCAGCAGTTTAGACCTACCACACAGTAAATTTGTTAAAAATATTGCACAAAAAATGTATGCCCAGCAACTTTGCACACACGTTTTTTCTCTTTGCACACGGACCAACGAACCTTAGAGGGAACATTGGTGTTGACATCTCGCTTTCTTCGAGACTTCCGGCTATTGTGTGATTCTACGAGATTTCAAAAAAAATTACCGGATGTTATTATCTTCTTTCACTTTCGATCCATGTGTGAATTAGATGTATTCACCCGTAAATTGTGTTAGCGGTCTTTAATCCGTCATTATTTCGCAGTGCATGTTACATTATTATTAAACTTAATTCATTTTCTGATACATTAATCATTTTATTTTTTAAGATAAACGAATATCTTTAGAAAATAAAGGTTTGTATCGAGAATCGACGGTGGTTTTTATATAATTAAATAAAAAAATTATTATTCTTTTAAAAGTTTGTTGTTGCTTTGTTACCAGTAAGATACGTGACTGTGACACTAACACGCGCATGACGATGAAATCAAATCATTTTCTTAATATTCCAGTACATGTATATAATATTATTAATATACATGTCATCACTTTTGTAGGTCGAATTCTGATAAGGAATGATTTTTAAAAAAATTCGCTTAGACTTAGTTGCCGGCCGAGGTCTAACACACAGCCCACAGCGTGCTGTGATCAACGGTCAAGGCCGCAATAGTTTTATTTATATTACAAGTTTGATTGACTGAGGAAATTCTAGGGCGTTCTGATAGTAACAGATATCCTGCACGTCAAAAGCATTAAACTTAAAATTACCATATTGATATGTTTATTTTATTTTATTTTTATTTGCTGATTTGACGCTAGCGGCTGTGACACGCGCCATGGGACGAGGCGAGGCGAAAACTTTGACCTTTTAACGCATGCGCAGACAATTATAAACTGGTAACTATTTTTTTTTATTAAATGGAATCGAAACATGACAGAGACGTAATCAAAGTCCTTTACTTCGGCATAAATATATATATAATATATATATATAAATTCCTGATTAGTCATAACTTTTCCCGACTTTCAAGGCCGAGAAATTTTTTAAAAGAATTCCCGACTTTTTCCCGTTTTCCTGAGTGGGAACCATGGTTATATTTAAATTTAAAAAAACGGTCATTACAACCTTAGGAAAGAGTGAAGAAATATTAGGGTTCCGATACGATTCCGATTAATCGTCCCATCACTAATTAACGCTAACTAATTAATCATGTACATAAAGAAATTTCAAACACATGTTAATATTTTGCCGCCATATTGGTTTTCGTTTTAACTCGATCATCGGTTATCTCGACGCCATTTTTCATACCCCAACGCCGTCAAACTTAACCGGTTTCGACTGTATATCAAATATAAGTTGTACATATTTGTTTAGATAAAGTGGTTAAGAATTCTTAAATCAAACTTAAATAAGCATTTTACATTTTTCCTAAATAAAATGCACCTTTATAATATAAAACAGTATATTAAAGTGATTGTATTTAAAAATTTTATTTTCAGGATGCATGGATTGCATTTCATAATGACAAAAAAACAGTTAGTAAATATCTAAGGCCTCTTCGAATAGGAAAAGTGAGAGAGGATGAAAACAAAGAGGTAATATTTGTTTATTATTATCATTTAGTGTCATACTGACATACTGTAATATTAGTTTTTTTTTAAATTGCCTATAAATTGTTAGTTAGACATTCAATATATGTTTTCTTTAGTGGCATTGCTTGTCAAGACCATTGAGGTTTTTTTAAACTGTAGGTTTTAGTGGTAATATTGTATGTGAATATTCATGTATGTCAATATAAATACCAAACAAAATCATGTTAATGCTTTTTAACATGTGTACAATTTTCAGCTTATTTTTCTAATTTTCTTTTTCAGAGTGAATTGATCAAAGACTTTAGAGAGATTCGACGAACTGTGGAAGATATGGGCTTGTTCAAAGCCAGTATTCCTTTCTTCACATTTATTATGTTGCACATTTTTGCCCTTGAGTTACTAGGATGGTTCACTGTCTACTATTTTGGTACCTCTTGGTTGTCTCTTTTAGTAGCTTCTCTATTCCTGGTCTCTGCTCAGGTCAGTTTATGCATTTTGAATTGTATTGTATTAACCTAAAAACAACCACATTTTTTTTTACAAGCATTACTTTTATTTGTTGCACATCTTTTTCTCGCTACATTTTGCTAATTAAATGTCTGAAAACAATAACTTTCATTATTTTTAAATTTTATTTATAAATTTGACTAAAACATTAATCTACTTTTTAATGGAACTGAAATACATTTAAATTAGAACAATTCAAGAAAGTGTATGTAATCACAACGATCATCACAAACTTTCTTCCTGATTTGGAAAGCTGCTTGTTTTTAATGTTTTATTTTCAAAATGAATAATATATTGTTACATATAGTCAATCAGCTCCATTTCCTTTGTTAGTAAATGTAAAAACTCTTATTTAAAAAAAAATCACAAAATAAATATTATAAATCTTTATTTAATATAGCAACTCAACTAA
Source organism: Ampullaceana balthica (assembly GCA_944989445.1). Classification (NCBI taxonomy): domain Eukaryota; kingdom Metazoa; phylum Mollusca; class Gastropoda; family Lymnaeidae; genus Ampullaceana; species Ampullaceana balthica. The sequence goes on along the minus strand of CALYLW010000301.1, from coordinate 100,317 downwards.
AATCAGAAAAGGAATTTTCAGAAAATTCTTCCATAATGGAATATATTGGTTAAATAAGAACATGATATTACCAGAACACAGTCAGCGATTTCCAATTAATTAAGCAAAAGCAGGAAATATAGCCAAACTTTCTAAATATAGGTAATGGAAAAGACAGTGTTATCCATGCTTGAACACACTGGGGAACTGCTTATCCAGGCCTGCACAGGCCTATGTTCAACTAGTTAGTGTGGGCTGCAAAATAAAGCAACTAATAACTTAAACCTAAGAAACAATATTCAGGAAATTAGGGTACATAAACAACAGATTAGCTGTGTTTGAAATTCAAGAAAACCATTACAAATGGAGTGAAGACCCTTTAAATGTAGACCTCACAAGATTACCAGAGTTAAGACTAATCATGACTGAGATCTATCTGTCTGTCCAAACATCAGTTTACTGCGCTAGTCTCACTGGAACTATCTTAACATCTTCTCAGAGCAATATACTCTGACCATAAGTGCCAAGAACTACCACAATCTTATTGATCATCACATAAATTGTAGACCCTTAAGATTTAGAAAAAGAAGAAAAACTATGCAGCAGTCTTTGTTTGACCCTCATTGTAAACACAAGACACTCTAGTTAGCTAAAACTGTTATTTTCCTGATTCTTTTGAGCTGAAACGATGCATACCTGATCATACTACACAACTTATGTTGCACAGAATTAAAGTATGCTTTTTAAGCTTTTAGGTTTTGTTCCAAATCTAATGCACCTTAAATAATTTGTTTGCCTCCTTAACCAATCGAGGCGCTCAGCACAAACCTCTTTCACTCTCAAGTTTTGAGGAGGGTAGTAGGATAGTAGAAAATTCAAAGGATTAAGTGGATTTACATGTTGATATTTTTACTTATTGTACTGAATTATTTTTAGAGACAGTTAATCTACAAATTTTGTTATTAAATACTGATTTTAAAATTTTATTTATTAAATTACCCAGGCTCAAGCAGGGTGGGCTCAGCATGACTATGGTCACCTCTCAGTGTTCAGCTCCTCTAAAGTAAATCATGTTATACATATATTTCTGCTGAATTTTTTCAAGGTACTATTTCACACTCTTTTAACACTTAATTTTGATATTAAGTTTATATTTTGAGGAAGATTACTATAAAAGAATTTTATGTAATATTGTATATATTAGTAGGGTTACTATGGCTTTTAAGATTTGAAATCATTTTCTTACTAATAGATTCTTAATCCATATACTTTCTCACTTTTTATTTCATAGACATATTAATAGTTAATTTAAATCTTTTAACTTTGTTTCATGATCTCTTATGTGTTGAAATATGAAAATTACATATTTTAATGTGTCTGTGCTGCAGGGAGTTTCCTCTTCATGGTGGAATTACCGTCACTATTTACATCATGCTAAGCCAAATACCATTCGCAAGGATCCAGATATACGCATGGAGATGTTTTTTTTACTTGGAAAAACATTACCTGTAGAAGTAAGTTACTTTTACAAATCAAATTAACCCATTGGCTACCAATCACAAAAACCAAACACCCCCTGAAATACTAAGCAAAGGGAGATCACTCTCAAAACAAAAAAACAAACATGCACACTTATGTTAAATGAAAATGTTTTTAACTACCTAAATGTCAGTTAAAAATAATACATGCATCAAAAGAATAGAAAATTTGATGAGCTTTTCAAAAATGTATGCTTTGAGTTTGAGGTACTTTTCAAATATTCTCAAATATGTTTTCTATAAATACTGACTTTGTCTTTGGGTGATGACTCCTTTTGTCTGTCTACAACAGTAGTCCTTGTGTAGGTGGACCTTGCATAAACGATACCCTGTTTTTTCTTAGGTTCTACAGCTGTCCATCTTGTTGCTATCAATGGAGCACTGTTAGCACCAATGTTCACGTCCTGTATGTTGAAATATGCTGGCTACTGTATGGGCTGCATCTCCCAGACACTTGGTGTGTTAAGTTGTCTGGATTTTATAGCTCCAGTCAAAAGCTGGTCTAAAACAGCCTTTTTAAATAGCAGACTATTTTTCCCAGGAGAGTCTAAGGCATCATTTGGTCTGGAACTTTTCATCAACAGGAAGCTGTTGATCATAGACAGATCATAATCTTTTCGTAGTGAGTGCAAATAGGCCTGTCAACGGGAACCATGGTACCAGTTGCCATGCAATTACCCAGGTAGAAAAAGTGCGCCCTGATACCTGTGAAAATGTGGCTGCAATGTCTATACTTAATGGTGGCCAAACTGTGTCTCACGAGCCGCATGCAGCTCTTCTGTGTTCACATTGCAACTCGCGGACAATTTATCAAATTAAAATTTTCGTTTGAAATATCTGTTGTGAAATACGTTTAACACAAAAAGGTTTTAGAAGAAATATCTGTCAACTGGAAATAAATGTAATCCCGACAAACTACTATGTATTTTGATCTTTTCTCTGAACAAAAATCGCTTTGAAAAATCACAAAAATATTTTGGTTCTTTGAATGAATCAAATAAGGAAAACATGACCATGCCGCAGAGAATTAAGAGTGGCTCAAAATGAAAGAGAGACAGTATTTTGTGTTAGTAATAATAACACCCCAGCTTTTATTATATGACAAGACACTAATTTGGCATTGAAATACACCGACAACATTGAGTTACCACTTGAGACCAGCCACCAATGTTGTTTATCTCCCTCCCCACTTCTCCCTCCTAGCTGCTGGGCCATGTATGACCTGACTGAACGGTACATTATTGTTGTTGATATTTTGTTTGAATGTTCAGTTTAATTTACTTTCAATTTATGAGTATGAAGAATACATTTAGAGCAGGAACAAAATTTTGTAGTGCATTAAAGTTCACAATAGTATGTTACTTGAAGCATGCGATGGCTACTGTGTGAAATGAGGTGCATGGATGGTTGCAAGGTTGCATTGTACAGTCGAAACCGGTTAAGTCGACGGCGTTGGGGTATGAAAAATGGCGTCGACATAACCGATGATCGAGTTAAAACGAAAACCAATATGGCGGCAAAATATTAACATGTGCTTGAAATTTCTTTATGTACATTAATTAGTGATGGGACGATTAATCGGAATCGTATCGGAACCCTAATATTTCTTCACTCTTTCCTAAGGTTGTAATGACCGTTCGTTTTTAAGGACCGTTTAAAATTTAAATATAACCATGGTTCCCACTCAGGAAAACGGGAAAAAGTCGGGAATTCTTTTAAAAAATTTCTCGGCCTTGAAAGTCGGGAAAAGTTATGACTAATCAGGAATTTATATATATATTTTATTATTTTTATATATATATTTATGCCGAAGTAAAGGACTTTGATTACGACTCTGTGGTAGTGGTATGTTTCGATTCCATTTAATAAAAAAAAAGTTACCAGTTTATAATTGTCTGCGCATGCGTTAAAAGGTCAAATTTTTCGCCTCGCCGTGTCACCTGCGTGTGGCATGGTATAGCCGCTCGCGTTTGCCGTCGTATCAGCGAATTTAAAATACAAATAAACAAATCAATATGGTTATTTTAAGTTTAATGCTTTTGACGTGCAGGATATCTGTTACTATCAGAACGCTCTCGAATTTCCTCAGTCAATCAAACTTGTAATATAAATAAAACTATTGTGGCCTTGACCGTTGATCACAGCACGCTGTGGGCTGTGTGTACTGTGTTAGACCTCGGCCGGTAAATAAGTCTAAGAGAATATTTTTTAAAATCATTCCTTATCAGGAATGATTTGATTTCATCGTCACGCGCGTGTTAGTCACAGTCACGTATCTTACTGGTAACAAAGCAACAACAAACTTTTAAAAGAATAATAATTTTATTATTTGATTAAATAAAAACCACCGTCGATTCTCGATACAAACCTTTAGTTTCATTTCTAAAGATATTCGTTTATCTTAAAAAATAAAATGATTAATACATCAGAAAATGAATTAAGTTTAATAATAATATAACATGAACTATGAAATGACAATTAACGACCTCTAACGCGATTGTCCAGTACCTCGGGTGAATACATACTCCATGGATACACGTCGAACTAATAATTCACACACGCAAAACATCCGGTAATTTTTATTGAAATCTCGTAGAATCACACAATAGATGGAAGTCTCAAAGAAAAGCGAGATGTCAACACTGTTTTGAACTAAAAATGCCATAGTGCATTGCTAGGCCAACCGACGAGGATCGAGCTAACCAAGTTAAGTTGCAAATTTGGCCCTTTTTTGTGCTCGAGGTACTAGGTTTCGGTGACTTAGAAAAATCGAATTAGCGGATGAAAAAATGCTAAGACAAAGAGAGAATCTGGCGGTTTCAATAAAAAACGTCAGTTAGTGGGGTGGTCGAGCTAACCGAGCTCGAGGTAAGTGGGTTCGACTGTATAGCTGTCATGACGTCAAAAATAATGCTGGGCATTAATTCTAAACTGCTGCACAGCATTAGTCAGATATCTGTGTGGCCGCAAACCTTAAAGGAAACATTGTTTAGGACTGACCATCAGTTTAAAGAGGAATTTTTAAGCGAAAAAAAAATTGTACTTTTATCATCACCATAAAAATATAAAACCTTGAATTGGATACAAAATTGTACATTCCTTTGTTCCAAAATTTAGAGCTTAAACTAATGAATAGGCTAATGGCAGGATTACCAAAGCTCTTGTTAGACTGAACAAATCATACCTCATAGAGCAGAACTGTCATGCTTGTTCATAACATTATTTATTGTGGCAGTAAATAATTAAAATACATTGCCAACATTGGGGTCAAACTTCATGGTCGCAAATTAAACATAGCTAAAAGTTATTTAGTCATAACTCGCAATATGAAAAAAAAGTCACTACCTGGCTATAAGCTAATGCAGGATAGGTTAACAGTATTATTTTGTGCCAATGCAAATGGTAATTTAAAAACTTAACCACTTTTTGTACCACTGAAATCCATGCGTTTTTATGTGCAAACAGTTATTAAAAGTATGCTTCCAGTAATGTGGAGAACCAATTTTTAGGTAGTGGTTGAATGATATTTTTGCTCTTGCATTTAAAATTAAAACACCTTGAGGAAAAGGAGTTGCCTCTGAAATGTTTTCTCCCCTTGCACCTTGCTCCTGCCCATCCACCAAATGCTGAAGAAGACCTCAATCCAGATTATGACTTTATTAAAGTTAAATTTCCACTTCCTAATACATGTACCACACCACTATTACAGCCAATGGATTAGCAAGTAATTTTTAAACTTCAAAAACTACACAAAAGCTCTCTTTGAAAGGTGTTTCCAGGTCACCAATGACACTGATTTGACTCTTGATGATTTTTGGAAGTATCACTGTATCATCTTCCATTGTATAAATCATGTCAATAAAGCCTGGAACATTGTTACCATACGCACATTGCAGTTAGCATGGAAAAAACTTTGGTCAGCTTTCCTGCCTGACAGGGAAGTGGTTGAGAATGATAATACTGTGGTAAAAGACATTGTAAGCCTTGCTAAAAATTTAGACATGGAAGTAGATGAGAATGATATTTATTATGGAATTGCTGGAGGACAATAGCCAAGAAATAACCTGCTAAAGAGCTTGTTGAATTGCAACACGAGCTAGAAGACAATATACGGGAAGGAACAGAAGAAGAAGGAGAGGATGAGGTACCATCTTGCTGCAAGTGCTGAAATAAAAGACATTTGCAAAAAGTGGAATGATGTTCAGGCTCTTATTGAAAAGCACCACCCAGACAGATCTATTTTGACAATGGCAGTGGACCTTTTCAATGACAGTGTCCCTTTTCAATGACAGTGTCATGGCCCATTTTCAAAAAAGATTATGTAGCAAAGAAAAAAAACAAGTTTCTATAAACTGTTTTTCAGTTCAAAAACATAAAGTCACAACAAGAGAGAAACAAAATAGAAAACAGATATAGCTACATAGTTGCCCATAGGGGTCTACCGATATACCGGCACCGATATCAGGATAACGGCAATATCGGTATTGGTAGCATTTAAAGGTCCTGATATTGACGTCACCGATATTTAATAAGTGACATTTTGACCAAAAAATTCAGAAAAAAAATTAGATTTAGATTTATAAATATCTCAACAAATTAATATATTGATCCCGATATTGGTATTGAAAGAACCAAAAGAGTCCTAGTATTAATATTTACAGCCCCAATACAGCGTGTCATGTGCTATGATATTGTATAGGTATCGGCCGATTTTCGTATACTCAGAAATACTGTGTAAGTGATGCCGATGCTGAGTATACCATAATTGCTCTAATAGCAAAAAGCAAGCAGAATCACAGATATCTAAAACATTTTGTTTTGTTTGGAATAGCAAAATGGCCATCTATTTAACCAGGTTCAACTGTAATTATGAGTCAAAGTTGAAGGTTCAAAGGAAGTTCCTAATTTTTTTTGTACATTTTTATTTTGTTATTATTAATAAAAAAAAAGTTTTGATGTGTTCTTTTATCCAGATTATTACGGTATTAACTTATTTTATCTTTTTAAATAAATCTTCGATCCATATTCCTGTATTTTTTACGAGGAAAAGAAACAGGAAGCAAAGTGACAGATGAATGAACACAAAATACGGAAGACGGTAATCGACACACACTTATAATTCAAATGAAGTTGTACAATTTTTTCCTAATTTACGTTTGTCTTAATTAAACCAGTAGCCTAACATATAAAATATAAATAATGAGTGATAAATTTAAGAATGACAAATACTCATATCGGCAACAACAAAAAATATCGGTATCGACAAAAATGCATATCGGTATCTGCAAAAATGCATATCGGTATAGTCCTAATAATTACAAGTCATAAATTTAAAGAATCATGTCATCAAATATGACCACTGGTTTTTGTTCTGCAAAAAAAATATCTGTAATATCTGTATTGGCAATATCGGCAAAAATGCATATTGGTAGACCCCTAGTTGCCCAGTGATAGTATTATTACTGACTAGAACCATACGAAGTACATGAACTGTACATATCTGAATTCTGTATAAATAAATGTAAATTAAATAATAATCTGTTATGTATATTTTATTTACTTGTTGCGATTAATATTTCAACAAATAAACAAAAAAATTTTTTTTAGAAAGTGATGGCTTACTTTCACAAGGAATACTATGCTTCTGGTTAAGTACTTTTCAGGTTAAGCTCTGACTTAGGAAGAAATTATGTATAAGGCAAGGTAGGATAGTATCTTTAATCAACTTAATGCTGTGTGTTCTAAAAGCATAATTTAAAATAATGAAATTGTTTACATTTTTTTAATAGCAATTAATGTGTTTTGATCTGCGAAGCATTTTGCTAACATTTCTAAGGCATGTGTATTGTTTAAGTTTAAAAAAAAAGAATTATAATGGATAAACAATTCAACAATTTCTTTTCCAATATTCTTATGATAAAGATAGTTTTACTCTCTTTTGACAAAATATTTTACCTTTCAAATGGTGTTCACAAAAAGAATAAAATGTAACTAAGTTATTTAAGATGTTCAACAATTTTGTTGATGTTTTGCACTGGCAAGGGCTATCATCACATTTCAATTTTCATTCAAATTCACTATGTAACACAATTTTTTTTCCCTGGCTTCTAAGTGTTATATTTCAATTGCTATGTCTAAAGTATGTGAAAAAATGACTTCATTAAGCACAAACTTTGCTTACACGACAACAGCACATTTTCGTCATTATTATCAGGTAGAAACAAAAATTGCACAAGGAATAGACAAACACAGTCTGAAACCACTCAACAAGGTTCAGAAATGTGTAGATTTTCTAGATTTACGATTGTACTGTGAATCACTCTCTCGAAGTAGCCCCCAAATGTAGTCCCCCATCATGTTTTCGTTATACTGTCCAGAGACATTCTGCATCCCATTTTGGCATAATTCTTTATGAGAGTCTGCACCAACTCCACATAGTTTTCAGCTTGTGATTACCTAGGAAGCCCTGAACAACTGCAACGAAACTGCTCCAAGCCGCTCTCTCCGTTCTGTTCAATAGCTTTGCGAAATCCTCACATTCTATGATCTTCTTGATCTTTGGTCCGACGAATATACCAGCCCTGACCTTAGCCTTGGACAGCTTTGGAAAAAGATCTTGGAGGTATTGAAATGCTGCTGACTCCTTGTCAAGAGCAGTGACAAATTGCTTAATGAGGTCTAACTTGATGTGCAGCGGTGGAAGAAGCACTTTATGAGGTTCTATCAGCGGCTCCCACTTCACATTGCTCCCCAACAAAAAACTTGGTCCGATAATGCGCCTTAGTGTCACGGCTGTCCCAGAGACAGAGGAAACAAGGAAATTTTGTGAAACCTCCTTGAAGACCCATGAGGAATGATACTAATTTGAAGTCACCGATGTCGTCATACTTTAATGCACTCAGCAACATTTTGACACTGGTGATATGCACAGAGTGGGCCATCGGAAGAAACGGGTAGTTGTTTCCATTGTGAAGCAACACGGCCTTGAGGCTCCTGGATGAACTGTCTATGAATAGGCGCCATTTAATAGGATTACATGCGATACCTATAGCCTGGAATAGACCGGCAACATCGTTGCAGAAGCACAGCCCATCACGCTGATAAAGAAGTTGGAGAATCTTTGATGCCACTTCCTCTGATCCTTTACTTGTACGCTATCATCAACCAAGTTCCACTGTTTGAGCCTGGATATCAGAAGCTCAGCATTCGATTTCGTAAGCCCGAGGTCCCTAATTAAATTGTTCACGTCTTTCTGGTTAGGGAAGTACGGCTTTCTATCCCCAACTTCATTTGCAGAATTGCAGTCCATATCTCCAGTATCTGCCTCGCTATCTGACTTGCTGCTGTCTCCTGAAGATGGCCGATGCCGCCTAGGAGGAGTCGGAAATGGCAGATCGGGGCTGTGTGGTACTGGGGCGATGGAAGAAGGTTATGTCCGGATAAACGATCTGAGGGGCATTTTTGCTGGTGCAACGATTTTTTGGGTTTACCATGCAGAAGTAGCAGTTGTTTGAGTGGTCCGTCGACTCTCGCCAAATTCGCGGGATAGCAAACTTCATGGCTCCCTTCTCTCCTCTGTACCAACCTGTAACATAGTACATAATAATACATAAGAATTATAATAATTTGAGGGCAGGAAATTTCAAAATATGGAATGATTTCAAGATGGAACAAACGAGGGAGCAAACTGTAATAATTAATGGATCTAAATCTGCACCAATAAAGGTTAACTCAGGAGTTCCACAAGGAACTGTGCTAGGTCCCTTACTCTTTTTAATTTATATAAATGATTTACCCAACAACATCTCAACAGGTACAAAAGTTAGGTTATTTGCTGATGATTGTATAATCTATAGAACAATTAAATCAGAACAAGATAGCAAAATTTTACAAAAAGACTTAGATGAATTGATAAAATGGGAAACTAACTGGAGTATGTCTTTCCACCCAGAAAAGTGTCAACTGTTAAGAGTAACAAAGAAAAAGAAACAAATAAATACAAAATATTACATTCATGGAAAAGAACTGACCCAAACTAAAGATGCAAAATACTTAGGAGTCTTAATAAATGAGAAACTATCATGGAATCCCCATGTCCATGAAGTTATTACAAAATCAAACAAAACCTTAGGCTTTATAAAAAGGAACTTTAACAAATGTAATAGAGATATAAAACTAAAATGCTACCTCACTTTGGTGAGACCTGTACTAGAATATGCATCTTCTGTATGGGACCCATCCACCAAAGAAAACATTGATAAACTAGAACAAATTCAAAAAAGAGCTGCCAGATTCATTACTGTAGAATATTCGAAACTGACAAGAATAACACCATTAGTTAAATCATTAAACCTTGAAACACTAGAGGATAGAAGAACCAAGAGCAAAGTAGTAATCATACATAAAGCAATTAATTCTAATTTAGAAATACAACACAAAGATAACTTAATACAACCCTCAGATAGACATAAGGATAAAAACACCTTTCTTATTCCGTATGCAAGAACAAACACATACAAGTTTTCCTTCTTCCCGTCCGGAATTCGGGCGTGGAATGGGTTGCCTGAAGAATCCAGGAAAACCAACACTTTATCAACATTTAAATCTCTAATAAAAATGCAGGACTAAACACAAACCATAGATAAGCGTAGGACGCAATAATCTTCTGTATAGAAGGAGCGTCTGTAAACAGATATGATAAGATAAGATGGAACGTATTTGCCTACAGTACACGACTTATGACAAAACTTTGTAAATTACAACTCTTTGAAATGAACTAGATCTAAAGCATTGAAATTTTATAAAAATAAATTAAAAGACATCTAAGCGAGAAGCAACTGTTCTGTTTACCTTCAAGTGTTTTCTTGCAATATTCGCATGTGAAATGCGGTGCCCAAGATTTGTCTTGGTCCCCGACCGGCACGCCGAAGTAGGCCTTGCAAATTATACGACTTGCTTCCACGGAATACTTTTTCGCTCTTGTCTTTATGAATTGTCCGCACACATAGCAGAATAAATCAGCTGGATGCAAACAACCTCTTGATGCCATATCAAATAAATAACTTCTCAACTACGAATCGTTATCCTTTCAGTCTGCAATAACACGAATTGGAATCTTGGCTCGAGACACCTGTGCTTTTATACTTGTACAGCTACTTTTGGAATGCTCAAGAACGTTCTAGAAAGTTCTGAGAGTTTCTTGAAAGTTCTAGAAGATTCTAGAGTGTTCAGGAGAATTGTAGAAACATCTGGACAAATCTAGCAGTTCAGGGAGGAAAGCTGGGCATTGAAAGAAAATCGATAATTTTCTCGAAAACTCGCGATTTTCCAAATTTCATTGTCCCGGTCACAGAAGCAAAGTTTTTCTGGAATAACAGCGATTTCCTTTCTGTTCTAGACCTAAAGGGTTAGGAAGACACACATTCAACCCAGGAACAGAACAAAGTGAAAATTTGTTACATATTGAATCTCAGATGTTAATTCCATAACAATTATTTTTAAAAATTATTTTTACCAACTAACCATAATGGTTGGTACAAAGACAACCAGGTGAGCACATATATTATACATTAAGATTTCCTCTGTGGCTCTCCAATCAACTGTAAATTAGTGTAAATTAATACAAAAAAATTAAATAGCTATTTTTAAAAATTCATCACTATATTTTAAATTCATCTAAGATTTCTGTGGATGATACTCAATGACAGTAAGACTTTAAAAAATTAAAGTAGAGAAACAGTAAACCAATACATATTAAAATAGTTTTGCTGCTGATTAAACTACATTAATTTATGTTAAAGATACTTAACGACCAAAATCAGTAATGTTTAATATTGGAATATAAGCTAGAACCTATTACAAATTACATTAAAATTCCACACATTTATAGTGTTGTGTCTATGAAATTTAATCACTCAGTGATGAATTCCATCCTAAATTTTAAATAAACATTTTGCATTCTTCATCATTAATATCTGTCATTATCATTATCTGTCATTATTTCATTGATGTGCTAATTACAATTTTATCATAGTGAGATTTGATACTTGACAAGCTAATCTGAACTCTTGGCTGATAAAAAATGCTTTGTTTCATGTCTTTGTAAATATTGTAATGGTTTCTCAAAATGTTCAGTTTTCAGCAGATTTTTTTGTAGCTTACTTAAAATTAACCTAGTCTGCATTTAAAAAACGACAAGACAAGATATGCAGTATAAATTCAAAATTTTGTCATTATGAGATTTATTTTACATTTAAGTGATTCCAGATAATTTTAGTTTAACCATTAAACAAAATATTTTAAACTTTTTGAGAATTTTCTGTTGGCCCCTATAGAATTGGATTGTGATAGGCTTTCAAATAAAATACAATATACACAAGATATTTTGTTTACATTCAATTTAATTTTGATGTTAAGAAATTGACAGAACTTCATACCGGGAGACATACCTATATGATTTTCGCTTCAAAGGTCTCAAAGAGGCCCATAAATATACAAGCATAACTCTGTCACATTTTTGTTCCCATTGCAAGCCCATTGATCTGATCCAAAAAAATCATCCATTAAATTAAATAAGTTTAATTTTAGGACAAGCTCAGTCAAAAAAATAATGGCACTTGTGGGGATCTTTGGGACCATTGTTCCCTTTAAGATGCACAGCAGTTTTGAATTACAGCGCAAAAATTGTTATGTAATTAGGGCTGTCAATATTGTTGAATCTCCCTCCTTTTTATAACTGAAGGGCATAATGCTTATAATTTTTACAGTAATAGAGACATCATTTCTATTTTTATTATTTACTTTTTTTAAATAGAAAATTGCTACTTAATTGCTACTATTGGTTCTAGCTTTTGGCTTAAGAATAAATGAATATCAGTTTAACATGCTTTACATCCTTTGTTATGCTTAACTTATTTTAATACAATTTTTATGATCACATTCATTTGTCCTACTCAGACCCCTGACTACTGAACATGCATATTAAAGTAGTTCAAATAATCTTTAATTAAAATGACTGGTCAACACAAAAATTTGGTGCCTTTTAATGACCTTTTCTTTTTATTTCTAACCCCTTGATTTTTATTCCTTGTTTGTAAAATGTAGACATTAAAAAGAATTTGCAATGGTGAGTTCCGTTTTAAATAAACACATTCAGTCTGATAGAACTAATGTGAATGAATCTACTTTCTCATAATTGACTTTATATAACAGCACTAGGCCTGTCAACAGGTACCCGGTAACCCGGTTACCCATTGCCGACCAATTACCCGGGTAGTAAAATTGCGCCCGGGTACCCGTGAAAATGTTTCTGCAATGTCCATACCAACAGTGGCCAAGCTGTGGCTCTTCTGTGTTCAAATTTCGTGAACAATTTATCAAATTAAAATTTTTCTTTTGAAATATATGCTGTGAAATACGTTTAAAATGAAAACACTTAAAAATAAATAACTGCCAACCAGAAATAAAACACTGTCCCGACAAACTTCAATGTATTTTGATTCACCATTTTTCTTGGAACATAAAGCATAAATCATCTAACACAAAAAAGTTTTGGTTCTTTGAATTGTTCAAATAAGGAAAATAGACTACAACATCGAGATTTAGGAAGGGCTGGCAATGACAGAAATGACCTTGGCTTTGGTTTTGAAATATGACTACAACATTGAGACAAGTCAATGTTGTTTTTCTAATTCCCCCTCCTTTCTCCATTCCTATCCCCACCATTTTTTTATCACTGTTAAAACAAAAAATAAAGGCTGGGGGCTGGGTCCACTCAGTAGAGCAAGTCTCGGAAAGTTTGGTTAATTACAACAGTTGTCAGCTGTGAACTAGAAATAACCCGCTGTGTCATCAGTCAATTACTGCGCTTTATCTTTAAAAGACTTTGTTTAGCTCCCCCCACCCTAAGTAAAAAAATCACTTAGGCACCCCTCTACTCATTGTTTTTACACCACTGAACTAGAGTAGTACTTTAATGTCATTTTTAAATCGCTGATTCTTTGCATCTAAATTTGCATTTCCATAATAAACAAACAAGTACATGTATAATGTTATAGCGGGCATGACGGTGAAAATTTGAGGTGTTTCGAACGGGTAACCCAGGTACCCAGTCAAAATTTGAACGGGTAACAAGGCAGCTTTTTCAACAATATTGACAGCCCTAAACAGCACCTTAACTATATTTTTTTAAATTAGTTAAATAATAGAGATTTTTATTTTTTAGAAATAAGGAAAGAAATAAAAACAATCTAGTTTGCTTGTTTAAAAAAAAAGAAGAAATTTTAATAAACTAATTCATTACTGGAAATCAAGGACTTTGGTTTTATTTGTGTATAGCCAAGAGCATGGATATTGTCCAACACTTTCATAAATATGTATTTTTCTTTTTCAGTGGGGCAAAAAGAAAAAGGGATTTATGCCATATGGTCATCAGCACAAATACTGGTTTATGGGTAAGCAACTATTTCTTGACAATTACAATTGTTCTTAAAAATCTTTTAAATCTGGCAACCAACTGAAGTATACTTATTTTACATTTAATTTTTTTTTAAATCGCGTAAGTATCAATATCTGTTCAAGACTTTAATATAGATTTGTGACTTTTACTCTCAGTATATATGTTTTTATTTAATTTTAATATCTGTTTTACACTTGATTTTACATGTTCTATTTATAAGTGCCCAAACTTTCTTTGACATATTATAAAAATACAAAAAAGCTGAATTATTTGTTTTGGCTAATCATTTTATATGATTCCTCTTCAAGACATTTCTGTGCAGATGTTTTATTTGTTTGAGCATAAAAAACTTATCTTCACATATGGATAAACATGAATTTCATGCATTAAAAGAATTTCATCACATTAAAACTATACTGTTGCATTATAAAAATAAATGCAGATTCTAGGAATTTTGAAGTTGGCAATATCTACAATAAAATAATACTGTAACCTATTATTTTTTATGTACATATAAGTAGCTTAGGTAATGTGCACAGGAGTCTTATAGAAAATTTCAGTGCTTGTGATGTAAGGGAGGGGTTTGCACTACTATGTATTTCATATCATAATGACTTAATAATGCTTTTATTTTAACTCTGTTTGACAGTATGGAAATACTGACCAATATTAATAAAATGCGTAACATGGTTAACAGATTGCGTATTTTGGGGCGGCATTGTCTTTTATATATTATGGATCTGTTTCAATTAGCCCTTCTCAACTTACTGGAATGGAGTTTAGAAACCGTATTTTTTAATCAACCATGTAAATCTTTGAAACACTTTTGTCAATATTTAAAAAATCTGATGCATTTTATTAATCACATTTCATAATGAAAATATTAGTTTTTATTTAGTTTTTTTTTAAAAATTTAGTAATAGAAATATGTATTTTTTTGAAATAAAATTTAAAAAAAAATTCATTTGCACTTTAAAAAAAAAGAAATTTTATAATTTCCCTTATCATTAATTAGGAAGTTTTTAAAAACTTTACTAACTTTGGAGTGTATTTTCATCAGTTTTTAAAACCATTCATTTTATCCTACTAAAATGTCACAATAAAATTAATTTAACACGTTCAAAAATGCTTTTTAAAATCATCAGATTTTATTTGAGGGGAAAAAACTCACTTTATAGCATATTGTAAGCCAGAGGTATCCGAAGATGGGCTTGCTTGTAAAATGCCGCCTTAAAATGTGTTAGAATTTTAACTGGCCCGCATCCTCATCTCAAATAATTAATTAACTTGGGGATTTTTTCTGTAACCACAACAAATGATGGCAAAAATAGATGACGTTTTAATATTTACCTACCGAGATATGGATTTAAAAGGCCGATAAATTATGTGCTATTTTATGTTATGTGTATGAAATACGATGAAGTCTTATGGCAGAATTGGTTACGCAACATTTCCGTTCTAGTTAGGGGCCGTCCATAAATAATGTCACACGATTTTGGCCGATTTTTGACCCCCCCCCCGTCACGCGTCGTCACAAAAAGATAGACCTCCCTCTAAAAATACGTAACAAAGCTTTGACACAATTTTTTTAAATAATTATTTTTCTATTTGAAAATAAGTATGTTTCAAGTCACTTTTAATGTCATTTAAGTATTTATGATTTATTTTGTGAATGTCTACATTGTAATATTGTAACCTGGGTGAACCATTTTTATAAAAAGTTTCATTAACTGGCCTTCAGAAAACAAACCGTGTTAACATCCTTAGATTATATTTTATTTTAATACATACAAATTAAACATTGACTATTAATCATCACGGTTAACGTCTTTGTTTAGAAAAAAAAATATTTTAAAATAATATTTTTAAAATGTATTTTTAAAAAATCCCTCAATTGACTGACGGTAAGAAAGAGGTCGGCAAACAGGGGTAAATAACCTCATCTGGGGTCAAAAGGGAATTCTTGGGGGTAATGCAGACTCAATGGGACATATAACATCCACTACAATCCACTAGATATATTAAAATACGTCATGTGTACGTGTAGGCTGGAACATATGCCCATTATTGAACCGGTTCCTTCCAGAAAATGCATTTTTAAAAATTTGACAACTATGTAGATTTCTTACCTACGTACTATACGAAGACACCTAAATCCACCCTACTTTCATTTATATTGAAACGAGTGACAATAATCTTAATCCACATGACTTGACTATATTAAGTATCCTTTCTGTGATATTTAAAATGAATGCCTTAAAATCTGAGCTAAGAAGAAAAGTTGTTTTGTGCTCCTCTCGAATTGCGATGTCAAGAATTTGATGCATTCAATAAAGTTAATGAATACTTGACTAATTTTAAATGGGCTCATTTATCATTATATCTAGAATGGCGTTTGACCAAAAACCAATCGAACAATAATATCAAACTTAAAACGTTTATAATTCTATCAAATAGATCCTGTCATTTTGACTTGAATATCTACACATAATCCTATTCAGATCATTTTTAGACACTTGTCATGCTTTTAAAACTCACCAGTTGCATTTTCGCTAACGACCCTCCCCCAAATCCCCGAGTCATGTGAGCAGGAACTACAGTCTGGGGGTTTTGGGGGGAGGGGGGTAACGCACACACAAACTTGTATATTTTTGGGTAACGGGCAAAAAAGTTCACCGACTCCTGCCGTGAGAGAACCAAACGGAGCTGCGGTTACATCACAAATGCTTTGATGTCAACATCAAACGACACAGGTTAACAATTTCATACGTTATCTTGTAGGTTCTCAAACTTAAGGATTATAATTAGATTTAATTTTCGTAATTTGATAGCTTACGCCAACCAGCGTCTGATGGCATACCGACCGGCACATTGAGAAGCACTGATTTAGTCATTAAATAAATTGTAAGCGACCAAATATTGCAGTCGAAATTTTATTTAAAGTTACCCTTTAGATGTGACGACACATTTCTTCAACCCCACTCTCTCCCCCTCATCACGCATCGTCACAAAAGTGTGACCCCCCTCCCCAGGTGCGTGACCTCATTTATGGACGGCCCCTTATGTTTCAACGCATTTTAATTTATTGTAAGGTTTGTAATTATAAAATAAGCATATTATGCTATAAATTTTCCATTAATTCATCCACTTTTAGTAATTTCTAATTATGAAATCAGATTTTTATAAAGTCTTGATCACAATGGTACTGTCCACTTTTCCGCCCCACAAAAAATCACTCTTACAATTAAAAAAAAATCATATAATTGAAGCCTTTAACTTTAACTCACCCTCAGTATTTAATTTGTGTTATTACTGTATCTTATTTCGACCGGCACATATTGGCGCTTAAAGGAATATAGCCCTCTTTGCAAAAAATTAGGATAACCCTGGCATAAGCCATTTATTTTAATTTTTAAATCCCTTATATTAACTTCACCATCGTCTCTGTCTGTCTTGGTCGGGCGGGTGGAAAAACAAATATAACAAATGACCCACTTCCCGTAATGCTATCGAGCTGAAATTTTGCACATTGACTCGTGTCACCTAACAATACATTGTTTCAAAATTTAAGATCGGTCGAATGTACCTGTAATTAAATTGATGCATTTTTATTTTATCGCTATGTAACTCTATGTAGCCGTCTTCTATTGTAGACATCCACGTGTCACTGAGTTCACTCCAGCCATCCATGACCACATCCCCGTGTTTTACAGCAAGGGGAATTTAGTCATGTTCAGTCTGCAAGTGTTTGTCGCGCTGCATATTACATTATATTGAACATGATCAATACTTTTAGTTATGTCTCATATAAAAGGGATTTATATTAAAAAAAACTTTGTTTTTACTAGTTGTTTAATTACTGTGACTTTTTCCAGTTATGCCTCCATTGCTGCTTCCACTTTACTTCAACTATGAAGTTCCTTACTTTTTGTGGTCAAGAAAGTTATATGGAGTAAGTTAACTCTAAAATTTGTAAATATAATATACTTTATGCTGGTACATTTAATTTTTTTAATATATTTATTTAAATATTATTTGAGTTTAAAATATGTATTTCCAATGAGTAACCCTGTGACAGTTTTTGAAAATGCTAAACATTATATTTAGTTGTTAGTTAAATGATCTGTATAATGATACTAAGATATATTGTTTAATAATAATAATAATAAATTGCATTAAATGTATAAAGTAGCCTTTAATACAATAGTCTTAATCTGAAACTAATAAAGGACATTCTCAAGTTGCTCTACAACTTAGTTAATTTAATGATATTGATTTTAAAATTTTTGTTAAAAAAACCTACTCCTGTTGCAATTAGGGCTGTCAATTTGTTGAAAAAAGCTGCCCGGGTACCCGTGAAAATTTCGAACGGGTACCCAGGTTACCCGTTCTAAGCGTCGCATAATTTTCTCCGTCGTGACCACTATACCGTGCAACCTAGCCACCATCCATGCACCTCATTTCACACAGTAGTAGTAGCTAACGGCTTGCTTCCAGTAACACTATTACTAATGCACTACAATTAACTATAATGCACTAAAAACTGTTATTCAATTCCTGCTGTAAATGCCTTCGTCATACTCATAAATTAAAACTACAGTAAACTGAACATGCAAACAAAATGACAACAGCAATGACGTAACGTTCAGTGTCATACTACTCATACCTTGAATGTTAATATCCACTTGGCGTCGGTGGTCAATGCTAAGGGCGATGACGGATACAATACTGCGGTAAATCTCAAGTCTCAAGTGATCGTGCTTTGGTCAGTGGTACTGCTTTTGTTATTAATGTTAACACCAAAATATTTCTGATATTGGGTAGGTCGGTGGTTTGTTTATCAATATCAATTTAATGAATAGCGTTCAGATGGCGTTTTATCGCGCTGGGTTGCCACCCTTCGCAGACACAATTTCATTACAATGGTTGCATTTTGCCGTGGCATGATTCCACATGGCCGACATCTTACCCATCTTATTAACTTTAAAAACTGTCAACTTTGGGTGTATATCAATTTTTGGGCTAGGCAAACACGTGTTAATGAACACAAGAAACACATGCGTATGAAAAGCTATAGCAGTGCTTCTCAAAATGGTGGTCCGCGGCAGTTATCAAGAAAGGGGATCGAAATATAATTATAATCCTCCAATTGCTACCAATAATACTAACACAATAGAATTAGTCATTTTTGACAATTAGCTAATAAATGAAAGAAATAAAAGGAAATATAATACATTTCGCTACCATGTAAGTACAGTGAAAATAGTGCACCGAGTCCTGGTACCATGGAAAAAATTCAATTCCTGCCGGTCCGCTATACTACAAAGTTTGAGAAGCGCTGGGTTATAGGAGTGAAGAGAGAAGAGGGGATGGGGGTAAATAAACGACATCAGATAGTATCAATCGGTGACCCACTGTCGGCTATTTCAAAGCAAAGTTAGTGTCAAAGGAAGGCGCAGCAAGGGTGTTTTCATGAACAAAAAAACAAAACAAACAAACACGGCCTCTTTCATCTCTATGCATTCAATCCTCACGCCGACGTCTGCCCATCCTACACGTTAGTAACTATTTAATTTATTAAATTTAAATACTGATAACCTTGTCCGCATTATTAAAATCAGTTTTTCTAGGTCACCACGTGTTAATGAACACAAGAAGTACAAGCGAATTCAAGGAGTGATGGGAGAAGAAGGGGTTAGATAAGCAACATCAGCTAGTATCAATCGGCGTATTTCAAAGAAAAGTTAGTGTCAAAGCAAGGGTGGTTTTTTTTTATTAACAAACAGCGTCTTTCATCTCTAAGCAGTCCATCCTTATTTTTGGCAGAGGACTTTAGTTTTCTTTATATGATTTTTTTTAAAGAACAAAAACCTTTTTGTGTTGTGTGATTTCTGTTTCACGTTGAGAGAAAAAAGATGTATCCTAATTTGTTGGGACCGTATTTTATTTCCCATTGACAGATGCTTCCCGTTGACAGATTCTGATATTTTCCCATAGATGTACTTCGCAACACATTTAAATTCATTTGATAATTGTTTCGCGAGTCACAACGTAAACACAAAAAATCTGCATGGGAGCCGAAGTTTGGCCTCCTTTAATATAGAACATAGACATTGAAGCCACATTTTCAAGGGTACCCGAGCGGAATTTTACTACCCGGGTAATCAAACGGCAACGGGTACCCGGGTCCCGGGTACCCGTTGACAGGCCTAGTTGCAATACATTTTTTAATACATGTAGTATTCTTAAGTTTTTCTACAATCTACAACCTTGCAATTTTAGTAATTGAGGCATTTATAATTAATTAGCCTCTAAAATATATTTAACAGATTTAATCAAGATCCTCAGGCCTTTTAATTAAATTATTTTTTAACATTTTATAGGAAATGTTTTGGATGGCAACTTTCTTTGCTCGATACATATTGATATTTTATCCCTTTCTGGGGATTGGAGGCTCATTACTTCTGTATTTTTGGGTCAGGTAAGTTGCTTTGACTAAAAATCTTTAAATAAATTTAATTAAATTGTGTTACTAATAAGTCACTTTTTATAAACTGTTGATTTTCTTATCCTTAAACTTTTTTAGTGTTAGATAAATAAGTTCATTTGATCTTATGAAACAGGTTTATAGTCTGTGGCCTAGAGTGCTTTGCAAACTCCATAGAATTACTTTCCCTATTACTTATGCTTGTGGGCTGTCCCTCCCTTAAGCTTTCATAATATTTAAGGCTTGAGCCCTTTATTGACTTATCAATTGCTTAGTTATTTATTAAAGTAGTGACTATTACTATTAAGGTGGTAACTTAATTTAAGTCAAATGAAACTGTCCATATTCTCCAGACGGGGTCCATACGGGTGCGTAATAATTACCATCAATTCACTGGTATTTTGTGTATAATTTCTCGCTTGATTATACCCTGTCTTTGAATCGTCAACTGTTACAATTAAATTTTTTACAAAATGTGTGCTAAAGTGTTACACATGTAGCTAAGCTATAAAAAAAATTAGCAATTTATAATCATGCATATAAATATGGTTAAATAAATGTATCAGTAATGATATAAATCAGTGTTATAAGTGCAGTTTCAGAGAAACCCCCAGAATTTATGAAGTTAAAATTTTTTTAATAAAAATAATCAAATGAAAGTTAAGCATACATTACCCACATGGAAATAGATAGATAGCTTAGTTTCTGTCTTTCTTTGTGAAGTATCAAAAGAAATTATAATGAAAGCCAATGTGAATATTTAATTATTTTTTTTGCCATTGACCGTAATTTTATGTCCCAAGAATATTTGTACCTGTGCAACAGCCCTGCCCACACTATGCCACTGGTTATAGAAACTTCAAAAATATAAAGATGTGAAAATAAATTAAATTATTGTGAATTGTTACATTGAATAGGAAGTGGTACCTGTTAACCTAACCATCTGATAATTTCTATGAAAGTTGTGCAACTATATTGAATACTATAGTCATTTCAACAAAAGCAGTTGTTCAGTAAAACTTGTTTGAGGCAATGTTCCTTTCATTTTTCCAAAAGCTTAGTGCAGCCAAAAGGCTTTGAACTTAAGAGAACATTTTAATTTTTATGCTCCTTAAACTGGTATAGGTAAATGTATAATATAAAAACAGGGTATTAGTAGGCCTGACATGACGTAACACAACAGCGAACGTTTCGGCAAAGAGCCTTCCCCCCCATTACTTTATTTAAACTGGTATATGGGCCTACCAAATGGTCTAATCACAATAATTAACAAACTCAGTATAATGTCAGTTAGTTTATTCATTGAAACATTGTTTTGTT
Organism: Ampullaceana balthica; assembly: GCA_944989445.1. NCBI lineage: Eukaryota > Metazoa > Mollusca > Gastropoda > Lymnaeidae > Ampullaceana > Ampullaceana balthica. Next base: position 78,536 of record CALYLW010000301.1, on the reverse strand, counting down.
GTGTGTATACCAGCCTAGAAGTTATCTTCAAAGATTTTAAATTTGATTTTTTGAACTGTTCATCAGATTTTCATTGATAACAAGGGAGAATGCAACAAAATCTTGCCTTTTTTAAATCAGCTATGTTTTACTTGAGAGGCCATCTCACATAAGTTTTCAGCAACCATATTTCTGCTAAAATTTACCCCAAAAAATGTTTCTTTTCTCAACACATGTTGTCTCATGCTTTCATTATGCGACGTTTCAGAAACTCAGCTTCTATAAATGATTGGCCTGATTTTGCAGTAGCCTTCACCACAAAAAGACTTTCTTTCACAGAAGCTTCAGTTTGTTAATTTGCTTTCTCCAAAAGCATCTGTTGTGATGTTAAATACATTTATATTTCTTCTGTAGCTGCTGCTTGTACTCAGTCTTTTTAACAAGTTTTGATTTGTGTCTCTTAGAGGGGTCTCATATTCATATTATATTCTTTGATCACAGGGTTAGCGCCAGTATCAGTAAAAACATTCAGCATCTCAAAATTTTGAAAGGCTCTGTTATTACAATCAAACGCTCTGTTCACCATTTTAAAGGTTAGCTTTGATTTTAAAAAAGAAAGATTGACTCTTGATTAATATCAAGTTTTTTGTAACAGGTAAAGGTGGTGTAAAATCCAGGCACTAATTCATTTCTTATGCATTAGTCCAAAACTATTCACTACACATTTCTAGGCTACTGTAATGATGAATATGCATTCACTACACAATTTTGAATTTTACTTAATTTGATGGAAGCAAGAACAGTGTCAATAGCCCTTGCTCATCAAAGCTGTAAAGTAGTGAATTTTATTAGCAATTCATATCGCAGGGCTATTAAAAATATGTTTACTTGAAATTTTCACTCTGACTGGACCTAATTGAAGACAGGATGTGATCCCAAGCCTTGAGTTTGACACAAGAGCTGCTAGATTCATTACTGGATAATATTCAAAACTGACAAGAATTACACCATTAGTTAAATCATTAAACCTTGAAACACTAGAGCATAGAATAAAAAAGAGCAAAGTAGTATTAATAGTATTAGTAGTTTCTTATTCTGTTTGCAAGAACAAACACAACAAATTCTTGTTCTTCCCTTCCGGAATTCGGGTGTAGAATGGATTGCCTAAGGAAACCAGGAAAACCAACATTTTATCAACATCAGGAAAACAAACATTTTATCAACATTTAAAGCTAATAAACCATGGATGCAATAATCTTCTGTAAAGGAGCCTCTGTAACGGAATTGTTAAGTTTAGAGTTTGTACTCAAATTCAACTCAAATATAAAATTTCAGTTATGCTTGAATCAACAATTACACAGTATTTTTCTATTTTAAAAAATTGACATATGTTTACAATTGAGGGAGTTCTCATAGCAACTTTTTGTAAAAAAACTTATACATGTAGTTATAATCTGCTGGAATAATGACAAAAGTGTCGCATCATTAATTGTTAAAATTATCACCCTTCTTTATGATTGAAAGCAAATCTTGTTTTTTTATATTTAGGTAAGCTAAGTGTGCATCAATAATAATAATAATAAATTGATAATTTATATAGCACTGTATCCCAGCAAGGAACCGGGCTCACGGCGCTTTACATGTAGATCATAACATACATATAATAATTAAATAACCATTCATACCATAATAACAACAAAAAGGACAGTACATTACACATAAGCTACGTTAATCGTTAAAATAAATGTAGTTTCATTAATTTTGTAAATGGATTTTGAAAAGATGCGTCTTAAGTGCAGTCTTGAAGGTTTTAGTAGTTGGAATACTACGGATGTGTAATGGTAGAGAATTCCATTGTTTGGCTGCACAAAAAGAGAATGGTTATTCTGGTTACTATTATTTTATATTACTCGAAATCTAGTGTTCTCATAAACCTAATATAAAAGTCTAATTCTAATGGAGAAAAAGACATTAATTGAAAAAAAGAAAAAAAATGATCGAAGTTATCTCAAATATGTGGTTACTCCCTTAAAACTCAAACAGTAGATTTTACTGCTGTAATCAAGAATCTCTGATGACTCAGTAGTCTTAAATTTAAATTGGATTTTTTTTTAAATTTTACATATTTTATAGGAAATATTTGAATGTCAATTATCTTTGCTTGTTTTTAACTGTTTCTGAGCCTTAAAATTTTTTTGTGAAATAGTTCAGCATTCCTCAAATGATGTTCCACAGACAGGTAATGGTATAGTGTGCATGCAAATATTTAAGGTAAAAACAATTAAATTACATGTATATTTAAATCTGACAACGTTGTTTGCAAATATTAAACTATTAAAAACGATGAACCCATTAAATGTATAGGTGAAAAGCATTACTGTACTTTTAAATGCAGTGATTATTAGAACATGTCTGCTACTAAATTTTTACAAATCTGGTTAATGTCTGTGCAATTCTGTTATCAGTTACCTGAATAAAATGTACATTGTCTTTAAATTTTTCTTGAAAACAGATTTCTTGAATCACACTGGTTTGTGTGGACCACCCAAATGAGTCATATTCCCATGAGTGTTGATTACGACCAAGATGAAGATTGGGTCACCTCACAGCTCAAGGCAACCTGCAATGTGGACAGATCATTGTTTAATGACTGGTTTTCTGGCCACCTCAATTTTCAGATAGAGCATCAGTAAGAAGAGCATAAGATTAAGATATTTATATTAAATATTCTTAATTATTTCCATACTATAAATATAATATAAAGAAAATTCAACAGAATGTGCCAACTCTTGAGCAAATAAGTTATCTTCACATTAAATGATATATTATTTTAATGGTACCAGAATAAAAGTAGTTTAATAGCAAGAAAACATATATTTACTTAAATCATAATAATGCCGTTGCTTAACCCTACCAGGTCCGAGCTCCCCCAGCTAATTTGCCCCTATACCTGGCCTCCACAGGCAGAAAAAAATTAATGTACATGGGTTATGAAATTGCTAGTATCATGACAACCAGTGGTCAGAATGAGCTCAAACTTTTAGATTTAGCAGAAAATAGGCCTACATTCTATCCAATGTTCCATTTAAGCAGACTGGCTGCGCGGCTACGCGGCCACTCATATATCTAACCGACGCCGCACAGCAGTTTATAATTACTGCACATAATCACATTTAGTAAAAAAAATTATTTAAAAATGGATGCTGTGCAATTTTGCACCCATGTTCCCTCTGAGCTGCGAAACCACGTGGCCGCGAAGTTTTTCGACCAACACCGCGCAGCAGTTAAGAATTACCGCGCAGCAAATTTTTAAAAAAAAATTTATTTTAGAAGATAATAATTGTTTTATTAGTTGAATAGTGCTATCATCTAATGCCAGTTTTGCGCATTGGAGTGGTAGTCTTCCCAGCAGGATGAGCCATGCTTTACATAGAGGTACTTTTTGCACATAGAGCACCTGTCGTTGCTCTTGACCTTCTTATGTGGGTTGTACTTGTATGCTACACTAGGGTGTGCTCTGTTGTATTGAAGGTGTTTTTCCAAGCAGACAGTGCAGACATGTTTGGAAGCAGTCACTTCTGGAATTTCAGGCCACTGGTTGCCTGGTGTGTGGCGTTGGGGGCATGGTACCATTTGTCCTCGGCAAATGGCTGTTGAGCGGTAATTGCCAATCATGTCAATGCAGAGTTTCTGGATATATCTAGTGTAAAACATGGGCTTTTTGTCAGCTGCTTCTAGTTTAGACACATAGATAACAAATGAATTGTAGCAGGCCCACATAAAGAATTTGATGAAAAGGCGACGGGGCCACCGGTAATGACGGCGTGAGGGATGGAAGCGCGTCATTTGATCATTTTTTGCCACAACCACCCATGTGGCTATTGTAGTCCTGGACGAGCTGTGGCATCGGAACTTCATCAAGTGTTCCATCTTTGTTTCTTCTGTTTGCTACACCTATTTGTTTTGGGTCATGAAAGTTTGAGATGAATGTAATTGGTCTCCGATCCTGCCATACCATACTGGTTTTGCTGCCCTGACATCGATAGCGACTTTCACCTCTCGCAAGCTTGCCCAACTGCTTCAAGGACACTAAAAATCAACGTAATCACTAACTCACTGCTTTAATCAAGGAAAAAAACCATTTGTAAACACTAATCTTGCAGCAAATGTGAGATGTAATGATGATTGGCTGTTATTTTTAGTACTTCTTCAAGGGATATCCCAAAAACCTAAAATTCGGTAACTCATTATATAGTAATTAAATCTATTACCTAAAATTCGGTAACTCGACCTGGTAGGGTTAATACTTTCATAAAAAAACATCCCATAATAAAAAAAATATAATAGCATTATTGTCGTTATTGTCAGTATGGCAAAAGTATTTTTAAAACCATGTAAAAAAAATTTGAAATGTTTTAATCAAATAAGTGTTTGGTAAACCCATATAAGAAGCAAAATTTTTAAATAAAATAATTAAGACTGTTGATGGTTAACCGGTCCTCAGATCAGGCTGGTCCTGTTTATTCAGGACCGGTTAACTGTAACTTCCATTAGTTCATATTAGCTTATTACCCAGAGTTCATTAATTGTTGTATGCAGGGCAGCATGCGAGATCTAACGTGTGAGATGTGATATCAAAGGGCCTTCAATATTCCGGTATAAAAATAATATACACGTCATCATCCATCACCTTTAGTCTAGTTCAGCTAATGAATTATTGTTTTTTAATTCGCTTAGTTGGCGAGGCATTGTACGAGAGCTAATGCACAGTGTGGCGGTGATGTCAAAGCACCATTGATGTGAACAATGGTCAAGGCCGCGAGTGTTACTATTTAAATGACAAAAATCATTTGACAGGCGTAGAAAAGATACCTGATAGTTAACCAGTCCGCAAATTTGAGTTCGATCCTATAATGACAGTTTTCCTGCTAAGTACATTGCTGTCAATGGCATTTGACTTAAAATTACCACATTGATATCAGATATGATGTTTTTCAAAATTTTTATTTGGGATGCGTTGCAAGAGGAGTACGGCAAGTATAGCCCAAGTCAAACCCCATATTTGAATATGAAAAGTAGGGTTTTGTCTTGTGCATCACAAAATACAGTAATTCTGGCGGATTAACCATTAAATTATTATTTTTTAAAATTCCATCACTATTTACTCCGTAATCTCATGAGTTTTATTATTATTTTTTTCCAATTTTTTTTTAAAGTCTGCGGATTTGACGACGGGCATCGCAGATGAGAGATAAATATGATGTCAATAATGGATGAGGCGGGGTTAAATCTGTTACATTCTCTTGTGGGTTTTAAATACTAATGAAAAATACCTAGCCACCAACGGATGTTTGCAACCTGTCATTTATTTTAGAACTGTTTACCGGTCCTCAAAAAATATAAGAACTATCTTTAACAACCTTTGATAATACAGTCGAAACCGCTTAAGTCGACGGCGTTGGGGTATGAAAAATGGCGTCGACATAACCGATGATCGAGTTAAAACGAAAACCAATATGGCGGCAAAATATTAACATGTGCTTGAAATTTCTTTATGTACGTGATTAATTAGTTAGCGTTAATTAGTGATGGGGCGATTAATCGGAATCGTATCGGAACCCTAATATTTCTTTACTCTTTCCCAAGGTTGTAATGACCGTTCGTTTTTAAGGACCGTTTAAAATTTAAATATAACCATGGTTCCCACTCAGGAAAACGGGACAAAGTCGGGAATTCTTTAAAAAAATTTCTCGGCCTTGAAAGTCGGGAAAAGTTATGACTAATCGGCAGCTTTTATATATATATTTTATTATTTTTTAATATATATTTATGCCGAAGTAAAGGACTTTGATTACGACTCTGTGGTAGTGGTATGTTTCGATTCCATTTAATAAAAAAAGTTACCAGTTTATAATTGTCTGCGCATGCGTTAAAAGGTCAAAGTTCTCGCCTCGTCACATGCTGCGGCCTGTGTAGCATGGCCTAGCCGCTCGCGTTTGCAGTCGTATCAGCGAATTTAAAATACAAATAAACAAATCAATATGGTTATTTTAAGTTTAATGCTTTTGACGTGCAGGATATCTGTTACTATCAGAACGCTCTCGAATTTCCTCAATCAATCAAACTTGTAATATAAGTAAAACTATTGTGGCCTTGACCGTATAGACCTCGGCCGGCAAATAAGTCTAAGCGAAATTTTTTAAAAATCATTCCTTATCAGAAATGATTTGATTTCATCGTCACGCGCGTGTTAGTCACAGTCACGTATCTTACTGGTAACAAAGCAACAACACACTTTTAAAAGAATAATAATTTTTTTATTTGATTAAATAATTTAAAATAAAAACCACCGTCAATTCTCGATACAAACCTTTATTTTCATTTCTAAAGATATTCGTTTATCTTAAAAAATAAAATGATTAATACATCAGAAAATGAATGAAGTTTAATAATAATATAAATAATAATATAACATGTACTGCGAAATGACGATTAACGACCTATAACGCGATTGTCCAGTACCTCGGGTGAATACATACTCCATGGATACACTTCGAACTAATAATTCACACACGCAAAACATCCGGTACTTTTTATTGAAATCTCGTAGAATCACACAATAGCCAGAAGTCTCGAAAAAAAGCGAGATGTCAACACTGTTTTGAACTAAAAATGTCATAGTGCATTGCTAGGCCAACCGACGAGGATCGAGCTAACCAAGTTAAGTTGCAAATTTGGCCCTCTTTTGTGCTCGAGGTACTAGGTTTCGGCGACTTAGAAAAAATCGAATTAACCGATGAAAAAATGCTAAGGCAAAGAGAGAATTTGGCGGTTCCAATAAAAAACGTCGAGTTAGTGGGGTGGTCGAGCTAACCGAGCTCGAGGTAAGTGGGTTCGACTGTATCCCGATTTAATAAATACAAATTAAAAATTTCATCACTGTTTACTCCTTTGTTTGGACGATTTGAAAAAAACTGTTTTGGCATTTGCTGAGTTGATGGGCATTTCACAAGAGAGCTGAACATGAGCAGTGGTGACATCACAGGCACTTTGATGTCACAATTTGATACACTAGCAACAAAGCCCGTCCAAGGACGGGAATAAGGGTAGGGTCACCTGTGAAGTTCATCACATTACCCAGCCCCCTCTGTCCAGAGACCCTACCTCCTCCAACACCGCAGTCTGTCTAGAGTGCCGCCGTCTCGACCGGCCATACATGTGTATCACGTCAAAAATACTATACATTATAGTTATAATATTACCCACCCCTGTCTGTCCAGAGACCCTACCTCACACACACTGCGCTCTGTACATAGTTATAATAAACAACCCGTAAAAACAAAGTTTTTAACTACAAATCCCAACGCTCACTGTTCAAAATAAACTCTTGGAAAAAAACTGCACCAAAAATAACTCGTTTTGAACGTCGTTCAAAATGTAAATTAGATTTAATTTTTCTCCGCCAGAGATTGGCTGTAGGAGTCTGTAGGAGTTTGAGGGACCAATCGCTATGATGGCCGCACAGAAAATTGCCTTTTATTATATAAGATTCTCTTTTTGGTTCTTAAAACTTAAGGAAAAATATGGACCAGATGGTTAACCAGTCTTTATTTTCTAACAGTTAACCGGCCCTCAAAAACAAGCGCTTTTAACAACCTTAAAAATAGTATCAACTGATGATGTCATAAAATGCATTAATGCCCTTTCGACATTTACTACGTTACATTGTTTCATTTAGGTAACAATAAATGGTTTTGAAACTTTTATAATTTTACAAAATGATTTGCTGAAAATAATTTTTTTTAAATTTTAAAAACCTTTTCTGCAGTTTATTTCCTACAATGCCAAGAAATAACCTACACATGGCAACACCTCTTGTAAAATCTCTTTGTAAGAAGCATGGATTAAATTATCAATCAAAGTCCTTATTTCAAGCAATGAGTGATGTTGTTGGGTAAGTAGTTTGCCAAATATTTATTTGTTTTGCATAATTAGCATGAACCATCTTCATCGGCTTAGCATGGGATTTTGCCGCTCATGGCCGATGCCAAGTTTGCCCCTTCTTGCCCATGTAAAATATGATAATATTACAAAGATAACAAATATGTTGATTGGACATTTTTATCGTACCTGAATTCTACAAAAGTCCTTGATTGTCACTCTCAAATTTCATTAAATTAGAATACAACATTCTTCTTAACTCATTTATATGTGATAAGGCTGCATCTTTACTAAATTTGCTTTATCGTTCGTCCTCTGAGAGCTCCCATTAGCATCTGAAAATCATTTTTTTTTGGCACAGTGCAATTTTAAGTCCCTCTGTTCTTAATATTTGGCATGATTGTCCTTATGAAGGACACGTTTCCAGAGGCCAAAAGAATGGAAAAAGATTCCATTGTGTTTAGCAATGACCCTGCGTCTGTTTGTGTCTTTTAGTTTTCAACTGCCTTTTAAGTTTATTGCTGTCAACTGTCAATATGGCACCATAGCTCTTGCAAACCATCACATATCCTGAAGTCTGTTTAATGCCTAGCCTGTAGCAGAAATTAGAACTTCCTAACTGTGTGAGTACATGGAAAGGAATTCATAACGTTTACCTACAGCAAAAAAAAGTTACAGTTTGTTTCAGTTGAAGCAATATTCAATATGCAAATAATCTTTTTTAGCTCAAGGTTTTAATTCAAAATTGAGATTTAAATTTTTAGAATTTGTTGAACTCTTGTCTTCTTTTCAGCAGTATTATTGTACATTTGACCTCTGCTGTCCATTATATTTATATCAGCAGCTTACTTAAAATTATTTCATAAATGTCGAAAGCAGTTCCATTAAAAAAAATAATAAGGCATTTTTTAAAAATCCCTTATCAATGTTCACTCTTTAGTTTGGCTCACAATATATGCAGTATAATACTCTAGTAAAGGCGAGTTTTTTCTCTCAAAATTTGAAGTCCGAAATTTGGGGGTCGAGCTATACACGCATAACTCATTTTATAAACGCCATGAGTCTATCGTAGCGATCGTTAAAGAAATGAAAAATTCCACTTTTCAAATGACAAATCAAGGAGTCGGCTTATACTCAAGTATATAAGGTATATATTTATTAATCCACTGAATTGATGAGCACATCACGAGTGAGTGAGAGGTAAACACAATGTCACCAATAGGCAAAGTGGGGTGAGAGTGTTAATTTTATTACATTATCATTTGGGTTTTAAGAACTAAGTTAAAAAATACCACGTTAAGCTAAAAGAGCTGAGCTAAAAATGACCTGTTTAAACATTAAAAGTCAAAGTTCTTTTTATTGTTAGTGCTCAGAACTTTGGAAAAATACCTCTCTACCGCTGACAGATGGTATTTTAATATCGCATGACTTGCTTTGTTTGATCTTTATGTAAGATATCTGAAGCGCTTATTGAATATAATGTACTTCAATGTATATGTACTTCAAGATGTTTTTAAAAAAATCATATCCTCCTAAAACTGCAATGAGATAATTTTTATTTTGAGTAGATATATAATAATCAGAGCATATGTCCTCTAGCACCACTCTTGCTATCGCTACACCGCTGATCATCTCCCTATATGATCTTGTTTGGTACATCCCCACCCTTGCCACTACAGGGTACATACTTATTTTTAAAGAAAATGTTACGGCTTATTAAAAATGTCTGTAAGATGAGCTCTTACTTTTGTTCTTTTTTTAAATTCAGATCTTTAAAAGAATCCGGAGATTTGTGGTATGAGGCCTATCATATGTAACAGTTGTCTTGATGTAGCCAAGGACAAAGCAGCCATCTGGATAATTGTCAACTATTTTCATACAATTGTCTTTGTAGAATCCTGGCGTTTACTGTTATGCTGATTTTCTTTCTTGTCAATTATTTCTATTATTTTTGTGTCTTTATTCATTCATTGTTGCTCGTTTTTTATTTTATATATTAATACAAAGATTATTTCATAAATCTGGCAGGTCTTGACAAGAACGATCTTATTGTATGGAGCTTAGTGTGCCTTTTTTCCAATTTTTATTTGTTCATACCATACAATACCTTGTACTGATAATATTGAAAACCATCTGTGACATTTATTTATTAACTAATTACTGGTATCAGAATAAGTATGGCAAATTGAAACAGCTTAGGAATATTTTTATTTTATTTAGAATTGAAAATGATGAGTTTGTACTTAACTTAAAACTTAGAAGGATTAAAATTGCAAAATTCATTAAGATTAAAAATGTGTTTGAATTTTTATTCTTTTACAATAATAAATGATCAATCAAGTGAAATTTTTAGGATTTTTTAAAAAAAACTAGTAATATAAAACAGTTTAAGTAAGATCCCAAATATTTATTGGATCTTGTTAATTATTGAGATATCAAGGGAAAAAATAAAAAGGTCACATTTTCCATCTGGTTGCATCACAGTACATTAAACAAAAAATCACAAAGGGAGATCAAATTACTTTTTAAAAATTCTTAAAATGATTGTTAACTGAAAATAAATCATACAGGATAATGACAATTAAGTATTATTAAGATGTAGGGGGCTCAAATTTGTATGTACCAAAGGGCCGTCCATAAAGCACATCAAAAAGTACCCTATAATTTTTAACCATCCGGCCTGGATTAACAATTAGGCAAACAAGGCATGTGCCTTTGGCATCAAGCGTTTGGGGGGCACCACATGTACTCAAGAAAAAAGTTTTTGCTTGTAGATACTACACAGGTTGGGCTGATAACAATGGGTTCAGTTACAGAAGAAAAAATATTCAAGTTGATAATCATGAACAAAGCGCTAATCATAAAAACTGCATGTTGATATACCTAGCTCGTCGACAAGGCTAGGGTCTACTACAAAAGCTAGAATTTTTTTAAAACATATTTTGGACTGAAATAGAAAATCTGGATGTCAAAAGGACCCACATATCTCAAACAGCTTAGGGCCCCATCAAGTCTAAATCCGCCCTGAAATCAGTTAAGCGTTCTTCGATATGTGGTGGAGAGCCCATTGAGCGCAGTTTTACTTTTTTACTTTCTTGGAGCTGAAAGGTCACTCCCGTGAAGGTATAGCTAAGCAAGTGTTGCAGTACTTAGTCCAGTTTGCAATATTGATTTTTTGAAACGATAATAAGGTACAATGTGGTCATATGGTGCTTTATGGTTATTGTTACAGAATGGTATATTATGTTATAGTATATGGTTTTGGTATATTATGGTAAATGGCACAGTATGGTAAATGTTACGGTATGGTATATTGTACTGTATTGTTTATGGAATTGTATAGTATGTGGTTTATGGTAAACTATGATACATGGTATGGTATGGTATATGATACGGTATGGTATATGGTACAGTGTGTTTTATAAGGTACGGTGTGGTTATATGGTGCTTTTTGGTTATATGGTATGTTATGGAAAATTGTAGAGTATGGTATTTGGTACGCATGGCCGTACGCAGGGGGGGTTCGTACGTTCGAACGAATCCCCTTTTGCGAATGTGTGCCCTCTTTTGTAAAAAATGGATCTTGACATTATTGAGAGATTTGGGGATCCCACTACAGCTTATGAGAGCCCAGTGTTATGAGGCGCTGCATCTATGTCGGGCGCTGTCTCAGGAGTTCAAGTGAGTTTTCTGCGAGAGGCCAATTGGTGGTATACACACACTGCAGCAATCATGCTTTAAACTTAGTGATCATGCATTCGTGCAGACTTCCCGATGTGCGTAACATGATTGACAAATTAAAAGAAACCTGCATGTTTTTTTAACAACAGTCCAAAGCGCGAAGCCTTGTTGAAAAACGTCATACAAACAAGTCTTTGACAGTGCTAAACGGAAGGCACTTACAGATTTGTGCAAAGCAAGATGGGCTGAGCGCCACCAAGCATACAAACACTTCTATTAATCGTATGTTTACATTTTTCACACCCTTGAGATAATTTCACTGCAATGATGAAAACACAACGACCAAGGATTTGATCCAATGTTGACTACAAATGGTGATTGGGACATGGACAGTAAGTCTCGAGCAACATCACTTCTTCATTCCTTGTGTAACTTCACATTTATTGTGACGTTTGTTGTAACGTACAAACTGTTATCTAGGCTGGAAGGAATAACAGTCAAACTTCTGAAAGAAGTGATTGACATAATCCAGGCTATGTCACTTAACGAAAACGTCAAGCAAGAGTTTAGAGAGATTAGAACAAATGTAGATTCTTATTTTCAAAACACTTATATCATTATCATGGCGCAATCTGTAGGAGCTGAAGCTTCAATGCCCAGAATTGCTAAGCAGCAAATCTACCGAAGCAATGTGTGCGTAGAAACGCCAATGCAACATTATCTGCGGAACGTATTTAATCTATTTCTGGAGCACATCATTGCTGAACTAGATATGCGGTTCTCTGGCTTAACCAGGACATCCTCACAAGTTGTATGTCCGAAGATCTGAAAGGCGACGTGGATTTATATGAGCAAGATCTGCTTTCACCAGAAGTTGTGCCTGAAGAGTTTACCAGGTTGATATTGAGGTTCAGCCAACGGGAAGAGTCAACGTTACAAAAAAATTGCACTGAAGCTATAAAACAATGCAATGAATCGATGTATCTGAATATTTATTGCTTACAGAAAATCATCTGTGTGATTCCTGTGACTTCCTTCGCGTGTGAGCGAAGTTTTAGTACACTCCGACGTTTGCACAATTACATGAGATGTTCAATGGGACAAGAAGCACTTACCGAGATTGCATTGATGTATCACTTTCAATATCAACGAAAACATTGTTTTACAGATATTTTGTTAACAAAAACCAAAGAAGGGTTTACATCGAAGATGTTCTAAAATAAACCTCATAGCATCGTGGTCTTCCGCCTTGTCAGTTCTGTACCATAGTGTATGTAATTCAAATTCTTTAACGCTTGCGCCTGCAGATTTCATTATTAATAAGAAAAGAAATGAATGACCGAGTACTTGAATTTTTAAATAAAATACTATTTTGGAAGCTTTTATTTACAGTGTTAATTATTTATGCATGAAAACCTACTTTTTGGGGGCACTGTACGCACTGAATTTTATTTTTTTTATTTTTGAAAACGAGGCAAAAAAGGCGAGAAGTTTAATCAACCCCCTTTAATAATAGGTACAGCATTATTGATTAAACATTCTCGTCCAAATTTGCATTCATAGCACCATATATTGTAGGTACAGTCAAACATCTCATAACGAGATTAATTCCAGTTCCAGAGTCTGTATTTTCAAACGAAACACTTGTTAAACGAAACAACTTTTCCCATACAAATCAATGTAAAATACGATAATCCGTTCCATGCTGAAAAAATGACAATTTTTCAACAAAAAAATATTAAGATTTATTCAAATAAAATTACTTATGAATTGTTAAAGAGTGAGACAACTAGAAGAGAATTTAGATTTGAAACCAAAAAAAAACGTAAACAAAAATATGAATTTATGACAAATAATTATTGCTTTTTAACTAGAAAACTGTTAAAGACATTTGTTTTTGCAGACGCTTAAAAATTTGACGTATAACCGTTTCGTAGACATTCTTGACATTCCATTTGAAGCATCCATCTCCTTAATTGTTCTCGAGAATAGTGCAGATCGTTGATGTTGGCCGATTGTAGTTGCGCGCTAAATTCGCAACCTTGTTCTCGCTTTTCAATGTTTTTTCGTTTTATTTCAACAGTTATTTTTTTCCTCTCTTATGATAGTCTACTTGTGTTTTTTTTCGAAGATAATTTATCAATTTATTAAACTTTGGGTAATTTCTTATTTCAGCGCAATTTATTATTCAAGTAGTTTAAAACCAAAAAATCAACTAAACTTACTATGAAATATATTGTAACATTAAAATATTATATTTTTGTTCTAAAATTTTGGGACGCGGTGGTCGAGTGGCAGTGCACTGGACTGTCGTACCGATGGTCACGGGTTCGAATCCTTGTGAAGGCAAGGGTTTGTTCCCGGGCGTCCCTGAGTCACGTCGCTCTGAATGGGTAACCTAACACTACACGTAGTTAGGCGGCTGAGTAATGCGTGGAACCCACAAAGCCGTGGCCTGTGAGCGCTGCATCACTTGCCAAACATTTCATCTGTCATGGTCTGTGGACGCAACTATCTTCTGCATAGAAGTAGCGTCTGTATAGATAAGTGATAAGATAAGATTTACGGCGCCATTGTTGCATGCCAATGGAGAAATCTTCTTTATTAAAAGTTATTATTTTTTGTGTTGCCCAATTGTGTTAATTCAGCTGAGCTGCGAAGGCGGCACTCTCCTGGGTAAATAATTTAAAGTAAAAAATATTTATCATAAAATTGAAAGAAAAAAAAGATAATTATATATTTATTTAAAAAATTTTTAAAACTGTGGGGTTGTATTTTTGTGATATGTGTTACATTGACATATCTTGGAACAGGGTAATATCATATTACATATTAAATATGTCAATGCTAAGTTTCTTCGAAGAAGGCACTCCACTTAAAAAACAATATCAATAATATTTATATAAAAAAATACGTGGGATATTAGAGTGAATCCAAACACTAAAATAAAGAGAAATTCTTTTAAAACATGCTCATTCACTAAATGCACACTTAAATGCCCACAATTTTTAAAATTTTGAAACAGGCTCATTTTCACATAGGAAATACGGCTTTTATCGCAATGTTTCCTTTAAGTTAAGCTGCGCGGTTGCGTGGCAGCGCATATATATTTACCGCGCAGCAAATTCTGTCAAATATGGTACAAAAAATGGGTACTGTACAACTTTCCACACAACTGTATTTAAGCGAAATAAATAACTTTGCGGGAAAGTTTGTAGATTTGCATAATGTCAGTAAATTTAAACCAATCAGCAAAGTCGCTTGGTCATTTATCAATTCTTGGGATGCGTGTCTCAGGCTATCCAGGGAATGTGAACGGCAAACCATCGGGTAACAAGGGTTGGCAATTTAAGGACAGGGAGATGTTATATTATTATTTATAAAAGTTATAAGCAATACTAATACATGGTCACTATGGACTTCTCCCACTAAAGAAATAAATAACATGTAAACAGGGTATGAGTTAGCCTGACAGGACGTAACAAAACAGCGACATAAAATGAAACAAATAAAATGAAACATTTCGCTACCAATTCAGTACAGGTAAAATAGCCCATCAGTCCCTGGAGCAATGTAAAAATTCCAGCCGGTCCGCCACATTAAAAAGTTTGAGAAGCACTGCTCTAAGCAATGGCGTCACTAGGGGGTTGTTAAGGGTGCGGACGGCACCGGGTGACACCATCACAAGAGTGGACACCAAAATGTAAAATTATGTATGTTCCTGTTATTTGGCACTAGAAGACTCGGAGGAGTTCTATGGGTTAAGTAGTGAGGTGGGTGACACCATGAGCTACCGCCCCGGGTGACACCAATCCTAGTGACGCCTCTGGTGTTAGCATCGGTATTAGTATTAGGCTTAGGATCAACGAAATGTAGGCTGTGATTCACGATTTCGTGAGTGTAACCCATGCCAAATTAAAAAAGAAATTGTGATATTATATTACTATTCATCATTATCATTAGTCCCGTGACCATTGCGGTCGTTGGGGGGAGTGCATGGACACATCAACAGATAACGATCTCAACATTTGCCTATTTTGAGCGGCGGCCAATAATTCATGCAATTTCATCCCTGTCCGATCCTTTATGTTGTGCAGCCTGCTTTTCCGTTGTCGGCCTCTTCGCCGGCCCCCTTCTACAGTGCCTTGAACGGTAATTTTTGGCAGGGTATCATGTCACAGTACATGACCGAACCATGCCATCTTACGTCTCTTAATTGTTGTTATGATGGTTTCTTGATGACCCGCAATAGAGTTTATTCTGTCCCAGACACATTCATTGGTCTTATGCTCTAAATAGGAGATCTGGAGAATTTTCCTCATGCATTTGTTTTCAAATGCCTGCAGCTTTCTTTCAGTGGCTGCGATTAGTGTCCAGGTTCACATCCGTAAAGGACAATGGTTTTAACGAGAGCTCTGTAAAGCCTATATTACTGTTAATAATACATAAAGCAGAAAAATAAATTTTTAAAGACTACTTTCTTTATCTATCATTTAGTTAGTTTTTTGGGTGTGTGGGGCTCAAGGCTCAATATAGCACCTCCGGAGGGGGAACACGTCGTACTCTCTTGGGGGTAATTCGTACACCCTTGGTCCCCACTTGTCACTCAGCTCTCACCAGTGGCTCCTAGAAACTGTAGCGTGCGCAGTGGCCACACCCCGGGCAACGGCTTCGACTGGCTGGCTAAACCTGGTGAGGGTAGCCGACGGGTCTCAAACCCTCGGTGATCTAGGTATGTCTACCTATGTACGTGAAGACAGGATTCGGTGGACAGAGCGGAGGAACCACTAGTTGGTAAACGGTCAAAAGGGCGATTCTCAGCAAAGCGTTGTGGAACGCTAAGGGCATGACAAGACACACAGGACATCATGGCCATCCACTGCAGCCGTCTCCATCACCAGCCGTCTCGACTTTGTCCTGCCGCTGGATCAAGATGGTCTCGGGCGAGAGAGTGAGATCGACGAATTGCGCAACTCTTTCTCACTTAAATCGCACGTCATCGCGCAAGTCACTATTGTCATCCATACCCATCCCATCAGTCACCGACAAGTCCTGTGGCGACAGGCAAGCGACGAAGCGGCAGGTGTGGGTACACTGGGAGCCGTAGCCGTAACCCTGCACACAGGCGGCCCAGGGACATTGGGTCGTTCTTCGCTGACACGGAGCAGCGGTGGAGTCCGGCAGCCCCCTGGGCGACTGAGCAGCCCTCTTCAGGAATGCACTGCTCACCTCCATGGCACGAGGAAGGGACTAGAAAAGGTGCCCTAAACATTGCCTGCTCCAGCCTACCCTAGCCAGCACACCGCGGTTGGTGGGGACCCTATACCAGCGGTCGAAACCAAAAAAAGCAAACGAGGATAGTTCCTCTTATATTGGGCGCATGGAATGTGCGCACACTCATGAACAGGGACGATGCGGTCGGACCCCAGAGGAGAACAACCCTGATTTGAAAAGAACCCGCTAGATACGGCATCGACGTCGCAGCCCTGAGCGAGACCAGGCTCGCGGGAGAAGGAGAGCTCTGTGAAGAGGATCTGGTTATACATTTTACTGGAGTGGCAGACCCAGCGACAACTCTTGTCGGAAAGCTGCATGGCTGGACTTCCCAAGGGAGTAAACGACAGGCTCATGCCCATGAAACTCCCACTGGCTGGAAAGAAACACCTCACCATCATCAGTGCCTACGCTCCAACCATGACCAATACAGATGAAGTGAAGGCAAAGTTTTATGAAGAACTTCACACTGTCATTGCCGACGTTCCAAAGGCGGACAAACTCATCTTGCTAGGCGACTTCAACGCAAGAGTTGGCAAGGACAACGTTGCCTGGGAAGGAGTCCTTGGACATCATGTGAGTGGGTCACTGCAACAGCAACGGTCTTCTTTTACTCCAGATATGCGCTGAACATGAACTGCTGATCACCAACACGATCTTCCGCCTCCCAACCCGTAACCGGACGTCATGGATGCACCCCCACTCGAATCACTGGCATCTTATTGACTACGCCATCGTGAGGAAGAGGGACAGGCAGGATGTACGAGTGTCCAAGTCCATGTGTGGCACTGAATGCTGGACAGACCACCGCCTCATCATCACCAAGCTCAACATCCGCATTCAGCCGAAACGGCGCCCCCAAGGGAAGAAGGCCCCCAAACGGCTAAATGTAGCCAAACTAATGACCGCCGGCTGCAAGAAGTCCCTGGTGGATGCTCTGGAAGAGCGCTTGAAATCCACCTCTCCAGGCAACCAGAACGTGGAGGCAGACTAAGCGTCACTCAGAGAGCTGATTTACACCACAGCTTAAGGGACTCTGGGGCACCAGACCAGGAAACATAAGGACTGGTTCGATGAGAACTGCGAAGACATCAAGCAGTTATTGGATGAGAAACACCTCATACACCAAGCTTACCTCAATAATCCCAGGTCCACGGCAAGGAGAGATGCACTCAACAACATACGCAGGACTGTACAGCAAAAGCTCCGTCAGATGCAGGACGATTGGCTCAGCAACAAAGCCGACGAGATCCAAGGCTATGCAGACAAGCGTGACTATAAAAACTTCTACAACGCTTTGAAAGAAGTGTATGGCCCCACGCCCTCAGGATCAAACCCCCTCCTCAGCGCAGACGGTAACACTCTCACCACAGACAAAGAGAAGATCTTGAAGAGGTGGGCCGAACATTTCGAAATCGCCCTTCGACAATCAACGAAGAAGCCATCAATCGTCTCCCCCAAGTGCCCACAAACAAAGCACTGGATGACCCCCCAACCTTGCTCGAGACCCAGAAAGCAATTTATCTTCTCTCCAGTGGCAAAGCACCTGGTTCTGACGCCATACCAGCTGAGGTCTACAAGGAGGGAGGAACAGCCCTGACTGAAAGGCTCCACCATCTATTTCTCTTGATGTGGCAGCAAGAGACGATCCCGCAGGACTTCAAAGATGCCTCCATCATACATCTTTATAAGCAAAAAGGAAGTAGACAGGCTTGTGACAACCACAGAGGCATATCCCTGCTATCTATCGCAGGAAAGATCCTTGCCAGAATCCTGCTCAACCGCCTCACGGTCCACCTTGACCAAGGACTCCTGCCTGAAAGTCAGTGTGGATTCCGAAAAGAGAGAGGGACCATCGACATGGTGTTTGCTGCCAGGCAGCTGCAAGAGAAATGTCAGGAGCAGAACTTCAACCTGTTCTCCACCTATGTCGACCTGACCAAGGCATTTGACACCGTTGGCAGAGAGGGTCTGTGGAAGATAATGGCCAAGTACGGTTGCCCAAGGAAATTCATCGTCTTGGTGAGACAATTCCACGAGGGCATGCAGGCCAGAGTCCAGACAGCGGAGAGTTTTCTGATCCTTTCACAGTCACAAACGGGGTCAAGCAGGGCTGCGTCCTGGCACCAACACTGTTTAGCCTCATGTTTTCCGCCATGCTGACAGAGGCCTTCAGAGACGAGGATGTTGGTGTCAACCTGAGGTACCGCACAGATGGCAAACTGTTCAACCTTCGGAGGCTCCATGCAAAAACCAAGGTTATGACAGACATCATCAGAGACCTCCTGTTTGCTGATGACTGTGCCCTCAACGCTGTCTCAGAAGCCGACATGCAACGCAGCGTTAACCTGTTCTCCAGCGCCTGCACAAACTTTGGTCTGACGATCAACACCAAGAAGACTGAAGTCCTCCATCAGCCTGCGCCTGGGAAGGCCCTACGTTGAGCCCAACATCACTGTCAACGGCCAGAGACTCAACACAGTGCAACGGTTCACATACCTAGGCAGCACACTGTCGCAAAATGTCACCATCGATGACGAAGTGAGCGTCAGAATTGCCAGAGCCAGCTCCACTTTTGGCAGGTTGTACCCAAATGTCTGGAACAGAAGAGGCATTACCATCCAGACCAAGCTGAAAGTGTACAGGGCGGTGGTGCTCCCCACACTGCTATATGCGTGTGAAACATGGACTGTGTATCAGCGCCATGCTAGGAAGCTTAACCACTTTCATTCAACAAGCCTCAGGAAGATCCTCGGCATAAAGTGGCAGGATAAAATACCAGACACAGTGGTACTGACCAAGGCAGGTCTCCCAGCATATTCACACTCCTGATGCAGTCCCAGCTTCGTTGGGCAGGGCACGTGGTCCGAATGCCAGACGAGAGACTGCCAAAGAGACTCTTCTATGGCGAGCTCCAGCATGGCCAGCGGTACCCACGGTGGGCAAAAGAAACGCTTCAAAGACACACTGAAAGCCTCACTGAAAGCGTTTGCCATCAACCCAGACACGTGGGAACTTGCTGCAATGGACCGATCCACCTGGCGTTCTTCCATCCACGAAGGTGCCAAGTCATGCGAGGCAAACCGGATCACCTCCGCAGAAAAGAAGAGGAAAGCCCGAAAGGCCCGTGCTGTCAACCCTCCTGGAGATGTCCAACTCGTCCCTTGTCCCTTCTGTTCCCGAACCTTCCGTGCAAGGATCGGCCTCATCAGCCATCTGCGCACGCACAAACAAAACCAGTCCCAGCAACCCTCGGATGACTAGAGTGGTCTTCGTCGAATCGACGGACGAACAAAAACACACAGTTAGTTTTTAGTTTTTATCGGGGTTGTTCTTGTCAATATAGTGAATATAGTCAATCTTGTGACTTAAAATTTATTTTATTACTGTATTAGTCTAATAGCCATGGCCATAGCCATCTAGTTGTAGTTGTAGTAGACTAGTATCGCTGGGTTGCCAACAGTTAAAACCAAAATAATAAAGACATTTTTTTTGGTGGTCGGATAAAAAACAAGTACCTTAAAATCTCTTTGTTCTTCAACCTAAACAAAGACAAAAGTAAACAATCATAATGATTTTGCTTGTATAGTCGGACCTCCCTAAGTCGAAAACCTCCCTACGTCAAATTAATTATTAGGTCCCGGCAAAATTCCATACGACTAATGTATTTTAGATCTCCTTAACTCAAGAGTTTTGGCTTTCACTTTCAACCTTCATAAGTCGATTTTTTAAAGGCGTTTGGCTGAAAGGAAAAATCTTACTCCCCCCATCCCACTGTGGGAGGAGTCAAGGGTTGAGGGAGGGGCTTTCTCAGTGGTGTTTGTTGGTATTTCAAAGCTAAGTCGGCTTCCTTTCATATGAAACATCAGACACCGGCTCTCCTTCCTGTCAAGCTTTTCTCGCTAGTATGGCTGTTCTGCCCCCCACCCTCAATATCAACATTGTCCTTTATTAATCTGCGCCTATTTCGCCATTCCCCCGCGGTTCGACGACAGAAAGAGAGACAGATGGAAAGAGAGACAGAGAGAGGGAGAGAGAACGAAAAGAGGGTGAAGTTTAATATAAGGGATTTAAAAATACAAATATTATATTCGTATTTTTACTCACCGATTCAGTGTCAGGTTAAGCTCACAAGAAACAATAATATTGACATCAAAAGAATTAATTTAATTGCCTATACTTGATATGGTACCAAGTCACGGTTGTTTGTTGACAAGAAATAATATGATAACATCACAAGAAATAATGATACAATTAAAACACTTTTTTAAGGATGCAAAATTTGACATAAGTTAAAAATGCAAAAAAATGTACATTTTTTAAAAAAGAATGTAAACAATTTGTCTGGGGCCGTTATGTCGGGGCCTTTTTGACGGGTCACCGTTTACATGTTAATAAAAAACGAGGACAGTAGCACCGCATAGCATACATAGTTACCCATACTGTATTACTGTACCGTAAACTCATTTTATTTATGCACAACATATGTATTAGAATCAGAGGCGTCACTAAGGTTGGTGTCACCCGTAGCAGTAGCTAATGGTGTCACCCCATCACTTAAATTTCTATAGTCAATTCCAACATTTTTATTTATTTTTAAAATATTTTTTGTGAAGCACCAAAAACAAAACAACGAAATAAACTGTACATAAACAGCGCTCTTTTTTTCCATTGTCTCGTATTACCCCCAGATAGTTCCGTATATTTGCAAAGGAACACGTTGTAGTGGGATAAAATGTTAAATCACTGGGTTTTGTTTTTGGCATTTTAATATTTGTTTATATTTGAGAAGTTGTATTTGTTTAAAAATTAGTTATATTATATTGTATTTATAATTTAAACATTCCGATTGTCAAAAAGGGGTCCGTGGCGAGTAAAAGGTTGGGGACCACTGCACTGGTTCATGGCAAATATTTTGCTCGTGAGTGTCAGCGCTGAACGTTTTCGCATCCCTATCTCTCCCAAACCTCACACCAGTATTCAACTTCAAAGCAACCATCGTTTATTTCCAAAAATACCGATGGGAAGAAAGTGGGGAGAACATCAAATTCCAACGACTATAAGGGGGCCGTCCTTAAATGACGTCACGCAATTTAGGCTGATTTCCCACCGTCCCCTCCTCGTCACACGTCGTCACAAAAAAGTTAGCCCGCCCCTCCCTAAAATGTGAGGTAATAAAACTCTGCAATCCTCCATAAAATCCGAATTTCCTATTTGAAAATGAGCATGTTTCAAATCACGTTATTGCCATTTAAGTAAATAAGGCTGCACTCTTATGTCGTAACACGCGTAAGGCCACCTCGTCTGGACTTTGATTTAAGTGTCGGAACCGATACTCCTGTCCCCGCGAACGTCCGAGGCAAAACGCGTAAGGCCATATAAAAAGTCATCAGATGAATTGTAAACAATGAAATTTTCAAGTGCAGCTTTTATTTAAAATTTAAAGTTGAGCGTTAATATGTGACGTCAACAGGGCCGGTCTTAGTCCACTGCAAACCTATGCGGCAACAATATGCCCCACACTTTCATAGGCCCCATCTATCTTAATTTTCTCTTATTATCCTTATTAATTCCGTATCCCTACCCAGACTGGGCCCCGCACAATCCGTTTCGCATACTAAGCCGCCAAGAGCCCCGCAATTGCTAAGGCCGGTCCTGGACGTCACTGTTCTTAATCACCTCCCCCCTTGTCACAAATGTGTGAACCCCTCCCCCTAGGTACTTGACGTCATTTATGTTCGGCCCCTAAGTTTCATTATTTTACAACCATTAACATTGTCAATAAACATTTACAAGAAATACATTACAAAAGATATATATCTATTATTATCAAATATTTTTTAAAACTTACCTTGAACAGGCTTATTTCCCAAGTACTAATTTTATCTAATTAATGGGGAGGGGGACTCGGGAATACTTTATCGTAAATGACTTTCCAGTTAGGTGACGCCTCTGAATCTGATTAGTAATTAGCTTACTGCTAACATGAAAATTTAGTTTGATCTGAGGCCGTGAAATTATCTGGCCAAATGTGGTTAAAAATATCAACAAAAAACGATTTTCGTAGAAGTCTGACTTTAAAACCAGTTTTTATAGTTAAAACCCCCTTTAAAGTAATTTAAACTCATCAAAACACATGGAAAACTAATATTTAACCATTAAATACTTATTTTATTACTTAATGAATGTGTTTAAATTAGTAAAAGTAAGTTACTTATTTTTTTTGCTATACAAAAATAAATTGCGCTGGAATAAGAAATTACCAAACTTTGCACATAAAAAAATTACCAATACTGTCTTAATACAAAATTTGTAAAATCGGTTGATCACACACGAAAACGATACGCTAACAGACCGAGTGCTTAACACAGAATAATACATCAGGGCGGAAGTTCCGGCTCACTAATGAATTTCCAGGAAAAATGAAGTTTCCCTTTCTGCGTCACTCGTTATGAGAATCTTCGCTCGTTAAGGAAGCAAACATTTCCATAAAAATGTTGCTCGTTATGCGAAAATCTCGTTACAAGAGGCGCTCGTTATGAGAGGTTTGCATATCTTAACATGATATGCCTTCGCGACAAGATTGCGAACCCCCCTTAAAAAGTCTGTGTACGGCCTTGGTACGGTATGGTAGTTTGTACTGTATTGTTTATGGATTGTATATTGTATTGTATGTGGCCATCCATATATTACGTACGCACAAAATTCGTATTTTTGTACCCCCCCCCGCCGTTGCATCCCGTACATTTTCAGGACACCCCTCCCCCATGCCTACGTACAAATTCGCTCCCCCCCCCCTTTTAAAAAAAATAATAAATTTTAAGCCGAAGTCAGAAGGAAGATATTGGTTTTACTCTTTGAAGCCGTCCATAAATGACGTCACATGCCTAAAAAGGGGGCGGGGGAGGGGGTCATGCATTTGTGACAAGGGGGAGGGGGGTGTTTAAGACATCACTTCAAAATGCGCACTAAAATATTTGAAAATGCGGCTTTTTTTTTGGAGGTCAAAGCTTTGTGGCCGTCCCGCGATTATAGACGATTGTCATCCCTCCCCACGTCACGCGTCGTCACTAAAAGTTAGACCCCCCCTTTTTTCCAATATTACGTCACTAAATGCCCCCCCCCTCCAAAAAAAAACACCAAACAAAAAAACAACAAAAAACAACACATTTTTTATTTGAAACTTAGCATGTTTCAAATCACTTTTTTGTCATTTAAGTTTAAGTATGTATTTAGTGTAAGGCTGCACTTTAATATCGTAACACGCGCGAAGACCATGTAAAACGTCATTAAATAAATTGTAAACAAACAAATATTTAACTATAACTTTTATTTTAAGTTACGCTTTTTGATGTGACGTGACAATTCTTAAACTACCCCTCCCCTTCGTCACAAATGGTTGACCCCCTCCCCCTCTAGGTGCGTAACTTCATTTACGGACGGCCCCGTCCATAAATGACGTCACGCAATTTTGGCAGATTTTTTAATCCCCCTCCCCCCCTCGTCACGCGTCGTCACAAAAACTTAGACCTTTCCCTCCAATACGACGTCACAAAGCTTTGTGCCCCCCCCCATAAAAGCTGTATTTTCTATTTGAAAAAGAGCATGTTTAAAATCACCTTTTTGACATTTAAGTATTTATTTAGTGGAGGCCTGCATTCTAAAATCGTAACACGTGTGAAGTCATGTAAAACGCCATGTAACAAATCAAATATTTAAGTAGAACTTTTATTTAAAGTTGCGAGTTTTGATCAGACGTCGCATTTCTCTAACACCCCCCCTTCCCCACATCACACATCGTCACAAATATGTACACCCCCATCCCTTTTTTCCACTAGGTGCGTGAAATCGCCGTCCCGTTGTGTGTTTATAACGGCTAAGGCACCGGTGGGCGAAAGAGAAACTTCATCTAATTTCAAGAAATGGAAATATAAATCCGACAGATATAATAATGTGTAAACGTTTGGTATGTATGGTATATTATACGTTATGGTATGATATATAATAGGTAAAGTATATGGTACTGAATGGTATTGTTACAGTATGGTGTGTTATGTATGGTATGGTATATGGTACATTATGGTAAATGGTAAAGTATGGTAAATCAGACAGTATGGTACATTGTACAGTATGGTATTGTATGGTATTTGATTTATGGTATGGTACTATGGTATGGTTTTATGGTATATTGTACGGTATGGTATATAGTACGGTGTGGTATATGTTACGGTTTGATATATTGTAGGGCACGATATATGGTACCATATTGTATATGGTGTGGTATGGTATATGGTACGGTATAGTATATGGTACGGTATGGTATATAATATGGTATGTGTCACGTGTGAATCACGTGTTGGATGACGGAAAGGGTCACGTGAGTGAAAGCGCGAGAAGAAGGTTCGAGATTGTTATCAGTGTCGGAGAATTCTGGGTGTCATGGCGGATGTGTGCCTGAGTATTCCACGTTTATAACCTCAAATTATATGTTATGTGCATAGTGTAGATATTCAAGTTGTTTTATTGAAACCAGTTCTTCAGAGGATTATTGTACGCAAGGTTATGTATTGAGAGAACGCCTACAAGATATATAAATGAGTAAAACATCACCCAGATGTTGCATTGGTGTCAGTAAGTAAAGTCCTAAGTAAACACAATACAGAAACGATCATCGTGGAAGTGACAATTATTTTGTGTATTCAAAAGGGAAGTATTAATTGAAAGCAGAAATATTGTGAGCCATCGTAATTTATGAATATTCAAGTTCGTAAGCAGATGTGAATAAACTTTTGTGGTTCAATGAAATATTTGATACAATAATTTTTCAAAATGGCGGCTTGACTTCCCAGATTGCAGCTAGACGCACCGAATCTGGGTCAAGCGCAAGGCAGACCGAGCACACAGTGTCAGTGTCAACGTGACACATGCCATTACTAATAATTCTAAGAAAGAACTGTAAACAAACCTTGAACTTGAGAAGCTATGGACTATTAACAACAGTGTCAGTGTAAAATTTGAATCAAGGAACTTAAGTTACATCCATTCATTGTGTCGAAATTGCGGGTTTGCAATTTGGATTAATTGGTTAAACTGAAGTGTCTAAAAAAACTACTATAAATTCTGGAATTCGGAAGATTTGACTAAGTGACTTATTTTATTCACTACTATGGACCATCGGATGTGTTTTGTATCCTGAGGGAGCCTGAATATAAAGTATACTTAAGATCCTGTGTGAGGATGCTTTGTTGCCTCATTTTGTCAAAATCAAATTTAATGGTTTAGATGTGTCACTTATTTGGACTTAACGTATTTTGAATTCAAGATTTTTGATTTGGAGGATTTATACCTTAATAAATAAATACTTACATTCAATACTGAATTGCTTGACTCATATTATTCCATAAAAACTAAACATGGATTACTACAAAGAATTCACTGCCATAGCTAGAGAATTTGGCTTAAGTGGAAAAGAATTGAAGGACTTTGTTGAAGAGAAAGTCAATGTAGCCAAAGAAGATGAGAGGCAAAAGCAAAAAGAGGCTGAAGAAAAAGAGAAGCTTAAAATAGCCAGAGAAGAAGAGATGCGAAAAATAGCCAAAGAAGAAGAGAGGCAAAAAAAAATAATTGAGAGACAAGAAAGAGCTGCAAGAAGAGAACTTGAACAACTTCAAATTGACAAGTTAAAACTACAAATTGATTTAGAGAGTAGGGGCCACAATCCTGGTAATGACACAAATAGAAAGTCAGCACCGAAGGATACTATCAAAGTTAGAAAATATGATAGCCAGAAAGAAAAAATGGATGTTTATCTGGATTATTTTGAATCCATAATGGCCATGAAAGGTTATGATGAAGAAGATTGGCCAGCACAACTGATGACTCAACTAACTGGAGAAGCATTTGAAGCTTACAACAGTATAGCCAAAGAAGACAAAAGCATATATAAACATGTCAAAAAGGCACTTCTATGTCATTTCGGAAAGTCAGAAAATGATTATAGAAAAGAATTTCATGAAATAAGAATCACGATGGACAAAGATCCACAGATCATAGTGCATGAAAGCACAAGTTAAATTAACAAAATGGCTGGAACTGACAGCAATAGATATGAGCAATCCAAAGGCCATACTAGACATTGTGTTAATTGACAAGTTTTTAGAAAATGCAACACCAACTCTATTCACATATTTAACTGATAAGAAAGTTCGTACTCAAGCAGAGCTAGCAAATGCATTATGAACATTTCAAAGACTCTCATCCGAAATGTGGAAATGGATAAGAGACAAGATATCTTTGCAGCAATACAAATTAAAAGCAAGAAAAAAGACAAAGAATGAGAAACCAGAGTCTGCCAAACCAAGGCAAAAGACAAACTATTTGCTGGTACTGTAACAAGCCAAGACATATGGCGAAAGCAGTGTTACCACAATAAAGGACAACCAAATAGGGTGTCACCTAATGGCAGCCCTATAAGAAAGAAAACAGAAGAAAGATCAAGACAAGGTCACTTTGAAAGCAAATGTAGAAGATCATGGAGAGGCAGATAAAATCATTACTCCAGATACAGAAATCATGATCAGCCCATGGAGAAGGAATGACTACCAAGATGGCGATGATAAAGGAAAAATGAAACAAGAAGAATCAAAATCTAGTAATACTGTGGCCACTATGAACGGTCATGGAAAGCTGAAATTCTACCCAGTTTACATCAATAATAGAAAATGTATGTGTCTTCGTGATTCAGGATGCACAACGATTGTGGTCCATAGTAGGATGGTGGAAGAAAAAGAATATGATGGGCAAAAAGACACACTAATAATGGCTGATGGCACAAAGAGAGAGTGTCCAACTGCTACTCTTACCATAAACTCACACTGGTTTCAAGGTGAAGTTCGAGCCAGAATTTTGAAAGATGCCATTTGTGATCTCATCAGATATTGAAGGTGTTGTTGACAATTCTGATGAAGTATTCAAGGCTTGGTGTGACAACAGCTATCAATTATGTGCTACTGTACAAACAAGAGCCACCACAAAAAGAAAACGAGAACATAGACATTGAAGTTAATGAGAAACTTGAAATAGGAAGCCAACTGATGTCAAAACAAGAGTTCAAACAACTACAAGAAGAAGATAACACAATCATGGAAATAAAAATGAAATTCATCAAAGACAATGAAACAGGCCACAACAAAAATTACAAGCTAGATAAAGGCATATTGATAAACATTGCACAAGCAGGTACGCACAAAAGAGTGGTTCTTCCTAAAAAGTTACAGGAAACCATTATTAAAATGACACATGACAGTCCTTTAGGTGGACACATGGGCGCCAAGAAAACAATTGCTACAATAGCAGAAAACTTTTACTGGCCTAAAATGGATAGGCAGATAAAAGAATACATCAAGAGATGTACAGTGTGTCTACGACATAATCCCAAAGATGGAAAGCACACAGCGCCAATACAATCATCTGACAAGGCAAACTTCTCATTCGAGAAAATTGCCATAGACCTAATAGGACCATTCAAAAAGATGTCAAAGAAGAAACATATGCATGCTCTAACCATAGTGGACATAGCCACCAGATGGGGTGAAGCTATTCCACTGAAGCGAATAGATGCAGAAAGTATATGCAATGAATTACTCAATGTTTTCAGCAGATATGGTTTTCCTCAAACCCTTCTGTCAGACAATGGCAGTCAATTCAAGGGACAGATGACACAAGCCATTATGAAAATGTTAAATATTACACAAGTGCACAGCACAAATTTACCATCCACAATCAAATGGAGTGATTGAAAGAAACAAAACCATCAAGAATATGCTAATAAAGGTTACAATAGACCATGAAGACAAATGGCATGAATATTTACCTTTATTACTATTTGCATACAACAACAGCAAGCATGAAAGCACAGGTTTTAGTCCTTTTGAGTTAATGTTTGGTCAAAACCCTGCAAGTCCTTTTGAAAAATTTCAAAGAAAGGCTTATAAGTAAACAAGATGCCATACAGGACAGACATCAGCTGATGTCAGAAACTAGAGATAAAATACTCCACAGCAGTGGTTCCTAACCTTTTGGGGTCCATGCACCCCTTCAGATGCCCAGAAAAGTTCATGCACCCCCTCGTGAAACTTGCAGAAAATGCATAATAAACTATGTTTATTTTAGGAACACAACAGTTTTGACCATAGGCAACAGGGAATTTAGTGAGAGATCTGCTGCTTCTTATAATCAATCAGCGATTTAAATTTGGGTATTTTTTGGACAAAGCAACTCTCATGTCATCCTCTGCATTCAACTTATTCCTTTCCTTGGTTTTAATCGTCAAAGGTTTGGAGAATCCTGCTTCACAGAGATGGGTTGTGGCAAATCGAAGGAGAGTCAGTACTGCCCTCTTGGCTAGATGTGGGTAGGAATCTAGACGGGCGCACCAAAATTCAATCAAGGTATTGCAATTGAAGGCACTCCTCAGTACTTCTCTGGTTCTCAAATCAATCAGGTCTTCTTTAGCAAAGTCACTGTCATCAATGTTGTCCAAGTCACAGAGAAAAGGATTGCAAATCCAAAGATCTTTCCTAGCAATGTCTTGACAGAAACACCCATCAAAGGACCTTTGCAATGTTGAAAGGTGCCCTGAAATTACCCCGTTGATGTTGTCAGGCAGTGATCCCTCAGTGCTTCCTTCTGCACCAGATATTACAACTTCATCCAAGAGTGGAAAGTTGGCCAAGTTGGACTTTTCTAGTCATCGTTGGAATAGTGGCAGTTTGTTAAGAAAGGCTTGCAATCTCTCAGTAGAATCCATTACAATTACAGTCACAGCAGGTCCTTGGAGAGATGTGTTCAACTCATTCAAGATGGTGAAGATGTCAGCCAGGTATGCCAAGTAATGAATGAAATTTTGACAGTCAAACTTGTCAGCAAGGTAACTCTCTTTTTCTTGCAAGAAAATGGCAAGCTCCACTCTCAGTTCTACTAACCGAGAAAGTATCCGTCCCCTGGACAACCAGCGCACCTCAATGTGGTATAGCAGAAGTTCATTCTCAGAGCTCACCTCCTGACAGACCAACTTGAAGAGGCAGTGGTTCAAGGCATGTGAGCGGATACAATTTACAACTTGGACTGCAGTAGAAAGAACTGACTTCAAGGTTGGATGTAGAGTTCTGCATGCCAGTGCCTGACGATAAAGAATACAGTGTGTATTGACAATATCTGGAACTTCTTTCTTTACCAGTGCTGAAAATCCTGACTTATTACCGAGCATGGAGGGAGCACCACCTGTGGAAATTGAAGAAATTATTGAAGTCCAGTCAAACTGGTTTTCAATGAAGAATGCCCTGACTAGCTGCAGCACATCAGCAGCTTTGGTAGTAGCTAGGAGTGGCTTACAAAAGAGAAATTCCGCCTTCAGCAATCCACTGAGAACATATCTCAGAAATACAAGAATCTGACTGCATTGTGCTACATCAGTGGATTCATCCAGCTGCATGCTAAATGGAAAAGGACTTCTTCTCCTCTCGCACAAGATTTGATCCAGAATGTCTGCAGCCATGTCACTAATCCTGGAATGAAT
Source organism: Ampullaceana balthica (assembly GCA_944989445.1). NCBI lineage: Eukaryota > Metazoa > Mollusca > Gastropoda > Lymnaeidae > Ampullaceana > Ampullaceana balthica. Next base: position 48,085 of record CALYLW010000301.1, on the reverse strand, counting down.
AGTGTCATTTGACAAAGGATCTTTCTCAACCCGCTTCCTCTGCTGGTGACCACACATCAGTTCCACCATCTCTAGAGCACAAGGTTTCACCAAAGGTCTCCAATGGTGTGGGGCTTCTTGTTCTTTGCAATAAGATATGCAACCTTGAATGATGCCTCCAGTGCAGATTTCTGTGAAGAAGAAAATTCAAGGTTGGACAAGGTACCTGAGGTTAAGAAGCGAGCTCTATTCTGCTTAAAGACCTCAACACTGTCCTTGGAATTGGATGGATGGACTTTCTCCAAGTGCTCTCGTAGTCTAACAGGCTTCATGTTGTCATTGCACATGATGTTTCCACCGTGGAAGCACTGAGGCTTTTGTGTTCCATCTCTCTCTCTCTCTCTTTATTATTTATTAACGATTTTGAGCGGGTGATGACAATTGGAAAGTCGTACCAGTCACAGGCAAATTTTTAACTGACAAAGTTGATGTTTTTAATGTCCGGAATAGGATGCTCAACTCAAGATTTTAGGTTTCAATGACGAATAATGGCTTACTATTTACGTTTTAAAGACCTCTGCAGCGTACAGAGCAATAAAAGTGAAGGGGAACAAAATCTCAACGTTTACATCCGCTCAAAACAGTTAGAGTGTCACCGGAAGAGATATATCTGACTTATTTGATGACAAAATTAAATAATTTGTAGAAAACTGTGACGTGAAACACGAAATTCCGAGGAACACGTAGAGCGAACCGTTCATTTTGCGAAAGTTTTTCCGTCAATTTTCGACATGCGCAGAACGATGCGTGAAAGAGTTTTAAAAAAAAGGTTGTATATGGGCGCCCTTTAACGCGACATGCCTTGCTCATGGTTTACATTTTCAGATTATCAGTTTTTCTTTCTTCTTTTTTTTCCTTCTTTTTTTTCTTCCTCTTTTTCTTCCCCCCCCCCTTTCTCTGAATGGTTCATGCACCCCCTGGAACCTGCTCATGCACCCTTGGGGGTGCATGCACCACTGGTTAGGAACCCCTGCTCTACAGTATTGAAGCAGAAAAACAAAGACTAATCAAGCAAAGTACAAGGCATAGAGAAATAAAAAATAAACACAGACAATTGAGAACATTTGAGCCAGAACAACAAGTCTTAGTATTGTTACCAAACGCAAAGAATGAAATCACATGGGAAGGTCCATACAACATTGAAGAAAAACTTAGTGATGTCACATATAGTGTCAATATAAAAGGACATGTGAAAAAATTACACATTGATAAACTAAGAGCATATGGTGACAATAAAGAAGAAAAACATACCGTAAATATCATCAGCAAAGAAAATGATGAAAATGACAGTACAATGAAAAAGAACAGCCCTCACAGTGAAAGAATGTCATCTGACATACCAGATAATATGAAACATAGAGTGATGAAAATTTTCCAAAAATACAAAGGTGTCATAACAAAAGAAACAGGAAACACACAAACTGTGACTCATAAAATACAACTATTAGAACATGAACCTTTCAAGACCAAAGTATACCCTATTCCAATGGCATAAAGAGACACAGTAAAACAAGAAATTGATTATCTACTCAAAGAAAACAAAAAACGAAAAGCAGTTGAAGCTAACTATACCTCACCAACTGTCATAGTAAAAAAAAGAATGGAAAGATTCGACTATGATGTGATTACAGACAATTGAATAATATTACAAAATTGGACCATGAACCTATTGGAGACCCAAGAGACATTATAGACAGAATTGGTAATTCCAGAATATTCACTACATTTGACTTAAACAGAGGTTTTTGGCAGATAAATATGGATCCTGATTCTGTCAAATATACTGCATTCATAGCCATGGATGAGGTATATGAATGGTTAGTGATGCCATTTGGATTAGTCAACAGTACAGCCACTTTTAGCAGATTTATGAAAGTGATGTTACAAGGCATTTCAAATGTGGTACATTATGTAGACGACATATGTATCCACACTAAAGATTGGGAAACACATATCCATACACTTGAAGCTGTACTGGATAGACTCAAGAAACATAATGTGACAATCTCACCAGAAAAGATCAACATTGGAAAGAAATATATTGATTTTTTTGGGATACAGAATAGGAGGTGGTGCAGTCACTCCTACTGCAGAGAATGAAAACAAGATCTTTAACCTGTCAGTCCCAAAATCTAAGAAACAAGTGCAAGCCCTGCTAGGGACTATGTAACTTTTACATACCTTTTATTGCAAATTATGCAGAAATTGTTCACCCACTAACAGAAGTTTAAAAAAAAACACAGATATTCGAAAATTACAGTTTTCAGGAGATTGCCTCAACGCATTGGAGAACATTCAGGAAGCATTTACGAAGAAACCCATCTTGGTTACACCTCAATGGGACAAACATTTCATTGTTTCTACTGATGCATCGTCCATTGCATTAGGAGCGTGCCTCATGCAAGAACATGATGGCATCCTTCATCCTATACAGTATCTGAGCAGAAATTTAACCAAAACAGAGTGTAACTACAGCACCATAGAGAGAGAATGTTTAGCCATAGTGTGGGCTCTACAAAAACTTCAAAAATACCTTCTAGGTAGAACATTCACTCTTCTAACAGACCACAAACCACTTGTGGCATTCAACAAGAAGAAAATCAGCAACGCAAAAGTAAATAGATGGGCTATGCTATTAGCCGACTACAAATTTGACATTAAACCTGTTAAGGGAAAGGACAATGTGGTTGCAGACATATTAAGTAGAATGACAATAAATAAAGACATTCTGTGAATTCCTAAGTGATAAAACCAGGGGCTGTATTAATATTAGTCTGTGAATTCCTAAATGATAAAACCAGAGACTGTATTAATATTAGTATTGTTTATTCGCTGAACAATAAACAAGGAGCAGTGTTTGAATTCCAATGGACAATATATTTAATTTTAATTTTATGAATATTGATTGTTAAAAGTATTTTACTTACACAAAATTACAGATGTGTTTAAAATTTCAGTTTCATTTTTTCAGTACAGGTAGACTGTTGAAGTCCTACAGATTTTTTCTCTTGATCTTTATGTCTAGATGTTGTGTGTAAGGCAATGAATGTCCATTGATGATAAATATTTGAAATTTGAATATACATGTAGATTAATTTGATTTTAATTTTTTAATACGACCAAAAATGTTGTATTTCAGAAACATTTTTTTTGATGGATGGGGGTGAATGTCACGTGTGAATCACGTGTTGGATGATGGAAAGGGTCAAGTGAGTAAAAGCGCGGGAAGAAGGTTCGAGATTATTATCAGTGTCGGAGAATTCTGGGTGTCATGGCGGATGTGTGCCTGAGTATTCAACGTTGTATAACCTCAAATTATATGTAATGTGCATAGTGTAGATATTGAAGTTGTTTTATTGAAACCCGTTCTTCAGAGGATTATTGTATGCAAGGTTATGTATTGAGAGAACGCCTACAAGATATATAAATAAGTAAAACATCACCCAGATGTTAACAGTATGGTATATGGTATGGTATGGTTTATGGTATGATGTATTGTACGGTTTGGTATATGGTACTGTATTGTATATGGTACTGTATGGTATTTGGTACTGTATGGTATATGGTACGGAATGGTATGTGGTACTGTTTGGTATATCGCACGGTATATTATAACTTCCGGTTGTTCAAAATGGCGGAACCTAAATTTCTCTGCTGTCATTAAAAGACAAAAATAATCAAGCGCTGGAGAAATATACAACATACAAATGTAAATTGAGGAAATTAAAGATATCAAGGAACTGATTTTCAAAATGAATTCCCTCTATGCTCGTTTGGTTGTATTTTACTTGGACTTGACATTTTGTGACTGTTAATACTATTAATATTAATCCGGAAGTTGTCTCACAGCTCTCACCAGTGGCTCATAGAAACTGTAGCGTGCGCAGTGGCCACACCCCGGGCAACGGCTTCGACTGGCTGGCTAAACCTGGTGAGGGTAGCCGACGGGTCTCAAACCCTCGGTGATCTAGATATTTCTATCTATGCACGTGAAGACTGGATTCGGTGGACAGAGCGGAGGAACCACTAATTGGTCAACGGTCAAAAAGGCGAATCTCAGCAAAGCGTTGTGGAACGCTAAGGGCATGACAAGACACACAGGACATCATGGCCATCCACTGCACCCGTCTCCATCACCAGCCGTATCGACTTAGTCCTGCCGCTGGATAAGATGGCCTCGGGCGAGAGAGTGAGATCGACGAACTGTGCAACTCCTTCTCACTTAAATCCAAGTCACCGCGCAAGTCACTTTTGTCATCCATCCCATACCAGCGGTCGAAACAAAAAGAAGAAAACGAGGATATTTCCTGTCATATTGGGCGCATGGAATGTGCGCACACTCCTGGACAGAGACGATGCAGACAGACCTCAGAGGAGAACAGCCCTAATTGGCACAGAACTCGCTAGATATGGGAGAAGGAGAGCTCTGCGAAAGAGGATCTGGTTACACATTTTACTGGAGTGGCAGACCCAGCCAGGAGCGACGTGAGGCAGGCGTTGGGTTTGCAGTTAAGACAACTCTTGTCGGAAAGCTGGCTGGACTTCCCAAGGGAGTGAACGACAGGCTCATGACCATGAAACTCCCACTGGCTGGAAAGAAGCACCTCACCATCATCAGTGCCTACGCTCCAACCATGACTAATCCAGATGACGAAAGGCAAAATTTTACGAAGAACTTCACACTGTCATTGCAGACGTTCCAAAGGCGGACAAACTCATCTTGCTAGGCGACTTCAACGCAAGAGTTGGCAAAGACAACGTTGCCTGGAAAGGAGTCCTTGGACACCATGTAGTGGGTCAATGCAACAGCAATGGTCTTCTTTTACTCCCGACCTGCGCTGAACTTGAACTGCTGATCACCAACACGATCTTCCGCCTCCCCACTCGTAACCGGACGTCATGGATGCACCCCCGATCGAAGCACTGGCATCTTATTGACTACGTCATCGTGAGGAAGAGGGACAGGCAGGATGTACGAGTTACCAAATCCATGTGCGGTGCTGAATGCTGGACAGACCACCGCCTCATCACCAAGCTCAACATCCGCATTCAGCCTAAACGACGCCCGCAAGGGAAGAAGGCCCCGAAACGGCTTAATGTTGCCAAAATGAATACCGACAGCTGCAAAAAGTCCTTTGTAGATGCTCTGGAAAAGTGCTTGAAATCTACCTCTCCGGGAAACCAGAGCGTGGAGGCCGACTGGGCATCACTCAGAGAGCTGATTTACACCACAGCTACAGAGACCCTGGACCCCCAGTCCAGGAAACATAAGGACTGGTTCGATGAGAACTCCGAAGACATCAAGCAGTTATTGGATGAGAAACACCACCTTCACCAAGCTTACCTCAATAACCCCAAGTCCACGGCAAGGAGAGATGCACTCAACAACATACGCAAGACTGTTCAGCAGAAGCACCGTCAGATGCAGGACGATAGGTTCGGCAACAAAGCTGACGAGATCCAAGGCTATGCAGTCAGGCGTGACTATAAAAACGTCTACGACGCCTTGAAAGAAGTATATGGCCCCACGCCCTCAGGATCAAACCCCCTCCTCAGCGCAGACGGTAACACTCTCATCACAGACAAAGAGAAGATCTTGGAGAGATGGGTCGAAAATTTCGATGACGTCCTAAATCGCCCTTCGACAATCAACGACAAAGCCATCAATCGTCTACCCCAAGTGCCCACAAACAAAGCACTGGATGACCCCCCAACCTTGCTCGAGACCCAGAGAGCAATCTATCTTCTCTCCAGTGGCAAAGCACCTGGTTCTGACGCTATACCAGCTGAGGTCTACAAGGAGGGGGGAACAGCCCTGACTGAAAGGCTCCACTAACTGTTTCTCTTAATTTGGCAGCAAGAGACGATCCCGCAGGACTTCAAAAATGCCACCATCATACATCTATATAAGCGAAAAGGAAGTAGACAGGCTTGTGACAACCACAGATTCACATCCCTGCTTTCTATCGCAGGAAAGATCCTTGCCAGAATCCTGCTCAACCGCCTCACAGTCCACCTTTACCAAGGACTACTGCCTGAAAGTCAGTGTGGATTCCGAAAAGAGCGAGGAACCATCGACATGGTGTTCGGTGCCAGGCAACTGCAAGAGAAATGTCAGGAGCAGAACTCCGACCTGTTCTCCACCTATGTCGACATGACCAAGGCTTTTGACACTGTTGGCAGAGAGGGTCTGTGGAAGATCATGGCCAAGTACGGTTGCCCAAGGAAATTTATCGTCTTGGTGCAACAATTCCATGAGGGCATGCATGCCAGAGTGAAGTACAGCGGGGAGTTTTCTGATCCTTTCCCAGTCACAAACGGGGTCAAGCAGGGCTGCGTCCTGGCACCAACACTATTTAGCCTCATGTTTTCCGCCATGCTGACAGAGGCCTTTAGAGACAAGGATGTTGGTGTCAAACTGAAGTACCGCACAGATGGCAAGCTGTTCAACCTTCGGAGGCTCCAGGCAAAAACCGAGGTTATGACAGACATCATCAGAGACCTGCTGGTCGCTGATGACTGTGCCCTCAACGCTGTCTCAGAAGCCGACATGCAACGCTGTGTAAACCTGTTCTGCACAAACTTTGGTCTAACAATCAACACTAAGAAGACTGAGGTCCTCCATCAGCCCGCGCCTGGAAGGCCCTACGTAGAGCCCAACATCACTGTCAACGGCCAGAGACTCAACAAAGTGCACCGGTTCACATACCTAGGCAGCACACTGCCTCAAAATGTCACCATCGATGAGGAAGTGAACGTCAGAATTGCTAGAGCCAGCTCCACTTTCGGCAGGTTGTACCCTAATGTCTGGAACAGAAAAGGCATTACCATCCAGACCAAGCTGAAAGTGTACAGGGCAGTGGTGCTCCCCCCACACTGCTATATGCTTGTGAAACTTGGACGGTTTATCAGCGCCATGCAAGAAAGCTTAACCACTTTTATATAAGCCTCAGGAAGATTCTCGGCATAAAGTGGCAGAACAAAATTCCACCCTCCTGATGCAGACCCAGCTTCGCTGGGCAGGGCACATTGTCCGAGTGCCAGACGAGAGACTGCCAAAGAGAATCTTCTATGGTGAGCTCCAGTATGGCCAGCGGTCCCACAGTGGGCAAAAGAAACGCTTCTAAGACACACTAAAAGCCTCAATGAAAGCGTTTTCCATAAATCCAGACACGTGGGAACGAGCTGCAATGGACCGATCCACCTGGCGCTCTTCCATCCACTAAGGTGCCGCATCATGCGAGACAAACCGGATCACCGCCGCAGAAAAGAAGAGGCAAGCCCGAAAGGCCCATGCTGTCAACCCTCCAGGAGATGTCGCACTCGTCCCTTGTCCCTTCGTTTCCCGAACCTTCCGTGCAAGGATCGGCCTAATCAGCCATCTGCGCACGCACAGACAACCCTCGGATGACTAGAGTGGTCCTCGTCGTATCGACGGACGAACGAACATATGTTACTGTATTGTAAATGATACGGTATGATATATGGTACGGTATATGGTTTGATATATGTTACTGTATTGTAAATGGTACGGTATGGTACATTGTACAGTATGGTATATGGTACTGTATGGTAAATGTTACGGTATGGTATATGATACGGTACATGGTTTGGTATATGTTACTGTATTGTAAATGGTACAGTATGGTATATTGTACAATATGGTATATGGTAATGTATGGTAAATGTTACGGTATTGTATATGGTTTGGTATATGTTACTAAATTGTAAAAAGGTACGGCATGGTATATTGTTCAGTATGGTACATGGTACTGTTTGGTAAATGTTACGGTATGGTACATGGTAAGGTATATGGTTTGGTATATGTTACTGTATTGTCAATGGTACGGTATGGTATATGGTACTGTATGGTAAAAAATACAGTGTTGTAAATGTTGAGGTAAGGTATATGGTACGGTATATGGTTTGGTATATGTTACTGTATTGTCAATGGTACGGTGTGGTAGATCATACAGTTTGGTATATTGTACTGTATGGTAAATGTTACGGTTTTGGTATATGGTACGGTATATGGTTTGATATATGTTACTGTATTGTCAATGGTACGGTATGGTATATTGTACAGTATGGTAAATGGTACTGTATGGTAAATGTTACGGTATGGTATATGGTATGGTATATGGTTTGGTATATGTTACTGTATTGTCAATGGTACGGTATGGTATATTGTACAGTATGGTATATGGTACTGTATGGTAAATGTTACGGTATGGTATATGATATGGTATATGTTTTGAATATGTTACTGTATTGTAAATGGGACGGTGTGGTATATTATACAATATGGTATAGGTTACTGTATGGTAAATGTTACGGTATGGTATATAGTATGGCATATGGTTTGGAAAATGTTACTGTATTGTCAATGGTACGGTTTGGTATATTGTACAGTATGGTATATGGTACTGTATGGTAAATGTTACGGAATGGTATATGGTACGGTATATGTGTTTGGTATATGTTAATGTATTGTAAATGGTACGGTATGGTATATTATACAATATGGTATATGGTACTGTATGGTAAATGTTACGGTATGGTATATGGTACGGTATATGGTTTGTATATGTTACTGTATTGTAAATGGTACGGTATGGTATATTGTACAGTATGGTATATGGTACTGTATGGTAAATGTTACGGTATGGTATATGGTACGGTATATGGTTTGGTATATGTTACTGTATTGTAAATGGTACGGTATGGTATATTGTACAGTATGGTATATGGTACTGTATGGTAAATGTTACGGTATGGTATATGGTATGGTATATGGTTTGGTATATGTTACTGTATTGTAAATGGTACGGTATGGTATATTGTACAGTATGGTATATGGTACTGTATGGTAAATGTTACGGTATGGTATATGGTACTGTATATGGTTTGGTATATGTTACTGTATTGTAAATGTAATGTTATGGTATATGGTACTGTATGGTAAATGTTACGGTATGGTATATGGTACGGTATATCGTTTGGTATATGTTACTGTATTGTAAATGGTACGGTATGGTATATTGTACAGTATGGTATATGGTACTGTATGGTAAATGTTACGGTATGGTATATGGTACTGATATATGGTTTGGTATATGTTACTGTATTGTAAATGGTACGGTATGGTATATTGTACAGTATGGTATATGGTACTGTATGGTAAATGATACGGTATGGTATATGGTACGGTATATGGTTTGGTATATGTTACTGTATTGTAAATGGTACGGTATGATATATTGTACACTATGGTATATGGTACTCTATGGTAAATGTTACGATATGGTATATGGTACGGTATATGGTTTGGTATATGTTACGAAATTTTAAATGTAACGGTATGGTATATTGTAGAGTATATGTATTGTAAATGGTACAGTATGGTATATAGTACTGCATGGTAAATGTTACGGTATGGTATATGGTACGGTATATGGTTTAGTATATGTTACTGTATTGTAAATGGTACGGTATGGTATATTGTGCAGTATGGTATATGGTACTTTATGGCAAATGTTACGGTAAGGTATTTGATATGGTATATGGTTTGGTATATGTTACTAAATTTTAAATGTAACGGTATGGTATATTGTAGAGTATGGTATGTGGTACTGTATGGTAAATGTTATGGTATGGTAAAAGGTACGGTATATGGTTTGGTATATGTTACTGTATTGTAAATGTTACGGCATGGTATATTGTACAGTATGGTATATGGTACTGTATGGTAAATGTTACGGTTTGATATATGGTACGGTATATGATTTGAAATATGTAACTGTATTGTAAATGGTACGGTATGATATATTGTACAGTATGGTATATGATTCTGTATGGTAAATGTTACGTTATGGTGTATGGTAAGGTATATGATTTGGTATATGTTACTGTATTGTAAATGTTACGGTATGGTATATTATACAGTATGGTATGTGGTACTGTATGGTAAATTTTACAGTATGGTATATGGTACGGTATATGGTTTGGTATATGTTACTATATTGTAAATGGTACGGTATGGTATATTGTACAGTATGGTAAATGGTACTGTATTGAAAATGATACGGTATGATATATGGTACGGTAATTGGTTTGATATATGTTACTATATTGTAAATGGTACGGTATGGTACATTGTACAGTATGGTATATGGTACTGTATGGTAAATGTTAAGTATGTAAATTGGTACGGTATATGGTTTGGTATATGTTACTATATTGTAAATGGTACGGTATGGTATATTGTACAGTATGGTAAATGGTACTGTATTGAAAATGATACGGTATGATATATGGTACGGTAATTGGTTTGATATATGTTACTATATTGTAAATGGTACGGTATGGTACATTGTACAGTATGGTATATGGTACTGTATGGTAAATGTTACGGTATGGTATATGGTTTTGTTTATGTTACTGTGTTGTAAATGGTACAGTATGGCATATTGTACAATATGGTATATGGTACTGTATGGTAAATGTTACGGTATGGTACATGGTAAGGTATATGGTTTGGTATATGTTACTGTATTGTTAATGGTTCGGTATGATATATGGTACTGTATGGTAAATAATACAGTATGATAAATGTTACGGTATGGTATATGGTTCGGTATTTGGTTTGGTATATGTTACTGTATATTAAATAGGACGGTGTGGTATATTATACAATATGGTACGGTATGGTATATGGTTTGGAATATGTTACTGTATTGTCAATGTTACGGTATGGTATATGGTTTGGTATATGTTACTGTATTGTAAATGGGACGGTGTGGTATATTGTACAATATGGTATATGGTACTGTATGGTAAATGTTACGGTATGGTATATAGTATGGTTTATGCTTTGGAATATGTATTGTCAATGGTAGGGTATGGTTTATTGTACAGTACGGTATATGGTTAGTTAGTTAGTTCCCCTCGGGCCGAATACGGCACAGAAGGCAGAAGTCATAGATTGTTCTACGTAGGTTTTTTTTTGGTCTTCCTTGTTTTCTTTTGCCTTTTGGTGTCCATATAAAGGCCTGCCGTGGTAGTCTTCTCTCGTCCATTCGAAGAACATGACCGATATAATTCCAACGCCTTCTCCTTATAAAGGTTAACACATATTCTTGGTTTGTTTCTTCTCTTATTGTTTCATTTGTTTTAAAATCACTCCATTTTATATTCAAAATCTTTCGGAGGCATTTGTTCTCCAAGGCAACTAATTTCTTTTCTATAGCTTGAGTGGATTTCCAGCTTTCACATCCATACAGGGATTACGCAAGAGTTGAATAGCCTAAGTTTTATATGTTTGCTGAGTGTCTTTGATCTCCAAATATTTGTAAGTTTGTTAAAAAGCACTTGACGCCAACGCAATTCGAGTCGTAATCTCTGATGTTGCATCTCCATTATATGACATTTTGCTTCCTAACTAAGTGAAGTTGGTTACTTTCTATATGGTTTGGTCATTAAGTATAATATCATTGGGTTGGTTGGTGAGGTCCATGACTTTTGTTTTCGTTGTGTTGATTTGAAGACCAATTTGATTTGAAAAGTGCTGGAGACGATCCGTTTTTTCTTGGGTGTTCAGATGCGTTGAGCTTATAAGAGCCAGGTCATCTGCAAAGTCAAGGTCTTCCAAAGGATTGTTTTCGGTCCATTTGATACCTAATCCGGCATCTGTGCATTTTCGCATGACCCAATCAATTGCTATTCCAAATAACCCAACCTTGCTTCACACCTGTTTCGACTGGGAACCAGTCAGAATTTCCAGCTTCAGTTTTCACACAGCAAAGTGAATCTGCATAAAAAGCTTTTATAATGTTCACGTATTTAGTTGGGAAAACATAGATGTTAAGAAGTTTCCAGAGCGTAGGTCGGTGGAGACTGTCGAACGCTTTTTTGGAAATCAACAAAATTTATGATCAGCTGTGATTGAAATTCAACAGATTCTTCGATGATAGTTCTGAGTGTGAATATATGGTCAATACATGACCGATGAGGTCTGAAGCCTGCTTGCTCTTCTCTGAGCCTTTCGTCTATTGACTTTTTTATTCTCTCTAGTAGAATACTGCAAAAAAGTTTTCCTGGTACAGATAGTAACGTTATTCCACGCCAATTGTTGCAGTCTGATAAATCGCCTTTTTTGGGCAGTTTAAAGATGGCACCGTTTTTCCATTCTTGTAGTGGGGATTCATTTTGCCAGACATCATTGAATAACAGCAATAAATGCTGTAGAACTTTTTCATCTGCTGACTTCAGCATTTCCCCGGAAATTTCATCTTCGCCAGTTGCTTTGTTGTTTTTTAACTTCCTGATGGCTTGTTTTAGTTCTTCAATTGTGAAGTTTTCACATGCTGCAGTTAAAATAGACATGTTCTCTTCTTCACCAATAACTGGGGTAATTGTTGGCTGTGGTCTGTTTAATATTTCTTTGAAATGTTCTGCCCACATTTGTTTTTCTTCTTCATCTGATGCTAGTAATTTGCCATTGGTGTCTTTGATAGGCGTACTTTTTGTGGGTGGATGGTTGCACAGCTGTCTCATAATGTGAAATTAAGTTTTGCTGTTACCTGTTTTTGCTGCTATTTCTGCTTCCGCGGACAGATTGTTTATAAAATTGTTTTTGTCTTTTCGTGCATCAGCTTTCACTTCTTTGTCCAGCAGTGCGTAACGTTGCTTGTTGCTTACGTATAAGGAAGACGTTCTTGCTGACAAAAGGTTTAGCTTCATTTGTTTTCTTTCTTGGATTTTTATCCAGGTGTTTTCGCTTATCCATTTTTTCTTCTTACTCTGTTTGAAGCCAGCTGCGTTGGTTGCTGCAATATTCATCGTATTTTTAAGAAAGTTCCATTTTGTTTCGATGTCTTTCTCAACATTATTATTATCTATTAGGGTTGGCCGGGCTGTGTATCTGTTGTTTATTTGATATTGTAAGCAGCCTGGATGTCTTTTAACTGCAGTCGCTGGGAGTCTTTTTTCTTATTTTTTGTTGAAACCTTCAATTGTTTTAATCTCATTTTTAATTTGGCAATGCAGAGGTTGTGATCGCTGCCAATATCTGCTCCCCTGTATGTTCTAACGTCTCGGACTGACGAACTAAATTTTGCACTTATGCAGAAGTGATCTATTTGGTTTTTGGTGCAATTATCGGAGAAAAATATTTGGTATATGGTACTGTATGGTAAATGTTACGGAATGGTATATGGTACGGTATATGTGTTTGGTATATGTTAATGTATTGTAAATGGTACGGTATGGTATATTGTACAGTATGGTATATGGTACTGTATGGTAAATGTTACGGTTTGATATATGTTACTGTATTGTAAATGGTACGGTATGATATATTGTAAAGTATGGTATATGATACTGTATGGTAAATGTTACGTTATGGTGTATGATAAGGTATATGGTTTGGTATATGTTACTGTATTGTAAATGTTACGGTATGGTATATGGTACAGTATGGTATGTGGTACGGTATGGTAAATTTTACAGTATGGTATATGGTACGGTATATGGTTTGGTATATGTTACTGTATTGTAAATGGTACGGTATGGTATATTGTACAGTATGGTATGTGGTACTGTATGGTAAATGTTATGGTATGGTATATGGTACGGTATATGGTTGGGTATTTGTTACTGTATTGTAAATGGTACGGTATGGTATATGGTGCTGTATGGTAAATAATATGGTAAGGTAAATGTTACGGTATGGTATATGGTACAGTATATCGTTTGGTATATGTTACTGTATTGTAAATGTTACGGTATGGTATATGGTACGGTATATGGTTTGGTATATGTTACTGTATTGTAAATGGTACGGTAGGGTATATTGTACAGTATGGTTTGTGGTACTGTATGGTAAATGTTATGGTATGGTATATTGTACGGTTTATAGTTTGGTATAATATATTGTATTGTAAATGGTACGGTATGGTATATGGTGCTGTATGGTAAATAATATGGTATGGTAAATGTTATGGTATGGTATATGGTACGGTATATAGTTTATTATATGTTACTGTATTGTAAATGGTACGGTATAGTATATTGTACAGTATGGATTGTGTTAATATATGGTAAATGTTACGGTATGGTATATGGTACGGTATATGGTTTGGTATATGTTACTGTATTGTAAATAGTACAGTATGGTATATTGTGCAGTATGGTATATGGTACTGTATGGTAAATCTTACGGTATGGTATATGGTACGGTATATGGTTTGGTATATGTTTACTGTATTGTAAATGGTACGGTATGGTATATTGTACAATATGGTAGATGGTACTGTATGGTAAATGTTACGGTTTGATATATGTTACTGTATTGTAAATGGTACGGTATGATATATTGTAAAGTATGGTATATGATACTGTATGGTAAATGTTACGTTATGGTGTATGGTAAGGTATATGGTTTGGTATATGTTACTGTATTGTAAATGTTACGGTATGGTATATTGTACAGTATGGTATGTGGTACTGTATGGTAAATTTTACATTATGGTATATGGTACGGTATGTGGTTTGGTATATGTTACTGTATTGTAAATGGTGTGGTATGGTATATTGTACAGTATGATATGTTGTACTGTATGGTAAATGTTACAGTATGGTATATGGTACGGTATATGGTTTGGTATATGTTACTGTTTTGTAAATGGTACGGTATGGTATATTGTACAGTATGATGGTATGTGGTACTGTATGGTAAATGTTACGATACGGTATATGGTACGGTATATGGTTTGGTATATGTTACTGTATTGTAAATGGTACGGTATGGTATATTGTACAGTATGGTATATGGTACTGTATGGTAAATGTTACGGTATGGTATATGGTTTGGTATATGTTACTGTATTGTAAATAGTACGGTATGGTATATTGTACAGTATGGTGTATGGTACTGTATTGTAAATGTTACGGTATGGTATATGGAACAGTACATGGTTTGGTATATATTACTGTATTGTAATTGGTACAGTATGGTATATGGTGCTGTATGGTAAATAATATGGTAAGGTAAATGTTACGGTATGGTATATGGTACGGTATATGGTTTGGTATATGTTACTGTATGGTCAATGGTACTGTATGGTATATGGTGCTGTATGGTAAATAATATGGTATGGTAAATGTTACGGTATGGTATATGGTACGGTATATGGTTTGGTATATGTTACTGTATTGTAAATGGTACGGTATGGTATATTGTACAGTATGGTATGTGGTAGTGTATGGTAAATGTTATGGTATGGTATATGGTACGGTATATAGTTGGGTATATGTTACTGTATTGTAAATGGTACGGTATGGTATATGGTGCTGTATGGTAAATAATATGGTATGGTAAATGTTACGGTATGGTATATGGTACGGTATATGGTTTGGTATATGTTACTGTATTGTAAATGTTACGGTATGGTATATGGTACGGTATATGGTTTGGTATATGTTACTGTATTGTAAATGGTACGGTAGGGTGTATTGTACAGTATGGTTTGTGGTACTGTATGGTAAATGTTATGGTATGGTGTATTGTACGGTTTATAGTTTGGTATATGTTATTGTATTGTAAATGGTACGGTATGGTATATGGTGCTGTATGGTAAATAATATGGTATGGTAAATGTTATGGTATGGTATATTGCACGGTTTATAGTTTGGTATATGTTACTGTATTGTAAATAGTACGGTATGGTATATTGTGCAGTATGGTATATGGTACTGTATGGTAAATCTTATGGTATGGTATATGGTACGGTATATGGTTTGGTATATGTTACTGTATTGTAAATGGTACAGTATGGCATATTGTACAATATGGTATTTGGTACCTTATGGTAAATGTTACGGTATCGTATATGGTACGGTGTATGGTTTGGTATATGTTACTGTATTGTAAATGGTACGGTATGGTATATTGTACAATATGGTATATGTACTGTATGGTAAATGTTACGATATGGTACGGTATATGGTTTGGTATATGGTACTGTATTGTAAATGTTAAGGTATGGTATATTGTACAGTATGTTATATGGTACTGTATTTTAATTGTTACGGAATGGTATATGGTACGGTATATGGTTTCGTATATGTTACTGTATAGTAAATGGTTCGGTATAGTATATTGTACAGTAAGGTATATGGTAATCAATAGTAAATGTTACGATATGGTATATAGTACGGTATATGGTTTGGTATATGTTTCTGTATTGTAAATGGTATGGTATGGTATATTGTACAGAATGGTATATGGTACTGTATGGTAAATGTTACGGTATGGTATATGGTACCGTATATTGTTTGGTATATGTTACTGTATGGTCAATGGTACTGTATGGTATATGGTGCTGTATGGTAAATAATATGGTATGGTAAATGTTACGGTATTGTATATGGTACGGTATATGGTTTGGTATATGTTACTGTATTGTAAATGATACGGTATGGTATATTGTACAGTATGGTATGTGGTACTGTATGGTAAATGTTATGGTATGGTATATGATACGGTGTATAGTTTGTTATATGTTACTGTATTGTAAATGGTACGGTATGGTATATGGTGCATTATGGTAAATAATATGGTATGGTAAATATTACGGTATGGTATATGGTATGGTAAATGGTTTGGTATATGTTACTGTATTGTAAATGGTACGGTATGGTATATTGTACAGTATGGTATGTGTAACTGTATGGTAAATGTTACGTTATGGTATATGATACGGTATATGCTTTGGTATATGTTACTGTATTGTAAATGGTACGGTATGTATATTGTACAGTATGGTATATGGTACTGTATGGTAAATATTACGGTATGGTATATGGTTTGGTATATGTTACTGTATTGTCAATGGTACGGTATGGTATATTGTATAGTATGGTAAATGTTATGGTATGGTATATGGTACGGTATATGGTTTGGTATATTTTACTGTATTGTAAATGGTACAGTATGGCATATTGTACAATATAGTATTTGGTACTGTATGGTAAATGTAACGGTATGGTATATGGTACGGTATATGATTTGGTATATGTTACTGTTTTGTAAATAGTATGGTATGGTATATTGTACAATATGGTATATGGTACTGTATGGTAAATGTTAAGATATGGTACGGTATATCGTTTGGTATATGGTACTGTATTGTCAATGGTAAGGTATGTATTGTACAGTATGGTATATGGTACTGTATGGTAAATTTTACGATATGGTATATGGTACGATATATGGTTTGGTATATGTTACTGTACTGTAAATGGTACGGTATGGTTTATTGTAAAGTATGGTATGTGGTACTTTATGGTAAATGTTACGGTATGGTATAGGGTACGGTATATGGTTTGGTATATGTTACTGTATTGTAAATGGTACCGTATGGTATATTGTGCAGTATGGTATATGCTACTGTATGTTAAATGTTACGGTATGGTATATGGTAAGGAATATGGTTTGGTACATGTTACTGTATTGTCAATGGTACGGTATGGTATATTGTATAGTATGGTAAATGTTACGGTATGGTATATGGTACGGTATATGGTTTGGTATATGTTACTGTATTGTAAATGGTACGGTATGGCATATTGTACAATATGGTATTGGTACTGTATGGTAAATGTTACGGTTTGGTATATGTTACTGTATTGTAAATGGTACGGTATGGTATATTGTACCATATTGTATATGTTACTGTACGGTAAATGTTACGATATGGTACGGTATATGGTTTGGTATATGGTACTGTATTGTCAATGGTAAGTTATGGTATATTGTACAGTATGGTATAGGGTACTGTATGGTAAATTTTACGATATGGTATATGGTACGATATATGTTTTGGTATATGTTACTGTATTGTAAATGGTAAGGTATGGTATATTGTACAGTATGTTATATGGTACTGTATTGTAATTGTTACGGTATGGCATATGGTACGGTATATGGTTTGGTATATGTTACTGTAAAGTAAATGGTTCGGTATTGTATATTGTACAGTGTGGTATATGGTACTGAATTGTAAATGTTACGATATGGTATATAGTACGGTATATGGTTTGGTATATGTTACTGTATTGTAAATAGTACGGTATGGTATATTGTGCAGTATGGTATATGGTACTGTATGGTAAATCTTACGGTATGGTATATGGTACGGTATATGGTTTGGTATATGTTACTGTATTGTAAATGGTACAGTATGGCACATTGTACAATATGGTATTTGGTACCTTATGGTAAATGTTACGGTATCGTATATGGTACGGTGTATGGTTTGGTATATGTTACTGTATTGTAAATGGTACGGTATGGTATTTTGTACAATATGGTATATGGTACTGTATGGTAAATGTTACGGTTTGATATATGTTACTGTATTGTAAATGGTACGGTATGATATATTGTACAGTATGGTATATGATACTGTATGGTAAATGTTACGTTATGGTGTATGGTAAGGTATATGGTTTGGTATATGTTACTGTATTGTAAATGTTACAGTATGGTATATTGTACAGTATGGTATGTGGTACTGTATGGTAAATTTTACAGTATGGTATATGGTACGGTATATGGTTTGGTATATGTTACTGTATTGTAAATGGTACGGTATGGTATATTGTACAGTATGGATATGTGTACTGTATGGTAAATGTTACAGTATGGTATATGGTACGGTATATGGTTTGGTATATGTTACTGTATTGTAAATGGTACGGTATGGTATATTGTACAGTATGATGGTATGTGGTACTGTATGGTAAATGTTACGTATGGTATATGGTACGGTATATGGTTTGGTATATGTTACTGTATTGTAAATGGTACGGTATGGTATATTGTACAGTATGGTATATGGTACTGTATGGTAAATGTTACGGTATGGTATATGGTTTGGTATATGTTACTGTATTGTAAATAGTACGGTATGGTATATTGTACAGTATGGTGTATGGTACTGTATTGTAAATGTTACGGTATGGTATATGGTACAGTATATGGTTTGGTATATGTTACTGTATTGTAAATGGTACAGTATGGTATATGGTGCTGTATGGTAAATAATATGGTAAGGTAAATGTTACGGTATGGTATATGGTACGGTATATGGTTTGGTATATGTTACTGTATGGTCAATGGTACTG